>OY751385.1:12480000-13214619 GCA_963565295.1 Epirrhoe alternata | reverse complement strand
GTCTACCAGGCTGAGCTTCTGGCAATTTGCAGGGCCACTAAAGAGATCCACAGACGGTCAGAGCGAACATTCGGGATCTACAGTGATTCCCGGTCAGCACTGGAAACCCTGGCCAACCCTTTCTCACTTCATCCCCTAGCAGTTGAAGCTCGGGAAAACATCAGGACGAGCTGGATCCAGAACAAGGAGGTATCCCTGTTCTGGATCAAAGCCCATGCCGGGCTGGAGGGGAACGAGAGGGCAGACATTCTGGCCAAGGAAGCTGCAGGAAACAAAAAAAGGCGCCCTGACTATGACTCTTGTCCGGTCTCATTCGTTAAGCGACAAATCCGACTGGAGTCGCTGGACGAGTGGAACCGGAGGTACAAGTCGGGCAGCACAGCGGGTGTCACCAGGATTTTCTTTCCGGACGCAGTACAGGCATATAAGACAGTACGTAAGTATCAGCCAACCAACACAATGACACAAGTCCTTACGGGGCACGGGGGGTTCTCCGAGTACTTGTACAGGTTCAAGTGCAAGGAGAGTCCCTCGTGCACCTGTGACCCCTCCGTTGACGAAACGATAGTCCATCTGTTGTTTGAATGTCCGGTGTTCATGCGCAAGAGATATGAAGCCGAACAGAAACTAGATATTCAGATTTCCCTAAGCAACGCAAGTACACTAATGATAGACAAAGAAGTTAGAGAAAAATTTATTGTATATTGTACTGAAATAGTTAATATAGTAAGAATAAGGAACAAATAGGTACAAATCTATGGTGAATATATATTTAAATATATATATTAAATCAGCATAAATAAAAATAAGATGTAGATAAGCAAGTAGCGCAATAAATTAATTAAGACATAAATATTGTTACATAATATTGTTAATTGTAAGTATATAAAATTAAGCAATTGTATGTACCCAACCGTATATTAAAACAAAATATAGATAAAAAGCAATAGATATGAGAAAGCAAGATGTTAAAATTATAGTAGAATAAGATAGAAATTATTAAGATAGAATAGAAATTAAGAAACCCTAGTTATAAAACCAAGAAGTCCCATGCGGCAGATTGTATCCTGCAAACCTTGATCCCTAATCCCTAAACTAAGGCAGATAGAATATATAGAATACATTAAGAAATACGAAAGAGAAGAATGAGATGGAAAACAGAATGAAAGAGCATTATAAACGAAGAATGGAACGAATGAGTAAAACCCCTTCAGGGTATTGAAAGAAATAAAACTTGAGAAAAATAAATAAAGAAAATAAAAACTTTGACAGAAAACTTGTCAAGGGAGAACGAGAAAAAAAAAAAAAAAAAAAAAAAAAAAAAAAAAAAACCTAACCTAACCTAACCTAACCTAACCTAACCTAACCTAACCTAACCTAACCTAACCTAACCTAACCTAACCTAACCTAACCTAACCTAACCTTCTTCTTCTTCTTCTTCTTCTTCTTCTTCTTCTTCTTCTTCTTCTTCTTCTTCTTCTTCTTCTTCTTCTTCTTCTTCTTCTTCTTCTTCTTCTTCAATATGAATTTTATATGAATTAGTTTAATATGAAGAAGTCTTCATCTTATATTATACCACCCTTACGATTGCCTTTATAAACCTCTGATCATTAAAACATTACTTGCGCGATGTAGGCTGTCCTTGACTTTATGTATTTAAAACAAATTTCTCATTAATCCTCCTGTATAGTAGTTGTATTTTCAAATCATTTACTCGTATCATGAAAAATAAATAATACAAAAACATCTAAATTGCAAAAAGACATTGTAACCTCCAGTTTTAACTAATAGCGGTTCACGCTGTGAGTCCCTTCTTTTTAAAGTTTCCCGCCCGCGACTTCAAAGCTTGGCGCCAGCGAGATAGGCTTATTTTAATTAAATTATAATTACTGGCAACACTATCATTACGGGTAATTTATATGGTATTATTCTGTGAGTCTTGCTCTGATGGCCATTTATCTGTTGTCATTCTGTAGGCCGCTCTGATTGGCTGATAGCTCCGTTTACGGCCGTCAATGAATCGACATTGACAGATCGTTAGTTATGTCAAGCTGTCAAAAAGCTCCAAATCCATACGAGACATTGAAGTAAAGTGATATTAGTTGCCATCTTGAAAAGGAAGAAGAAGAAGGAAGAATAGACTGTCTTGTCTTGAGTCTTGCAATGCGCATGAGTTGGCAAATCAGTCAGATTCTAATTTTTTGTATATAATACTTTATTGTAATTACGCCCGATCTGTTACGATCGTTTGTTCTGCTACATTCATCGTAAAATTGTACGTCGTCCTACTACCACACGTGGATCTTGAACAACCTCTGGTAAGAAAATTGCAACCTATGTTCGTGATGTGAAATCCTTTGTCTTACGCCGTGCGAGAGATTTACTTACAGAATGCCTAGATCCTGCGGGCATCTTTTCATCCATCTTTTCTTCCTCTGCTCGCATGTGCTGTCCGGCAAACGCAATTGCTTACCCAGGCGTTGGTTTCTTTCTTTACAGAGGAGAGGTTCTTTGTGCAGCTGGCATTCCGGCTGTCACACGTGGCAGTGTTCAGCGACTCCGCCCCGCGGGCATCCGCTCTGTGTGCTTGTCTTCTAAAACCGAAGCGCTTCTCCTGCCTGCCGCATTCTGCGCCTAGCTCCCTCGCTCATCAGGAAAAGAGTGGTGTTTGTGAAGTAGAGCGTACTGTGAGTTTTATGTGTGGGAAGGCATGTAACAGTGGGTTCTCGCGAAAGTCTCGCTACTAACCAAATTGACTGGGTCCGACGGACCAATATCATGCCGTTTTAACGTGTCCACCGTCCCGGAGTATTCCAGTGTTTATACAAGTTTTCATCTGTATTACTACGGCAGAATCAAGGCGGTCACCAACCCACATTCTACATCATAAATTGTATCCATTCCATACCATTATCACCCTAGGTTAGGTAAGCTACTTACTATTATAGAGGCTTAGTACTGATTTACTTGTTTACTCAAATAAATATAGGCTTCAGTTTTTGTTAAACCTTATTTTTGTGCATACCCTACTCCCTTCCCTATCCCCTAGGATAATCCCCATTACAACATTTTCATGATTGTCGAAATAAACGTTTATTAAAAGCTTTTAATTAACTTGCAATGTTTGTAGCTATCTATGTTTGTCCGGGTCAAATCTTGCAAACTTCATTTGACCCACTTCCCGGTGTCCGATAGAGCTTAATTTTGATACACTTGTGAGTCCTCCGTGACAATGCAATAATATGGTAACAGCGAGCTGATCTGATGATGGAGTCAAGAGCTGTTCCTCAGATAATCGACAGATTGAGTTGAAACCATTGAGTTATAATGTACTAAATTTTATCTCAATGGTTGAAACTCTGTAGATCAAGTATTATCTAAAATTTTAAAATATAGTGACATCGAGCTGATCTGATGATGGAGAACGGAAGTCCTCAGTTAATAGGCCGATAGAGTTGAAACTCGGTTTGTAGATCAAGTATCATCTAAAATTTAAAAATATGGTGACAGCGAGTTCATCGGATGATGGAGAACGGAACTCCTCAGATAATAGGTTGATTGAGTTGAAACGCACTACATCGGTCAAGTTTCATCTACTAATTTGAAATATGATGACTGCGAACTGATCCGATGATGGAGAACGGAACTCCTCAGAAAATAGATATATTGAAATGAAATTTTGTACTTAAATCGGCGAGTTCAATCAGATCATTAAAACGGAATACAATCTTAGCTTGAGTTTAGTGAGTTGAGTTGAGTTACTTACTCATTTAAAATTGCCTGAACTGACACCAACGCAAGGTCCTAGCTACCTACTTACCTACTGTGTTTTTACTTTTGGCCTCGCGTGTGGTCCTATGCTCTTCCATTTCACTATCTACGCCTATACCAAGTTTCATCCAAATCGGTTCACTGGTTTAGGCGTGATTGAACACAAACAAACTCACGAACTTTCAACTACATATTATATATGTTTGAGAGGGATGTTAAAGTTTATCCCATTATACCTAGGTACTTACTTAGCTAGGTATAGGTAGGTACTTAAAGGCACTTTATAATTAAATAGGTAAATCTAATTTTATTTGCATGCTGTACCTACCTACCTAACTAGTTACTGGTACCTACCTACTGTATCTAATAGCTGTGAAGTGCCTCGTTATGTGAAACAATTTACCTACGTTACCTAAGTACGTACCTATCAACATATTTACCATTCTTCTGGCAAAACATATTTTATTTCCATTTCATTTGATGAAAATTTGAATAAATTAGGTAGGAGGGATGTAGCATAGGTACGAGGCAGACCAAAGAAAAGATGGTTGGACTGTGTGACCTAGGTTATCTGGGAATGGAGTGAGATGACGGCTGATAGAGTGGAGTGGAAGAGGAAAACCTGTTGTGCCGACCCCACATACAATACAAGTGGGATAAGGGTCTGTAGGCGGAGATTGGTACCATATTTTTTCAGATGCTAAAAAGGTAGTAAAACTACAGGTAAAATGAATGGATGAAAATTCTTTATTGCACACCATTCATAAAATACAAAAAAATAAGAAAAATTAGAATAGAAACGATTGTTGCATTCTGTATCAAAGTACCTAATCAAATCAAATCATTTATTGCGAAATATGGTCAAAAAGGTCTTAAATCATTATAAACAGTGTCACATAATTCACCAAAAAACATTGGCATTTGGCATGCAAAAATTCAATTACACAAAAAAAAAACGGATGTCAACAAAAACAATACACAAAAGAATGTCATAGTTGTGTTGTGACGAGATCTGGCGAAGCCATCTAGCGGGACGCGCCGGCCCGAGCGGTTCATTCTACAAGCGTTTCTATATCTTGTACCATTGTTTCTAAGGTTTCTATTGGCTTGCTATAAAACTAATTGACGCGCGCTTGCCAATTCAATGTGATTTGAGCCAAGACTAGTACTAGTACTTGCCAAATTTCATTTCAACGGGAAGTACCTATACCTACCCTACGAATTTTAATTTTCATGAGTGTCGAACACAGACTAGAAGAAATAAGTGTCAAAACTCGAAATGCACGCTTTTTGCGGCATAAACTCTGTAAACTGCCGACCGCTCTTAGATAATTTGTCCGAGCGACTGCCGTATCTTTTTTTTTGCGTTAACTCAGAAGTTTGATTTTATCACAGCTTAAAAGGACCATAGATACCTAGATCCTGAGTACGATACCTCCACGCGTTTCCGAGATTAGAAGGCTATTGACAGACAGACAGACAGGCGGACAAAAAAGTGATCCTATAAGGGTATCCGTTTTTTCCTTTTGAGGTACGGAACCCTAAAAATGAAGTAGGTAGGTACCACGGATTTATGTAGGTACTTATCGAATTATCAGTTGTCATAGCAAAAGTAAACAAAAACATACAAAATCAAATAAGTAACATTTTAATCTATCATGTTGTTTCTAGAAGCGTCTACAGTAGGTAGGTACCTGTACCTATCGTATCGTAGGTATAGTGCCCTTAGTACCTACCTATGTAGGTAGGTACCATTGTACCGTTTATTTTAAAATAAAATAGGTAGGTAGGTAGGTACAATTACTTACCGACAATTTTAAATTATTAAAAATCTTAATAAATTCACAATTTCTATCTATAAATGTATAATATAATTTACTAACATTCAAGGGCCCAGGGATCCCATTTCAGGGATCCAGGATTTTTTTCTGAGGGGCGCGGACTGACAAAAAATCAACAATTGTCCGGGTCAAATCTTGCAAGCTCAATTTGACCCATTTCCTAGTGTCCGATTGAGTTGAATTTTGGTAGGTAGGTACCTTACCTATACACTTAGAAGACCCCTCGATAGTTGAGACGGAATTAATACTTCTCCATACTCCATTACGAGCCGAAGTACCTTTAATATGCCTCAACTATCGGCCGATAGAAAGTCTGCAGTCTGCGAGGGGGTATATTATGAGTCTTCGGTGACAATGCATTATTATGGTGACAGTCAGCTGATGTGATGATGGAGTTAGGAGCAACGGAATTCCTCAGAAAATAGTCGGTTTGTAGATCGTAGGTATTGTATTTAGCTAGGTAAAATAAATTGGTAAGTAGAATAGAATAGAATATATCTTTATTGAAAAATACCAAATAACAAAAATATACAAAATGAAATAAAGAGAAACAGAAAATATAAAACTTAGGTATAATAATGGGCGGCCTTATCGCTGAAAGCGATTTCTTCCAGGCAACCTTTGGATGGACAGGAAAGATTAAAAGATGTCGACGGCTAGCTTAGGGAAAAAATAAATAAATAATAAAACTTAATTACAACTAATACAGTCTACCTACATACAATAATAAATATAAGTATTACTTATACAAAAATAACAAATATATTTACAGAAACTAAGCTACTACAATATGTACATAAAATTACAAAATACAATAGAATCAGTCAAGTTATCTAAGGATCGTCGTAAAAACGATCTATAGATAGCTCAACTGATCCAGGTCACTGCCAGTCGGAAGCGTGCCCAAAACACTGGCGGCGTTGCCACGCTGAATGGCACGCTGAATGTATATATGAATAATAAATATATATAATAATATAATATACACTACACTATGAAATCTATTAAAAATTAATAGGTAATGATAATAACCTACGTACAAAAAGTTTAAAAAATAAATAAATAAATAATAATATTTAAAATAGTTTTATGTTGATGACAAATGTGAAAGATAATGCTCAAACACTAATAAATATAGGTAGGTAGGTACCTAATGAATTCCTAGTATTCCAACAGAAGGAATTCCCGTGTGCGTAACTTGTATGAGTCGTCAGTCTCGCTCGTCTCGAGCTCGGCGCGCGCGCGGTCTCGGGGAGGCGGTGGCGGGGTTGCGGGGGTGCGGGGGCGCGTGCTGTATACTAGCGGGCACGCGGAGCCGCAGCCGCAGTGGAGACGCGCGAGCCGGACGCACAACATAGCGCCGGAGTCGGTCGACAGCCAAACGCACGCACGCGCGACATCGTCACACAGTCACTACCGCGCGCGATAAAATATTTATTTACCTTACCTTTATTATGACAATAATTTATTTCTTCGTATATTGTGGTGTAGCAATTTTACTAAATTAATTAAGTAAAGGTAATAAATAGAACATCCTATACAACAATGAAGGGTCAAGCGAAGAGGTTCTTAAACCATAAAGGGAAGGCGTACGACTTAGACGTGAAGAACAAAACTGTTAGCGATCATATTGGATTCTTCGATTTGGTAAGTGCCTTCCATTATTTCCTTTAAATTAGCATGTTTCCGAGCTTTGAAAGGAGTAGTCTTCTACTCAGTCAAACCCAAGATCATCTTGGGTTTGGCTAACCGACTCTCTCTTGGCAAGAAGCACTAAGCACACAATGACAGTTCACTTCACTCACTCAGCTGATGGCAGGGATGAAAAACATTTTTTAGGCTGTGCAAAGTGTGCAATCGCTCTTGATAAATTATATATGTAAGTACCCAAAGAGATACTAAATTCAATTCAATTTATTCATAAAAATCCAGACAAGTGCTAGCTGGGCTCCCCCACCGGGGGGTCCGTAAAAAGACCTATGTTCAAGTAGGATACTGTACGTATAACAGTGCAAACTGTTAGGTAAATATATGTAAAGTAGGTACCTACATCATAGTTATAAGGTACTCGTACCTACATGAGAAAGGAAATCATATTTTTTTACATATCGAAAAATACCTATCGTAAGACTGTCATTTGCGAATCGTAAGTGTGAGATGTGCTCGCCGTTTATGTTTATGCCCATACCTTTCCAATCCAGAGTCTTAAACATATCCTCCAACGCGCTTGTGAACAGTTTCGGAGATATGACATCTCCCTGTCTCACTCCTCTGCGCAGTTGGATGGGCTTAGACTGCTGGTCCTGTACTCGAACACTTATGGTGGCAGCCTCGTGCAGACATTTAACACTTCGATATAACGATAGTCTACTTGGCATCGCTGCAAGGATTCCAGAACAGCCCAGGTTTCGACAGAGTCAAAGGCCTTCTCATAGTCCACAAAGGCCAGACACAGGGGCTGATTATACTCTTCGGACTTCTGTATAATCTGCCTCACTGTGTGAATGTGGTCTATGGTGCCATATCCTCCGCAAAACCCGGCCTGCTCGACGATTCGTAATAACCCGAGAGAACAGCTTATAAACGTGGCTCAGGAGCGAGATAGGATTGTACTGTTACGTGCTGGGGTTCGTCCAGGTATTACGATCCAATTGTTAATTCGGTATGTCTAAGCGAGAATGTTCGTGGCATCTATCCTGCGCGCGAGTCTTTTAGAACGTTCGAGTGCTTGTTCGTTACAGTACTTTTTAAGAAGAGTCCTATCTCCCTTCTTAAAAAACAGAACCACCAAGCTCTCGTTTCACGCCTTTGGAGTTCTCCCACAGTGAAGGACGGAGTTGAAGAGGCTCTGCAGCTCCTGCATAACAGGAGCTCCTCCAGCCTTCAGAAGTTCTGAAGTAGCTCCGTCTTCCCCGGGGGCTTTTCCATTTTGAAGCTGTCTCAGGGCCAACACGTTCTCGCCTTGGCTGATTTCTGGCAGGTGGTCGGTGTAGTGGCGGGTGAGGGTGGCTCTGGAATCGTGGTTGGTACGTGGGGGCAAGCAACATGTGCCGCGTACAATCGGCCATTGAAGTCCTCGATCTCTGATAGTCTCCGGCTTTGACAGTACGGTTCGATCATCGTGTGTTGTTAACTTCGTCAGGTGGCTCCTGCCAAACTGCTGAGTGAATACTTTGGACCCTCGGTTCAATGAGGCGTGTGTTGGAGCTCCGAAGGTCGCGCCGTATCATCTACGCAATTTGCTTGTTCAGGTAGGGACAACGCGGTCAGCGAATCTAAGCTTTCGTGAAGCCTCTTGACATGCGTGTGCGCAGTGGCAGTCACAGAAAAATATTACTCGTCAGTGCAGGGCATTTACAAAGTGGTCTACTACGCATCGTTTTAAGTACCTTTACCTACTACCTATGTAATCGCAGACATCAGAAATTTAATAGTTTTACTTAGTTAGGCGTGGCTAAGCTTCCTTCATACTCAGCTGTCTGTCTCAAGCAAAGCTTGCAATCAAATATTATAAGGAAAATGCAAATCTCTATATGGATTTTCCTCATCATTAGATACCTACGATATCTCTAGAATATGTAACGAGTTGAATTGGCAATCAGCAAGTTTTCTGCGCGCACGCAAGAGAAAGCACACTGATTATTATAATGTAGGTAGGTAGATAGTAGGTACTATATCCCACTCATATAATAAAGCTGAAAATTTGTGAGTTTGTTTGTATGTTTGTGTATCAATCACGCCTAAACCAGTGAACCGATTTGGATGAAACTGGGAATGGGCGTAGATAATGACCTGGAAATGGCATATTTAGGCTATTCAAAATGTTTGTACCACGCGGGCGAAGCCGCGAGCAGAAGCTAGTAATATACATATAGGTTGTTATGTTTTTAATAATAAACAGTTCGGTGAAACTGGAATAATAATAATATGAACTGCGCGCACATGACGTGCGCATTATTCTGTTTGTGTGTGTGTGTGTGTGGAAGCTGCGAAGCGACTAAGGGCGCGGGCGACCAGTGTTGCCGTTTTAGCATTTTTAGTGCTAAATTTAGCATATTTCATGACCCTTTAGCATGTTAATTTTGCATTTAGCATATTGCATATTTTGGCATTTCAAATCAAAAGTCTATGTCAAAAGATTATTTAGACCAGAGACAATATTTTTTATCTATGGTTTTCATTGAGGTAAGGGGTATGGCAAGGCAACTCTCTGGATCAGGGACTTCCCTAAAATTTGTTTCTGATTGTTTTTACGTAAAGTTTTGTCTGACCCCCACTTGACTCTTTTTCCTGTCCTTCAGAATTGTGGCAAATTGTGTAGATACCTAGAGTATTTTCGTTACCTACCACTGAATGCTGAATCCGATGAATGATGGATTTTGCTAACATTCGTTGCGTAACGATACTTTAGAGTCTAGAATAACTACTGTTCTACCACAAAATTAGCACAGAAAGGTTAATAACAAAATTAGGATTTTAGCATTTTTTAGCATTATTTGGAGCAAGTTCTAGCATTTTCTCAAAATAAAAAACGGCAACACTGCGGGCGACTCAAGTGACTCAGTCATAAGTCAACTTAGGTACCTACGTGACGTCACGTTCAAGTACTGACGCTGTTTAGACCTCGTCATCATCAGACCTTAGGTGCATTTACACGATACGAATTCAAGTGAACCCGTACGCTATCGTATCGCACGGCAATTTTTCACGTGTAGACGCTCATCGTATGCGATTCGTCATAGCTAGCGCGACGCGCGCTCCTAGACCACCACGTAGATGAATTTACCTTATTAGCACACATCATAACTTAGATTATTTTAAGCACCTGCTTATAATAATTTAAGTTACTCTAGTGATACTAATCTAGTGATAGCAGGGATGAATAAAATTTTTATTGCTGCTTAGTAGGTACTTTTTTTATTTAAGTACCTGTATCAATCCCACTAAGTGGGGTTATGTATGCACAACCAGAGAAATGGGATACTACTTACTCACGTTAGTACTTATAGTATAAAACATCATTGTGCCCAACATTGTTTCCCTCCTCTAGTTTCCTCTGTCACTTGTCATTTCAATCGTATTATTCATTTATTAAATTCAACCAGACCAAAATCCATAAAATTGTTAGCATTCGAAATCGAATAAGTGAGTTGTAAAATGGTAAAATTACATTTTTGTATAATACATATAAAGTTAACCTAGAGTCTAGACTAGACTATCCAACTCCTACGCGAAGGAGCATCCAATGGGTTTATTGGACAACGGACAATCAAATCTGTTAGATAAGTGATACGTTCAGGATACAGACTGTACCTACCTAAGGCTGGCTTGCACTCTGATGAGTCCGATGCCTAAAGTGTACTCTCTCTTCGGCAGACATACCAGATGCGCTACAAAAGCGTATCAAACACTCGCTCCTCCTAACACACAATCATTGAGATGTACATTATAACTCAATGCACACAATTAACCGCATTCACACTCTCCATCCACAACACATCCATCTTTTTCACTTACTTTTTACTTACCCCTTGAACTTCAATTAAATAATACATATGGACTAAGTACCTAATTGTAGAAGCCATCCATATGCAGAACGAACACTGCATAAGTAATGCAGTTATACCTAGTTACATACCTAGAAAAGATACCTTTACCCAGTTTAGGTGAGGCGACGCGACGCGACGCGGTGGTGTGCTAGTGTGCTGGTGGTGTGGAGAGACAGGTTCTAAACTAATCTAACTATTGACCTACAGCAGAGGCCACCAACTAAAGTTCATTCTAAAACTTTTCAGACTAGTCTTTAAAGGCAGACCGTGCCTAGTTAGCTAATTAATAAAAGTACCTTTATTAGTAGAATATAATAGTAGCTGTAATAATAGTTCTGCTGTCCTATCTCCTGTGCTGTGACTCTCAGACTACAGACTTAGGTAGACTGTCAGTAATACAGTGATAAAATGCCCATATTTATGGGCCCATACCTTACAGACTAACATAGACAAAATATTAAATAAAAAGGCAGACTCAGACTGGCACAGAGTCCCGTTCGGGAGCGATTTGCGTTACTCCAGCAGGAAAAAGGCGAATACCGAAAGCTCTCGCGCGCCCCGGTCGGTCGGTCGGTTGCTGGCGCGGGTCGGCTCGAACCGGTCGCGGCCCCTGCGCCCCCCGCCCCCCGCCCCCCGCCCGCACCCGCCTTGAACTTGTCCGAGGACTGCCTAGTGCCTGCTGGTTGACTCAAGCAAAAGTGAATTCGATCCGAGACCCACTTACACTCCTAGCATTATAAAATTACAATAAATCATTTATAAGTATGACAAATATAATACCTACAAGACAAGTTTGAAATAAGTATCCTACTTACTCACCTCTAAACCATATAGGTAGGTAGTCATCTCCTATGTAGGATGTAATGTAACCTACGTACGTAGGTACGGCTCAGGCACCTAAAATAAAGGCCAAAATGAAGCGACTTTCTCTAAACCCATACCTTCTCAACTCACCTAGTTTGAGTTTATTGCAAAACAAGGTGACAAAAGATGCGAGCATAAATAAAAAAACCGGACAAGTGCGAGTTGGTATAACCGATAACGTAGGCATCCGATAAAAATATATTTTTTGAAATTCAACCCCTAAGGAGGTGAAAAGGGCTACACGTTTGTCTGTATGAAAAATCGCATTCCTGGCACTGACACATGAAACTTAGAATTATGATTGTTCAACAATTTTAATGAAAGTCTTTTTTGACAAAAATTCAAAACTACCCCTTTATACGGGGTGTAGGGGGTTTTAAAGTTTGTATGGATTTTTTATATGTGGTACGATTTTTTTGATTAAGTAGTATTTATAATTGAGTATTAAGTAGCATAATAAAAAATATCTGTATGGTTTTTTTTTTTTCAAAAACTACCCTTCAAACGGGATGAGAGGAGTATCAGTTGCTATGGGAACTATAAATCTTAAAAACTTGAAGGGTACATTTTTCTGATGATAAACGAATTTTAGGCATTTTGAAAGGGGCTAAAAAGGATCGGGATCGGGGTGTTTAGAACGTTGCTTAACTTTGACGATTTATTAAGAACCACTAAACAAGCATGATCACGAGCGCTTCGAGATCGAGGGTGAGACTCGGACTCGGATCAAAGTCAATCTTCACTCTCAGTCTCACACAGCTAACTAAAGTGATGAAAAGCTAAAGTTTATTCAAGTGATAACTGGTAGGGGCTATGTGAACGAAGTCGCGGGCGTTATCTATACATTAATGGCAATAAAAACACATTTGTTGTATGGGAGCACCCTAAAATATTAATTTTATTCTGTTTTTTAGTATTTGTTGTTATAGCGGCAATATAAATATAATTATCATCTGTGAAAATTTCAACAAATCACGGTTCATGAGATACAGCCTGGTGACAGACGGACGGACAGGCAGACAGCAAAGTCTTAGTAATAGCCCAGATAATATAATACTAGTAATAGGGTCCCGTTTTACCCTGTGGGTACGGAACCCTAAAATAGAGATGCTGGCTGGAGATTTACACATAATTGTTGTCTTGGCGAACCCGCAACCTAAAGGTGGGCGCAGACTTATCCGCGCCGAACTGTCAATTCAATAGAAGAAGTGCTGAGACGTCAGAAGCGAGCCGCATTTTCTGACGTCATACGTATTTTTGTATGGAAAAGTGACTGCGGCGCGGCGCGTACGGCGCGGACAAATGTGCGATCAGCTTTATCCATCGTCTGGCCACACCTTCCCCCACACTGCGTCACCACATAACACAGTCGACATAATAATTTATGTATTTTTGGAAGTAAGTAATAAAAACATAGTTTGCATCTCTGCTCCAACCGGTTTGCGTACCGTTTACGAAGAAACGTCGCGCGCGCCACCACGTGTGCGGTGTGGCGCGCGTGGGAGCGAAGCCAACTCCACGAGACGGAGAGAGAGAGCTCAGTCAGATGCACCACATACTAGGTACATAAGGTAGATCATCTATCCAATCTACCTAGTTAGTACTAACCAGGTAGGTCTAGGTAGATAGATAGATAGATAGAAAATACTTTATTGCACACCACATAATAAAAATAAACAAAAATGTAAAACTAAACAAAAAACACAATGACATACAATCGGCGGTCTTATCGCTAAATAGCGATCTCTACCAGAGACTAGGTACTTACCTACCTGTGCCCCATTATAACCTGTTTCCTGATTTCTACTTAGGTAGGTAGGCAGGCACTAATAAAGCTCAAATGTAGCTCAATGGCCACAATCACATCCCAAAACGTCTCTTCAGCCTGAAAATAACAAACAGACAAGAGTTACTTTCACATTGTACATATCATTATTGTATGTACGGTGAGCGTCACCAACTGGTAACCCCCTGCAGCACAAACCGCCTTACTAAGGGGTTTACCAGTCCGTGACGCTGCCTGCTGCCTTTACCTACTATGGAAGGATAAAAATGTACGTAGGTAATACTTTCATGTAGCATGTAAGTCCCTATCCGGATTTGTTGGTATTGTTTTTTTTTGAGCACTAAGTACTTACTTACTTACATCGTAATGATGTGTCATGAATGTGTCAATCTGAAAAATGAAACCCACTATAACTATGTACAGTACGGCCGGCGGATCTAGACCGGCGTTAAGTTCGTCGCAACGCTGCGCTTGCGCAGTAGTCACTTAGGGTCGAATAGGTGGTAAGACGCGGGGTAAACTGCGCACAGCGCAACTTCAGACCGGTCTAGATCCGCCGGCCGTACTGTACCTAAAGGTAATACCTACAACATAATGTTATATTCGGTACTTACCCGTGGTACCGGTAGTAGGTAGGTACCTACTTCCACGGGAAAGTCACCTGTTGATCATGACTACCAAAAGCGCATCGTTTCGTACCTGGTCTACCAAGATCTACTCCTGTGTAGATAGTAGGTTAGGAAGGTTAGGAACCTGCACTACTAGGAACCTACACTGCTAGGAACCTACAACGGATCTAGGCACCCTCTGTGACAGCAAGCGCACCCATCGTCGCCATCGTCGTCGGTCGGTCGGTCCACAACAACAACTGATGACTCAAACAAATACCTACTTAAAGTAGTCGAGGTCAGCCCCTCTGTGATACGTAGTAAGTAAGTAGCTAGTTTGTACAGTACTAACTAAATTCAAACATTTCCAGCTCCACGGTACTTTTCCACACGTTGGTTGAGGTGATAGGTACTTGAACAATTTTCAAAAAAGTTGTGTACCTACGTACCTACATTGTGTGTGTGTGCGACACATTATTTTGGCCGCTAAAATGAGTGGCACTCCGGAAGTGCCGACAGAAGCACCCAGAAGTGAAAACTCGAACGAGGTTTCGGTAACGGTTTTAAACATAAAAAAAATTACAATATTGAGGGCACTTTATGATCTACTAGCTCGTATGTATGTACGTTTACTTACGCCTACTTGCAGATTCAAGTCTCTGATTTGTTAAAAATATAATAAAATGAGTTCAGCCGTTCTAGAGATACGAGGAATGTGAGTGCGAGGAAAAAATCTACCAATATGTATCAGTTTATTTTCCTACTTGCTGTCCGTCGCAGTGTTACCCGCGGTCCCTCGGGAAAACTTCACTTTCCCGGGGTAAAATATAGCCTTTGTTCATCAGGACCAATGTAGGATTCTAATGGTGAAAGAATTTTTCAAATCGGTCCAGTATTTTCGGAGCCTATTCAATCAATTCAAACAAACAAACAAATATTTCCTCTTTATAATATTAGTGTAAATAAAAATTATCCTTAAACCTAAAGGACCTTAAATCCAAAAGGGAGTTAAGCAAGGGGACCCGCTCTCCCCTATTCTTTTTACGAGCACACTGGAAGAAGTTTTCAAAACCCTAGTAGAGTCATGGTCTGCGAAAGGTATAGTCGTAGGGAGTAAACGCTTAACCAATTTACGATTTGCGGATGACATAGTCCTTTTCGCACCCACGGCGCTGGAACTGCAACAGATGCTCCAAGAACTGAGCGCGGCAAGTCTTGAGGTTGGACTTGTAATGAACCAGTCCAAGACAAAGATCATGACAAACAGCACGAAACGTAGGGTCGAGGTAGATGGGCAGGATATACAGTACGTCAATGAGTACCTTTACTTGGGCCAGTTAGCAAGCTTCGATAACAGGCAGGATCGAGAAATCGGTCGCAGGATCGAAAATGCCTGGAAGAGCTACTGGTCCATGAAGGAATACATGAAAGGCGACCTACCATTGTCACTTAAACGCCAACTCATTGACATGTGTATCTTGCCCGTCCTAACCTACGGTGCCCAAACATGGTCACTGACGGAAGCACAAAAGTCCAAACTCAAGATTTGTCAAAGAGCAATGGACTATAGCAAGGCCTTTGATTCGTTAGATCATGAAAAAATATGGCTGGCTTTAAAGAACCAAGGAGTCGATACCAAATATGTTAGAATAATCCGAAATATATACAGAACCAGCACAGCAAGAGTCAAGTTAGAGCGAGAGGGAGAAGAAATAAAGATAGAACGAGGAGTTCGACAGGGCGATCCCCTATCGCCAAAATTATTCACAGCCGTTCTTGAAGAAATCTTCAGACAACTCGACTGGGACGACTACGGTCTTAACATAAACGGGGAGAAGCTAACTCACCTGAGATTTGCTGATGACTTGGTAATATTTGCATCTACTAAAGAAGAACTCCAGGTCATGCTTACCCAGTTGAATAACCAGAGCTGGAAAGTAGGGCTAACCATGAACGCTGAAAAAACCAAAATGATGACAAATGACAAACCTGAAACAGTATACATAAATAATAATAGTATCGAATATGTTAACGAATATATGTACTTAGGACAAATCATCTCCCAAAATGACATAATGTCTAAAGAACTGGATGTAAGGATAGCCAACGCGTGGAGACGGTACTGGTCATTCAGAGAGATAATGAAAAATAAAGATATTAACATGTTCTTTAAGAGGAAACTTTATAATACCTGTATTTTACCAGTTTTGACATACGGATGCCAGACATGGGCCCCAACGAAAGCACATATTAAGAAGTTACAAGTCTGTCAATCAGCCATGGAAAGAAGCATGCTCGGGAAAAGAAAATCAGATAGAGTACAAAACATAACATTAAGAAGAAACACAAAAATAGAAGAGGTTACACTTATAATAAGGAAATTAAAATGGAGATGGACAGGCCATACAGTAAGGGGAAAGGAGAAATGGAGCCAAACGGTGATGGATTGGTTCCCGAAATACAATAAACGAAAGAGGGGGAGACAGTTTAAAAGATGGGAGGACGAGTTGAGGGAGCTGGCAGGGAAAGCGTGGATTAGGATAGCAAGAGATAGATTTAGCTCTGAGCTCGGGCGTTTACCCTCTTCAGTGGAAAATCTCGAGAGTCACTCCTATACCTAAGACCTCAAATAAGCTAGCTGTAGAAGAACATCGCCCTATCGCTATTATGTCTTCACCTGCGAAAGTATTTGAGAATATATTGCATAGGCTTATTTTTTCCCAGGTGGAGAAATTTCTATGCAATGCACAACATGGTTTCCGGAGTAGACGATCAGTCAACACAAACCTATTGTCACTAGTAGAGTACGTCTCTACCAAACTTGACCAGGGAAGACAAGTGGATGTTCTCTACTTCGACTTTCGGAAAGCATTTGATAGGGTGAATAATGACATACTGCTGGCGAAACTTAGCTCCATTGGTTTTGCGCCCAATCTTCTACAACTTCTTGCAGACTACTTGCGAGATCGCCAACAGTATGTCAGGCTTGGAATTTACGAGTCCATGCCCTATCACACGCGATCCGGAGTCAGCCAAGGCTCCGTCCTAGGGCCATTGTTATTTTTAATAATGGTGAATGATGTACCGGCTTTTCTTCGGCATGCGGAATGTCTCCTTTATGCTGATGATCTGAAGCTATACACTGTTGTTGAATCTCTGAACGATTGTTTGGCACTTCAGCGGGATATTGATGCGTTGTACGAATGGAGCGTCATTAACAAAATGGAATTTAACCCGTCTAAGTGCTCAGTAATGACCTTTGGAAGGGTGCGGTTCCCAATATCCTTTGACTATTCTATCAACGGCACCATGATCGCCAGGACAACATTAGTTAGGGATTTGGGAGTCGTATTCGATCAGAGGCTTACTTTTCATGACCATATCGTGACCGTTGCTAAGGAGTCGTTCAGGAGGTTGGGCTTTGTGCTCAGGAACGCCAAAGATTTCAAAGGTATGCACGTTATACGCCTGTTTGATTCATTGGTGCGAAGCAAACTTGAGTCCAGTTCCTGTGTCTGGAATCCGCATGAGGTGACATACATTCTCCTCCTAGAAAAGGTACAGAAAGCGTTTCTCAGGTATCTCTACAAACGCGTTGCAGGATATTATCCGTACATGTACCCAACGAAATACCTTCTAGGCTATTTAGGATATAATTCTCTTCAGACTAGGAGAGCGTATGATCAAATGACAACCATATGCAAAGTGTTCCGTAACACCATTGACGCGCCCGATCTGTTTAACGAGTCACTTCGCCTCTTTGTCCCGGACAGATACCTCAGAGGCAGGAGACACAAACTCTTTGCGACTGCCCGTTGCCGAACTGTCGCACGCGAGAACTCCCCTCTACGTCGCACTCTCACCGCCCTCAACGAGCTGCTCGCCATCCACCCTGAATGTGACGTATTTGCGGACGAATGGAAGAGTCTTATGTTGTTATGCCTGAGGTTTTGTGAGAATGATGGATGATTAGACATTTAAAATTTCTTGACATTATACATTGGTAATCTGACTGTTAATCTAGGATATTTGAATAATTTAATTTTATTATTATGATTTGATGACATAAATTGATTATTTGTAATTATTATTCCTAATAGTACTGTGATTTAGTTAGAGTAATTGGCCTGAGCCGTTCTAATTAAATTAAATAAATAAATAAATAATAGAGCGGAGTGGAAATGCTTGGAGGAGGCCTTTGCCAAAAAGGGGCAAGCAGAAGATGCCGATGTCGCATAATTTAAACAAATGTGTGTTAGTTAAGATAGTATCTTTTGTATTTAAGGCTTAATAAATAAATAAATAAAAAATGGAGCGTAGCATTCTCGGGTTTAAGCGCATAGATCGAGTGCGAAACACCGTGCTACGTTCATTGACAGGCATTGCGGATGTGGGTATAAAAACCGCCAAGCTCAAGTGGGACTGGGCGGGTCACGTGAGCCGGATGGACCAGGAAAAATGGGCCAACATAGTTACCCCGTGGATGCCAGAAGGACGGCGGCGTAGAGGTCGCCCTCGGAAACGTTGGCGAGATGATATCGAGGCCTTCGAGACAGATTGGTGGAGCGTGGCGGCGGATAGAGAACGTTGGAAGAGTTTGGGGGAGACCTTTGCCCAGCAGTGGGACGACGTAGGTTGATAAAAAAAAAAATATTAGTGTAGAAGATTGAGGGCTACCTTTTTTTTCTTTTTGTTCTATGGAAACTAAAGGTTTAGTTTCAAATTAAAAACAACTGTATTTTTAGATTTTTGAAAAAAATACGGATAAATGAGATTTAATTTTGCATAGAACTCAATAATTTTGTAAAAAAAAAATAAATTGGTCTAAATCTTAAGTTCTGTGGTCTCAATTCAATCGACGCCATTCAAGGTACCTAACCTACCTAACATACCAAATCAAATCATAAGTTTTTGTTATTTCAGAGATAGAAATTGTACCTAGGTAGGTAGGTACGTAGGTACTATGAAAAACGTGTTATGAATGTTTTGCAAAAACTTATGATTGTCAATAGGAAAAAGAGAACACTTAGGGAATTACCCGTTCTATCAAGGAAAACATTTTGCGAGGAAACCCACAGACAGGTGACTCAACTGAATTTAAATCAGTTATGTAGGTAGTCGCCGGGTACGGTACCTACCTAGGCAACACCTGATTCAGGAGGCGTACCTTACCTACCTAGGTCACAGAATACAGAGGGCTAGGCCTCTCTGTATTCTGTAACCTAGGCCGCCTAGGTTACAGGCAGGTGAGTAGGGTAGGTAGTATACTTAACTACCTAACGTAGGTAGATACCGGGATAAGTGCAAGTAGGTACATATACATAGATAATTATGTACCTTCCTGTCTCGCTCGGTGCAGTTTGCGTGAAATGCATGGAACCAGCCAGCCATCGTTATTATCAGGATCGTAGCGGCCGCGCGCCGGAATTGCGACGACGCATCGGGAATGGGGCTGTACCGCGGGCGAGCGGGGTGCGGGCGCGGGCCGCGGGGCGCAAGCAACCGGTAAAATTATTAATTAACTTTTACCTGTATGTAGGTACCTACCTACTGATCAGCTCGGAGTCAGTCGCCCGCTTCGAGTTCACTAACCGATGTTTTTCCTCTCCTGAGTGGGTACCTAACCTACCTACCGCAGACACCTTCATCCGTGATGGTACCTAGGTACCTACCTACTTACCTTAATGCGTAGGTAACTGCGTAAGTTTGCAGTGGTGGGGTTAAGTAGGTGGGTAGTAGGTAGGTACTACTTGTTTACTACCTAGTTGCTTACAGTTTGTCATTTGTGTAAGGACCACAGAAGGAATTTTTCAAATGGAAGGCTATTTCAAAAATGCCTACTGTGGCCAGTGAGCTCTAGTTTACATTGAGTTCTGTGTCTCTGGCAATGAAAGCCTAAATTGCATTGATGGTGCATCATTGCACCTACCTTACCTAGGTACCTACCTACCTACACTAGTGCATGTCCTTCTAGATGGGAGGGAACACAGCATCATATCACCTTCTGCGTCTTCGGGCTTTCTTTCGCCCACTGCGCCACAGAGGTCGTCAATTGAAAACAGGGAAGGTTCATTGCAGTTTCTGCGAAACGATAGAGAAATCGGAGGTAGGCTCTAAGAACTAGGCGTAGGGTGCCCGTTTGTATTCTGCGGCGTAGGCATATAACTCAATAATAAAATAAACTACTAAATAATAATAATAATATACCTAAACATAATGTAAGGGCGTAGGTAAATTCGCCGAGAACCGGAAAGGTTGTCCGATATAGACGGAGCGGTAGCTTTGTTTGGTAATAATTCGCGTGTTCGTGTAACTTTCGTGTCTTTAGTTATGAATGGAGAAGACAAAGCCTTGTCGCGAGTCAATGCCGCGCCGTGGGAGCGGGAGCCTCGCTCGCCTTGCGGGCAGAGCTGTGCAGTAGGGCGCCCGCCGAGCGCAACCTGCCATTGCATTGTTGCTGTGCCACAATACCAGGAAGTCCAGTCCAGCGTTACTGACAGAACCACAGATTACAGATAGACAGAACTAAGATACTTATAATCTAAGTAGAGTAGGTACCTACCTACCTTACCTACTAGGTATAGGTACAGTTGTTTGTATACTAGCTAGAGGCTTTAGCGGATGTTTGAAGGAAAAAAAAATAAGTACCAAGTTCAATTTTTTTTAAAGGCCGTTAGATTGCTGATGATGAGAAAGTTAGAAAGTGGTTAGAAAGAACAGATTAGTCAGCTGTGGTTTTGCTCGCTGAGGTGGATAGGATAGGATACCTCGTAGATTTTTGTCATGTTTACTTATGCTGATCGCACAATATGTACCTACGCGCCGCAGTCATTTTTCTACAGAAAAAACACTGATGACGTCAGAAAATACATTTCCTCTATTGAATTGACAGTTCGGCGCAGATGGGTCGTGCTCAAGTCGTGCTTAAAACTTGACATTGGCAGAATTATAATAAATAATAATGCTGGACATTTTCACACAGCATCATCTAGCCCCAAACTAAGCATAGCTTGTACTATGGGAACCAGATAACTGATAAACTACTTTATATACTTTTTGTTTGTAAATACATACATATTATACATAGAAACACCCAGACCCGAGATAAATATTTGCAGATTATACAAACATTTATCCCGCGGCAGGGATCGAACCCGCAACCTTCTGCGTCTCAAGCGGGCTATCACCCACTGCGCCACAGAGGTCGTCAAATTACCTAAATAGTTGTGTAGATTGCCTTCAAATAAAAGAAGAAGACCGCTTTCAGTCGGTTTAAAGTAAGTAGGTAGGTAAGGTAGGTTACTTTAATTAAACAATACTAGGTTCAGTTCAGGCTAGGAAATGAAATCTCGATTCTCACGAGATCTCAAAGTCATGCGACGATCGAATGCTTTTATTCTTCCTGTATGAGCAAGCGACCAGGAAACCCGTAAAATTATCTTTCGTTCGAGATTCCTTAAGTATATTTACCTACCTATACTCATATAAGTAGGTACCTACCTACCTACTTAGACTTACTTTACCTACACCTCGTTCAACGGATCCAGAATAACCGTGGGATCCAGACATTCATTGTGATTTTAAAACATGGTGACAGCGAGCTGTTCTGATGGTAGGATCAGGAGCTGCAACGGAACTCCTCAGAAAATAGGCCGATTGAATTGAAACTCGCTACGATCTACATCCACTCGGTCCCCTATGGTTTAAGAATGGTAGCTAGATAAGCACATCCATCTACATGATGATGATATCACAACTAGAACGTTACGGCGAACGCACCGACCGATGCACCTTAATTGGATCGCTAACGAGCATCATAAAACTGTCATAAGGATGCACGTGGCCACAAAATCTCATCAAGCGCGTATCATGACGCACTCGTCTCGATAATAAACCGGCCAAGTGCGAGTCGAACTCACGCACGGTGGGTTCCATCCCACTCATATGTAGTTATCTATAAAAACAGCAAAAAAAATGACGTTCGTTGTATGGGAGCCCCCTTAAATACTCATATATTTATTTTATTGTTTTTTTTAGTGTTTGTTGTTATAGCTGCAACAGAAATAGGTACATCATCTGTGAAAATGTCAACTGTCTAACTATCACGGTTCTTGAGATACAGCCTTATGACAGACGGACGGACAGACAGACAGCGAAGTCTTAGTAATAGCTATAGACCCATCTTTCCTCAAAGGTAAAACTAGTGAGCTCATTGAGTTCCATGGTAATAGCCCAGATAGTCTAATAGGGTCCCGTTTTATCTTTCGGTACGGAACCCTATAAACAGAATTCCGCTGAACAACGGTACCAACTCACATTTTAAGCTGCCGTGTTTGTGTAGCCATGATATGTAAGTAATGTAATGATGACTAATGATACGATTTAACTACGATGAATCGTACGAAAGTCAAAACATTTATCTAGCAGATAATGGTTCGATTCGAACACTTGTTCGTGGATTCGAAGTTCTCAATACCGTAGGTACTTGAGTGGTAAGTTTTCGGTTGCAGTGGCGGTACGCCTCATGGAGCGAGCGCGCGGGCTCGGCGGGCGGCGCGGCGCTGGCGTGGCTGAGCTCGCTGGGCATGCTGGCGGCCGTCACGGCGTACGGCGAGCTCACCTCTCTGTTCGTGCAGCGCCACGTCGCCGCGTCCACCACGCCTCACGCCACCATCCTGCGCCTGTTCGGGGGAGGCAAGCTGCTGTGAGTCTCTCTCTCGCTCTCTCTGCCGGGTGCCATATGCCAGCTCGCTCGCACGGCGTCTCTGATCGATATCGTGTTTGTGTCGACAGGCCGGCCGGGAACCGCGCGGCGCACATGGACGCTCTCGTGTCGGACTCGGTGGCGTTCGGCGTCGCCAGCGTCGCCGTCGTGTGCACGCAGCTGGCGTGCGCCGCCGCCGCCGTCACGCTCGCCAACTGGGCAGCCAACCGGATGGTCGGTATTCTAACTGCGCTGCGTCGTCATCTCCCCGACCGATAAAACTATCATCCAAAAATTTAATTCGTATTATCGTTCGCAGATCGCGAGGTTGAGGATGCGGTTGCTGCGGTCGGTTCTATCGCAGGAGATCGCCTTCTTCGACACGAACACGAGCATGAACCTGGCGTCCGCGCTGACAGAGTGAGTGGCGAGCGTCGTCGACGCTCGGCGGGGGGAGGAGAGAAGGGGAGCGCGCAGAGCTGAGCGAGCGGGGTTTCGTTGCAGGGACATGGAGAAGCTGCGCGCGGGCGTCGGCGAGCACGTCGTGATGACGTCGTACCTCGCCGGGTTCGCGGTCTGCGGCTGCGGCCTCGCGCTCGGCTACGGCTGGGAGCTCACGCTGGCCGGCATGGCGGTCGTGCCGGTGGCGATCCTCGTGCAGGCGGTCGTCGCCAAGGTGAGCTCCTCTCCGACGAGACCCGGCGCTGGAGCGCATCGGATACGTTATGTGCGGACGGATCGATAACGGACGAGCTTTCGGTTTCAGTATCAGACGGCGTGCGCGGCGGAGGAGTCGGTCGCGTACAGCGCGGCCGGACGCGTCGCGGAGGAGGCGCTGGCGGGCGTGCGGACCGTCCGCGCGTACGCAGGCGAGCGGGAGGAGGCGGCGCGGTACGGCGCGGCGCTCGGCGGGGCTGCGCGCGCGGCCAGGCGGCGCGGGGCCTGGGCCGGCGCGGGGCTCGGGCTCGGCTGGCTGCTCACGTACAGCATCAACGCGATCGTGTTCGCGTACGGCGCGCAGCTGGTGGTGCGCGACCGCGACCTGCCGCCCGCCCAGCAGGCGTACCACCCGGGGGTGATGGTCACGGTGAGCGTCGCGCTCGGCCCCTCCCCGGAGACACCTTGCGCCCGGAAGCTGACCTGCTCCGCTTGCAGGTCCTGTTCTGCACGTTCATGGCCGCCCAGAACATCGCGATGTGCAACCCGCACCTGGAGGTGATCTCGGCGGCTCGCGGCGCGGCGCGCTCGCTCTTCAAGCTGCTCGAGAGGAAGTCCAAGATCGACGCCTTCGAGGAGCACGGGGCGAAACCGGACCGGATCAAGGGAGACATCCGGTTCGACAACGTCTACTTCAACTATCCGTCGCGGTCCGACGTCAAGGTGGGTCTCCGATCTCGAGTCGGCCGGTCGCGGGTGCCCGCTCGCGGTCGATCCTTCGTCATGTCTGAGAATGTCTCGTTTCGCGATCCAGGTGCTGAGAGGGCTGTCGTTGAAGATAAACTCGGGAGAGACGGTCGCGCTGGTCGGCAGCTCCGGCAGCGGCAAGTCGACGGTGCTGCAGCTGCTGCAGCGGCTGTACGAGCCGGACGCCGGCGCCGTGCTGGTGGACGGGCGCCGCCTGCCCGAGCTGCACCTGCACCGCTACCGGACCAGCATCGGTGAGCATCCGAGCGGTCTCGACGATCCCCCCCCCGCACCCCGACCGCGGAGTCGCTACAACCGGCTGTCGTTCGCAGGCGTCGTCGGGCAGGAGCCGGTGCTGTTCAGCGGCACCATCCGCGACAACATCACGCTCGGCATGGAGGACGTCAGCGAGGAGCGCCTGGTCGCGGCCGCCAAGACCGCGCACGCGCACCACTTCATCTGCAAGCTGGCCGACGTGAGTGCCCGCCCCCGGCGACCCCGCGCCCCCGCCCGCCCCCCGCGGTCGAGCTACAGCGCGTCCTGTTGCAGGGCTACGACACGGCGCTGGGCGCAGGCGGCGCCGCGCTGTCGGGCGGACAGAAGCAGCGCGTGGCCATCGCGCGCGCCGTGCTGCGCGACCCCGCACTGCTGCTGCTGGACGAGCCCACCTCCGCGCTGGACCCGGCCGCCGAGCGCCAGGTGCAGGCCGCGCTGGACGCCGCCTCCCGGGGCCGCACCACGCTCGTCGTCTCGCACAGGTGGGACCGCCCGCTCCCCGCCCCCCCCCCCTCTCCCCCCCGCCGCCCCGCCGACCCGCTAACGAAGGACCGCCGTCCGCAGGTTGTCGACGATCCAGAACGCGACCCGCATCGTCTACATGGAGCAGGGCGCGGTCCTCGAGCAGGGCTCGCACGCCGAGCTGGTGGAGCGCCGCGGCCTCTACTGGAACCTGCTGCAGCAGGACATGACCCACAGGTGCGCCCGAGCTTCCCGTCTCCCGGAACGTCGAGTCCTCCGGTTCGTTCCGCATCTCTGACGTCGCCGTTCGGTTTTTCAGAAGCATCGAGAGCACCCTGTCGGAGGCCCAGAACGACGACGACGACGAGCCGCCGGAATCGAAGGAGCCGATGCGGCGATCTTCGGTCCGCCGATCTACCTTCGGAGGTACGTCTCGCCTCGCCGCGCCACCTGATGCGACGCGGCGCTGCGAGAGTCGACCTGACCGCGGGCTTCCCGTTGCAGGCTCCGAGAGAGCGGCGTGGCGAGGCAGCATGCGCGTGCCGGCCGCCGCCGCCGCCGCCGCCCCCGCGCCCGCCCTGGAGGAGGAGGGGGCGGAGGCGGAGGGAGGGGAGCAGGAGGGGGAGCCGGACACCAGTGCGGTGACGGCGAGCGCGCTGGCGCGTCTGCACCGCCCCGAGTGGGGGCTGCTGGCGGCCGGGGGGGTCGCCTCCTTCGCCATCGGCGCCACCATGCCGGCCTTCGCTTACCTCTTCTCTAAGCTGTACGGGGTGAGTTCGCGCTCGAGAATAAACGGACGATGAATGTCGGTGGGCGAGAGCGGCAGCGACCGCAGGATGCTACATCTCGGGACTCGGCAGATGTTCGCGCTGGAGGACGGCGAGGCGGTGGTGGCGACGGCGCAGCTGTACGCGGCGCTGTTCCTGGGCGCGGCGGCGCTGTGCGGCCTGGTCACCTTCCTGCAGGCGTGGCTGTTCAACGTGGCCGGCGCGCGCCTCACGGACCGCCTGCGCGAGCTCACCTTCGAGAACTTCCTGCGCCAGGTGAGCGTCGCGTCACCTCCCTCGGCTCGATCTCTCTCTTCTCGGACGGTTCTGAGTCAGTTCTCTTTCCGCAGGAGCAAGCTTGGTTCGACGAGCCGGCCAACTCGACCGGCGCGCTGTGCGCCCGGCTCGCCGCCGACTGCGCCGCCGTGCAGGGAGCCACCGGTGAGTGCGTCCTCCGCTCCTCCCGCCTCGGAGCGTTCTCTCGCTCGAGATAGCGCTCGAAAGAAGGTTCCGACCCTGGTCGAGATCGTAACCCTCGGTCGATGAGATAAACTATTTTTGATGTTTTCGATCGGGCGACGAGCGTTGACCTCCCTCGGTCCGCAGGCACCCGTCTCGGCACCGTCCTGCAGGGCGTCAGCACGATGGTGCTCGGAGTGGGACTGGCGATGTTCTACTCGTGGAAGATGACGCTAGTCAGCCTGCTGAGCCTGCCGTGCGTGATGGGCGGCATCCACCTGGAGGGCTGGGCCACGCGGCGCGCGGAGCTCCGCGAGCGTCGCGCGCTCGAGCACGCGGCGCGCCTCGCCAGCGAGGCCGTGCTGCACGTGCGCACCGTGCAGAGCCTCGGTAGGTAGCGCGGCCCCCGCCCCCGCCCCCGCCCCCCCCCTCCCCACAGCCCCGCTCACAGCCCCTCTGCCGCAGGCGTGGAGCGCACGCTGCTGGCGCGGTACGCGGCGGCGCTGGGCGCGGCGGGGCAGCGCGCGGCCGCCGCCCGCTACGTGCGCGGCCCGGTGTACGGGCTGTACGTGTGCGCGCCGACGCTCGGCTACGCCATCTCGCTCGCGTACGGGGGCTACCTGATCGCCCGCGAGGACCTGCCCTACGAGTACGCCATCCTGTGAGTATCGTCCCGACGACCCCATCGTCCGATGCTCGACGCGGATCGATCGATTCTATTCCGTTCTCCGTCCGGCAGGGTGTCCGAGGCGCTGATCTACGGCGCGTGGATGCTGGCCGAGGCGCTGTCGTTCGCGCCGTCGTTCGCCGCGGCGCGTCGCTCCGCCGCGCGCATCCTGGCCGCGCTGGCGCGACAGCCCGCCATCGCGGACGCGCCCGGCCTCGCCGAGGTGGACTGGGTGAGCGCCCCGCCCCCCCCTGGCCCCTCCCCCCCCCCCCCCCGCCCCCGAGAGGCGAGCCCGCGCTGACGGCCACCGGTCCGGTTGCAGGAGTGCCGCGGCGAGGTGACGTTCTCCGGGCTGCAGTTCCGGTACCCGGCGCGGCCGCGCGCGGCGGTGCTGCGCGGGCTGCAGCTGCGGCTGCCGGCGGGGCGCACGCTGGCGCTGGTCGGGCCGAGCGGCTGCGGCAAGTCCACGCTGATGCAGCTGCTGCTGCGCAACTACGACGCGCAGGAGGGGACCGTGGTACGTCGCTGTTTCAGCTTTCCGCTATTTTTTTAGGGCTCAACAGGAACGTCTTCAAAAGGAAAACCGGATCACTTTGTTGTCCGTCTGTTTGTCAAGACCATTTATCTCGGAAACGCGTAGAGGTATCGAGTTCGAATTAAAACCGTCTACTCAGTTCTACGGTCTCTTTAAGCTGTGAAAAAATGAAACTTCTAAATTGACGCAATAAAAAAAAATATGCCGCAAAAAACGTATATTTCGACACTCATGGAAATCAAAATATATAGAGTACTACTTCCCAATGACCGTTTTAGACTACAACTCAAATCTGAAACCCGTATATTTTTAGTTAAATCACAAAAAACAGTGCCTAATTAATTCAAACCGGGAGTTTACGGTGCCATGTGGGACGCTGGAGTATCGTATGAAAAGGCTCCCTTGGCACAAGCTTAAAGAGATTTTAATTATTTTTATGATGTACCTACTGTTATCGATTAATGACGAAGAATGTAAAAAAAAACTCTCACTTCTTTTATTATACTACTTAGGCCTTTGTACGGAACTCTCGCTCGGTGAGCGAGCCCGACTCGCACTTTTCCTGTTTTTCGCAGCCGTATTCGCGTTCCTTTTTTCGTTCGTTTGAAGAATGTTCGAATGCT
This sequence comes from Epirrhoe alternata, assembly GCA_963565295.1. Classification (NCBI taxonomy): domain Eukaryota; kingdom Metazoa; phylum Arthropoda; class Insecta; order Lepidoptera; family Geometridae; genus Epirrhoe; species Epirrhoe alternata. The sequence goes on along the minus strand of OY751385.1, from coordinate 13,186,303 downwards.
TCCCCCACGTTTTCAGACTTCAAGGGCCAATTTTTCAAACGTAAAAAAACTAACAAATATTGGGAACCCAAAAATTGGCTCTTGATGACAGAAATCGTGGGGAGAAGCATCCGAATACTCCGACTTAATTCTGCTCCGAGTTCATTCTCGTCCACGGGATGCGACCACCCCGCATCGCTGATGTTTCCCTCTCGTCCCCTCAGGAGCTGGACGGGCGCGAGGTGCGGACGCTGCCGCTGCGGCAGCTGCGTGCGCAGCTCGGGCTGGTCTCGCAGGAGCCGGCGCTCTTCTCGCGCTCCCTGCGCGACAACATCGCGTACGGCGACACCTCGCGCGCCGTGCCCATGCACGAGGTGGTGCGCGCCGCGCAGCAGGCCAACGTGCACGGCTTCATCTCGTCGCTGCCGCAGGTGCGTCCCCCCGCCCCCGCCTCCGCCCCCACACACACACACACACACACCCCGCTCACCGCTCGCGTGTTGCAGGGCTACGACACGGTGCTGGGCTCGGGCGCGGCGCTGTCGGGCGGACAGAAGCAGCGCGTGGCCATCGCGCGCGCGCTGGTGCGGGACCCGCGCGTGCTGCTGCTGGACGAGGCCACCTCCGCGCTGGACGCCGCCAGCGAGAAGGTACGCGCCCCTCGGCCCCGGTTCGCTGGCCCGAATCAGCCGTCTGATGTTTCGACGTAGGAATGTTGAAAGCTAAATAGATAGTGATCGATCTGACCGATGTTCGCCCCTCAGGCGGTGCAGAAGGCGCTGGAGGCGGCGGCGCGCGGCCGCTCCACCATCATCATCGCGCACCGGCTCGCCACCGTGCGCCACGCGGACATCATCGCCGTCGTCGACAAAGGTGAGCATCGCCCCTCCCCCTCCCCCCCGTCTCCTAGAGGACGGTACTGAGCTCGGGTTGTGTCCGCAGGTGTGGTGGCGGAGAGCGGGTCGCACGAGGAGCTGGTGGCGCGGCGCGGGCTGTACTGGACGCTGCTGCAGCAGCAGGGCGCCTAGCGCGACCCTGTGAAAACCTGGACCCGCTCGCGTATGGATCTTCTTTTGTGTTCGTCTAGAACCATTGACACTCCATAAAAAAAAAATACTCATAACGTACATTCAACATAGATCCTCCAGAGCTCTAGAAAATAGAAGAGATCGCTAGAGTACAATGTAGCGTTGCCGGAAGTTGTGAACCCCGTAGAGTGCAGGTGCTTCTTGCATATCAGCGGAGTTAGCGCTCGCCGAGCTCCGATCTCTCAGATTTTCGAAATAATGTAATTTAATTTATTCTCGATTGTAGGGTTAAGTGTTAGCATATTAAGTACCTAGTATTAGTAGGGGAGTTAACCTACGATAAAATGTTTTGTGTTCCGAACGTAGCATAAGTAGGTATAAGTAGATGGAGTTGTCTTGAGAGCTGTTGCGGCTACATTTAAAATAACTGTGATTTTTAGATATAAGTTTAGGTGAATCATTAGTATGTAGTAGATAGATCGAGTGAGGGTGCTCGGTGTCACTTTATAAAAGGTGTTAACTTTATATCAATCTCACCAAAGTAGGTGAATGTACCTCTACATTTAATATGAGATAAAATGATATATGTTAGTAGGTACCTACTATGTAATATTTTATTACAATAACCTATTTGAAAATATTATATGAGTAGGTAAGGTCACCAATTATTGATTGTGATATGAATGAATTTACAATAAAAGAATATTTTTTCAAATATGTAATGATTTTTATTATAGCCATTCATAAAACATTATTGTATTACCTACCTATGCAAAATGGAAAGGTACTTAGTGTCTGTTCCACAGGAACATACCACAACCACACCACATCGTAGCAACAAAAAGTGGTAATGCAGTGGTTACGTGTCAAGCTTTGTGCAGTTGCTAAAGTGGAAAACTATCATATTCCATACAAAATTGCGCCCGACCACGTGGTGGTTGTGGTAGGCACGTGTGAACGCGCCCTTAATTAAATGTATAGTTCCACAATCCAATCAGTGTTATCATAACACCCGATAAGAGAATCGAATCGTCCAATACCTTAACTAATACAAATATCACGAGACTTGGAATTAATAAATAACCTGTTGTAGGCTTAGCCCGCATTGCGACTGAAAACGCAAAACCGCCTACGAACACTGCGTTCAATCCTTCGCAGTGCGTGCTAAGCCAGCAGCGAACATTTAATCTACCTAGGTATTTCATTCAGGTACTTATTAGGTAAGTTTAACTCATTTATAAAACTTAACAAAATTATAAACGGTGTATTTCAGAAAATCTAGATTTAACTTTTTGAAAAACACCATTAAATTTTACCTAACGACTTTCACTAGGTACCTACTACCTACGTCCTAACTAATTACTACAGGCAGTTCCTAAGGCCTCTCGGTTTTAGATCACGCAGGAGTTGGTCCGTCGCCCATTTACTTCATTATTTATATACACCTACATACATATGTAGTTGGATCGATCGATATATGACCAAATTATTAGGGATTGCTTTTCAAATAATATGTGGGAGTTTGTGGACTTTGAGGATTTCATCGATGGGATGAGGAGTTATCAGAGAGTACACACTCCCGACTCCGACTTCGAGCTTGGGTGACGTCAACGACATTGCAAAAAAGAAAATGCATTTTAATGTAAATGTTGAAATCACATCGGCTGAATGTGAATCTCACTGCTTAACGCTCACATATAAATTAAGAGGATCACTCACTTACTTTTATCGCAAATTAGGGCAGCGGTTTTAAGGTTTTCAGGCTACGGAAAAGCAACCTCAACCTGGAAGGATCCCTCGACCATCCGATCGAAGACGTCGAATCCGATCACTAAAAATCGCTACAAAGCATTCGAGTCGCACGTCATCCTGCAGCGGCCATCGAGATGTGACGCGTCACGTCAGGTGCGAGGCTCGGGCGCCACCGCCGCCAGCAGCAACGCCTGCGCCGGCGCCAGCATCGCCCCCGCCAGCGTCGCCAGCGCGCCGCCGCCGCACGTCGCGCCTCCCTGCCATCCTGCACACACACACACACACACACTCACGCGCACCGTGAGCCTCCGCCCCCGCCCCCCCGCCCCCTCACCCCGGGCCGCACTCACCCGCGTGCGGCGCGCGGGGCAGCGCGCACAGCAGCACGGCGTGCGCGTCGCGCGGCGCCAGCAGCCCGCACCGCGCGTACCCCCAGCACGCGGCCGCGCTCAGCGACACCCAGCTCAGCTCTGCCGACAGATAGCATCCGTCGATAACGTGGTCGGGCGCGCTGACGGCGCCGGCGCGCCTCGGCGGATGCTCACCGAGCAGCAGCAGCGCGACCACGTCCTCGAGCCGCACGCTGCCGCGCGTCTGCAGCGCCTCGCAGCACTGCACGTACAGCAGCGCCAGCGCGCACAGCCGCGGCGCACAGCCCCCCGCCGCCGCCGCCCCCGCCCCCGCCGCCGCGCGCCGCGCCGCCGCCGCGCCCGCGCCGAACGACGCGAGCGCGGCCGCGCCCTCGGCGGCAGCCGCGCCGCCCGCGCCGAGCACCGCGCGGCCGCACAGCAGCACCACGCCGAGCGGCGCGGTCAGCAGCGAGGCGAGGTGCCCCGCGGCGGTCAGCGGCGCGGCGCCCGCGTGCGCGCACAGCGCGAGCGACAGCCAGCCGCACCCGCTCGCGAGCGACGACATCAGCACCCTGCAACCGAGCGCGGGGTGAGCGCGGGGGGGGGAGGGGGGGGGCGGCCAGCGCACGAGGCACGCACCCGTGCAGCAGGGCGGGCGGCGCGCGGTCGCGGCGGGCGCCGGCCAGCAGCAGCGCGGCGAGCGCGGGCGCGACGAGCGCGGCATGCGCGGCGGCCACCAGCAACGGACGCGCGGCGGGCCACGCGGCGCCGCGTCGTCCCGCCGCCCAGTAGATGTAGCACAGCGGCGCCAGGCGGGAGTACTGCGACTGCAGCGCGCCTGCGCACACCCGCGACATGTCACCGAATGCTACACTACCTCAGCATCCTCCCTGCCCGAATTAACATTAGGGTGTAGACCCTGAACGACAGTTATGGAGGGATATTTTACTTAAAACTACCTTCCGAAAGTAGATTACTTACAGAAAAAAATCTTAAGAACAGCTGGGCATCATCCTATTCCATTTAAATGTCATACTAAATGCATTGAAAATAAAGCACAAATTCAATTCACAAAACAAAGGCAATTGGATGTCTGATCGACGACATACTGTTACATAGATAGATAGATAGATAGATAGATATATTTATTTTTCAAAGTTAACAATTTTTAGTTAGTAGTGTTTCTAAGCCTATATTAGGTTTGTCTAAACACTACGTTCTCGTTTACAGTAACAAAATTATTATGTAGGTACAAAGTTTAAGTTTGATTAGTTACAAAGACATCGAACACAATAATGTAGGTAGTTAACTAAAACGTAATTATGAGTGACATAAATTCATCAATTATTGTTTTGTTTTTATTAAATACCTATTACTTGTTTAACAATTTCATTTGCTCAGTTCAATATGTCTGTATAGTTGTGCGCACTTAAGTTTAAGTTGCATTGCAACATATTGTCAAAACCTTCATATTTGTAATTAAATTTTTTTTGTATTGTCATGTGTTTTGTGTACCAAATACATAAAAAATACCGTGTCTATGTGGTAAATGGAATAGGAAAACTCCCGATAAGTGGGACCTGCGGCTAACAGTACCCTTTCTGCAGGTAAGTAATTATTAAAATTTAGTAAGATAAGTAATTATTAATAAAAAAAATGCTAATGGCGGCATAAAGAATAAATAATTATTAGAGAAATAAAGAAATTGTGTGCTAATGCAGACAATAATTTAAGTAAACATGTTGCACAAGAAACCAATCCTATTATGCAAGTTTGTATATGCAATAGAAATGCTATGCATTTAATAGATAGGCAAACTCAAAAGCATTATCAATAATTGACTATCCATTTCCAAAAACTATGTGGGTAAGTACAAGAAAAAGAAGAACAAAAATTTCATTATGTAATTGTAGAAATGGCTCCATAGTCAGACTTTTAAATTACAAATACTTTAGCCTAAAAATAATTTAAGATTTTCAGTCAAAAGTCCATTGTTAGGAAATGGGTATCATCTGTAGTAGGTACATGATAGGTTGTGTTGTGAGCCACTGGTACCTACTAAATGTATAAATCTAGCTTACAAGTCTACATATCTAAAGTGAAGCCTATTTTATGAAATTAAGAATACAATACCTATGCAATAAAAGTAAGGGTTGATCACCATCCTTAATATTTGGAAAGCTACACATGATTATCTTATCTTATATCTTTCCATTTTTTAGAAAGTAGAAAGTATTTGATTTGACATTTTTCTATAGTAGGCAGGTAATCAACCCTCCAGCAGCAATGTCTAATGTTTAAAGTAAAGTGAGCCAGGCACATCTATTTTCAATAAGAACCTACATTTAGTAATCAATTTGTGCTCACTTCATGGTCGATCCATATGAAATTAATTTAAAAAATCTATGAAAATATACCATGTGCGCCCATGAGGGTCGGTGCAATGCGTTGGATGAATGATCTAGTGAGAGCAGAGCATGCAGTGTTTGCCTCCGTGCGCGCCTGCACGCGGCGCCAGCACGGCCAGCGCCAGCGCGGCCAGCACGCCCGCCACCGGCCACCGCCGCCGGGCGCCCGCCACCAGCAGCGCGCGCGACCGGCCGCGACCAGCCTCCGCCGCACACATCCTGGCTCCTCCTACTGTTGCGGTCTAATCAAATAGCCCGGATGTTGCATTATTCATATTTTCTGGCTCAGCACGGTGGTGATCCTCGATTCAGCATTTTTAAAAGCATTTCACTTGGAATTTTACGAGTAGAACATCGCGCATCTGCATTGAATTGACGCAGAATCACGGAGACCGGAATCGTAAACAAATAACAACCGGTCAAAACCAACACAATACTAAGCAATAAATATCAAGGTGCACAGCACAAAGGACATAAATCTAGGTTGGTATTGAAATTATTTCATCCATCAGGAACGAACTAAAATCACGACACGAGTAACATTCACGAGATGCTGGGGCTGGTGCTGGTGGCTTGGCTAATTGTTTGTTTGTGTGGGCTGGCTCGCCGCTAGCCTGCCTAGCCTGCCCTGCCCAAAGTGCCTAAAGAGTACGTATACAATATAAATCAGAGATTAATGGGTAATGAGGTGGTATGAGGTAAAAATAGTAGGGTTTAAACTCGGACCCCTACACAGACGCCTGCCTCACTCAGCCAGCTGACTGCCCTGACTGGTGGCTGACAGACAGAGCAGAGACCGCTCACATTTTTTTTTTTTTTGGCAATGTCAAAAACACATTGTTGTGGTCGTGGCTTCGATCATTTATTTATTTATTTACAAACTTATCTATAACATCACAGATAAAATCCAAATCGTTATAGCTAATAAATACAAGTAAACATAACATGAAGGTAGGGATGCGCCTAACTTGTATTTCCCCTCTGTCAAATGTACACGACTCCGAGTCGTGTCAGTTTATAAAAACTACTTCGGTAGCCATTTTGACACAATACTTCTGAACCTGAGCGAGAACAGAGCTGCCATAAAATGCCTATTTGTGCTGTATTTTGTTATCGAAACAAGTCGGCAACATCAAATTTCAAAAGCGACGGCATCTCTTTTCATTTGTGAGTATTTAATTTGTAACATAACTATTAATTTCCTTATGAATTTATGATAATTATATTTGAGTAATTTGAATTTTCCGCCATAAGAATGAATGAATAAGTCTATTCAAGTGACTACAATACTATGTAGTATTCTATGTAGCGAGTCAGGGATGTCACTAAGTTTTTTCAAAATCAAAACACGTTTATTTTAATTTAGTTACATTTTAATTGCGTTTCAATAATGTGTTCCATAATTTTTAACATTTAATAAACTGCCAACAGTTCAGTTAGTAAAAGAGAGTTGTAGAATGCGTGAGCTGGTATATAAGCGGTTCCTTAAGAAACTTGTTCTGGGTGCTTAGGAAGTGAACATACTAAAAGTACTGATGTCAAGGAGGTGAGCCGGAGTGGGGAGGGGAGGGAGTTGACTAATATATCAAAAACGGTGCGTTGCAATGCAATTATTATGCCAAATTAATTTACTTATGCTAAATAAAAGATCATAAAATTTTCTTCAACTTTTATTCCATACCCTTTTCCAGAATTTCCAACCGTTTTCAAGCTCCGTAAAAATGTTCTTTTTTATCTTTAAGTTAGGTTTTTTTAACCTTTGTAGCTTGACATGACTGGTTCTGAAGTTATAAAGCTGAAAAGGAAGGTAGCTTCCTTTCATTCTTCCGGAGCGTGTAGCTTACCTTTTTCCGGAGCGTGTGGCTCTAAACCGCAAAACCTGATGAAAATTCGGAATAGTTTATTACAAAAGTCGTAGAGAATTATATGATCTTTCATTTAATTTACAAACTTTTTGTCATACGACGCACCGCTATCGGAATATAAGCGAAAAGCCCAAAAGTGGGAACTTTGATCCCCCCTCCCCCAATCCGACTTATTAACTATGAATATATTGTGAATTAAAAATAAAATGAAACCACGCAAAATAATTATAGGTAATTTATTTTAAAACATAGAAATAATTATTTCAAATTGATGACAACCCTAACTTGACTAGTTAAAATGTTCTATAGTGCAGTGGTATTGATATCGATGATTTAAATGAATGAACGGAAGATGAACATTTTTAAAAGTTTTGTATGTACCTACTTTTCTTTGCTTGTTGATTTTATGTTCCCAAGAGATTATTAAAGAAAAATGGAAACAAGCATGCAATAGACATCCATCCTGGACGCCTACTCGGACTATACAGGGTGGATTTTTGAGATGGGCCATGGAGGGCAGGTACCTTAACCATTGTAGCTACAAGAAAATGCTCTTAGAAGACCCTCCCTATCTTTTTGAGATATTTTAAACTGCGTTCGCAGATTTTGAAAAAATGTACAGACAGCGACAAAAATGGCAAAAGGAAAAAAAATTGATGCCAATCTATTGATTTTCAGGTAAACATCAAAAGACTTTATGGGGTCGTTTGAGTTCTAGAAAATTCAGATATTGTCAAAAAGTTTTCCCATACATTTTGTACTAAAATCGATTCTGTTTCATGTAGGGATCGAAAAAGCCTATGGGACCATTTGAGGTTTAAGTACTACAAAAGCAACAAACATCCCTACAGAAACGACTGTCAAGCAAAAGTCTAGTGATGCAACACCCCAAGGGCTACCCAAATCACCCCCATGTATGTTCAACGATTTTTTGTAGTTTAGAAGTTATTCATGTTTTTGTGACATTGCAGCAACAGTGGTCCTGCATCACTGGACTTCCGCTTGACTGTCGTTCCTATGACATCCTGTATATACTTACATATGGCAGAAGTAGCTATAATTGTAATGAAGGTTCAAGGCTATTAGATTTAAATAAACTAGTTTTACAGTAATTTCTGTAATTGTTTTATAGTGCTGATCCACACTTCAACTTCAACCGAAAAATATGAGACTTATCGAAAATTTGGACACTGGCAAGTAGGATTTCGTGGCCGAGCGGTAAGGCACTCCGGCTTTAGGAGGATCGTCTGATCGATGCGGGTTCGAATCCCGTCGGAATCCAAAATTTTGATAAGACTTTTCATTTCATAGTTTGACAGTACCTAAGTAATCAGAAAATATAAGTTCCTACCTATGTAAACTCGTCATCGTCAACGTATAAAGACGCCTCTTTGAGGCGCACTTGAAATCCTTTCGCCACACTGGTTCGAAAGAACTAGTGGGACTATTAATGTGTGTAAGCTATCGGTCTATTGATGCCGTCAATAGACCGATAGCTTACACACATTAATAGTTTCGAAATTCGATATTTTGGTGGCACTGTACAATTAAATTTTACGCTCTAACCGATTTTTACTTGTTATTAACTTATCTACTACATTGTTAATCATTGTTAAGTTAATTTTATTCACAATGCAAAATATACGATTAATAGAAACTGAGAAATGGAAGAAATAATTTGTCATCATTCACTCATTCACGCATATAATCGATAACGATAATATTATTGACGTTCTCTTCCCTAATTTTCTTGATGTGTGCTTCTTTCTGTTTTACGTCGCTACATTATTTTTATACGAAATTTGCAATAGTGTGTGTAAAAATGAGAGTGTGTTGTAATTTTTATGTAGTGTGCTTGTGTAGCGATACAAAAACGAAATGCGTATGTGTGTGTAAAATGCGTTAGTGTGCTACCTCGTCCCCCGCAAAAATTGGCAGAAAATTTTGTATGAGGACTTCCTTCAATTAGATGTCCCCTTCTAGTTCGTCCGAGGGTCGTGGTTGTGGTTGACAGTTGGTTGCTCGGACCAAGAATCACACTCACTATGATACTTGGTCCTAGGTTGGTTGACTGGAGCGGCCGCGTTCGATCTATAGATGACAAATATATTGATCAACCAATAAATTAACCTAATAAGTAAATTAAACCATCATATTAGATAACCAAGATTAACAAAATTGAATAAATATATCAACTCTACATTTTCTAGTACAAATATCAGAGATCAACACGATATGATATTTTTAACACTAAGTACTGCATTTAGATTTCAACTCTATCTCGTAAGCTTTAAGAAATATTTTTCTACTCGATTCGTGCGTCGCTTACTACGTTATGACCCCAGCCGGCCGGAGTCCTCCGGATTGACTGACGTAACGTGACGTCACAGTGCGCGCACAGGTTGTTCGTTCACTCATTCAACTTCATAAAACAGTCACAGCATTCAATAATAAGTTCTATTACACTCAAAATAAAGCCTAATTATGATTTTTACGCAGTATTGATAATGATATTGATATTCATACGAAGTAATCGATATTCTGAACTGGATGCAATATGTTTATTTTAGCTAGCGGTCGAGTGCGTCTGATATTCTGGCTGAGTGGGGTACCGTTTTTTTTGTTTTTTTTTGTTGTTTTGTATTCGGTTTGTAAGTACCTACAAAACTTCACTTTTAGGCAGACCGTATGTTTAGTTCGAAAAATAAAATGTAGTTCAAAATATAAAAAATCGGACAAGTGCCACGGATTCCGTACAAAGGACTAAGTAGGTACGTATAACAGTGCAAACTGTTAGGTTACATGAAAGTTATAAGGTACTCGTACATGAGAAGGGAAAACATTATTTTTACATTTTTCGTCACATGTCAAAAACTATACATCCTAAAAATAATTAAAAATCTATTTAAGCTTGTGCCAATGAAGCCCTTTCATACGATACCCCACAGTTAACTCACTTCTAAATTTCATCCCCCATTCCTTGCATTAGGCTCTGTTTTTTTGGGATTTACTTAATTAAAAATATGCGGTTTTCAGATTTTTTCCTGTATTTGTAGTCTAAGTTGATGCTACTTGCCAAATTTAATAGTTCTAGGTCAATGGGAAGTACCCTATGAATTTTGATTTATTGAGTGTCGAAATATATACTTTTTTGCGGCATAAACGGCCGTATCATTTTTTTTGCGTTAAATTAGGAGTTTGATTTTTTCACATCATAAAGGGACCGTAGACCGGAGTATACGGTTTCAATTTCAATTTATACCTCTACCTTTACGCGTTCCCGAGATAAAGGGTCTTTACAGACAGACAGACCGACAGACAGACAGACGGACGGACAACAAAGTGATCCGATAAGGGTTCCGTTTTTCCTTTTCAGGTACGGAACCCTAAAGAGACAAAAAAATCAATCACTTAACTTTTTGAGAAAATCGTATCAGTCCAAAACCTGTTCACGTATGAAGGAAATTTACCTTCATCACTCAATTGAATTTATTTCTATCAGTAATATTGCATCAAATAACAGAATATTCAACTTTATCAAAACTCATACCTAGTTCAATAAAAATAGCAAGTGATATTTTCAACCAAAAAAAATATTGATATAAAAAATTAACACATAGCGGATAACCAATAAATATTTTGAACTAATATTGACACCACTGGTTCGATCATCTAAGCTGCAGACTGACCGATTGCTGACGTCGTCACGTCGTCAGACGGACTGACACGAAAAATACAAACAAACTTTAAAACCTACTGAGCAAAATATTGCTGGCTCGTTAAAGTTTAATTTTCTTTGCTGGCTGGTGCAGTGTATCTATTTTCAGTAGGCGTAGCAGGTTTTCATGATCGTATCGTTTATTATCATATTAAACATAGTCTATTCGTTGTCTTTGTAAAATGTTACCTAACATAGCTCGAATAAATGTGATTTGCTCCAAAATAAATTTACCGGTGCTGAGGTTAGTTCCCTTTTTTTCTCCTTTTATTCAGCAATTGTTTGGTAGGAAGAACCTTTAATCTTAATTAATCGGTTAACTTTACTCTTTGTCTTAGTTTTCGACGGTTCAAGGCGGCTTACGAGGGTGAAGGAAAAACTACTGTCCGTGTAATTAACCAGGAACATGACCTCGGCCTCATGATCGACTCCTATGCCACGGTGAGTGCAAAATAAGTGCTACTAAAATTTTGAGATTTTTGTTTAGTATTCTGACATTGACGGGTCACACTTTTGTTTGACTGGATCCTCACTGGAGCTTGACCATTTAGTTTTATGATGGATCATCCAAAAGAAAGCTAGGCCCCAAAACGTGTTTGCCCTTCACCGTATTAGTCGTGAAGGAGCAGGAGTAGAATCACCTAGTTGTATGACTAAGTCTAAGTGATCCCAGCGGTCCTACTAAAGTCGTTTCTTTACATTTCAGTATGGATTTCGTCTTAACAATGGTCTGACAGTGCTAGGACCAATGGCAATATTTCCCAGGTAATACCATCATCCGTATGACCAAATGTTAACCTACTGTAGAGCTGTAGGTTTGCCAGATAAATAAATGATAATACCTAATAATTTTGAGACATTACTATGTGTAGAGCTATTAGTAGGGCAACTTTATGTAATATAATCTAATTAAGACCATTATGTAACCTAAACTTTTTGAATATACTGTTATGATTATGATAGTTATGTTCAATTTTGTAATTTTCTTACAGGACCGTGTTATCATGGCAAGTGAGAGAATCTGATGAAATAACTGAGGAGTCTCTTGTCTTGTTCAAGTTGCTGCAACCAAAAATAGATCTTCTTGTGAGTCTTGCATTTGTTTGCTCTGTGCTATATAGGTTTTGGTGCTCTAGCGATGTTGCGGGCAGGTGCAAGTTCTGATCCTAGTTACGGGCCAAGTAGGTACCTAACTGTGAAATGTTAAGAGTCTTGCAGTATTTTGAATGTAAAATAATTTTAAGAGCTGCCAGAAATTTTTGAGACTTACCTAAATTATATTGGGCAATGTAGGCTTTGTAAGGCTAACACTTATTTTATGTCATTTTTAGGTAATTGGCCTTGAATGCAATGATAGATCAAAGTTCGACTCTGTGTTCAAAGCAGCACGTGCCCACAAGCTTAATATAGAGATCCTGCCGACAGAGCAAGCATGCTCTACATTTAACTTCTTGAATGCAGAGTGCAGGTATGTAATAATTTCTTCAAATAGTTCTTCTATTATTCAATGTTAGTCCTGCATTAATGTAATATTTTGTTATTGTTTTAGATCTGTGGCAGCAGCTCTGATACCGCCGTTGAAATTAGACATGAGTGAGAATGATATGCTTCAAAGCAAAATGCACTATCAAGATATATTTAACAAACCTTTATAATAAATATAAAATAAAAATTATGTAAGTACTTAAGTAATTTGTTTTATGTTGCCCTATAACCTCCTTGTATTTCCAGTGGAAGTGCCATTAATAGTACATTGTACAGTCACAGACAATAAGATGTATACACTCCATAATGTTTCAACCCATGTACAGGTCAACAGGTCCAACTGCGCAGAGGAGTGAGACAGGGAGATGTCATATCTCCGAAACTGTTGGAGGATATGTTTAAGACTCTGGATTGGAAAGGTATGGGAATAAACATAAACAGCGAGCACATCTCACACTTACGATTCGCAGACGACATAGTCCTACTGGTGGAGTCGCTTGAGGAGCTACAACGGATGCTGGACGGCCTAGCATCAGCCTCGCGAGCGATAGGTCTCGGCATGAATTTGGACAAGACCAAAGTCATGGTCAATGACCAAGTTGATCCGAAACCTGTCACTAAATGGTAAATACACATACCTCGGGCAGATTTTGCACTTAGGGAAAAGCAACGAAGGAAGCCAGGAGGAGGATTCAGCTGGGTTGGGCAGCATTTGGAAAACTACGTCGAGTCTTCTCGTCACCCATACCGCAATGTCTGAAAAGTTTTCAGTCAGTGCGTCCTACCTTTCATGACCTACGGTGCCGAAACGTGGACACTCACAGTACGGCTAGTCCACCAGTTTAAAGTCGCTCAACGAGCTATGGAACGAGCTATGCTCGGAGTTTCTCTGAAGGATAGAATCCACAATGAGACTATCCGACATAGAACCAAAGTTGTCGACATAGCTCAGAGAATTAGCAAGCTGAAGTCTTCTGCCAAAGAACCGATAACCGCTGGGGTAAACGAGTTCTTGAGTGGAGACCGCGACTCGGCAAACTTAGTGTAGGACGCCCTCCGGCCAGGTGGAGTGACGATCTACGAAAGGCTGCTGGCAGAAGCTGGATGCGTCGAGCTGAGGACAGGGCGCAATGGCGCTCATTAGGGAAGGCCTATGTCCGGCAGTGGACTGCTATAGGCTGATGATGATGATGTCAGGTCAACATGTGTGTGTGTGTGTGTGAATGCTGAGTCGACGCCTTTTTGCTGCTGTGACACACAATCACAATTCTTCAACTTTTCATTTTTTATTATGCTTCTTCTTTTTTATTTTGATTTTTTTTTATTCTAGTGATTGTATTGTGTGCCAAAGTAGTGAATAATTTAATGTCTGTCTATGTCTATGTCCATGTCCAACAATGTTCTAGTATTTTTATTGATTTCGCCACTAGTTCAATGTGAAATCAATTTCCACTCTTTGTTTTTAACCTACATCTATTTTAGTGTGATATTAATTTTACAAGTACATAGAGCAGTACTCTGTGCCCTATGGTATTATGTCACGGGCGCCATATTGAATCCCAAGCGCATCGAAGGATTCTACATTTAACTCCCGAGCAATAGCGAGGGTGTTCATCCATACTTACTTAATATTATAAATGTGAAAGTAACTCTGTCTGTCTGTCTGTCTGTTTGTTACCTTTTCACGCCCAAACCGCTGAACCGATTAAGCTGAAATTCGGCATGGATAAAGAGTATACCCCAGGGATGGACATAGGCTACTTTTTTTTGTCAATTACCATAAGGGGGCGGGAAAATAAGGGTTGGAAGTTTGTATGGGGAAAAAAGTTAAGCAACCCTGGGCGCGGTCATAATAAGGATGGGTGACCGCCCGAAGCCAATTTTTGCACTCTAAATTTTTTCGTTTTTTTTTGTATTTTGCATAATAAATTATTTTAAAATTAATGATAAACATGTAACATGTGTGTTCCCACCCATCAATATATCCGAACTCCGAAGTTATGATTTTTTGATATTAAAATATTTTTCCTTGGCTATAGTTAGAACGCCATCTATCGGTCTAGAGGTCAAAACTACTTTACACTTTTTTCCTAGGTGGCGTTTTTACTATGGCGGAGATCGAGTATAATTTTCTTTGATTTTGAGTTTTGAAAAGTTAATGGAGATTTTTGCTAAGAGTTTTCGATATTTTTATATTGCTGACGAAGTCGCGGGTAGGTATTGCCGTTCGCTTCGGCAAATCTGACACCAGTTGCCGCTATCGTGTTGTTCTTAACATTGCAAGATCTGGGTAAGATTTTCCCTACCTCTATCTATTAAGGGATTCTTGAGAGAAACATAACGCAATATTAGTTAATAATTTTTATTTCGAAATTTTAAACCACACAGTTCTTGCTATAAAAAAATACGTTTCGAGTCAATTTCTTCAAAAACTCTCTCTCTCTCTCTCTTCAAAAACTCGCTGCGCTCGCTTCAGCGATTCTGTACCAATTACCGTATTCGTTTTGTTCTTAGCATTGAATAAAATTCGGACTTGATAACCAAAAGGGGTGGCGAGCAATAAAACGCTGTCTATACATGCAGGTTTCTATATTACTCAAAATTGTGTTACAATGCAAAGCCGTCGGCCGATAGTCTTCGAAAAGACAAAACGTAACGATAGCGCGATCTAAAATACAAGTAGCGCCATCTAGTTTAGAAATAATACACTAATTTTAACGTTCATAACTAACATACTGCCCACCAAGAACAATATCAACCATTTGCATATTGTTCTTCAGTTTGGCTTGAAATTTGAAGTACCTAACCTAGTAAATAAACAAGAAATGATATTAGTCTGAAAACAATATAAAATTGCTCACAATACAACTTAGTGAATATCTTATATGACTAACAAGTGATTGCTTAAACTATTTCTAAATATGGTATTAATCTTACTGTTATTTGCCTTTAAACGACTTAAATACATAAATGATGCTTAATACTATAGTTTTTATCATTAGCAATTAACTAAAACTATAGAACATACTTACAGCTAAATTAACACTATTATCTTTCTAATAACATTTTTGTTTAATTTTATCTTCCTCAGTCACAGACAGGAAGTACTACCAACTTTGAAGTTGGACGTTTAATTAAGGAATTTTTTGTACGTATAGTAACTACTCGTGTGACGTTGTGGGTATCGGAATGCTTCTCTTCAATAATACCTAACAACCACCTACTTGGGGGTAAATCATCCTCCTTAACTAAAACCACGTCACCCAGTTTAGGTTCCGGATTTTGATCTCTCCACTTATAACGTTTCTGTAACTGGTGAACGTAGTCTCGAGACCAACTACGCCAAAAATCTTGGAGCATTCTCTGTGTAAGCTGCCAACGTCTTAGCGTGGTTAAATTAGATGCTTCATAATTGCGATCCGGAACAGCGATAAGTGGTTCTCCTACCAAGAAGTGGCCAGGAGTTAAAATGGACTGCACGTCTGACACCCCATCAATCCTCGATAAAGGTCTGGAATTTAGACATGCTTCAACTTGAGCTAATACTGTGGCCATTTCTTCGTAAGTAAGAGTAGTATTTCCTATGACTCTTTTGAGGTGGAATTTCGTGGATTTTATAGCTGCTTCCCATAAACCCCCGAAGTTTGGTGCACGAGGTGGAATAAAATGCCAAGAAGTAGCATTTGTAGCTAGGCTTTCAAAAATTTCGCTGCCCACCGTGGACTTTGTCGCATCAAACAGGACGCGCAGTTCCTGAGCAGCCCCGACAAAATTGCTTCCATTGTCGCTATATAAATCTGTACAATGACCTCGCCTAGCAACAAACCTTCGAAATGCAGCCAGAAAACCTTGAGAAGTAAGGTCACTCACGGCTTCAATATGTACTGCACGCGTTACCATACATATAAACAAGCAAATATAGCCTTTATAAGAGTGGTGACCTCTTCCCTTTGTGGTTCTCATGTAAATGGGTCCAGCGAAATCCACACCGGATTTTTCAAATGCACGACCCGGAGTTACTCTTACTGAAGGTAACTGACCCATTATTTGATTTTGTACTGATGCTCTATTTTTAACACAAACAGTGCATTTTTGAAGTTTGCTTTTGACTAACTGTTTGGCTCCGATTATCCAATACTTAGTGTATAAATAACTAAGCATCAATTGAGGGCCCCCGTGCATGGTAGTTTTATGTGCATTGTCTATCAATAAAACGGCCAAATTTCCTTCCTTGGGTATTAATATTTGATGTTTTTTATTTTCAGAAAATTCCGAATTCTCTAGCCTGCCTCCTACACGCAGTATCTGTCTGTTGTCCAAAAACGGGTTCAATGATAGTAATCTACTGTTTCCTTTAAGCTTTCTTTTTTTCAATATTGCTTCAATTTCTTCTGCAAACCACTTCCCTTGGCATTGCTTTATACAACACTCTTCAGCCTTTTCTATTTCTTCGCGACTTAATACCGAACTGTTGTGCTGTTCTGATTTCGGTTTCCTTATATTTAAGAAGCGTCTGCAGTAAGCCACTACTCTCAATAACTTTGTAAGCGATGAATACTTATCCCACAAACTAACCTCACTGGCTTCAACATGCATACAATGTTTTTTATTCGCTTCTTCCAAATTAGTTTGCAAGATTCTTGGTTTTCCCTTTTTAATTTCAGCCTCTTTCAATGTTTCAGGACCGTTCCACCAAAGTGAAGATTTAAGTAATTCAGCTGGGTCCAATCCTCTCGACGCTATATCTGCTGGATTCAATTTAGAAGAAACGTGATTCCATTGATGCGGATCCAGGGATTGCATTATGGTAGTAACTCTGTTGGCAATAAAAGTTTTCCATTTGCTTGGATGGCTATTTAACCATGCCAATACTACAGTTGAATCTGACCAAGCGAACCAATTGCTCTTCGGAATTTGCATAACAGTTCCTACCTCCGCTAACAGTTTTGACAAAAGAACCGCACCACATAACTCCAATCGGGGTATCGATACCTGCTTGATTGGAGCTACTTTTGTCTTTGCAGCGATTAAATTAACATGTATTGCACCATCAGCATTAACAACTCGAATATACACTACTGCCGCATAAGCTACTTGAGATGCATCACTATATCCGTGCAACTCTATGAGTGTCTCCCTACCAGTACATTCAACATAGCGAGGGATTTGCAACTGCTCTAGATCATTCAGATTTTTTCGGTAAGTTATCCATTCCTTTAGTATATTTTCTGGAACTTCCTCATCCCAGGATACTCCTGCTAACCATAGCTTTTGAATGATTATTTTAGCTACAATAATCACAGGTGCTACCCAACCCAACGGGTCGAATAATCTGGCAATATCTGATAAAATTTGTCTTTTTGTCACTGTTTTTATAAGCTTGGGAAGGGTTACTTTGTACTGATAAAGATCATCACATCGGTTCCAGGTAAGTCCGAGAATTTTTAGTATAGAATCCATTTTAACATCTATCTTCCTATTCATGATATTGTCATCCTTTTGTTCTTCTCTTATTTTTTCTAATAACTCTTCATTATTGCTCGACCATTTCTGTAACTTAAACCCAGCTCGCTTAAGAAGTCCATTCATTTGCTTGTAAAGTTCAATTCCTTCCTCTATAGTTTGGCAGCCAGTGAGCAAATCATCCATGTAGAAATCTAATGTAACTCGTTCTGCAGCTACCGGATATAAATGTCCTTCATCTGCTGCTAATTGCATCAGACTTCGAACAGCTAAATGTGGAGCGCATGCTGTACCGAATAATACTCTCACTAATTTATACTCAGAAATTTCTTTTTCAGGTTTGTCTCGCCAAAGAATGCGCTGAAAATTGGCATCGTCTGCGTCCAATTTGATTTGATGATACATCTTTTCTATATCCGCCACTAAAACTACAGGATGTTTGCGCCAACGCATAATTAAATGTCGAAGATCCATTTGTAACGTTGGGCCTACCATTAAATCGTCATTTAACGAAACGCCATTCGTTCCTTTCGAGGAAGCGTTCATCACAATTCGTACTTTTGTTGTATCTTTATCCTCTCTTATAACTTCATGATATGGCAAATAAACTGCATCCTTTTCCTTCTCACTATCATGCACAGGAATCATGTAATTTAATTGTAAGTAGCCCTCAAATATCTTTTGGTATTCTTCTTTTAATTTTTCATTTTTTACCAGCCTTTTTTCTAGCGCTTGAAATCTCCTTACTGCTATTTGCTTTGTATTACCTTTGTTGCAAGTAGGGATTTTATTTCGAAACGGAAGTTTTACTACATATCTTCCCTCCTCATCTCTTATTGTTGTTTCAGAAAAATAATCTTCACACAGGGCTTCTTCTTCTGTTAGTATTTTCTTTTCTTCATAAACTGCCTCAGCTTCTAATTCCCAAAATCTTTTTAAAATCTCATTCTCATCTGTAAAAGTGCCATGCAAAACTATTGTTGAGCCGTTGGACTCATTTTGATTGGAATTTACCATCCCCGATACAATCCAACCGAATGATGTTGCTTGAGCTATTAATAGGCCACTCGGATCTCTACACACTCCTTCTTTTAGAACCTGACAGAATATGTCAGCACCCAACAACATATCTATTTTATTTGGGGTATGATAATCAGGATCCGCTAAACAGAAGTCAGCTGATTTTAACCAAGGCACCTCTTCTACTTGTTTCCCCGGTAAGACAGATGTGATAGTCCTTAGCACATGTGCTTTAACTTGTATTATTTCATGAGGCTCTACTTTAGATTTAAGATTTATATTTACAACATATTTAGATTGAACCGTTTTTTCCCCACCAACTCCAGATATTATGCCTCGTGAGGGTATCTTTTTAAGCTTTAAAAGCTGTACTACCGCTTCAGTCACAAATGAGGCTTGCGATCCCTGGTCAAGTAGGGCCCTTACCGTTTGGTATGATCCATTTCTTGCTTCAGCATTTACCAAAGCTGTTGCTAGCAAAACAGATTTATTTCTTACAGAAGCTGTATTTGCTTGTATTTCTTCCTCGGGTTCTTCCGCCAACTCTTCCGGTTGTTCTTCTTCCTCATTTTCAGTTGTCATAGCTGCCATCAGTTTTTCTTTGCTTTGAGTTCTCGGGTGCAACAAGGTATTATGATGACGTCTACAAATCCTACATTTAATCGGATTTTTACAGGTTTTTGCAGAGTGATTTACTCCCAAGCAGTTGAAACAAATTCCGTTATCCAACACATATTGTCTCCGAGAGTCACTGTTTTGAGCTTGAAATTTTTTACACATATACAATTTGTGATTTTCCGAACAGTAAGAACAATTGTAGATATTATCAGACTGTATATTAGACTGTGCAGCATGCATTGATCTAGCCTTATTAACAACTTTATTACTGGATTTTTGCCCTACAAACTCTAGAGCTCGATATCTGTTTGTTATAAAACTACTGAATTGCTCAAAAGTTGGTAATGTATCAGATGCAATACTGCCAGTAACATGTAACTCCCATTGTTTACGAGTCTCACCGTCCAACTTGAAAGTAAGAATATGTATTACAATAATGTCCCAAGTTGAAACATCAACTCCCACATTGCCCAGCGCACTTAGACAATCAGAGGTAGTGTCTATTAACTCTTTTAGTCCTTGTGACGACTCAAACAGTAGGTTCTTTTGACTAAACAACTTTTTCAGTATACAATTCGATAAATATTGTTTATTATCATATCGGTTTACTAACAATTTCCAACACTTATTGTAATTGTCTTCTGCTATGGGAATTTGTCTAAGAAGCTGCTCTGCCTCTCCGGTTAAATATCCTTTGAGATAGTGCATCTTCTGAACATTGTCTAAATTTTCATTGTTTTGAACAAGCGATAAAAACAAATCTCTAAATGTGACCCATTCCTCATATTTCCCAGAAAATTTTGGGATAACGATTTTCGGCAGTACAAATTTTGACAATAAAGGTGCTGTGTGCCCCCCCTCATTCACAACTGCTGTTCTCACTCGAGATGATTTTTCAAAATTATTTATAATAGTTTTCAACTCAGTTTTGTAATCTAAGTAAATCTCTTCAGCCTGTTCATAAATATCTTGTTTCATATAATCATGTTGCTTAATTTGTACGCCATAGGTTTCTAACAATATTCGATGAGTTGTCACAAAAGAACTCCATAACTGTTCTAAAGCTTCTAACCGTACTTGAACATAAGCTTCTGTTATTCTCTCTTTAGGAGACTTTTTGAAATTTCGTCTCGCTTTAGCCAAGTTATTGTAATTATCAGTTTGCATTACAAGTTTATCATCCATCTTTATGCTTTACAATCACATAAATTATAGGCAAAGTTTACGAACAGAATTTAGAAAATTTTTCTAAGTGTTTGAACAATTTTTTCTAAAATCGGGCATGGATTCCCCGTCGTAACCAAATTCTTAAAATTATTCTAAGTCTAATTTTACTTTAGAAGCATGCATTTCACAAATAACAAATTAGAGTTCATATCTTCAAAGAATTTCCAAAGTACTCACAGTTTGTCCTGACTCACCGCACTATTCACTTCACCAACAATGCTATTTACACGACACTTGTCTTTTTTATTTTATTTTTTTTTTGTTTCCGGGCGCCAGCGCCAGAAGGCGCTATCCTCCTCCGCAGTATTCCAGGATTAGATTCCACAGGGCTGCCAAAGTTGACCACAAACGTCAACGTCAACTTCAATGTCACCCCGTAGGTACTCCGGTGACAGCACCCAAGTAGCGATCCACTACTTCGTCAGGTGCGCGGGGGCGGGTTCCGCGGGGAACCTCAGTAACGGCAAAAATTATTTTCCTGCCACCATTTGGTATCTGTCAAATCCGGCTCTCGAAGGACCATGAATAAAATTCGGACTTGATAACCAAAAGGGGTGGCGAGCAATAAAACGCTGTCTATACATGCAGGTTTCTATATTACTCAAAATTGTGTTACAATGCAAAGCCGTCGGCCGATAGTCTTCGAAAAGACAAAACGTAACGATAGCGCGATCTAAAATACAAGTAGCGCCATCTAGTTTAGAAATAATACACTAATTTTAACGTTCATAACTAACAAGCATTGCAAGATCTGGGTAAGATTTTTCCTACCTTTATCTATTAAATGATTCTTGAGAGAAACATATATAAAAAAAAATATTATATCATGCGACGGAGTTTTATATTTCGTACTCTCGATTCACTCAAAACTCCTCCACTTTGTTCCTAATAATGCGCAGACGAAGTTGCGCGGGTCAGCTAGCAGTTTATAGTTTAAGTGTGCATTGGGACTACCCAATGCACACTTACAGAAACTATAAACTATGTAAATTAGGTACAACTTGTATGAATCTTTGACCTCCAGGTTACGCCCTGTTCTGACCGGCCCGGTAGGTCTGTGACGAGCCTAAGGCGTGGTTTACATAATATTGTTTTCATGTGGTTTTCGTCTACGGTCACACACATTGGTCGTTTTTGTGCTTCGATCTTTTTGTGTCACAATCAGGAAGTCAAAGACAAAGTATGATACCTATTAAAAAAAAATCATAAAAATAATTTCATGTAAGTAATTATTTTTAGGTTCCGTAGCCGAGCGCTTGAAAGTACTCCGGCTTTAGGAGGATCGTCTGATCGTCGCGGGTTCGAATCCTGTCGGAATCGAAAATTTTGAAAAGACTTCATTTCAATGAAATACCAAGTGTGGATTAACACAATAAAAATTACAAAAAAATATATTTATTACATTTTGGTCATTTATTCAATTTTCTTCTTCTTCTTCTTAGTAAATGCAGTAAATGGCAACCTTTACTATCAGTTAGCTTGCTACTATATTAATCTGTGCTATCAGTATAATTCTCTGAAGCGCTCGTGGTCGTGCTTGCTTAGTCGTTCTTGATAGATCGTCCAAGTTAAGCAACGTTCGAAACGGTCTGTAAGTGGATGGAATCGGCAAAACTACCGAGCATCATGGCCATGCTAAAGCAAAGACGCTTGCGGTGGCTTGGCCATGTTCATCGCATGGATTCATCTCGATTGCCAAGGCAAACGTTACTTGCAGAAATAGCCGGCGCTAAAAGACCTGTCGGCCGACCTATCTTGCGTTTTAAGGACAGTGTAAAACGAGATATGGCGACTTTTAAAATCAACTACACCAACTGGGAGAGTGAAGCTGAAGATCGTGACGCCTGGAGAAAAACCGTTTTTATCGGAGTTGTCGCTCACGATAAAGCCTGGCTCGACCAGTTGGCACAAAAGCGGGCTACTCGCCACCAACGCGCCGCGAACCCTGCAACAACCCCAGGGTCTTATGTTTGTACAAAGTGCGGTCGTGGCTGCCACTCCCGTATAGGCTTATTTAGCCACGAACGTAAGTGTTTAAATTCAAATCTTAATTGTAGTGTGACTTGACTGACGCCTCCTGAATCATCTTCTATAGATGGAAAACAGGCCAATGATGACCGCCAGTGGTATTTTCATCTGAGCGCTTCCGTGCTTATTTATTTATTTAGGGCATCCAACAAAGAAATCACAGAATGCTTATAACTAAAGTAATTTTATCTTAGAACAATGCGTTTCTTTAATTAGAGGACACCACAGCATGCAAAAAATTCTCAAGTGCTTCGGAGGCTACGTTAAATTGTTGTCGGTCCCGGCTATTTAAGTCGTTAAGCCATGACGGAGACCATAGATTTAGCATGGAACCTTTTTGGTTCATTAGATTCCGCATTTCAAGTTGAACTAGGAAATTGTCCGTCATATTCGTCACTCTATGGCCCATTTTGCCTGTGTTAAAAAGAGAGGTCGCAACGACACTTGCGTGCCGGCCTGTGACGTAGCGCGCCACCTCTACACCATAGATTTTTTTTTTACACACCAGCTGGTGTGCAAGTTCGAGATGTAAAATTACGAATTCTCGTAAATAAATGGCTTTTTTGGACTATGTTTGTGATAAGGTGCTGGTTTGGAAATTATGTCCTGTGCTGTTTCACAATTTCCAAGCAGAATCGGTATGCTTACGGAGAATGAAACAAATATTTCTTTTTATCGGTAAGTCATACCAGTGAAAAATACGTTTATGTTTAGAGTTACGGAAGCTATTTTATAAAAAGTTAATCATTGCATCATTTAACATCGTTTTACTTCGATTTCATGCGTGTATTTGGGTAATCTCATTTAGAATTTTCATTCTAGCGAAATTTACATTCCATTTTTGACATTTCTTGTACTCCATCGCTGAGCAATAGTGTTGTAGTTGTATCGACATATTTTTTATCGATATTTAATGCATAGATACTAGGTAGGTACGAACATAAATATGTTTTTGTATAGATACTAGGTAGGTACGAACATAACTATTAACTTGGTCTATTTTACATTCTGGATTCCAGCTGACCTAGATTTGAAATAATCGTGGATTAGAAATATCGAGAAAGGCGAAGAATGGAGTCCTACACAACTACAAGAATATGTTCCACTTTGAAAAATCATGGTATACGGATGAAAAATTTTGCATTCTTATGCAGTGCCAACAATATTTCCAAACCAACTTTTGTCGTGCAAACCTGTAAGAACGAAGAAAATGTCAACTCATTTTTTGACGTGAAAACTTCTTTAGGCGCGTTGGGAATTTTTGAGATAGGGATAAATCTTTGGATTCACTTCACGAGTCTCGTGCCCGGTACAATTCAATGGTTCGTTTGAAGGTAGTTACGGAATACGGATCCTACCCTCAATAACGTATTCTTTATTTTCAGAAATTACCCAGAAAAAGAAAGCTCGTAGCTAGACATTCTGGCTATGGGGCGTCTTCATCTTCTGCTTTAGATATCGAGGAATACCATCTAAGCAGTCTGTTAATTATTGGTTTAAACTATTTAACCAATAATTAACACATAACAAGTATATTAATACTTGTTTTATTTTGAGGACTTTAACGGGAATTACATGTTTTGAATGTGATATTGTTTTATTTTAATAATTAGGTAACTGAAGAAGTCTGAAAGTAGCGGCGGTGACTGAAAGTTGGGAGTAATAGGTTAGCACGTAATGCGGAGGGATGAAACTCATGTAACTAAAAGGGTGACGGAAATGAATGATGGATATGTGAGTAGAGTAGAGGTAGACCTAAGAAAAGATGGATAAATTGTGTGAAAGAAGATTTTTTCGTGCGTGCAGCCGGCTCTATCGAATTATAAGACGTTGTCATGTCACGTCAAAAGGAGTGGATATGGAGATGACAAGTGATAGAGGAGAGTTGAGACAGAGAACATTTTGTGCCGACCCCGCTTATGCGGGATAAGGGCAGGCCAATGAATGATGAATAATAAGGCAAATACAATTTTATTTCGTTCCACAGTAATAAAATAATACCTTTTTATAATAGATAATTCTTAAAATTCATTAAATCCTTTTTCATTTAATTATCGATAAGAAATGCACAACACTATTCCACCTTAAAAACATATCTATAGTTGTCTATGAATGGATTGAAAAGTGGAGACACTCAAATTACTCTATGGTTCTATCTAGTACATTATTTATCTATGGTGGAGACACTCAAATTACTCTATGGTTCTATCTAGTACATTATTTATCTTTGACTGACTCATACGAACTTACTTAGTTTAATTCTGCCAATGTCAAGTTTTAATGTGTTTAAAGCCGGGCGCATACATACTGATTCCTGACCAGAAAACCTGATCAGGTTTCCTAATCAAGAATTCCGTGTGGAGAGCGCACACATTCTGTTTTTTGCATTCGGAATTTAAACGATCAGTTCGATCATAGACGCTTCTGATAACGCACGAGTATGGACGACGAAGACGAATTGATGCTCATTGCTCTTTTATTGGCGCTAGACAAAAAGGGCATAAAACGTCGTTATTGGGTGCATCCACTGAATACCCAAAGATTAACTGAGAGTCAATTCTATGTCAAAAGAGCAAAGTTACGGGCATACCCAGAAGAATTCTTCAAATATTACAGGATGTCAATGAAATCCTTTGATGAGCTTCATAATAGCATACGAGATAAAATAAAAAAGCAAAATAAAAGATAAAATAAAAAAGAACGTTACATGTCGTACGTCTACTCGGCACAGCGCCTACGCGATTCTGAATAAAAATTTCCGTACGTGTGCGGCGATCGAGCCAAAATGTATGCGAATGCTGCGTTCGGGATGACGTCATTAGGTTTTTTTCCGATCTTCCAAAACGAACGCACGGAGAAATTCCGAACCGAACGTCAGGTTTTTTTCTGTCCGGAAAAAGTAAGAACGGTGTGCGCCTTCTCGAACATTTTGTATGCACGCGGACCATTCAGGTGTCCGAATCTGAAACCCTGATACGGAAACCTGATCAGGAATCAGTATGTATGCGCCCGGCTTAAAAATTCATACTATTTCAGTCAGTCAGTCCTCTCGCCTCTCCGTTGTTGCCGCTTCGACAGCTAGACATACCCCTACGTATCCATATTACGTCTGTGAGCTATACAAACAACAACAGAAAAAGAATGCCGGTTTCTCTAGGTGTGTGGCGATGCGGCCGGTTCCACCCTGCCCTGCCCGGCCCGGCGCGGCGTCGACTGATAGGTCTGTTAAATCGCTTCCGTAAGCCGCGTCCGATAGTATGTTTCCTGCTTGACCTCTTTTGCCCACCTGCTAGCTCGGTAGCCAGCCAAGTTAAGTTTAATCTTCGATCATTAAGGTAAGTTTAATAGACCAGATAAGTTTGTGGCACTCTTGAGTCTGGCGGGCTGGTCCCGCTGGTCTGTGCGCTGGTCCTACTTACTCCGAGTACGGTCCTTACTGACGGTCCTTACTGACGCGAACTCAAAGTCAGAGTTTATACGTTTGTCACCATCAGTGCAGTCGTGAATGAAATGAAATGATTTATTAAAAATAGATAGAAGCTTACAGAAAGATCCAAAGCGCTTAAGTAACTGAATGAATTAAGAAGCACTGCTCTGCTATTTTATTTTCTTTTTCTTGTGTTTTACTAAATTTTATTAAGTAATTTCGGTGGCATTTTACTAATGAAGCCTTGGTTTTGAAACAGGAGATCTGGAAAATGGAATGGGGGAGTATTGAAGCAGATTTCCCATTTGACGAAAAATTTCCGTTAGTTTTGAAGAAAAGAAGCCGCCATGTTTTGTTCAAACCATCGACATGACTTGACTGACTGACATGACTTTATATCAATATTTAAAACTTGACATTGACAGAATTACACCTAGTTGTGTAGATTGCCACTAAATAAAAAAGAAGAAGAAGAATTGAACTGTCACAGCAAAACTGACCTGCATTGCTCGGACGAACTATAAAGGGGACGTCTGATTGAAGGAAGTCCTCATACAAAATTTTCTGTCAATTTTTGCGGGGGACGAGGTAGCACACTAACGCATTTTACACACCCATACGCATTTCGTTTTTGTATCGCTACACAAGCACACTACATAAAAAATACAACACACTCTCATTTTTACACACACTATTGCAAATTTCGTATAAACATAATGTAGCGACGTAAAACAGAAAGTAGCACACATCAAGAAAATTAGGGAAGGGAACGTCAATAATATTATCGTTATCGATTATATGCGTGAATGAGTGAATGATGACAAATTATTTCTTCCATTTCTCAGTTTCTATTAATCGTATATTTTGCATTGTGAATAAAATTAACTTAACAATGCTTTACAATGTAGTAGATAAGTTAATAACAAGTAAAAATCGGTTAGACCGTAAAATTTAATTGTACAGTGCCACCAAAATATCGAATTTCGAAACTATTAATGTGTGTAAGCTATCGGTCTATTGATGTCGTCCCACTAGTTCTTTCGAACCAGTGTGGCGAAAGGATTTCAAGTGCGCCCCAAAGAGGCGTCTTTATACGTTGACGATGACGAGTTTACATAGGTAGGAACTTATATTTTCTGAATACTTAGGTACTGTAAAACTAGTTTATTTAAATCTAATAGCCTTGAACCTTCATTACAATTATAGCTACTTCTGCCATATGTAAGTATATACAGGATGTCATAGGAACGACAGTCAAGCGGAAGTCCAGTGATGCAGGACCACTGTTGCTGAAATGTCACAAAAACATGAATAACTTCTAAACTACAAAAAATCGTTGAACATACATGGGGGTGATTTGGGTAGCCCTTGGGGTGTTGCATCACTAGACTTTTGCTTGACAGTCGTTTCTGTAGGGATGTTTGTTGCTTTTGTAGTACTTAAACCTCAAATGGTCCCATAGGCTTTTTCGATCCTTACATGAAACTGAATCGATTTTGGTACAAAAAGTATAGGAAAAGTTTTTGACTATTTCTGAATTTTCTAGTACTCAAACGACCCCATAAAGTCTTTTGATGTTTACCTGAAACTGAATAGATTGGAATCAATTTTTTTTTCCTTTTGCCATTTTTGTCGCTGTCTGTACATTTTTTCAAAATCTGCGAATGCAGTTTAAAATATCTCAAAAAGATAGGGAAGGTCTTCTAAGAGCGTTTTCTTGTAGCTACAATGGTTAAGGTACCTGCCATCCATGGCCCATCTCAAAAATCCACCTGTATAGTCCGAGTAGGCGTCCAGGATGGATGTCTATTGCATGCTTGTTTCCATTTTTCTTTAATAATCTCTTGGGAACATAAAATCAACAAGCAAAGAAAAGTAGGTACATACAAAACTTTTAAAAATGTTCATCTTCCGTTCATTCATTTAAATCATCGATATCAATACCACTGCACTATAGAACATTTCAACTAGTCAAGTTAGGGTTGTCATCAATTTGAAATAATTATTACTATGTTTTAAAATAAATTACCTATAATTATTTTGCGTGGTTTCATTTTATTTTTAATTCACAATATATTCATAGTTATTATGTCGGATTGGGGGAGGGGGGATCAAAGTTCCCACTTTTGGGCTTTTCGCTTATATTCCGATAGCGGTGCGTCGTATGACAAAAAGTTTGTAAATTAAATGAAAGATCATATAATTCTCTACGACTTTTGTAATATACTATTCCGAATTTTCATCAGGTTTTGCGGTTTTGAGACACACGCTCCGGAAAAAGGCAAGCTACACGCTCCGGAAGAATAAAAGGAAGCTACATTCCTTTTCAGCTTTATAACTTCAGAACCAGTCATGTTAAGCTACAAAGGTTAAAAAAACCTACCTTAAAGATAAAAAAGAAAATTTTTACGGAGCTTGAAAACGGTTGGAAATTCTGGAAAAGGGTATGGAATAAAAGTTGAAGAAAATTTTATGATCTTTTATTTAGCATAAGTAAATTAATTTGGCATAATAATTGCATTGCAACGCACCGTTTTTGATATATTAGTCAACTCCCTCCCCTCCCCACTCCGGCTCACCTCCTTGACATCAGTACTTTTAGTATGTTCACTTCCTAAGCACCCAGAACAAGTTTCTTAAGGAACCGCATATATACCAGCTCACGCATTCTACAACTCTTATGGAACACATTATAGAAACGCAATTAAAATGTAACTAGATTAAAATAAACGTGTTTTGATTTTGAAAAAACTTAGTGACATCCCTGACTCGCTATATAGATTATTACATAGTACTGTAGTCACGCGAATAGACTTATTCATTCATTCTTATGGCGGAAAATTCAAATTACTCAAATATAAATATCATAAATTCATAAGGAAATTAATAGTTATGTTACAAATTAAATACTCACAAATGAAAAGAGATGCCGTCGCTTTTGAAATTTGATGTTGCCGACTTGTTTCGATAACAAAATACAGCACAAATAGGCATTTTATGGCAGCTCTGTTCTCGCTCAGGTTCAGAAGTATTGTGTCAAAATGGCTACCGAAGTAGTTTTTATAAACTGAAACGACTCGGAGTCGTGTACATTTGACAGAAGGGGAAATACAAGGTAAGGCGCATCCCTACCTTAATGATCGAAGCTGCATTGGCAGAATTGTGACAAACAAGTCGCAGTAGCCATAAAGAAGAAGTTGAAGTTGACATAGCTTGTATTCTCCTTGTATTGTTTTGCTTTGCAAATTCATACAAACCCAATTCGTCGCATTGGCATTCGTATTTATTCGTTCGTATCAAAGTCTGTCTGTGCTGTGGTTTTGTTGTTGATTTGCTTTTGCTTTGCTCCTATTTTTGTGTTTGTGTAATGTTCAGATAAGCTAAACTAATCGCAGCACTGGACTGAAGAAATATTTTCATTGTTACGTTTTTATGGTACGGCTGCACAAACTTTTTTAAGCGTTGAACTTTATTGTGGGTTGAACGCTACTTATGGGACTTACTTTATGCTAGTCTCTTCGTTCATTTGCAATGCCAGCTTTTATTAAGTCAGATTTACGCGTAAAAGTGTTAATTCAGTATGAAAATAATAGTTAAAATCTGTTTTCGGCAGTTCTACCGCTAGTGCGAGATGGCTGCTGGTGGAGCATTATGCCGGTACAGCCCGGCCGAGTCCTCCCAAGAGGTAGGCAAGATGACAATAGTAAGTAAGAATTTAGCTTGGAAGTAAGGGTAACACATTGTACGTCGTGTGGTGGTATTTGTCAGAGTGCTGAGCCGGCGGGCGGCGGCGGCGGCGGCGGCGGCGGCGGGGGCGGGGGCGGCGGAGGGGGCGGGGGCGGCGGCGGCGGCGGGGGCGGGGGCGGCGGCGGCGCGGCCGCGCTGCACGACCGCCTCGTGGCCTACGTGCACTCCCTGGAGCACGTGAGTGTCATCCGTACTGTTTGAGCATTGTATTATTGACATTGCAGTTTCATAGCAAGTTTGAAACCAATCTGATCCGTTCATGGCAATCACTCATAATTGAGACTAGTTAGTTTCTCATCGATCCCTTCACTTCACTTCACATATAAATAAAAATGAAGTGTCTGTGGTTTCAAAATAAGTGTTAGTTATTTACAAAAAAAAAAAAGTTATTTACATAATACTAAAACAATCTAATTCCATCCTCATCTGTCCTGTCCATCTAAAGGTTGCCTGGAAGAAATCGCTTCTAGCGATAAGGCCGCCCATTGTTATACCTAAGTTTAATATGCATTAGGTCATACCTGTAATAATAGATGTAATGTTTTAAATAAATACAAATATTTTCTGTTTCTCTTTATTTCATTTTCTATATTGTTATTATTAGGTATTTTACAATAAAGATTATTCTAATTCTATTCTAATTTGAAAAAAAAAATTGTCTCCGTTTGTCCGGGCTAAATGGATGAACTGACTTTGATGGGACTTTCACTGGAAGATAGAGAAGGTTGAGGAGCAGATGAGCGGGACATACTTTTTATCCTAGATCTTATCCTTTCAAAACTATAAAATCTGGCACAATCATACAGCTCCTCCTAGTAGGGTACTTCGTATCAGCAGTCTTTTGAAATGACATAGTTTCAGAGTCGCATCTGCATTCAGTATGAAAACAAAGGGTCAGCCTGAGAACGGAATCCGCCCGCAGGGTTGGCGCAGCGGCGTGTGGGGCGAGCACTCGTACGCGCGCGACCGCGGGGCGGCGGGCGCGCGGGGGGCGGGCCGCGCGCGGCAGCTCCTCGCGCCTCCCCCGCGAGCCGCGGACGTGGTCGTGGACGTGGTCGGGCTGCCTGCCTCGCCCCCGCGCGCCCCGCCCCGCCCCGCGCCCGACCCGCGCCCGGCGCCCATAGAGGAGGATCCCGCCGACGCGGAGGAGTGGGAGGCGCGCCTCGCGAGCCTCGCGCCCTCCGCCGCGCACGCGCGCCTCGCGGCCGCCGTCGCCGACGCGCTGCGCCGCATGCGGCTCGAGCGGCTCGCGGGGGCGGGGGGCGAGGCGCGCGCCGCCGCCCGCCGCCTGCGCCGCGCGCTCGCGCCGCACTGGCTGGCGGGGGCGGGCGCGGGGGGAGCGGGGGGCAAGCCGGCGCCCGCCTGGCTGCAGGCCGCGCTGGGCGCCTGCCTGCCGCGCGGGCCGCGCCGCCTGTACGAGGAGGCGCTCGGGGAGCTGCGGCGCGCGGCGCCGCGGCTCGCGGAGCGGCTGACGGGCGCGTGGGCGCCGCCGCCGCCGGAGCCGAGCTGGCGGAGTGCGGGCGCGGGCGGGGCGCCGGTGCCGAGCGGCGCGGAGCCGTGGCTGGTGTGGGTGAGCAGCGGGTGCGCGGCGCTGGATGCGCGCTGGGAGCGGCGGCTGGCGGCGCAGCTGCACACGCGGGTGCTGCGCGCGGGGCGGGGGGCGGGGGCGGCGGCCCCGGGCGCGTGGGGCGCGGCCGCCGCGGGGGCCGTCAGGGACCAGCTCACCGACGCGCTGGCGGAGGCCGGGTGAGCGCCCTGAGTTTGATACTTACTATTTTAAAAGCTTTTAATTAACTTGCAATGTTTGTATGTATGTTTGTCCGGGTCAAATTTTGCAAGCTTAATTTGACCCACTTCCCGGTGTCCGATTGAGCTGAATTTTGGTACACTTATGCGTCCTCGGTGACAATGCTAACAGCCAGCTGATCTGATGATGGAGAACGGAACCCCTCAGTTAATAGTCCGATAGAGTTGAAACTCGGTTTGTAGATCGAGTATCGTCTACAATTTAAAATTATGGTGAGCTTGTACTTGTTGAAATTAATTACTTTAATCATTCGTGAAGTGAAGTCGGCCGTTCGTCTGGGCTGTTTCGAGAACGCTTTTTAACGCGGAGACGACGCGCCTCATCTCAACTCACAATCCGATCATCCGCGATCGTTCCATCCGGAAAGATCTATCCGCGTGCTGAATCGGATAGATCTGCGATGAACGCGGGATGCACGCTTCGATGTCGCAGGGACCGCGGCGTGATCCTCGGCGGAGTGGGCGCGGGGGCGGCGCTGTGCGCCCTGCTGGCGCGCGGCGCGGGCGGCGCGGAGCGGGCGGCGGGCGGCGTGCGCGGCGCGGTGCTGCTGGCGCCCCCGCTGCCCCCGCCGGAGGGCGGCGCGCTGGCCGCCGTGCGCCTGCCGCTGCTGCTGGTGGTGGGCTCGCGCGCCGCGGACGCGCCGCGCCACGCCGCGCACCTGGTCGCCGGTGAGCCGCCTACAGCGCTCGGCTCGGCTCGGCGCCGCGGGGAGCTGACCGCGGTGTGTGTTGCAGAGGCGGGCGGCGCGGAGGGGCGCGGCGCGCGGCGCGTGCTGGAGGTGTGCGGCGCGGACGCCGCGCTGCGCCTGCCGCTGCGCACGCGGCGCCGCCTGCGCCTGCCGCAGCCCGCGCTGGACGCCGCGCTCGTCGTGAGTACCGATCGTCCATCCCCTTCCTTCCCCGCGAATATGTTATGATAAATAATAACATTCATGTTATTTATTTATTATAACAGTTTTTGATAGAAAGCTTACAGTAGAACCACCGAAGCGCTAACTATCTAAGATTAAAACTTAAGTACATTCTCAAGGTGTTCAAAATAATGGAGAGATTGTCATTGAAAATGTCGACATGTTGCACCTCATGCACATAGGCATTGAGCGATGTGAGAGCCCTCAAAGTTGGAGCATTGTTCGCATAATTGGTACGCGGGGTGTGGCATGCGAACGGAGAATGACGTAGTTGTCGGACACATAGAGTGAGATCATGCTCAGTATGCTCGGATTATTGACTTTGCCACGGAGAATCAAGAAGTAGTGGTATGCTAGCTGTAACTTACGCCTCGATTCAAGTGAGTCCATGCCGACCATACCAGAGACAAATAGAGAAGGGAAAAGGTACGGATAGTATCCATACAGCCGCTTGTACACATATCTGGCAAACTTACGCTGCAGCCTTTCGATTAAAATGGTATATTTATCCTCATGAGGATCCCACCCTATAGATCCAAATTCAAGTTTGCTTCGAACAAAGGCATTATAAAGCATGATTGCTACTTTTACATCCTCGAATTGAGAGGCCGTTCTCACTATAAAGCCTAAGTTACGACTTGCAGTTTTGCACCATACACACGTAATGTGTTCACGAAAGTCTAGATGAGTGTCCTCTTGAGACCTAAGTCACGAATACAGCTTACTCTCTCTAACGTAGTTCCAGCCAAGACATAAGGCGTTGCAATCTGCTAAAGGTTATCTGTATATAACTTCAAAATAGTTAGTGATCTCATAGGGAGCTACCTTCTGTTAAATATATGAGCATTTGCCAAGTAACTATGCTATGTTCTCCGGCTAGATGTCTTCGAAGCATTTTAAACTCTGTATACTTCTGAAAGAATATCTTCTAGGTGTCGAGGCGCGGATCCAGCCGTGAATTTGCAACATAACTTTCTGTATCGTAGGAGGAGTGCGTCCGCTGGGCGGTGGAGACGGCGGAGGGCGAGGAGACGAGTCCCTCCCCCCCCGCGGTGACGCCGCGCCGCCTCGCGCTGCCCGGCATCCTGCATCAGATCGGTGAGCCTCGGTTCGCCTGGACTCCCATGTGGAATAGAACACTTTCAGAAAACTTGTATCATAGACTTCTGAAGTACTCTATCCGACGGAAGATCAGTTGCGTTATAATTATCTTTAGGCGTGATCGTAACCAAAACATGGTACTCACAAAGTTAAGATATTGAGACGAGCAACTGAACAAGTAACTGAAGAGTTTCAAAAAATCGGTTTAGAATTAAATTTTTCGAAGTGCGAACTTTATGTTTCAGACACATGTTCAGATAAAAATTACGTTATTAGAAAATTCAACAGTTTAGCTTCAAATGTTACGGTAGTTGATAAATGTTCACTTCGCCTCCTCGGTTCACCAATCTTTGACGAGTCTTTTCCTGCCTTTGTTGATGAGAAAATTCAAAATTTTAACAAAACTTCGGACAGATTGCTCAAAATTAACCGTCATATGGCTTACACTATCATTAAGTTTTGTCTTTTTGTTCCTAAATTTACATATGCTTTAAGGTGTTGTCAACTGTGGAAACACAGCGAACTGGTGGAAGGTTTGGACAACATTATAAAGAACACACTATCGTCGGTTTTGAATATTTATTTGGATGACAGGGCATGGTCGCAGGCCTCCCTACCTGTCAGATTGGGAGGCTTAGGTATAAGAAAAATTTCAAGTGTTGCTCTACCAGCGTTTTTGTCTTCAGTCCATAGCAATAGTAATTTGATTAACAAAATTCTATCACCTTCGCTTTTGGCTCAACCTGGCAGTAATTTACAAATTTCATTTCAAGACGAGGCATTAAACGCTTGGCGTAGTGCTTGCCCTCTTGCCGCTCCCCCCCTCTCCCTTTCGTCTCAACGGCAATGGGACGGGCCTCTGTGCGAGTTGACACGGAATTGTCTGTTAGATACGTGTTCATGCTCCGCAGATCGTGCCCGTCTCCTAGCCGTCTCAAAATGGGAGTCAGGTTTGTGGCTGCAAGCACTTCCTTCACAAAATTTAGGCTCTTTAATGGATCCCGCTAGCTTCCGTATTGCAGTGTGCCTACGGTTGGGTGCGCGGTGTTGCGCCCCTCACCAATGTCAGTGTGGTAGGACGGTCGACCAGCTTGGACACCACGGATTATCGTGCACTAGGGCCGCAGGTCGGTTCTGCCGCCACGCCAGTCTTAATGACATCATCCGCCGAGCGCTTGTCAGCGCCAATGTACCGGCCGTTCTAGAACCGAGTGGTCTGATGCGTGACGATGGCAAGCGCCCCGACGGTATGACTCTTGTGCTGAGGATCTCAAAAGGCGCAAATATATAAATCTTGATCGGGTTTATATATTTGAACCATTTGGGGTCGATACCCTGGGTCCGTCCGTGTGGTTCCGGGGCCCATCGCGTCTTCAAAAATCTTTCAGGGCGTCTGGTCGAAGCGTCGCGTGATTCAAGAGCTGGCGAATTTTTGACCCAAAGAATCAGCATTGCCATTCAGCGTGGCAACGCCGCCAGTGTTTTGGGCACGCTTCCGACTGGCAGTGACCTGGATCAGTTGAGCTATCTATAGATCGTTTTTACGACGATCCTTAGATAACTTGACTGATTCTATTGTATTTTGTAATTTTATGTACATATTGTAGTAGCTTAGTTTCTGTAAATAAATCACAAACTGAATGTAATATGGTAACTGTACCTATTTCTTGTAGATCTATCAGCGGAGCCGCCGCAGGAGGAGTACGCGCACCTGCCGGCCGCCGCGCCCGCCGCGTCGGGGGCCCCCTCGACCCCCACGTGAGTTGTGAGCGACCCCCCTCCCACCCGTCACCGAGCTCAGCTCTTCCGTAACTGACGTTCACTTTTTGGAATAGTGAAAAGTTTGACTTGAAAAGAGAAAAACGGTTACGGAGAAAAGGTCGGATGATATAATGTGTATTTAAAATGTATGTTGGTCTAATCGGTGCGCTTTGTTGCAGGAATTCCAGATCCATTGACATAGTTGGTATGTTTTCTTCAGATTATTTTGATATATCTGATAATTATAAATTTAGATTTAGCTTCTAGTGTAAAATAGCTGCTGGTTTTCTTTAAGTAATAAATAAATAAGATACTTTTGTTGGCTACATGTTAAATGAATATCTATGTATTGTTTGTTTCGGCAGAAGGGCGCGTGCCGGCGACTCCGCATGACATCATGCAGATGCCCATCGTGTTCGCAGACGACAACGCCACCTGCACCGGTACGTTCACGCCTCACGCACAGTCCACATACGATTATGTCCTAAATAATAAGAAATATGTGAGAACTTTCATAATGTAACTTGGTGTGATAGTTACGTTTGTGTTCAGATTCGAGTTCGACCGGCAGCCCAGTCACCGTGACCAGCGGCAAGGCGCGGGTGAGTGCCGACACCCACACCCACACCCACACATAACTCTTGCTTGCTTGCTTTGGCTTACTTATAATCAAATCAAGTGTGCTTCTTTTCTAAGTAAAAACGTGGTCAATTAATCACATCTATTCAAGAAGAGCAGGTCGGTTTTTCGTAAACGCTGTTCTCGACCGAAAAATGTAACGTAACGGGTTCGGTTATTATTAGTATAAAAACCAACACCACTCTTACTTATTAATACAAAGTACAAACATACATTTACCAATCCGTAACTGGCCGCATCGCGAAGTAGAAAAGACCAAAAGCCAAACCAAAAAGCTATTTTCAAACATTACTCTCAAACCTGATGACTTTGTAGTTCCTGAAGATGTGACGTACCTACCCCAACATATCCCCATGTACCTTCAGGCAGCGTCACCAACTTATAACCTGCACGACGCTAACTGTATAACGTGTGGTGTGCAGGGCAGCGGCGGCTCAGCGCCCGTCAAGATGACCCGCGTGATCCTCGCCAAGCGGGGGGCCCCGGGGGTTGCGGGGGGCCCGCCGGGGGGCCGCGGGGTGCCGCGACGTCTGCTCGTCAGGCGCGGCGGCGGCATGCGTCTTGTCGCGCGACAACACAAGGAGTAGCCGACACGACCCCCCGAAACAACCAACACAAGATTTGTTTATTTCCGTCATTGGAGTTTCCATCACAGGTTCCACCCAATGATGATGTTTGACTAAGTACTTTTGATTTAAATATTTTAAGCGATAAATTTGTAGATAGGGATAATTCATGTTATTTGCTCTTAATTTGTTTTATAAATAAAGTATGTTATCTGTATAAAATTATTTGTTTTTCTCAGTGTCCCTGTGAGGTGTAACTTATGAATTTTTTTTTTACGTCGGAAAATCCATTATGGATATCCGACCACCCCCGGCGCCGTGGGGACAGCGGAAGGGGTCGGACTCTCACCGACTAAAAACTGACGCGTGGCCTATCTCCATGCATGTCAAGGGGCTCCGGGATCTCCTACGGAACACACCGGTGCCCCTCTCGCATTTTGCCTTAGCACTGTCCCGGGAATGGCACCCACAGCCGAGCCCGGCACCCTCGCGGTGCTTACGGCGGCGCTCGCCACAGAACGCCGCCGCCCTCCCTGGGTCCGCATCATGGACAGTCCCCTGTTTGGCAGGGGATACCACTCTGCCCCCCTCACGGGGCAGGCGGTGCGGGACGGCCGTAACGCCGCCTCACGATCCCGCTCAGCCGCCTCTTTCTGAACCAGAACGGCTTCACAGAAAGAGGCCACGGCCCTCCAGGCTGTGTCGTCTGCCAGCATAGCTGCTACTACTTGGCAGACTTGAGATCCTGCCCGATCCTGTTGACCAAGACTAGCCAGGATTCGAAGTTTGGCGCCACTGCGCCGACGATGCGTTGACGCTCGATCCGCGGCTCCTGGAGCCGCTCGCGCCACATCCGCTCGCGCACGCCCGCCCTTCAGCAGGCGCGGCTCCGCTCCCATCGTCCTGGCGGAGACGAACGTACACACGTGCGTCCATCGCCGCCAACATGTCGAGGGGCGGAAACCGCGCCAAGGTGGTCGCCGTCTCGAACGAGATGGTCCGGTATCCTCGCGCGATTCGAATGGCCATAGGACGCTGTAGGCTGCTGTAGAGCTGCCTGTAGCGCCCAACACCCGTCAGCCTCCCCGGCCAGCCCCCGAGATTGGGCAGCAGTCTGTGCAGAGCACCCACTTCTCTCTGGATCCGGGGGACGGAGAGGCTGAAGTGCTCCCCGAAGTTCCAGCGACTGTCCAGAGTGAGGCCAAGGTACTTGGGCTACGGCCCCACCCCCACCTGGACGTCAATGTCACCTACGCGAACCGACATAGCGCCTCGGTCTTGTGAGGCGCTATCCGTAGACCCAGCTCGTGGATCTTGTCCATGTAATATAGCTGGGAGGGGTGCAGGAATTAAACTACAGAGCTACATCTTGAATGCTATTACTCTATAATTCTAGACCCTTATTCTAACACAATACACACCTTATATACTAGAACTTACGTGCTATTCTTAATCTATTAGTATCGGTATTTAATACACATATTGTCACGTATAACTAATTCAATTATCAGAGACATCGTCTCACGTCTGATACGTGTAACAACTAAACGTAACTACTTCCTTATCACATCCACGACACATGCCACCCCTATATCGGCGAGCTCTTTGGTCCTGTCGAAGGAGTCTCCGTCAGCAAGTACGAGTATATCGTCCGCGTAGCAGACCACTCGTACGTACCTACTGGGTGGGAGATCGACGCGCAAGACCGCATCGTACGCGAGGTTCCATAGGAGGGGGCCTAACACGGACCCCTGCGGAACCCCACACGACACCTCCCGCCGTTTGTACCTATGAACTGTCCTGACATAACTGTCTAGCTAGAAGGTGCAAGGTGCTGGGTGCTGTTGGAGAGACTACTTACCTATTAGGTACCTACTTGTATTATCACTTTTCATACGTCATACACACACACAATGCAAACTATGATGTGATGAATGCGACCGGGATTACGAGTGAAAGTCAAGGGCCTACCCAGTTCGTAGGTAAATGGATTGACTTCATGATCTTCGATCAAGAATATTAGCGTAATAATAATAATATAGCGTGACGTACAAAATCAGCTAAATTCTGTCCGCGTGATAAAAAGCCTATGTTTTACCTATGTTTCTACAATAAAATGATATTCTATTCTTAAAGTTTTAAGTTAAACCAAATTAGGTACACCCTAAAAAGAGGTAAATTAACGCGATAAAATCTTGTGTGAAATGTGTTTCTAAAATATGATCGCGAAAGTTAAACATAGTTTAGTGTTGAATGTTTTGAGGATTTGTGATTTTATTACAAGGTGCCAAGGGTGTAAGTAATTCGGCTGAACTAAAAACTTATTGTCTTATTTTGCTACAAACACATGTATCCGCCTATGTATGTGTTCACGAGGACAGATTCATTTTATAAGGAAGACAATATCTAGAGATTATGTATGTGTTCACGAGGACAGATTCATTTTATAAGGAAGACAATATCTAGAGATTTATGATCGAAGGGCAAAAGCATCTTTTCTGTCTTGACTCAAATGTCATCCTACTCTATTGTACCGCAGAAATAGGAGATAGAGTAAAGTAAAGTAAAGTAAAGTAAAGATTTATTGCGTGAAATACATGTAGTACATGGTGGTATTTTGTTATAAAAACTCAATCCGGAAACAATGTATTCTGCCAGTGTGGCGTGCAATTTTTTAAATTTATACAAAGAAAAATCATTCATTAATAAAATTATAGTAAAAAAATATAAAAGTAAAAATTGCATGCAGGAATTAAAATCTAAAATAATGTTAAATCAAATAATTTTTTTATCATTAAGGAAGTCATTAACTGTATAATAGCATTTAGCTTCTAAAATATTTTTTAACTTTTTCTGAAACAATGTACGCGGTAGTTCTCGTATTGTTTTAGGAATCCTATTATAAATTGAAGCAGCCATGCAAAAGACACTCTCGCGCATTAGTGTAGTTTTACATCTTCGAACACTGATTTTCATCTGGTCTCGTCTAGAGATCCGGTAAGCCTCTATGGAAGCATTGAGTTACATTGAATTCATTAGATGAAAGCTCTCTTGATTAAGTTGGACAATCTTGGATCTCTGTTACGTTTTTACGAGTAGGTAGGTATAGCTTGGCCTTAGATAGTATTTTGTCATGAGAGCTTGGCAACCTACCTAGTACGTTATAAAACTGACAGTTGAACAACGGTAATCCAAGACCGCTTTCCCTGTTCAACTTCAGAGCTAAGTTTATCGGGTTAGTTTTGCAGA
The DNA here is from genome assembly GCA_963565295.1 of Epirrhoe alternata. Classification (NCBI taxonomy): domain Eukaryota; kingdom Metazoa; phylum Arthropoda; class Insecta; order Lepidoptera; family Geometridae; genus Epirrhoe; species Epirrhoe alternata. The sequence goes on along the minus strand of OY751385.1, from coordinate 13,146,155 downwards.
TTAAAGATTATAGAAATAGGATACGCAGGTAGCTCTCGAAACTTTACAAGTGGCGAGCAAGAACCATGCATCAACTTATACAAACCGATTACCTAATCGTTAACGCGTCCCGAATTCAGGATCTATAGCACCCGATCGCCTTAATACATCTGAGGCCGTTTGCACCGAACGCGGGCGATCGAAGAGGTCATCCGCCGGTTCGTGTTGTCGCTCGGTCGAAACGGGTCGTCGAGGGCACCAGCCACCAGGCGGCCGCGGCCGGCCTCAGCTCGCGTCCGGTGTAATGTAGGCGGGGGTCGGCGCATGCGCGGTGGGGGCCGCGCGGGTGCGTACGCAGGCGAGGCGGGCGGCGGGCGGCGGCAGTGGCGCGCTCCACGCCGAGCCGTCTGCTGCCGCCGCCATGTCCCTCCGCGCCGAGACCGCGCGTCCCCTCGCGACCACTTAGCGCAGCCGAGCGCGCCTGCCGTCCCACCCGGTGGGTACCCGCGCGTCCGACCGGAGCCTCCGCGCCTGCTGCTACTGGTCGCGGAGGCTCCGCTCGACACACGTAAACATTATCGATCCGTCCGACGCTGCATTCATCGGAAATATAGTCTGACCCCTGACCTAGGTGATCCTGATTCTAAAGTCGTCCGGTCCTTAAGAGGATCCGAAAGCGGCTTACGAGTAGGTTCTTAGTTATCGGACCGATACCTTGTATGCGAGTCGGTCGGTAATCCGATCCGCTAAGTTCGGCAGGGTAGGTAAGTAGATCGATGCGAGTGACCTGGAATCGTCTTCTACTTGTATAGAAAATCTACGATCTACCTACTTCAACTCTTTCTATTCTGAGAGACTCTCAGAGTCAGAGCTCATGGTTGTTCCCATGTCATTATATCCAGGATCGGTAGACAGGTGCTTAGTAGGTATTTGTTTACAGCAGTGGAGCAGCATCTACATTTTATTCGCAACTGGCTCATGAAATTACCATATTTTATGTCACTGAGCTCGTATTCTAGAGAGGTTTTTATAACGCGATCCGAACACTTGCCTTTTAAGGCGGCCGGGTACCGATTCCAGCGGCTGTTTATAAGCTGACATAAATATTTATGACCTTCCGAATCGCAGAATCTGCACATCATTTCCCAATAGAGATTTGAGGCATTTTACGATTTTAAATGTACTGCATTGCATCGGACTGCACCCCAATACTTTATTCAAGTGGGCATTACTGTAGGTAGAGTGCAGAAGATTCACAGGCGATTACTTTATATTGTTCGTACCTTTGCCAGAGACGTGGGGAAGTCAAAACTTGTAAGGCTGAGGAAGGTTAAGATCCTTGTCTAAATAATCCGCAACTTCTGTTCTGTTGTGAGTGAGGCATGATATGTTCTGCTACGATAAATGCACGTGTTACAGTAAGCAGCAAGTACGGTCAGCGACAGAAGTTCATGAACATTTGATGTTTTTGAATCTTCTATATCTTCCAAGTTCGTAGCTATAACTTTACCTTACATTGGATGCTTTGCCTTGCACCATTACTATTTGTAAAAAAATAGTAAATTTTCCCACAAATAATGATGAAAATGGAGCTTTCAAATCTCCAATTGTTCATGAACTTCTGTCGCTGACTGTACCTAAATCGGGGACTGGGTAGGTAAAGTTCTTACATTTTGAGTGTAAGAACCTGAAGTGTGAAGTGGTCATTCGAATCATGTTCTCTTTGATGATTCACTCGGCAAGGTAATTTAAGTATTTTACAGATAAGTACTTACCAACAAACTTGAGCTTCCATCCACACTCGATGCGGCAAGGCTGACGCATCTTGTGTGAATACAGGCAATCTTGCTGCCATCTACATCGTTTGAAGAATCGGTGTGTAACTTGCCGTGGCTTTTACTGTTCAGCGGATAGAGCAGGTAGCGGCAGCAGGCGAGGTGGTGAGTGCGGTTGGTTGTTGCAGAGTTGTGTCCGGAGAGCGATGTGCCGGCGGCGGTGAAGTGAGGCGGCAGCGCATGGTGCGGCGGCATGCCGGGCGGCCGCCGGGGGCTCGTGGCCCCTCAGAACACCTTCCTCGAGAACATCATCCGCCGCTCCTCCTCGCAGCGTCAGTATACCTCTTCCTTTACTCGCTTATCTCATCTCTACTCGCAACCGTATCGCTGGCTCGTGGTTGGGACATCCCGTGTTTGCTAGCTTTTACGCGAAACATTACCTACTCGACCAACCCAACCCACGCGTCGCGTGGTTCGCCAAAATGCTTTATGTGAATTTACCTACCCAAGATCTGACTCGTATTTGACAACATCTATTCTACTCAGACAGGTCAATGAGGTGGTCAAGGTGGCTGAAATAACTTGATCGCCGATCTGTTGCTTTTATTTAAGCTTATTTAGCCATGATCATCAAACACAAAGCTATTAAAAAAAATCTAGCAACAACAAACAGAGTGGACAAAATGCATCTGTTGTCTTGTAACCTTGTCTTGTAACCCTTTTGGCTGTACCCACCTAGACCTACTATGGGTAGGTCTAGGTGGGTACAGCCAAAAGGGTTCGTTGTTATTGTTTATTCTGTTTATTGTTATTCCTCGAACAACGTTTCATTATGTGGTGTTGTAGGTATCTCTCTTTGAACAAGCAAAATAATTAAAAACAGGAACTCGAGCAGACTTTTCGGTTGGAAAATTAAATATTTTGCGATGTCGTCCAAATGTGAAGTGTGGGGCTAACGTTCATTTATAATTCCATTATTGCACCGTTAGCCATTAACGGGGAGAAGCGGCTGGTTCACGAGAGCTGGTGGTGGCGCAGCCGGACGCGGAAATGGCCTCAGCATCTCGGCAGCATCATTAGCCGCCCATCGTAAAACACGCCACTTTCCCATCGCATTATTATTAATAACCATCCTCCCCGGAGCCGGTGAGCGTGAGGCGGCACGTAGCGTTTTTATTCGACCTAATGAAATCCACCTCAGTTATTATTCAGCGAGTCGAAGGCGGGCGCGATGCGGCCGAATGCAAATATTCAGCTTTTTAATTTGTTCATCTCTTCTAAGCTCGCTTTGAAAGTCATTACTTTTCATTAAACCTGAATTATTGAAGGCAGACTCGTCTGTGCATAGGCCCCCTCTCGCAAACGCGATGAAGGGGCCTTCATTTCTGCTAGAAGTCTCGCTCGTTGCCAAGGCATTGCAACTTTTTTCTAGCATCATTTATACCTACAGATTCTCAAAATCGAATTCATTTAATAGGTTTTCAGTGACAGATATTTCCACGCAAGTATATCCCACTCATATAATAAAGCTAAAAGTTTGTGAGTTTGTTTAGATGTTTGTGTTTCAATCACGCCAATACCAGTGAACCGATTTGGATGAAACTTTGTATAGGCGTAGATAGTGACCTGGAATAGCATATTGGCTATTTAAAATGTTGGTACCACGCGGGCGAAGCCGCGCGCAGAAGCTAGTAAAACATAAAAAAAAGTATATAAGTAGTATATATCAGTTACCTATCTGATTCCTATAGTACAAGCTTTGCTTAGTTTGAGGCTAGATGATGCTGTGTGAAATGTCCAGCATTATTTATTTATTATAAAACACAGAATAAAACAATATTTTCCATGTTTTGAACGAATGTATCTAAGCATTTAAAAAGTAGAAAGAGTGGGTTCGGAGTCTTAAACCTCTCTCTCTCGGTGTCGGCGCCTTCTGCGCACACCAAAGCCCGGTAAAGCTGGAAGAGGACCAATAAGTAGGCCAATAAATCTGAAAGGTTCGGAGTATGTATGTGTGTCTGTGCGTGCAGCAGACAGCAGCTTCCTGCTGGCGAACGCGCAGATTGTGGACTACCCCATCGTGTACTGCAACGAGACCTTCTGCAAGATGAGCGGCTACAACCGCGCCGAGGTCATGCAGAAGTCCTGCAGGTCAGTGCTTGATCCTACACCATACGGCATATCCTAACGTCTGATCCGGCCCTAACCAATCCCTGAACTAGCTAGTCGTGATCTCTATCTACACTAATATTATAAAGAGGAAAGATTTGTTTGTTTGTTTCAATTGAATAGGCCCCGAAACTACTGGACCTGAAAAATTCTTCAACATTAGAATCCTGCATTATCCCTGATGCACATAGGCTATATGTTATCCTGGAAAAGTGAAGTTTTCCCGAGGGAACGCGGGTAACACCGCGACGGACAGCTAGTGTGCCATAAAACAAGATCCAACAATAGTTCTCAAGGTGTCAATCTGAAGATTCATTCCCAGGGACTGTAGGTATTCACCAGCGTCAGTTTGCTAGTCTTATAACTTTGATATCAAATAGACGACAGCAAGTACCACCTACCTGTTAACAATTTTGAATATCCAATGATGATAGAATGTTATTCTGCGAATGTCGTTGGTGTGCTGAGAGCATGTGGGCCGGGCGTGCCGCAGGTGCTCGTGGATGTACGGCGAGCTGACGGAGAAGGAGGCGGCGGAGCGCGTGGACCGCGCGCTCGACCACCACCTCGCCGACCAGTTCGAGATCCTGCTCTACAAGAAGAACCGTGAGTAACCTTTCATCCCTAACTGATGCCACCACTCCTGCCGTCTGCACTTGCCATAATATAATCTACTTTCTGCTCTAACATTTAATTCTACAGCAGGTACTGCGGATGCCAACGCGATGGTGTTCTAGGTAGAGTTCTTGATCTAGGTCTAGTTCGTGAACATAAGCAGTCGGCTTGAGGCACTCTACTCACTCTATAGATAGGTACAGTAAAATTTATTGTTGTAAAAGCACGTGTTACGCGAGTAAGAGTGAATAATGAAACTGAAACAAACGGTATTGCGTTCTCAATGATTTATTTTTCATATTGGGACAGTTGCTCAGATAGAAACCACCAAAACAACTAAAGCGCGACGCTTTTAAAAGATCACCACTTGTGTGCACTCGGGCCAGCCGGAGCGGGTCGCCTGCTTCAACTGAGGCTTTTCGACTCAAGGGCACTTCACGAGTTATCTTCAGGCTAAACATTTTCTGATTTTTAATATTGTCAGAATATTTATTTGATGTTTTTTTATGAGGCTTGTTTTATTGGTCTCTCGCTCGTAGAGAAGCTTTTTTAAAATGTGGCTATTGTTTTAATGCTTTTGCACCTCGGTACATGAGTAGGCACTCACTGGGCCCTGCTCCCTGCCTGCGGTAGGTAGGTATGTAGCACACTCTCCGGACGTCCCGCGGGACTCGCTCCGCGCCATTTCATTACGTTTTCATGTAGCACCATTTAACAATTCTTTCTTTCACCTCGCGCGTTCATTTCGCCCAATTCGCTGCGCACAACAATCGCCCTTGGCCAGTCCGCGCCGCTGCTGGCTGTTAGACAACGATACGACGAATGAGAAACTTAGCGATCTTTTGTATTTATTTTGAAGTCGGTTTAGCAATTCAAAAATATGACAGGCAGGTTTCGATCCCCATTGAAAAAAATAGGTAGGTACTTTATACCCTAAAAATGCTACTTTACCACAATCCTTAGGATCAACTCCGCGGGCCGCGGTGGGAACCTGTCAAGGGACATAATCATGACATCCAACTGTCTGCATAGAACTGGCGGTGGCCCTCAGGTATCATGCCGGTATCTAGCAGACGAGTCCTGCAGCGATGCGGGCCGCCGTATTTGTCTGCGCCCCTGCACAGGTGTGCACTGCGTAAAATCCACGATATTGTTTAATATCCGCTGCTCCTTGAATCTATTGGTCGCGACAGCTGTTTCCTCCTCGCGTAAAAACGTTGCCGTTCCTCTATTGAAATCATTACTTAGCCCATGCAGTAATCTTCGAGACTTTCAAAGGAATCTTAAGTACCATAATTGATCTTTGTAATCCTATTCACTAGAATCTAAAGAGCTTTTGGCTCGACGTAAGAGTTGGCTTAGGCGCTTCAATCAGTAAATTGTCTCTTAAAACTCGCGACCGTGCTCGGTAGGTAGGTACCTACATACCTATACATTCCAACCAACCTTTTGATTTTACGCCATGAAATAAAATTCTTCCATAAAAACGATTATCGTAGCAGTAAAAATAAAAGGATTCTGGTAACATTGGGAGCCCCGAAATGGAGGCGTCCACGATGCCCGACAGCGAGCGGGCGTCGTAAACCGATATCGGAGCTCTGCTTTTTCAGGGGTTTCGGATTACTGAGGCGACACGTGAATGTTCATGTGTGGCAAACGCACTGATCTGTAAATATTAATTACATCCAAATGTTAGTTCTTCACCTGGTACAACCATCCTATGCCAAGCTTGTGTTATAAAAAATAGTTACCTACCATACGAATGACCGATTTTTACAAACAAGGAAATAAGCTAAAATAAATGAACGAAGCAGCGTTAACAGCACTAAACATACATGACACCGTCATCATTACGATTACTTACCTAATCCATATGACACCTACGATTGTTCTGCTAGATAGGTACCTAAATGGCTACTTTGGTTATTGTACGATCATGACTGGCTCCACTAGAACAGCCATGGGTAATGTTTGGTTATGTCGTTGCTGCTAAAGTGCCTTATTTTGCCACGCCAGGGTAGCTCAACAGTCAACACTTAGGTATTCAGTAACAAACACTGTTAAAAGTGTTTAGGCAACTCGTCAAATGTTCGTTTAGTGTCATTTTAAAGAGTGCATTTACACGAGCCTCTAAACGGTGAAGGAAAACATCGTAAGTTAAGCTCTACACGTATTGACCATGTCTTTCATGTGTTAAGCCGATTAAGTTAAGAGGCTGATTTAGTGGCTCAACAACGCCTCCGATTAAGTGTTGTCTGCTGAGTGTAGAAGTACCTATAGGGGTAGAGAATGGGGTACGGGGGGTAGTGTGTGCTGCGTCGGTATGTACCTACGTTGTGTTGTCGGGTGCGGTGGGTGCGGCGCTGGCGGGCGGCGCAGGCACGCCGCTCTGGCTGCTGGTGCAGGTGGCGCCCATCCGCAACGAGCGCGAGCTGGTCGTGCTCTTCCTGCTCACCTTCCGCGACATCACCGCGCTCAAGCAGCCCATCGACGCAGACGACCCCAAAGGAGGCCAGTATCCATCCACACTCTGTACACCCTCATACCCAGACTATCTGAACAGAATGGGCATGAGGGTGAATTAACATAAATTTTATTGCCTATACCTACTATACTTTTGTACTGTTTGAAGGTTTCATGCGTAGGATCTATTTCATACCCCGAGTTCTAATAATTGACTCAAATTATTATAATGAGTGCGCATGTGAAATGTTTCCTTCAAGTTTCGGAACATAATGAACCTGAATTTATTGTCACTTGCTTTATTTTACATTTCGCTTTCGAATTTTAGAAATGTATCGATCGTATTAGTATTTGCAGCTCGGCGCGCTGTCGGTCGCAGCTCTGACGAACAAGTTAGGTTTAGGTATACCAACGTTAACAAACTCCATCAATTAAAAGCTATTGTGACACACAAATTTTCGACATTATTCATAGTCTACAATGCTCGAAGACCTGATTAGTATTCAGTCGTCGCGCTAATAGCATTTCCCGAGCTCTCGCATCTACTGCCGAGATTGAAGGGTCGTCACAAGTGAGCACGCTTCACCAAACATGTTCACGACACTTTACGAGCAGGCATTAACGTATTCAGGACCTGTTTTAACGAATGTTCATCATGTCCAGTGTGAAGCATGCATATTTATTTATTTATTTGTTAACAAAATCCACAGCTCTTATGATTAATTTACAAACTTAAAGATTTAACCTACAGCCAATAATGGATTTATATTATTTTTAATAATGTTGGTTGACGCAAGGGGTCCGGGGGATGTGCAGGTCTGTCGAAGTTCGCGAAGTTGGCGCGCTCGGTGACGCGGTCGCGCTCGGTGCTGGTGTCGGCGCTGCCGGCGCTGAAGGAGCCGGCGCGCACCTCGCACCTGGCGCATGTCAGTACCCCGCACCTCCATGTAAACACGCACGCTACTTACTACCTCTTACACGCAGCACACCGCGGCACCGGCGCCGGCGCCTCGCGCTCTCTTTTTTCTGTAATTGCTCATAGGGACAAGACAACACCACCTACTTCGGTTTACTGAACTTACGAATTCACACGTATTCTTAATGGGGTATTTCATTAGTTCATCACTCAAGTAGTTTTGATATTTCATTCTCGTCTAAATTATTATCTGACTGCACATTAAAATTGCTGGCTGGTAGAATACTCGGCCGTAACGTAACACACTTTTTGCGGCATAACGAATCTGGATTCATTGATCTCCATCTTTCATTCGGTAGCCTTGACATGTTCCTAGCCCCTGCATTAACTGCAAGAATGAGTCAACGTTAGGTACGTACGTAGTACTTTTCGAATAGCTCTTAGGTACCTACTGTATAACTTCTGTAGTATAACTTCTACAATGAGTTACGGTCCTTTGTCCGCTCATTTGTAGCTAATGAAATCGTTTCGTTAGAAGTATGTACCTACCTACATACCAACCAATATGATATGACCTACGCCAGTAGGTACCTACCTATATCTTTGTAGGCATATTTTTGAATTAAGGTAATGATTATATTAATTGCAGTCGGTGTTTTATTCCAAATCGTTAAATACATTTAAGTTCAGCAAACTGTAATAGGATGAAGATAAAGAATCTGTTTCTCCACAACAATACCTAAGTAGGTACTCCAAATCTATTGACTGAATGAGCACAAACTCTGCTGAAAAAAGGGAGCAGCGCGGCGCGCCGCCGCCGCCGGCCTTTTCAGAATATTGCTACATTTTCATTGAAGTTTCTTACTTCCCGCCCCCGTCCAATACCGCTGTACGCCACACCGAGTTGTTGGCGTGCCGCCGAACAATAAATGCCATAATTCACTTGTATGTCTGTATGATCAATATTCTGATGAGGCCAATCCAAGCGTCGTTCACAATCAATGCGTTTTATTGTCGATTTACGACGACTGTTCCGCTACGAGCTCGACCAAATTAGCAGTTGGACACGCACGAACCCATTTGTTCTAAATAAGACGAACAAAATATGAGCTCAATCTAGAATACGGAATTCCCTGTTAATATATCAATATATCAACGAAGCGCTCGTGGTCGTGCTTGCTTAGTCGTTCTTGATAGATCGTCGAAGTTAAGCAACTTTCGAAACGGTCTGCAAGTGGATGGGTGACCGCCAGTGGCATTTTCATCTGAGCGCTTCCGTGTTTCGGAGGGCACGTTAAATTGTCGGTCCCGGCTATTTAAGTCGTTAAGCCATGACGGAGGCCTCAAGGCGGCCTAAAAACTCCGTCACCAGAGTTAGCCACTGACTCATGCGAACTTACTTACTAATGCAAGCAAACATCTCTTGCCAGTTTTGTTTATCATTTCTTGCCAGTCGGCTTGGAATGGTATTGTTGCACCTGTTACCACAGTCTTACACGAGACTATAAACTCTTCGTAGCTCGGCAAGCAATAGTTGCATGTGGGTCATGGGTGGAGTAGGTATCTACATCGGCTAAATGTCCGAGACGGAGGGAGTTTTACGAGCGATGAGACGGTTACAGCTTTGAATTGGCTGACTCTGTGAACGATGCTTGATGATGTAGACCTATCGTAGATATTGCAACTGTACTAAACTGTAAACTACTCTTCTCTATCAGTTGGTTTCAGTCTCTGTTCCGACACAATGCACTCTGGCACGGCACGTTACCAGTAAGGCATTACAATATTTCCTCGCTTGAGTTTGTTTTACTTCTACAAAACACTGATACTATACTGTTTTTTACATTCACAAACGTAAATTAAATCAGCACTCAATCAGCCCCATCTGTTCACAACCAAAATTTACTAATATCCAAGTTTATAAGTTTTACGGAAAATCTTTCGATCACGCACGAAATCAAAGGGGAAATCTTTTAGCGATGAAAAATTAATTACATAATGTTCCAAAGTTTGTGGTTCTGGTTGTGAACGGTAGGTATATTGTTGCAATTTGGCACATACCGCCGTCCCAGTACCATCCTGCATCTGTGAGACAGGATGTCATTCAATGCATCACTAAATGAAATCACATGTTATGCGATGGTGTGAGGAGTGGCGGGTGATGCGGGTGCGGGTACAGCCAAGTGCATGCGTGGTGCAGGTGATGTCGCTGTCGGGCGACGTGCTGCCTCAGTATCGACAGGAAGCGCCCAAGACGCCGCCGCATATCCTGCTGCACTACTGCGCCTTCAAGGCCATCTGGGACTGGATCATCCTCTGCCTCACCTTCTACACCGCCATCATGGTGCCCTACAACGTCGCCTTCAAGAACAAGACAAGCGAGGCAAGTCTATCCATTCCCCCTCTTCACTCATGCCAATCCTGAAATGATTAATAAACCTTCCTCAGGCACTCCGGCTTTAGGAGGATCGTCTGATCGTTGCGGATTCGAATCCCGTCGGAATCGAAAATTTTTTGATAAGACTTTTCATTTCTCAATAAACGTTCCAAGTTACAAAATGACTATAATTTAAGTTCAGAGGATTGTTCGAGTGAGGTATGTGGTTGTGCGCATGCGCAGGACGTGTCGCTGCTGGTGATCGACTCGATCGTGGACGTGGTGTTCTTCATCGACATCGTGCTGAACTTCCACACGACGTTCGTGGGCCCGGGCGGCGAGGTGGTGTCCGACCCCAAGGTCATCCGCAAGAACTACTTCAAGTCCTGGTTCCTCATCGACCTGCTCTCCTGCCTGCCCTACGACGTGTTCAACGCGTTCGACCACGACGAGGACGTGAGTGCGGGGCCCGGGGGGTGCCGGAGCAGGGGGGGCGCGAGGCGCGGGGAGTGACTGTGGTGGTGTCCGCAGGGCATCGGCAGCCTGTTCTCGGCGCTGAAGGTGGTGCGGCTGCTGCGGCTGGGGCGCGTGGTGCGCAAGCTGGACCGATACCTGGAGTACGGGGCCGCCATGCTGATCCTGCTGCTCTGCTTCTACATGCTGGTGGCGCACTGGCTGGCCTGCGTGTGGTACAGCATCGGCCGGTCGGACGCAGACTCCGGCCTGCAGTACTCCTGGCTGTGGAAGCTCGCCAACGTGACGCAGACGCCGTACTCGTACGTTTGGTCCAACGAATCGGACGGGCCCGAGCTGGTGAACGGGCCCTCGCGCAAGACCATGTACGTCACCGCGCTCTACTTCACCATGACCTGCATGACCTCCGTGGGCTTCGGCAACGTCGCCGCCGAGACCGATAACGAGAAGATCTTCACCATCTGCATGATGATCGTGGCAGGTGCCGGAATTCTTCTGTTATTAGCCGGAGCACGCGCGACCCCCCCGCAGCCCCCGCGCTGGCAGGGGGGGCCGCGCCCTCCCACCACCTCACCCCCACCTGCACGTCCCCTTTACGTTTGTGTTTGTGCGCTCGGTGTGCGTGTGTGCGTGTCGTCCATGCACCTCGCGTCTGCACACCCGCGCCCTCTCCGACCGGTTGCCCGAACCGGCTCGCAGAGGGCTCCGGGACATTTTTATCACCACTCCTGTATTGTTTTAGCTCCTGTTAATGTTCATTATGAGTTTATTTTATTATATTTTTAGTTTATTCTTAAATTTGGTTTCATTCTTTCCTTCCGCTTCCTTCTCCTCGAAGTGCAAGCCCACGAAGCGTCGCGGCGCGTTACCTGTGTGGTCGGGAACCTCGTCTGCGAATCTTCTCTCGCGACAGCACGGGACGTTGTGACCGTTCAGCTGTAGCGAGAGTAACCTGACTGAAGTTAAGCTGTACAGTGTACGGACGCTGTCCAGCTCGAGTCAGTCGGTCGCCGACGAGGCCCCCGGTCTCCGCACGCGCAGGACGAGGCGCGTGGAGGCGCTGTAGCTTTGTTTCCGCAGCGCTGCTGTACGCCACCATTTTCGGGCACGTGACCACCATCATCCAGCAGATGACGTCGGCCACCGCCAAGTACCACGACATGCTGAACAACGTGCGCGAGTTCATGAAGCTGCACGAGGTTCCCAAGGCGCTCAGCGAACGAGTCATGGATTACGTCGTCTCCACCTGGGCCATGACCAAGGGACTCGACACCGATAAGGTAACCTCCGCCTCCGGCTGCTCGTCGGGACTCTCATCATCCAAAAGATATGTGAATAATACATTCAATTATTTATGGAGAAATCGACAATTTGTATTCCTTAGTAGATTATATAATAACTAGCGGAATTTTTGACTTGATAATGGTGTTTGGAGTGTCACGTTCGAGCCGGCCCTGGCACGTAGTGTACGGCAGGTTGTGTCGTGTTGGGCGCAGGTGCTGAACTACTGCCCGAAGGATATGAAGGCGGACATCTGCGTGCACCTGAACCGCAAGGTGTTCAACGAGCACCCCGCCTTCCGCCTCGCGTCCGACGGCTGCCTGCGCGCGCTGGCCATGCACTTCCACATGTCGCACTCCGCGCCCGGAGACCTGCTCTACCACACCGGGGAGTCCATCGACTCGCTCTGCTTCATCGTCACCGGCTCGCTCGAGGTCATCCAGGACGACGAGGTCGTCGCGATCCTCGGTGAGTGGGAGGAGGGGGCGTCCGGGCGGGTCGGGCGGGTCGCCGGGTACCGTCCGTCCAGCGAGTACCGTGGGTGTTGCAGGCAAGGGCGACGTGTTCGGCGACTCGTTCTGGAAGGACAGCGCGGTGGGGCAGTCCGCCGCCAACGTGCGCGCGCTCACCTACTGCGACCTGCACACGATCAAGCGCGACCGTCTGCTCGAGGTGCTCGACTTCTACCAGGCCTTCGCCAACTCCTTCGCGCGCAACCTCACGCTCACCTACAACCTGCGGCACCGCCTCATCTTCCGGAAGGTACGTCGATCCACTTCTCATGAACTGTGGAAAAACTACTCGGAGGAGTCTCCTCCGTCGGAACGTACCCTGGGATAAAGAGGTCGGGCGCGTGTCCCAGGTGGCGGACGTGCGGCGCGAGCGCGAGCTCATGGAGCGCCGCAAGCGCGAGCCGCAGCTGGAGCAGGCGCAGGACCACCTGGTGCGCAAGATCTTCTCGCGCTTCCGGCGCGAGCGCAGCGTGGCGGCCGCGCCCGCGCCCCGCCCGGCGCCGGCGCAGGGGGCCGCCGCCTCCGCGCCGCCCGCTGACCCCGAGAAGGGGGATTCGGGTAATGCTCTTTTAATTTATATCCAAATATCGCGGTCGATAATGAACAAGGAAGAAGAGAGGACCGAGAAAATTTAACCTTGAAGAATTCCACATCTGTAGTTAAGATGACTACATATAAAGGTTCGAAGGACCTCTCTCGGCTCTGGTCAACTTTTAGGAAAACGAAATCTAATCACGACTTCTCCGGAACAGCAATTGATGAATGTTCGTTCGTTCGTCAGCGAGCACTCCCGCGGCCGCCCCGGCCCCGGCTGCGGGCGGCGCGGCGCGCGGCAAGTGGGGCCGGCTGCTGTCGGGCGGCGGGGGCTCGCTGGACGCGGCGGGGGAGCCCCGCGCCGCCTTCGCCCGCAGCCTGAGTGCGCGCGCGCCGCCCGCCGCCTCCACCCCAGCGCCCGCGCCGGCCTCCGAGCTCTCCGCGCAACCTTCCTCCAGCATGGCGCTCGCTCTCAAGGTAGCATCTCTAAATACCTATTATGTTCAAGTTTACTGCTGCCTCCTCGAATTGTAATAACTTATTTTCAATCCCTGCTTCCTGTAGCGGATATCCTGGAGTTTCACTCGTGTGAAACATCCAAATGTTCGGGCCAGACGATAACACGAGGCTATAAATTTTCGGTTCGGAATAAGTAGGTACTTTCCTACTCATCGCTAAATACTCCTCGGTTCAGATTACGTTCTTGGTGATTGATCTTATCAACCGAATACAAACATAATTCGTAGTAAAAATCGTTCGATTGGATTAAATACACGAGAGTACCTAAGACATGGTTGTGGTTCCAGGCTTCGTTCGCGAAGGGACGCAGCGTGAGCGCGCTGGTCGCGGGCGCCGGCGCCGCGCGGCAGGACACCATCGAGGAGGAGCTGGAGGCGCCTCGTCCCGCCCCCGGCCCCCTCCCGGCGCCTGCCCCCACCCCCGCCCCCGCCCCCCCGCTTGCCCCCGCTGCAGCGCCGCCCGCCGCCGCCTCGTCGCATGACGCGGCGCTGGCGGAGCTCCGCCGGGATGTGAGGAACGAAGTGCAGAGATTGCAGCACAAGGTCAGTTAATTCGCAGACAGTAAATGCTGTGATCCTGTCAGCTCAAGACGTTGAACTCTTTAGCTGATTGGCACATCTTCCAAAACGACGACTCTTCATGTAGGTATAAGTGGTTTATTCCAGTTGGGTCGCGTGGAGGAGCTGCTGACGATGCTGGCGACGCGGCTGGGCGCGGACCCCACGGAGGCCGGCGGGGGGGCGGGGGCCGGCAGCGGGGGCAGCGGGGAGGGGGAGCCGCAGCGCGCGCCGCTCCCGGACCTCGCCGCGCTCGCCAGGAAACGAAGGAACAAGGTACAACACCCAGCTTGAGGATCCCTAACATGTCTCCGAAGCCGTTCTCCTTTTAAGATTTTAGGAAGCCGACCGTGGGACGGGGCCGACCGTGGGACGGGGCCGACCGTGGGACGGGGCCGACGGTCACTCTTACGACATAAAGTTTAGAACAATGAAACTGAAAATCATGGAACTGGAGTCGCAGACTTATAATCACAATCAGCAATGAAGCGGGCTCGTTCAGGCCGATGATGCTGAATGCTTGTGAGTCGTTACAGGGGCGGAGTAAAGGCGCGGCGCCGCAGGTCCCCTCGCCGACGACGCCGAGCGAGGGGGGGCCCCCCAGCCCGGAGGGGGGTGGGGCGGGGGCGCGGCGGCGCGAGTTCGTGTAGCGCGGCGCGGCGCCCGGCGCCCCCCCCGACTAGCGCCGCGCGCCCCCCCGCCCGCGCCTAGGGACGCAGGTACCGCTCGATATGGCTAATAAGCTTCTTAAATTAAGTTATTTCATTTGGCAAAAACACGAACGCATGCGAAAAACGCTAAAATATTTGACGTAATGATTTATTATGACTCCCCACCGAGCTCAGCAAGGGACTTTAATCGATGTGTTTTACTTTGTTGTGTGCAGATGTCCCCATCGTCCTCGTGACGGGACGCAGCTGTGCCTTGTAGCCGCGCCGAGCGCCGCGACCCAGACTGAAGTGACAGTGCACTCCCCCACCCCGCGCGCCCCCCCCACACCCCGCACAGTGACTCGAGTATGTACTGATGCTGTACTCTGCAGAGCGAGGTTGCACTGGGGCTACGTTATGGAACTCCAGCGAACTATACCTACCTGTTATGTGATTGATAACTTGTACTTAGGATAGAATGAAAGCAGAATGAAACCAGCTTGTGTCTACGACAGAAGGCCGATCCAGGGGGGGCATGACCCCAACGACCCCTCTGAATCCGCCCAAGAGACGAGATACGACCCGTCCTACGAGAAGCCCGAAAGTGTAGTCACTGTATAAGAAATACCGTTTTATCGATGTTACATGTAGAACGATGAAGACAGCGCACATTACTGGTAGGGTACGGCCTAATAGTTCGGAACGCTGACGTATCGCTCCAGGTGCATCGACGTCGGTTTGCAGAGGAGAGATCCTAGAGTTCACGATATCGTGATAAGTATTATAATTTTCGAGTGGGTTTATAATAAATAAGTACGTAAATCATAAAGCTATGCCGATTTGCAGACGAATAACATTGATATTATTATTAGTATTAACTTGAATTGTTGCCTTATTCGAAGCACGGAATTGATACGAGTAGATGTTGCATGGGCGGTTGTTGCCGCGGCTGCGACAAACTGCAGTCGTAGAGGTTAGCTCATGCCGGTAATCAGAGATCGGACTAACTGGAGGTATTCCCTAACCACTAGACTAACTATATGACCTTTAAATGGCCTCGTAGTAACCTGTAATAGTTTCTACTATGTTTTATGTGCCGATGGTCTTCCTAAAAGAAACAAATAAATATACCGAGGATAATGAAATTAGTTTTTTTTGCAAATATAACTCCATTTGTCCGATGTCCGATACGCTGAACTACAGTAACGCCAGGAGAAGTAAACTTTGCACTCTCCTACTGGGCGCGTCTAGATCGTTGCACGTTTTCTTCATTTCACTAAGAACGCTAGAGGACTATGCTTTTCTACAGACAACAATGTCTTTATAATAATTTGTTTGTAAGGTATAGAGTGGGGGACCAGCGGGGCCGTGCTACTCCGTACTCTGTATAATGTATATAGTACCGTAGGCCGCACGAGTAGTCACACGCGCTGCATACGCTTCAGCACAGAAGACGCCCCGCCGCCGCCGCCGCCGCCGTGTGGGCAACCCCCCGCATGGCTCGCGTTTGAATCCGTCGCCGCGACCGGCGGCGTTCGGGGCGTCGTCGGGCTAACTATTAACTGATATCGAATTTGTATAAATGATATTATGTATGATATACCTAAGTGATAAATATTGATATTCACGATCGAAAAGCAATATTCGCCATTCGTTTCCACTCCGACTGAGCGGGTGACTCTGCCGACCAAGTATTTGTATAATTATGATTGCGTACTTCTCTGTACATTGTGAACTCTGTTTTGCAATAATGCGTTTACGACTTTTGTATAAGTAATAGTTATCTAGCGAGTAATGATAGTTTTTTCTTACACGTAACTGCGCGTTTATTAAAACTTAGGTAATTTCTTGAATCTTATCTAATTTTTGACGAGTCTACTTCTAGCGAAACAGTTTTTACAGAGATTTTCTACCACATTATTGCATGACGGAGCGCGTTCTTCTGGTTTCATACGCTGCGAGAGGTCGATATTATTGTGTAAGATTTGTATTATTATTGTCGTACGGTTTATGCAAACCACATGTTATTAAACATTTATATCTGTAACGAGCTGAACTGTTGTTGACTAGAGATGTGTATGTTTCCGTCAGCGATGCGCAGGCGCAGACGCAGGCTCGCACTAGTCGCACGTGACATATCCCGGTAACGCGCCGCGTCCGTCCGAGCGCAGAGTTCATTAGTTATTATTGGTTGTTGATGTTTTTAAAGTTTATCCGAGATATCTGATATTTCGCGTAGTTACATACTTGGAGCGCTATGTAGAGTTTCCGTTCCGGAGCCGCCTGGAGGCTCCACGCTGCAGCTCTTCTTTTTAATGAAATATATCGAGATGACAACATTACACCCTCGTTTCTTTCTCTGAACCCCACATCACCCGCTAAACACGACGCCAGGACGCGGAAGCTATCTTAAAATAAAACAACATTGTTTAATCCTATCTTTAATATATACAAAAGGAAATACATAGCATTAGGTCGCCCCCCCCCCCTCGGGGGAGAGGGGGAGTGGGGGGGAGGGCTCCGGGGCCCCGAACGCGGACGTCACGCTTAAAAATACATCAAGTCACTTCATCATCGCAGCGCACGTTACTAGTGACCGTATAAATATTTTTATATAAAAATCGTTAAGGTTATAAAATCGTAATCTAGACTGTCGAGCGGCGAGCGCGGGGTTCGGGCTCGCTCGTCAAAATAATATGCTTAGCCTATTAACAAAAATACATGATTACACCGCGACCTCTGTCGCCTGTGTCACCTCGGTCACTAGTGTCGCTTGTCCGCCAGCGCGGAGCTGTGTGACAGGTGTGACAGCGCGGAGTGCGCCGACGAGCAAATGTCCTGCAACAAATACAACAATCATCAATAACAACATTCAATTGAACATTAGTAATGGTTGAAGGACTTTCCAGTTTGTGGATACTGAGAGGATGAGAGCCCGCGACCCAGACCGTGCTGAGAGTTTGTCTGTGTACAGTCCCAGTATAAGTATGAATGATCCCCGAGTATGAAGTTTGGATCGCGGTGGCTTTGGAAGATATGAGGTCAGCCGGTCGCTGGCTCTTAGGCTGCTGCGTCTCAGGGTCCCGCATTCAATCGAAAATCGTGGGTGCGAATATAATAGGACTTGCAATGGTTTTCTGCCTTAAAAAAGAGTGAATGCAACCGCGGAGGAATATTTATATCGCGGAAGGCAAGTTGGCTTCATGGGACAGTACGTAGTATGGGTATGGGTAGGGTACCTGGTACGAGAACTGCGGGAAGTGTTCCTCCTGTATCCTGGAGAGCGCAGCTTCGTTCTCAGGCGGCGTCAGCTCCACGGACTCTCCCGTGAACTCCGAGTCGAAGTACCGCGTGTCTGTCTCCGACTCCACCTGCGGCTTGAACGGCGGCGGGATCTGATAACAATACACACACTACACTAGTCTCTCTCTCTCTCTCTCTCTCTCTCATACATATTATAAACGAACGGGGATCTGGTAATAGACAAGTTCGAACTGATACATATGGATTGGACGTACTGTATGAAAAACTGGTGACACGAGTAAGAAAATAGTTGCAAAAGTGATCTTAAATAATATGGGACAGAAGCAGAGAGATGATATATATAACAACTAATCAGTCTGGTAGACGCCACTGCCGAGTATAGAAGATGATGAATGGATATTACAATGTTACATGCTAATTCTCAAAAGGTGAAGAAAAGATCGTGAGAAAACTGACAAGTGGTGGAAATTTGTCAAGTGTACGAAATCCTTTCTCAGCGCGGTGAGGGGACTATAAGTCGCACTTTAAAAAAGTTGCGGCGCTCGGTCGCAACTAAAACAACTATCGATGCAATATAAAAAATAATGCTGAACAATTTCACACAGCATCATCTAGCCCCAAATAGCTTGTACTATGGGAACCAGATAACTGATATACTACTTACATACTTTTTGTTTGTAAATACATATTATTCATAGAAACATCCAGACCCGAGAGATAAATATTTGCAGATCATTCTTAAACATTGAATTCCGCGGGGCTCGAACCCGCAATCTGCGTCTCAAACGAGCTTTCGCCCACTGCGCCACAGAGGTCGTCATAGAAGAAGAATGTAAAGATGTAAGCGGGATGAGTACGGACCCGCTTGGCGACGAGGTCGGCCCAGTTGACGGATGCGAAGAAGGGATGGTTCATGATCTCCAGCGAGTCGTCGGGCCCCGCGCCTAGCCGCCCCGCCGGGTCCTTGGTCAGCAGCGCGCCCAGCAGCGCGCGGCACGCGTTCGACAGCGCGCGCGGGAACCGAACCTGCGCACACAACACTGCATTACTCAACTAAACTATACCTCCCACTCATATCTAATCAGCCAGGTTGCACCCGTCGCCGGGTATAGGCCTCCTGTTTATTATATTAGTCGGTGAACAAGAATGATTAGAGCGCCATGTACGATATCGAAACATATTTGTATCGATTGTTATCATCGGATAACGACAGACGCGATCGTAAAAAACTAGTAGTGGATACTCCGTTTCGGCATAAACGACCAAAAGTAAGAGAATCCAGGCATTCGTGAAGTCAGTCGGTGCTTTTTTATACAAAATAGTCCGCAGCACTCCTCAGATCAGCTGAATTGAGCAATCTATACTTTTAAACTGACTGCTTGAGTTACAAAAATGAAGCAGCACATCTAGAGAGAGGGTCGGTGAGTGTACCTCCTCGGAGAGTATGAGCGAGAACAGCATGTCGTGGTCGCGGTTGTAGAAGGGGAGCCGGCCGCACGCCATCTCGTACAGCACATCTAGAGAGAGGGTCGGTGAGTGTACCTCCTCGGAGAGTATGAGCGAGAACAGCATGTCGTGGTCGCGGTTGTAGAAGGGGAGCCGGCCGCACGCCATCTCGTACAGCACATCTAGAGAGAGGGTCGGTGAGTGTACCTCCTCGGAGAGTATGAGCGAGAACAGCATGTCGTGGTCGCGGTTGTAGAAGGGGAGCCGGCCGCACGCCATCTCGTACAGCACATCTAGAGAGAGGGTCGGTGAGTGTACCTCCTCGGAGAGTATGAGCGAGAACAGCATGTCGTGGTCGCGGTTGTAGAAGGGGAGCCGGCCGCACGCCATCTCGTACAGCACATCTAGAGAGAGGGTCGGTGAGTGTACCTCCTCGGAGAGTATGAGCGAGAACAGCATGTCGTGGTCGCGGTTGTAGAAGGGGAGCCGGCCGCACGCCATCTCGTACAGCACATCTAGAGAGAGGGTCGGTGAGTGTACCTCCTCGGAGAGTATGAGCGAGAACAGCATGTCGTGGTCGCGGTTGTAGAAGGGGAGCCGGCCGCACGCCATCTCGTACAGCACATCTAGAGAGAGGGTCGGTGAGTGTACCTCCTCGGAGAGTATGAGCGAGAACAGCATGTCGTGGTCGCGGTTGTAGAAGGGGAGCCGGCCGCACGCCATCTCGTACAGCACATCTAGAGAGAGGGTCGGTGAGTGTACCTCCTCGGAGAGTATGAGCGAGAACAGCATGTCGTGGTCGCGGTTGTAGAAGGGGAGCCGGCCGCACGCCATCTCGTACAGCACATCTAGAGAGAGGGTCGGTGAGTGTACCTCCTCGGAGAGTATGAGCGAGAACAGCATGTCGTGGTCGCGGTTGTAGAAGGGGAGCCGGCCGCACGCCATCTCGTACAGCACATCTAGAGAGAGGGTCGGTGAGTGTACCTCCTCGGAGAGTATGAGCGAGAACAGCATGTCGTGGTCGCGGTTGTAGAAGGGGAGCCGGCCGCACGCCATCTCGTACAGCACATCTAGAGAGAGGGTCGGTGAGTGTACCTCCTCGGAGAGTATGAGCGAGAACAGCATGTCGTGGTCGCGGTTGTAGAAGGGGAGCCGGCCGCACGCCATCTCGTACAGCACATCTAGAGAGAGGGTCGGTGAGTGTACCTCCTCGGAGAGTATGAGCGAGAACAGCATGTCGTGGTCGCGGTTGTAGAAGGGGAGCCGGCCGCACGCCATCTCGTACAGCACATCTAGAGAGAGGGTCGGTGAGTGTACCTCCTCGGAGAGTATGAGCGAGAACAGCATGTCGTGGTCGCGGTTGTAGAAGGGGAGCCGGCCGCACGCCATCTCGTACAGCACATCTAGAGAGAGGGTCGGTGAGTGTACCTCCTCGGAGAGTATGAGCGAGAACAGCATGTCGTGGTCGCGGTTGTAGAAGGGGAGCCGGCCGCACGCCATCTCGTACAGCACATCTAGAGAGAGGGTCGGTGAGTGTACCTCCTCGGAGAGTATGAGCGAGAACAGCATGTCGTGGTCGCGGTTGTAGAAGGGGAGCCGGCCGCACGCCATCTCGTACAGCACATCTAGAGAGAGGGTCGGTGAGTGTACCTCCTCGGAGAGTATGAGCGAGAACAGCATGTCGTGGTCGCGGTTGTAGAAGGGGAGCCGGCCGCACGCCATCTCGTACAGCACATCTAGAGAGAGGGTCGGTGAGTGTACCTCCTCGGAGAGTATGAGCGAGAACAGCATGTCGTGGTCGTGGTTGTAGAAGGGGAGCCGGCCGCACGCCATCTCGTACAGCACATCTAGAGAGAGGGTCGGTGAGTGTACCTCCTCGGAGAGTATGAGCGAGAACAGCATGTCGTGGTCGCGGTTGTAGAAGGGGAGCCGGCCGCACGCCATCTCGTACAGCACATCTAGAGAGAGGGTCGGTGAGTGTACCTCCTCGGAGAGTATGAGCGAGAACAGCATGTCGTGGTCGCGGTTGTAGAAGGGGAGCCGGCCGCACGCCATCTCGTACAGCACATCTAGAGAGAGGGTCGGTGAGTGTACCTCCTCGGAGAGTATGAGCGAGAACAGCATGTCGTGGTCGCGGTTGTAGAAGGGGAGCCGGCCGCACGCCATCTCGTACAGCACATCTAGAGAGAGGGTCGGTGAGTGTACCTCCTCGGAGAGTATGAGCGAGAACAGCATGTCGTGGTCGCGGTTGTAGAAGGGGAGCCGGCCGCACGCCATCTCGTACAGCACATCTAGAGAGAGGGTCGGTGAGTGTACCTCCTCGGAGAGTATGAGCGAGAACAGCATGTCGTGGTCGCGGTTGTAGAAGGGGAGCCGGCCGCACGCCATCTCGTACAGCACATCTAGAGAGAGGGTCGGTGAGTGTACCTCCTCGGAGAGTATGAGCGAGAACAGCATGTCGTGGTCGCGGTTGTAGAAGGGGAGCCGGCCGCACGCCATCTCGTACAGCACATCTAGAGAGAGGGTCGGTGAGTGTACCTCCTCGGAGAGTATGAGCGAGAACAGCATGTCGTGGTCGCGGTTGTAGAAGGGGAGCCGGCCGCACGCCATCTCGTACAGCACATCTAGAGAGAGGGTCGGTGAGTGTACCTCCTCGGAGAGTATGAGCGAGAACAGCATGTCGTGGTCGCGGTTGTAGAAGGGGAGCCGGCCGCACGCCATCTCGTACAGCACATCTAGAGAGAGGGTCGGTGAGTGTACCTCCTCGGAGAGTATGAGCGAGAACAGCATGTCGTGGTCGCGGTTGTAGAAGGGGAGCCGGCCGCACGCCATCTCGTACAGCACATCTAGAGAGAGGGTCGGTGAGTGTACCTCCTCGGAGAGTATGAGCGAGAACAGCATGTCGTGGTCGCGGTTGTAGAAGGGGAGCCGGCCGCACGCCATCTCGTACAGCACATCTAGAGAGAGGGTCGGTGAGTGTACCTCCTCGGAGAGTATGAGCGAGAACAGCATGTCGTGGTCGCGGTTGTAGAAGGGGAGCCGGCCGCACGCCATCTCGTACAGCACATCTAGAGAGAGGGTCGGTGAGTGTACCTCCTCGGAGAGTATGAGCGAGAACAGCATGTCGTGGTCGTGGTTGTAGAAGGGGAGCCGGCCGCACGCCATCTCGTACAGCACATCTAGAGAGAGGGTCGGTGAGTGTACCTCCTCGGAGAGTATGAGCGAGAACAGCATGTCGTGGTCGCGGTTGTAGAAGGGGAGCCGGCCGCACGCCATCTCGTACAGCACATCTAGAGAGAGGGTCGGTGAGTGTACCTCCTCGGAGAGTATGAGCGAGAACAGCATGTCGTGGTCGCGGTTGTAGAAGGGGAGCCGGCCGCACGCCATCTCGTACAGCACATCTAGAGAGAGGGTCGGTGAGTGTACCTCCTCGGAGAGTATGAGCGAGAACAGCATGTCGTGGTCGCGGTTGTAGAAGGGGAGCCGGCCGCACGCCATCTCGTACAGCACATCTAGAGAGAGGGTCGGTGAGTGTACCTCCTCGGAGAGTATGAGCGAGAACAGCATGTCGTGGTCGCGGTTGTAGAAGGGGAGCCGGCCGCACGCCATCTCGTACAGCACATCTAGAGAGAGGGTCGGTGAGTGTACCTCCTCGGAGAGTATGAGCGAGAACAGCATGTCGTGGTCGCGGTTGTAGAAGGGGAGCCGGCCGCACGCCATCTCGTACAGCACATCTAGAGAGAGGGTCGGTGAGTGTACCTCCTCGGAGAGTATGAGCGAGAACAGCATGTCGTGGTCGCGGTTGTAGAAGGGGAGCCGGCCGCACGCCATCTCGTACAGCACATCTAGAGAGAGGGTCGGTGAGTGTACCTCCTCGGAGAGTATGAGCGAGAACAGCATGTCGTGGTCGCGGTTGTAGAAGGGGAGCCGGCCGCACGCCATCTCGTACAGCACATCTAGAGAGAGGGTCGGTGAGTGTACCTCCTCGGAGAGTATGAGCGAGAACAGCATGTCGTGGTCGCGGTTGTAGAAGGGGAGCCGGCCGCACGCCATCTCGTACAGCACATCTAGAGAGAGGGTCGGTGAGTGTACCTCCTCGGAGAGTATGAGCGAGAACAGCATGTCGTGGTCGCGGTTGTAGAAGGGGAGCCGGCCGCACGCCATCTCGTACAGCACATCTAGAGAGAGGGTCGGTGAGTGTACCTCCTCGGAGAGTATGAGCGAGAACAGCATGTCGTGGTCGCGGTTGTAGAAGGGGAGCCGGCCGCACGCCATCTCGTACAGCACATCTAGAGAGAGGGTCGGTGAGTGTACCTCCTCGGAGAGTATGAGCGAGAACAGCATGTCGTGGTCGCGGTTGTAGAAGGGGAGCCGGCCGCACGCCATCTCGTACAGCACCACGCCCGTGCCCCACCTGCGCACACACACACACACACACGTGTCACACAGTACACCGGCCCGTCGCTTGCCATCACACGGATTACAAGGAGAACGTACACAGAGTTATAATTATAGGTTTTTGACCGACTATTCCATGGCCGTAATAGGAACGTGTTAGGCACGGAAAACAACACGAAACGCTCTACTATGCCCACTGAAACGTATTGTAACGTACAAGCACTCGAACGTTCTAGAAGATTCGCGCGCAGGAAAGATTCCACGAACATTCTCGCTAGACATACAGAATTAATAATTGGTCCGTAATACCTAAACTTAAGGTTCATATTTGTTTGGCGCTACTGACAAGCGACCTTATTACAAGTGTATAAGGTTCAAGGTCGCTTGTCACGTGTTGTTGTTTATTTATAGAAGCTTACTGTTTATTTCTAGAGAGTTCTCTCGGCGATCTTTCTAGGCGTTCTTGTTGGGTATATAAACGGGCGGTTTGCGCGTCACGGACGGTTCTTTGTGAATTACGAGCGAGTTAACTTGTGATAAAACAAAGTGAATAGTGACGAGTGATATTCAGTGCGATTGTTGATAACTTTAAAGTGTGTTTTGAGTAAATTAGCGTGTAATAAAGTTTCGAAAGTTATACCTAGTGTTTATCTTCAGAATCGACGAACCCCAGCACGTAACAGTATCTACAGCGTTCCATACCCGTAATCCGTATGTAAACCGGTCGGAATCAGTTCAATAACAGTACCGGCAAAATATTCTCGCCGATAATTTGACGCTCCGTGCACGACACGCGACGGTACTGGTCTCATACTTTAATATTATTTTGTCGGACACGTTCCTATTACGGCCATGGATGATACGGCATAGTGGGCAAACATCATCACGTTAAGAAACAGCAAAAGGTGTCCATCAAGAGGCATGCCCGATCAAATATGTATTTGGACTCTGACTACCCATGAGACATCTTCAAAATGTGCGCAATGGCCATTAGCATTTGTTGTGACTATGTTATTATTGTATGTTGTGGAGCATGGTTCCAGTGATGAGTGAAAACCGGCCCCTTGATTACGGATCTCGCGACAGGCGTAATCTCGCAATTACTGCTGTCAAACTTGTGTTAAATGGACGTAGATTAGCGTAAAGGAAGCACTCCACACTCATGTCGAGTTTGAATTATATTTAACTCAATTTCGACATGAGTGTGGATTGGTTCCTTTACGCATAACTACGTCCGTTTAATACAAGTTTGACAGCGGTGACTACGAGATTAGCCTGTCGCGAGATCCGTAATCAAGGGGCGGGTAATATATGGGTAGTGAGTGGCAAGGCAAGACAAAACAGTCGCACTGACCAGTCGACGGCGGGCCCGTAGTCGGTATCCTCCAGCACCTCGGGCGCCAGGTACTCCGGCGTGCCGCAGAACGTCTTGGTGGTGCGCCCGTACGTTATGTTCACCTGATTACACAATGCCTTACTTATTAACAGGTACTATAACTGGAACATTTATTCAATACTAGCTTTTGCGCGCGGCTTCACCCGCGTGGTGCCAACATTTTGAATAGCCTATATGCTATTCCAGGTCACTATCTACGCCTATTCCAAGTTTCATCCAAATCGATTCACTGGTTTAGGCGTGATTGAAACACAAACATGTAAACATCTAAACAACTCACAAACTTTCAGCTTTATTATACGAGCGGGATAATTAAAGTAAACCTCCCAATAGTATGACAGTACATCATCTTGACCGCACACTAAGATTCTCTTGTGGATAGCGGAAACCACAATCTATCTATCCAGCCAGTAACACTCACTGCTGGGTATAGGCCTCTTCTCTTTCACCCTACTACTCCTGGAAACCACTATAAGACAAGCTATTAAGCCGTTAAGCCTCGACGGAGGTCCGCAAGCGGTCTAAAAACTCCGCGAACGTTGCATCGGCCACTAATTCATTCGAAGTTACATTCTTCTCCGACTCGCGCGAGAGACATAACTTTAAGCTCGCCAGTCAAGGGAGTCATGAGACCCTCATACCTTGCAGAGTCCAAAGTCCGCGATCTTGATATGTCCATCCTTGTCCAGCAGCAGGTTCTCCAGCTTCAGGTCGCGGTAGATGATCCCCTCGGAGTGCAGGTAGCCGAGCGCGGAGACTATCTCCGCCCCGTAGAAGCGCGTCCGCTCCTCGCTGAAGGAGCGCTCGCGGGACAGATGGAAGAACAGCTCGCCGCCGTTAGCGTACTCCATCACGAAGCACACGCGGTCCGCCGTCTCGAACGAGTACTTGAGGGCCTGGGGGGGGGGGGAATACATTCGACTGGTTTTATAGCTGTTTTTAGCGCTTGAAGATCGTGAGTTAGGTTACCATCCAAGACAAACTTCTGTCCATGGTGCTTAGTTTGGTTTAGTTAGCGCAGTATGAAATGTCCAGCAATATAAAAATAACAGGAACTATTATAGATTTTTTTAAGTACCTTTTTTCCAAATAATAATGAAATTCAATCAACGGGCTGCAAGTTAGCGATCGTACCGTAAGGAAAGGATGCTTGGTCTTCTTGAGCACGCGGTTCTCGGTATTGGTGTGCGCCACCTCGTCCTTCTGGATGATGATGTTCTTCTTGAGTATCTTCATGGCGTAGATGCGGCCGGAGCCCTTCTCGCGCGACAGCACCACCTTGCCGAACGTGCCCTTGCCCAGCACCTTCACGAACTCGAACTTCTCCAGCGTCTGAGCGAGAACATCCCGCCGGCTCTTAAACACTTACTCGAACATACAAACATCACCAGGTATTCTAATAATAAAGAACCTTGAAGATAATTCCCTAGTTCTTCAGGGTAGCCAGTCATAATGATGTAAAATGTGATTTAAGACCCTTAGAATAAGTTCCTATGTAAAAAAAGAGAATGTCTACTATGCCATGGGGATCCGATCACGATCCTGTTTTTTTTTTCAAAAGCAAGTCCTTTCGTTCGAAACGATAACATCATACCTATTGAAATGTACGCCTAAAGTATTACGTAGTCCATGGCAGTTGTTTTCGAGTTCTTTCCTATTGCGAGTCCGGGAACTCCAAAATCGAACTACCTATGCTAAATATCGTATTGCACTGCTCAAATACCTAATTAGATAATGGGAATTTCCGACGGCGCCACAAACATGTTGACTGCATTAGAGAAGTAGTAATGATAAATGTCCAGTAATGTTTCGGGGCATGCCTCGAGTGACGCGCGCCCACAGCGCAAGCAACACTGCCGCTGCCGACCACTTTCACTGCGGCGACACTCAAGCCGAATGCCCGCTACTAATGTTACACAATTACGTATGAGAGCATGCCGGATATGCTCCGGAAAAGCAAGTCTTACTTACACTATGTTTCATACTCTGTTGTGAATTTTGCAATTTTTTTGAATGTTTTCTAGAGAGAGCATCCGATTTTGCAATTGTCTAAGCTATAGGAATCCTTGTAAATGTATTAAGGTAAGTATAGAAAAAAAGAGGTTGTTTCAGTTTTTGACCTGAAGAAATATTGATCCCTTTTATTGCGAGTGCCAGTGCCAAGTGAGCAAATGGCCAGTGTTTTATATGATCAAGCTATATTTTAATTTTGTTACTATCTTTGTTACGCACTACTTTTTCATTGTGGTGAAAAAGGCAAAGGGTGCATACGTGTAAGAAACGTCATTTCAAGTGAGAGAGGCGGGGCGCGGGGGGCCGCGGCCAGCTCAGTGCAAAGTTCTGGAATGTCCAATTTCGCAAGCCGCCGCGCGCGACTCAAACAACCTGACTCATCGCGAGCTTTTAACGAGCTCCCTCCGCCGCTTCTGTCGGCCACACACAACGCAGGCCAGCCAGTCAGAACCTACCTGCTCAGCTCGAGTGCTCATGGAGCGCACCCAATATATGTATAAACCGACAAGATAAAGGTAGAAATTTATTGAGGAAAACAACATCGGAAACATATTCCATTTAGGGAAATCAATTAATTATCTGCAATTCTATTGAAAGGCATGTGTAATGTCTGTTTACTAGCGAATGCAGGTGAATCGCCTTATGGTCGATGAATGCGAGCGCACAGACAACAACAAAGTCATTAAACCGCGGCGGCGCAGCGCCAGCGGTGCCGCATGCCGTCACACATGTTTGTCGCTGAATCACGCGCCGCGCCCCGGCGCAAGGTCGCAGAGGGACACCATCCGCTTCTATGCTAATATAATACGCTAGGGACTAATCCACTGGAGGATAGAACCTGTCTTTAACTTTTCTTTAAGGATCTTATAAGGATGAGAGATAGTAGGTGTAGGTACTTCACAGGAGACCACAGCCTGATTTATTATTTAACGCATTCATGAACTGGGACCATAATTAGTAATTTCTTTTTGGGAAAGAACTGAATTATATTGTTTGTGTATTTTCACCAGACGATAAGGGAATAGGGGATTATTAAATCCGTTCAGCTATTTCAGCGTGATGGGGCAACAAAACTTCCATCCATCCAAACTTTCGCATTTTTAATAGTCAGTAAGATAGTACCTCGAACTGTTTTCGACAGCCGGTACCACACGTTACGTGTATAAGGTGGTATTAAGTGAAACCAGGCAGAGCCGCGTAATGTCCTTTCACCGTAAGGTCGCATTCCGCATCTCGGGACGCACACGTGACACTCCTCACGGTGACTGTAACCTACATGCATTTGATTGATGCCCTCGAAACACCTGCGACATGCACATTCATAATAATAATTGTTTATTTCAGAATGTAAAATTCCATGTCTATGTAGGTAGGTATAAATAAACTGGCCCAAAATAAAAACGCGCGTTTACATTGCGTGGGGAATGTCCTGAGGTACCTTTTTATGTTAAATTAGAAGTGTCAACGTATGCTAGTGTTTGTTTTGTGCCCGCATCTAATCTAGGTAGTGAGAGGTTTGCGCCGCCGCGGGAATCCCCAGATTTCGGTATTGGGGATTAACACGCGACGCCAGCCACCGAGCCGCTTTGCGGAAGAATGTGCAAATACGACTCTGTTATTTTTAGCTGTTTTGCCTTATTATTGAAGCCTCGAATAACAATCCGCGATAATAAGTAAGTAGGTACTTGTTTACTCGGACCATAATAAACCATTGCCGTCTTCTTAATTTCATCGATGTATGGATACCGTTAGTGACGTCACTATGTTTTTCTGTTATATCTTTTCCAGTCCATCCAAAGG
Organism: Epirrhoe alternata; assembly: GCA_963565295.1. Classification (NCBI taxonomy): domain Eukaryota; kingdom Metazoa; phylum Arthropoda; class Insecta; order Lepidoptera; family Geometridae; genus Epirrhoe; species Epirrhoe alternata. Next base: position 13,117,017 of record OY751385.1, on the reverse strand, counting down.
TTGCCTGGAAGAGATCGCTTTTAGCGATAAGGCCGCCCATTGTACCTACTTGTTATTTTGTGTTCCTGTTATGTTTCTTCTGTGTACAATAAAGTGTCTATCTATCTATGTTTAGTGCATGGTGGATACTCACGATGCGGCGCGGGTCCTTGTAGCTGGTGCCGAGCTGTGCGATGTCGTCGCTGGCGTCCAGCAGGGCGAGGCGGCCCCCCCCTCCGCCTCCGCCGCCGCCCGCCCCCGCGCCCGCCGCCGCCGCGCTCGAGCCCAGCTGCGCCGCCACGAAGCGGATGGCCGCCACCCACTCCTCGCTGCAACCAAACATCGCATGCTTCACCATCATGTCACCCTCTCGGGCCTCGCTTCGAATCGAAACAGGATCAAGAATGTATCCCCGACCCGCAGCAGACACTTTCGTAGATTTGCAGGCATTCAATATCCTTGCAAGAGGTCTGAGTAGTCAGAGGCGCATTCCCATTTAGCACGTGCACAAAATTTTGCAAAGTTAGCATTCCATTCATGTTGGGTTGCAAGCATGTTGCAAGTCTATTAGAATCTATCAGAATACCAACTGGTTTTCTCACAATGGTTTCCTTCACTGTTTAGAACTTTTGATAGGTATAGAAGGGATTTGAACCAGCAATCTTAAAGTCAAAGCACTATCCTACTCAGCCAACACGGCTCATAGGTATGTGATATCATCCAAAGGAGAACTGTGGCGTGGACGACGATTAGAATAGAAATGATCTTTGTTATTCTGACCCCACAGAGTCACAGAGGGCGATTTTTGGTAAAAAGCATATTATGCTGAACAAATCTATATATTAGATCACAAAAATACCAAGAAACCCAACTTTTGAGGTTTTGCAATGCGTAAGAAGGATAGGTATTTACTTAAACCATGAATAAAACCATAGACTTTGTAGATAAAATTATTAAAAAATATGCAGAAGCTCACGAATACAGACTTCATCACCATGTGAACGTCGAGGCTATCCAGCTCCTCGATAACACGGACTTAGTGAGAAGACTCAAACGAACCAAACCGTTTGAGTTAGTGTAGTGTAAAATAATAAAGTGATAAGTGTATTTAAAGAACACAAGAACAAAGTGTCTTCCCCTTAACTAGAGACAGTAAGAAAAGTGCCATTGGACACATTCTTAGTTTTGTTTTTTGTATTTATTTGTATTTATTTAAAACATTACATCTATTATTACAGGTATGACCTAATGCAATAGAGTAGTCTATTCTATACTTTATACAATTATATTGACGACCTCTGTAGCGCAGTGGGCGAAGGCCCGCCTGCGACGCAAGAGGTTGCGGGTTCGATCCCCGCGGCGGGACCAATGTTTGTATTATCTACAAATATTTGTCTCGGGTCTGGGTGTTTCTATGTATAATATGTATGTATTTACAAACAAAAAGTATATAAGTAGTATATCAGTCATCTAGTACCCATAACACAAGCTCTGCTTACTTTGGGGCTAGATGATGCTGTGTGAAAAGTCCAGCATTATTTATTTATTTATTTATTTATTCTATTCTAAATAACCAGCAACGTAATTCCATTTAAATGTTATATTTTTCTTAATAGTTATATTTTTCTTTATAAAACTATGTCAGAGACAAATTGCTCATTGGCCTACTTTGGCCAGATTGTAATATTATTAGGGTTTAATAATAATAGTTAGACACTAATTAAAAAAAAAAAAAAAAAAAAAAAATGAATAAAACCATTTGCATGCATTCACTGCCATTTTGTTATTCAAAAATAAATTGAAACAGAAATTTTTTGTATCTCCTTTAAATTTCCTTTATTTAGATACCCCACTCAATAAAGTTGTTTTTTTTTTGCGATCGAGGCGTAAGATTTTTTAATCCTATCCTATGACACTTTGGTTATTAAGACGAATCAAACAATACCCTAATTAACGCATTACATACAAGATACGCGCGTGAAAAAAATAACCCTTCCTTTGACAGTCGGGTAAAAAACATATTTATATTATAGTTACACTAACACTGATGCAATATTGTTTTATGAATTATTTTAGACACAACATGGCATTACATCACATAACATTGACTTTGCTCCATGAAGCCCACCTCGGATGCCATCTAAATAAATACGTTACAACCAGCAAATAAGGAAAATTTTGTTAAAATATCTGAAACTTTTTCCCTAAATATAAACTTGGCTTACATAAATACAATACTCGAGTGGATTTATCAACCCTACAATAAAACTCTTAACAATGCCTGTGATTGGAAAACATTTGAGAAAAACAATATCCAAATCATGTATAAGTTGTCAGTTTCTCTTCTTGTCTGTGCACATTAATCCCGGAAAAGGTTTACTCGATTTGAAACCATTTTCATGTTCGTTTTATCAAAATCCATTCTCAAATAAAAAAGATGTGTCCAGCCTGGATCATAACCGCCTGGGCTCAGCTAGTTTGTAAGGTGACTTGGATATTACATCGATTCACTAAGCAAAAATACTTCAAATCCTTTCAACACACCAGTTTTTTTTTTTTTATATCTTTTTTTTTAATTTAGGGACCTTGATCGACCCTCGAGCATGCCGGTCCCATAGGTCTCCCATTAAACTCACTCCTTCAAGAGTCTGAGGGTCTGTCGGTAGAGCATGACGGCCGCATCAGATGTCTGAGCGGCCAGCACACTCTGCCACTAGAGGATTCGATCCCGGGATCCCGAATCTCGGGATCCCGGGATCCCGGTCGTATTTTAGTCCCGAAAATCCCGGGATTAAATTTAACAAATCCCGAGATTTTCGGGATTACAATTTTCTTTAATTAAGTCAGTAAAACTTATGTAAAACGTTACATAGTTGCATTGTTATTTCTTTGATTCTAGACAATTAAATTCAAAGTCAGAAAGAAAGAACTTTAACTCTGAAGCATGAAACAGTTTTCGTTACCTCTTATGAAGCCTGTAAAGTTTTCACCTTGCTGGCAATTTTTATTGACTATAGCTCAGTATATTTGCAACTCGGGATAAAACATTTGCAATCTAGCCGGCTAGGCATTGAATATTTCAGGATCTCAGCCTGCCGAGCGTAGTAGGAGCTATGCTGGCAGACGACACGGCCTGGAGGGCCGTGGCCTCTTTCTGTGAAGCCGTTCTGGTCCAGAAAGAGGCGGCTGAGCGGGATCGTGAGAGGGCCGATCCCGCTCGGAGAAGGAGGCGGAGGCGGGGCGCTAACGGCCGTCCCGCACCGCCTGCCCCCCCGTGAGGGGGGCGGAGTGGTATCCCCTGCCAAACAGGGGACTTTCCGGGTCCGCGAGTGGTCGAAGTGGGGACTTCGGCTGTCCATGATGCGGACCCCGGGAGGGCGGCGGCGCTCTGTGGCGAGCGCCGCCGTAAGCACCGCGAGGGTGCCGGGCGTGGCTGTGGGTGCCATTCCCGGGACAGTGCTTAGGCAAAATGCGAGAGGGGCACCGCTGTGTTCCGTAGGAGATCGCGGAGCCCCTTGACAGGCATGGAGGCTGGCCACGCGTCAGTTTTTAGTCGGTGAGAGTCCGACATAACCCTTCCGCTGTCCCCACGGCGGTCGGGTATCCATAATGGATTTTCTGACGTTATAAAAAAAAAAAAAAAAAAAAAGGCATTGAATATTTGCAATTTGAATATTTGTTAAATAAATATCTTGACAATATCGCCGGGCTACATAGCAAGCTTACAACAGTATTTATTGCACTGCGTTTCTAGATATAATCGGCAACTTGGCGGCTATACTATTGCAGCAAGAAATTGCCAAAAAGTAGCCCATTTACGAGCACCTTTAAGTTGATTTTCTGAAAGTTGATGTAGGTGGTTTTATAAATAATTTACAGAAAAGCCTAGTTTGTTTATTTTAGAAGAAGTTTGAAGCACAGGTGGTCTAGTGGAAGCGTACCTGTCTTCCAAAAGGCCGTGGGTGTGAATCAAGTCGTGCACTAATTAGTTTTTGTATCGAAAATTAATTGTATGTTCACCATAATATGTGACACTCAAACAGTAAATAACATAGTGATGAAAAAGTTTGAAAACATGGGGTCAAGTGCACCAAAGGAGCCTCTTCGAAGCACACTTATAATCCTGTCACCACACTGGTTCTAAAGAACTAGTGACACGATTATTATTATTATTGATGATAGCGTGGCTTTTATATCACTGCGGCCATGAAGGCCTATTGTGATCGCCACTTTCAAGTCGCCCCTTGTGGCGGGGCGTTCATAGTTCACTTCCAAGCCCTACTGCTGACATAAACTGTAGGACCTTTTTGGGAGTGAATTCTCGTAGCTCCTCTGGGCTTAAAGTGTATTTGCCCAGAATGGCGCTGCGTTTGTGCATTAGTGGCCCACACTCCCCTAGCAAATGAAGGGGCGATTCATCCGCCTCTTTGCAGAACCTGCAGGTTGGAGTGTCGCAGAGCCGTAACTTAAACATGTGCTTGTTAAGGCGACAATGTCCAGTCAAAGCTCGGACCATAATGCGTAGGTTGTTTCTGCTTAGCGCTAAGACTTGGTTGGTATACCGTTTGTCAAAGGCTTTGATTAACAGTTTGGAATGGTTCATGCCCGGAGAGTTATACCAGTATCTGGCTGACTCTCCGAAGCAGGAATCTGTTAGGGTTCTTTTGGCCAGACTTTTCGGTATGCCACAGAACGGTTCAGGACCCAGCTGTGTACCGTTAGATCCGGCCCTTGCGAGTTCATCGGCACACTCATTACCGTGCACTCCAGCATGACCTGGAACCCATCTTAGAACCACCCTGTTTTTTAGACTCAGAGTGTTCAAACGTGTCAGACAGTCCTCTACTAGCTTGGACGTGATAACCTTCGAATCCAGGGCTAGGAGAGCTGCTTGACTGTCAGAATTTATATATATTGTTTGGTTGGAGTAGCGTTTCTGAAGATTAACGTATGCACATTCCAGAATGGCATACACTTCCGCTTGGAAGACTGAGGCGTGTTTGCCCAAGTTAACGCTTGCGCGAAACTTTGGTCGCTCTCCGTAGACCCCGCATCCTACATCCAACCCAATTTTGGAACCATCCGTGTACCAGTTAAGGCACCCGGCCTCGCAGGGGAGCTGGTTGTTGAGCCAGTCTTCTCTAGAGGGCATTTCCACGGTGTAATATCAATATGGGGAAGCATGGCATCCGATGTCATGCTTAGTATGCGTGATTCCATTGTTGAGTCATGTAAGGATCTCAATTTCTTAGATAGCCAATTTATTCGTACCTGGGTGTTTGCCCTGTACATGCTGGCTTTCGCCTCTTTAAGCAGAAATAAATGAAGAGGCGGTAGCCCTAGCATTGCATCGAGTGCCAGCCCAGGGGAAGTGGACATGGCTCCGGAAGCCATGAGGCACGCGGTCCTCTGTAGACTACCTAACTTTTTAATAGCTGTCGTCTGAGAGGCTTTGTCATACCATACCACAGTGACACGATAAGAAGAAGACCTTTTTAGGTTCTACGACATGCTGGTTTCCTCACGATGTTTTGCTTCACCGGTAGAGAACCGACCTTAGGATCGAAGCTATAACTAGACCATCAGTGATCTACCGGAAAGAGATACGACAAACATAATAAGTTTTAAGTACTTCGAATTTTGTTCGACTGGCTCATTGAAAAATTAAATTTATATTAAAAACTGACTTTTGAGAATATGAATTAGAATTTTGACACGGTTTACTAACTTTTTGTTGCCACTTTTCATTACAATACAATCCCGGGACTATCCCGGGATCGGCTGTAGTGAAACCCGAAATCCCGGGATTAGAAATAAGGGCCGGGATCGAATCCTCTATCTGCCACACACCCACATCCAGCCAGTTTATCCTACCTATGTCAGACAAAGAACTTCTCACTGAGACACTCCGCACACACTCCACAAGAAAATGGTAACACACCAGTTTGAAAGAATGTACACCACAGATGGTCGACTGCATCACTTATTATGATGGCACTATTGTCTCAGCAAAATATGGGCATCAAAAATGTTATGCTTGGACTTACTTCCACCTAGCCCCAACCAATAAGATCAAAGTCCAAAAATGTTCATATTAATTGGGTATGCTAGTGTTTAAAATATCAAAAACAAATTAAACACAGGACACCATACACTTTTATATCCTGTTAGTTATATATATATGTATCTATAAAACCACTAATGTGAAGAACTGATAATGTTGATTCCTACAAACTAATTAGACTGCCCAAACACAAAAACAACATGTTAAAACCCTTCAAATGTGAAACAACAGGACCCAACATAACATGTTTACATCACAATAATGTTGACAATGTAAGGTCAGAGGTCAGCACTGGCTCTTTATTGCAACATCTGGTGAGACATTGTTGACACGGACAGAAGCAGAGAAGCATGCTACGAGGCAGCACTGCTAAGAGGTGCATGTGAGAGGTAAGAAGAGGCACTCACCGGTCCTTCTCGTTGTCCACGCAGAAGTTGCGCTCGATGACGGTGGTCCACTGCAAGCCGCGGATGGTGAAGGTGTAGGGGCGCGGCTTGTCCACGGCCATGATCTGGCAGTCGCGCACTGTGAACTTATTGAGCGGGTCGCGGTAGTTGTTCCTTTCGGGCTGCGTCTTGTAGCCCATGAGGTCTCCATTGTCGAAGAGGATGAAGTAGCGATCCCTCCAGTTGCGGATGTGCTCGCCGCGCTTGTGCAGCCAGCCCTCCTTCACGATGACCAGCGGCGCCGCCTCCGCCATGGCTGGTCCGGCGCTGAGGCTCCCTGCACGCTCCCTCGACCTGTTTGATAACAACACTCCGCGGCGAGAGCCCGCACCACGTTTCTTAGCACACCTACGCGGCGCCCGTTTCACCTGGACTGGATCGCACAGCCCGTACTTCTACTGGACATTTTACCGATTCAGAATGCGTTATTGTGAGGTTTTGAATGTTTTTCCTCTCAAAAAACACGAACGTAAGCGATGTTACGACGTACGTACGTAGCCTCGCGGTAAGAATGAAGCAGTTTAATGATGAGCCGTCTGGTTAAAAATGACAGAGACGCACTCTCCTCTATAACGTTATGTCAAACAGAGAGATCCGATAAACTGACGCACCAAATGATGTATTTTTAATTTGGACGCATTGTAACCTATTTTGACAAATTAGTACGGCATGTCTACCGCTAGGTGGACAAATGGCGTTGCAAACGATTTAATTTTACGTTTCAATACACGTAAAAACAAATTTTTACTACTCTGCTAGTTGAAACAAAAAAGCGTCCGAAAGTTTTTTTTCTGGTGAGAGCGGGAATAAAATTCAGGTTATAAAACGAATTAATTTTTTGCTAAATAAATTAGATAAGTACCTAAATAAAATATCACCTAATTGCTTGTATTTTTTGTTGGAATTAAAAATAAGAGCCCGTTCGTACTAACTGCGGACCTGACGAGTGGACTGGACTAGGTACCTAAGTAATTCAGGCAAGCAGGCAGGAATGACCTAAATAGCCATCGATCGCTTCCAACAACAGTGAGGTAGGTAAAGGGGCTGACTTCCGCCCGCGCGACATTCAACTCGATTCCAGTAGGTACCTACCTAACTTCTAGCTTCTATTCTAGGTAGGTAGGTTAAAGCACAGATGTAGTAGATAGTTTTATAGGTAGAGGAACCTAGGTCACAGAATTCCAGATGACATATTAGTGGATCTTAGCACTGAGAATACCTATGGAGGCGAAGCTTTATCGGTAGATGAATAGATCTGCTGGAAAAGCACCTAACCCTGGCAGTCTTTGGTCGAAAATAATTAGGTAGGCTAGTGTACCTTCTTAATTACAATTTTTTTTATTTATTTATTTATTTATTTCATACACATATAATTTACAACGGACCCCGCACTAGGCCAAGCCTGTATCGCGGTAGACCGAGTAAAAAGATTTTTATAAAAATACACGGTATTAACAAATATAATAAAAATTATTTAGACTATTGCTATAAATAAATATCTTAGATATACAACTATGTATAATGGACACATAAATAATATAATAATTACCTACTTATTAACTACGCCTACACTGGAGGGATTTTGCTTTCGCGCTGCCTCCCTAAAGCGACGGTACACGATGCCCGTTGGCCAGAAATCTGGATCCAGGAACACATCCTTATGTTTCGCCGGGATCTGGAGTGCGTACGACTTGAAGTTAGTAGTCCTACTGGACTCCAGTTGCCGGAGAGACATCTCGAGTGACCCCTTAATCCGGCGCACGCACCTTTCCTTCACGTAGAGTATGATATCATCTTCTGATACGTTCTTGTGTATCCTGGAGATGTATATCATAACTGTCGGCTCCACTGCTTCAAGTGTAGCTGCATCCGATAATAATGATAATGTTATCTGTCAGCATATTAGGAACCTACCTACTTAATTTAGCCATCTACGAGTGTTTTTATTTCTCCTAGATCTAGAATAAGTTGCCTACATCTGTAAATGCGTCATAAATAATTGTAGATGTTATGTAACGAGCAAGCGAGCGTCCCGAAAGTGTGACACTTGAACTTTGGTTGGGGCCCTGCTGCGCAGGTTGGCGCGCCGATCGATGCGGGCTCTGGCTGCGCCGCGCGCCGCGCGCCGCTAGCGAGGGTCGCGCCAGTCCAGCAGCGCCGGCCGAGAGCGCTCCCGCCCGTGTCCGTGTTGCGATGAAGGTATAAGGTCCCTTTGTCCGTAGCGCGGTAGTGGTATGCCTTAGCTCTAAGTAGAGGCGGCTGGAGCCAGTCCGGTACGTGCCCGTAGCTAGCTGTGTCTCCGCCGCCACCCACCGCCCTCATCTCAGCACGACGTGACCTCGTCACGGGCACATCTCATCCGCCATACTTCTTTTCACTGGTTGCATGATTTTATCTCGGTTGATGTAAGACGTCATGGCGCTGGTAGGTATCCATTTCGTATGCCATGAAAAGATTCATAGTTATATAGTTAGATCGTTGCAAGCATTTGATTAATTTTCTTCTTACGTCATTATACTTAGGTAGGTACTCGTATGTACCTAAGTAAGTGCACTGTTAGAATTAAGTCAGGGAATGTTAGCAATTTTACCTACTCGTAGCAGTTAGATTGGTATCGACATCGGTAATTCTAGCTATAGCTTCATACCTCTCCACTTGTAAGAGAGGAACTGCCCACGCAAGCTGAGCGATCAATACCCACAATATCCGCCCCATCTTTGCACTTCCGACTATCGCATTCATTAAATCGTTTTCATTCATTCTTAACAAACTGTACATACCTAAGTACCTGCGTCTGACTATCTCTAGAAGAACTATCTTCCACTCACCATATCAACGACTGCGATGTACCTAGAGGAAGAAATACCTAAAATGATTTGAATTTGGATGTTGGTAGGTGAACAAGATGAGTTTGCTAATTCTGACTAGCAATATAATAATAGCAAGAGAAAATTATGCTCGATTGTTCCATTCAAGTTTGGGAAGTTAATATTCCAATTATTTACGTGCCGACCAAATCAATAGGCAATGCAAATGAAAATACCAAGCCGTGAAACACAAACTGCTGTGATAAAAACATAAAATTCTTTGGTATGTTCAACTTTTACTTTTGTGTTTGACTTTATTGGCCTAACTTAATTGTTTCAGCAACGCAGATATCTGACACGAAAAACGTATAATGCTAAAGCTACCCAAAGGACTTAAGAAAAAGAAAAAGGGTAAAAAGTCAAAACGAAAAGGTGAAGAGGAGCTTTTCACCGAAGAAGAATTAGAGAAATACAGAAGAGAACACCAGCAGCAGGCAGAAGCTGGTGAGGGATCTGTAAAAAATGAAGAATGGTCTAAATTCAAGGACTTGACGACTGGAGTCGACTCTGTTCTTAAGAAGACTCAAGGAGACCTTGATCGGATTAAATCTACGTCTTTCTTCCAAAGGGTTCCTTCTGGACCAAAAGAAGTCGAACCTATCCCAAAAGAGAAACCACATAGACCAGTGGTAGAAATCACAGAAGCTGATTTTCCACAACTGGTGCAAGCCGCTGCAGAAGCAGACGACGCTGACAAGAGCGACTACGGTCTTACAGACGACGAATCCGAAGAGGACGATCAAGACGACATATTTGACACCTCGTACGTTGAAGCAGTAGAACGTGGAGAGGTAAAACTCGCCTACGTGCCAGACTCCCCTGAAGACTTCCAGGACGACGACATCTTTGATACGTCACACGTTGATGCAATAATCAAAGGACAGGACGCTAAGACTTCGAAAGGAAAAAAGGGTTTGGACATTGGAGTCGCTGTTGAAGTGCTTACCGGTCGTATCGACAACTTGACGGTCACAACCAAACGGTCATCTAAACGGGCCATACCCGGGGATCTTCTATTGGAAGAAACTACCTCCGATTCTCCTCTGCCACCAGCTGTTCTAGAGCCTGAAACTGTCGAAAAGAGTATTCTAGATTTAGATTCAGATATCCCGATCACAACTCCGATAGACCTTAGTGTCTCGCTGCACACGTCATTGATTCAACAAAACGCAAAACCTCTGCAAGAACAAGAAACTGGTTCACAGTTTGGTTCAGAGAAAGGTTCTGATGATGAACTAGACGAATTTACTTTATTAGCAACAGAGTCATTGGAAGTCAGTGCTGAAGCAACTAAATTACAACAACAAGAAATTAGAGTTGAAGCAGTACTACAAGAATCTTGGTCCGCTTTTGAAGCCGATAAAAATGAATCAGTGTTTGCAGAATGCATTGTAGAAGACCAGATTGATGTCTTAGATCCTTACATTGACGGTGACGATCCGTTTGATACAAGCTTTGCTGACGCAGTGGTACCATCCTTTCAACTGAAGGAAGTGAAAAAAGAAGCCGTAATACTAGAAGACGACGACGATTTTGATCCCCGCGCTGAGGAGGTGCAATTCAAATTAAATAACAGACGAAAATCATCAGTCCGTATTCATTTGACGGATCCTTCCGGGATACGTGAGTCTATAACTTCTGACGATATTATTGACCATAGTAAAGATCAGGGGCAAAATCCTCTTGACTTATTAGGAGGAAGCACTACCGATTTAACTCAATTGGGTGATTCACCGTTGAACCCTATTGATATAAATACCGATACTGATTTCGATCCCTTTGACACCAGTATAGTTGATAAAATAGTTGCACCTGGAAAAGTAGAATTGAAATTCTTAGAACAAGAGTTAATTGACGCAACTCCTGCTCCGGTACCAGTCTACAGAGTCCCGAGCGACGACGATTTTGACCCACGTGCTGAGGAACCGAAACCTGTTGAAAGACGTCCTTCCAGACCTGAAAATCTGGTGGTAAGCAAGAGCGTTGTCTTTGACGTTGACGATAACTCATTGGTAGCAGACCCTAAAAATAAAAACAATAAACCATTGACACCTTACTACACGCGTGAGGTCTCCATTACTGAAGATTTGAACGAAGAAGCTGAGACAACAGACACCGTAACAGAAACCTTAACACGAACTCATTCCGACGAAGATCTAGCACCAAAAGTCAGTTACCAGACGAAACGGAGACACTCTGAATACCCGCAAACTAAACAAATCAAAGTAAAGGCGAGTGACTTACTTCATAGCGGTCAAAGTGAAATTCAAACTAAAGTTCTCACTCCAACAGGGCCTCGATTACCCGAAAAAGGGCCTGAAATAGACCCTTTTGACACTACCTTTGCGAGTAATATCGCACCTGGTAGAACTGAATTAAAACTATTGGCAAAAGAGTTTTCTTGTGAAGAGACGTTAGAACCAGAAGGTGAGCCAGATCTTTTGGAACCCTCTGACGATCTTTTCCAGGTGAGAGCGCTTTCTCCACAACCCTTACAAGAAGAAAACGCAGTTGTAGAAGAGGATTTCGATCCTTTTGATACATCTTTTGCTGGTGACCTTAACCCAGGCAGAACAGAGCTTAAACTGCTGGAGTCAGAGTTTCTAGGACATTAGTATCTACATCACCTACAATGGCGTTCAATCCCTTCCTGAGCATGAACGAGCCTGCTGCGCCGACCACAACCGAAGAACTCAATCCGTTCATGATGACGGATGCCGACCCGGTAAATTTCGAAAGCACCGACAATCCTTTCGCAGCCAGCAACCCCTTCTCGGACTTTGGTGGATTTAACGAACCCTCAGTGGGTGACACCGTGCCCGTGGATATCTTCGCGGGTGCCGAACCGATGGGAGTTGGTGCAAAGCAATTTACCGGTTTTGAAGTCGATACAACAATGGATTTATTCGGAAGCCAGCCAGTCAAACCGACCGAGCTAGAGCTGATCACCACCACGGCGGATGCTTTCCCTGACGATGATGGGGTTCAACAACAACCGATGCGCCCCCTCCCACCCGAGACGCAGAATTTGATTCTCAGTGTCACAGGACAGATGGAATTCAACAGCTCGCATCTGCTCGATCGTATTCCTCCGACCCGTACGCCCAGCCCGGTGTCAGTACGCGACATCCACTCGCCGAGTCCAACGCCGGAGCCCGAGCTGGAGCTGGAGGCGCACGAGGAGCCGCCGTCCGCAGTGGAGAGTGCGGAGGCGACGCGTGCCAAGCCCGCGCGGCCCCCGCCGCGGCCGCCCGTGCCGCCGCCGGTGGCTCGCCCTCCGCCGCCGCGCCCTGCCCCGCCGCCTGTGCCTCAGATGCCACAGCGCCCACCACCACCGCAAACAACGGATGAGATTAACCTTTTCGACGCCCCGGCGCCTGTGGTCATCAAACCGACAAAGGAAGCCATCCTCAGTTTGTACTCGGTGCCGAAAAAAGAAGAAAAGCAGATTGATTTCCTCAGTGACGACATTATGGATAGCATGACGACAGATTCAGCTGTTGAGGCTTCACCGAATCCTGTTGCCGCAGAGTCAAATGTGAGTGCGGCGGCGGCGGAATCAGCTGCCGAATTGATTTTTGAAGAAGTTCCTGTGACGGCTACTTCGGAAATTCCAGTCTCTGCTGCTCAGATAATGTTCCCTCCGACTTCGGGATCGCCCCAGCAACCTGTGGCTCCGATGGATTGCTCGGAACCGCCGACTGAAGTAACGCTTACTCCTGTTAACGATGCATCTCCGTTTGCGGATTCTGCAGTCCTAGACGATTTCCAAGTGCAACCCGATGATTTAGAAAAAAATCCATTCGAAACTGGAGAAGTCGACGCAACAGCAGCGAATACTAGCCCAGGGGCCAATATTTTCGGCTTAGATTCTGAAAATACGACAACCAATGTGTTCGGAATGGATAACGATTCTTTCAGCGCAGCACCTTCTGGAGATACAAATCAAACAAATATATTTGGAACCACCTCGAGTCCGTTTGATGACAACACAGAAACTCAAGACAACGCTTTCGCGCAAGCAGGCAACGAAAATGTTTTCGGAGTGGTTCAGCCCGCAACTTCCAGTCCCTTTGATGATATTCAAGCTGATGCTTTCGGCACCGGTGGAAATGATAATATTTTTGCAAACCAACCCACGACGGCGGACCTAGGCTGGGGAAATACGTCGGAGGCGATGGTGCAAGACGCGTTCCCGGACGCTCACGATGCTTTCCCAGCAGGCCACGGTGCATTTCCCGAGTCTCAAGACGCATTCGACGCCTTTTCTGCGAAGTTTGATTCTGCTCCTGCAGGCCACATGAACACCAGTAAGTAGTTCGTCAGCGAAACTAAAAAAAACAGATGATTAGATGGTTACGTGAGCCCTTGGACACCTTTACTTTTAAATGAACAGGTGCATGGGGTGACGACGGTGGATCAGATGCTGGGTTCGGGGCGGGCTTCGAGGCGGAAGCCTTCGACACTTTCCTCAGCATGGGCGCCCCGCCGCCGCCCGCCGCCACGCCGCGGCTCGACCACCAGGGTTCGCGGGAGTCTACAGACGATACATTCTCTGTATTTATTAGGTAAAGTACTTTATGTATGTAATACCATTTGACGGATTACTTAGCTTAGTACATATTGGTAAATTCTAATAGAATGATGACCTTGTGTGTTATTTTACTTCAGGCCCAAGGACAGTGAGACAAGCGGAGAAGAGACAGCGGTCCCGGTGCTGGCGCCGCCGCCGCGCCCTCAGGCCATGCCGGAGTCGCCGAGAGTCAATCCATTTGATAAAAGTGGAGGATTTGAAGTACCACGTGTGGAAACACAATTCAGTAAGTTATGTACCTACCTAGGGTAGGTACCTACATGACTGAACCTAGCAAACCAATAAAACTGATTAACGACGCGTCCCTCTTCTAGAGATCTTGAATAGGTTCCTACTTTAAACAATCATTTTGAGAATACAGTCGTGATGTTCGTAATAATGCATGACTTTTGTGTAGGCGAGGAGGGTCGCCGGGCGAGCGGCAGCGAGACGCCGCCGACGCCGCTGTTTGACGACGACGTGTCGCAGCCGCTCGAGGACTTCCCGCGCACCACCTACAGCGGGCCCGGCTGGGAGATGCATCTGCGACAGCCCAACAAGAAGAAAATCACCGGCCAGAGGTACACCTTTTTTCTTCTTCAATCTTCACTTGTTTTGTCATAGGCTGAGTCACACAACTGGGCTGTTAGTGATTATTCCTTGCCTTTTCCTTGTCTTCTGCGGAGTACCTACCACCTCTCAAGCCTTGTACGGTTACGTATACAAAAACTACTGTAGAAATTGTCGATTACGCATTGGAACGCCTAGTCTTACCAAAGCTTCACCAAATCATGGGTCATCACCGCTTACAATATTGAACCTTCGCTCAGGTTCTGGAAGAAGATCTTCGTCCGTCTGAGCATGCAGGGCGACAACCCAGTGGTGCAGCTGTTCAACGCGGCGGGCGACAAGGAGCCGTTCCAGGAGCTGCCACTGCAGGCCTGCTACTCCGTCTCCGAGGTCGGCGCGCAGCAGTTCGACCAGTTTGGCAAGATCTTCACTGTCAAGCTGCAGTATGTCTTCTACAAGGAGCGTCCTGGAGTCAGGTATGCTCTGGTGTTTTCCACATTAACCTCGTAAGCCTAATTTCGAAAATGGCACTTCGTCTTTGTGGCGAATGTTCAAGTTTTAAACCAAATTGAGATACCCATTTACCGAACCCAACCCAATTACCTAGTATTTATTGCATAGATTTGTAAAAGCGTTCTCTCTTAAGAATAAATCATGACATGTTTAGTTTATTCGTGAGGCCTAGAGGACAGCATCCCGCGTACGAACGACACTCGTTGTGACCGATAGGTTTGTGTCATCACGCACAAATTGTCTTTGTTTGACACGCTCTGCAGCTCAAACAGCTGAACAGATTTGTAATAGGAGGTATAAAACACAATCAAAATAATGCAGTAGTTAATTTGTTCGTTGCTGTAGGCCTGGCCAGGTGACGAAGGCGGAGCGCATCACGAACAAGCTGTCTCAGTTCGCGGCGTACGCCATCCAGGGGGACTATCAGGGGGTCAAGGAGTTCGGCAGCGACCTGCGCAAACTCGGCCTGCCCGTCGAACACGCGCCGCAGGTTAGTTTTCCTTATTTTGTGGAAAGAAGGTATGGAATAGTCGTGAAAAATTTACGTATTTGTGTGACATCATCCTAATAGTTCTAGTTTCAAAGGTTTAGCACAGTTGTCGTAAATAAATTACAGTTTTTTCTGGAACTTGGCCAAGCTGCTGAAATACAGCCGTTATGGCAGTAGGTACATACTATGAGTTGGCAATTGCCACTGGGAAACGCTAACAACTAAATAATGCTCCAAACGTTCTGAACATTTGTTTCTTTCCTAAAATGATTTACTTTTACGAGTAGACAATTCAGAAATACTGTACTTGCTCCAATAGTAGAAGGTAATGGATCGGTTGTTTGCCAGCACCGCACTGAGACTACAGATTTCCTACTTCGTTATTTCAAAGTCTCGGTCTAGTCAAGTAAAAATACTATCATGTTACACGTAGAACACCCATCTGTCTGTACAAAACATTACCTTAAACTTCTGCTTTTGCGATGGCCAATGTTCGACAGATCCTCCCGTACCAGGGTAGACTGTAAGGATTGTTGTGGTTCAGGTGTCGCAGCTGTTCAAGATAGGTTCACTGGCGTACGAGGACGTGAAGCAGTTCTCGTGCTGCGTGGAGGAGGCGCTGTTCCGGCTCTCCGCGCACCGCGACCGCGCGCTCACTTACAAGATGGAGGAGGTAACTCATCGTCTCTTTTGATCTATTTCAGACTTTGCACCCGTGGCGTCAATATGCCTACCGGTAGTAAACCTTATGACCACCCCTAAGTTATAAAGCTAGAGTTGAGCGTGTGTGCGGCAGTGCACGTGTATGTGTGTGTGTGTGTGCTGCAGGTGCAGATCACGGCGGTGGACGAGCTGTACGTGGAGCAGGACGCGGAGGGCTCCGTGCTGAAGCAGATCGCGCGCGTGCGGCTCTTCTTCATCGGCTTCCTCAGCGGTAAGCAACCTAGCCTGAATTGTTCTTTTATTTTTCTGATATGCCACCAAAACCGTCATCGATTCTCCTCGTTTTTAAAAGCTTTTAATTAAATTGCAATGTTTGTATGTTTGTCCGGGTCAAATCTTGCAAGCTTAATTTGACCCACTTCCCGGTGTCCGATTTAGCTGAATTTTGGTACACTTGTGAGTCCTTGATGACAATGCAATAATATGGTAACAGCGAGCTCATCTGATGATGGAGTCAAGAGCTGTTCCAGGGAACTCCTCAGAAAATAGGCCGATTGAGTTGAAACTCGGTTCGTAGATTAAATATCATCTAAAATTTTCAAATATGGTGACAGCGAGCTGATCTGATGATGGAGGGAACTCCTCAGATAATCGACCGATTGAGTTGAAACTCGGTTTGTAGATTAAGTATCATCTAAAATTTTAAGATATAGTGACAGCGAGCTGATCTGATGATGGAGAACGGAACTCCTTAGATAATAGGTTGATTAAAATGAAATTTTGTACTTACATCGGTGAGTTCAATCAGCTATTAAAAGCTTGTACTTGTTGAAATTTAAAAAAAAAAAAACTTATTCTGATAAGTACCCAATGTGTTTATAGTGGATGTCACCCTAGCGAATAAGAGCAACTCTATATGGTCCTTGGTTCGAAGCCCAATGGGGCAACAGCTATCGGGTCGTACATTCAGCAGCCGCATGTCCCCCCAGGCATGCCCGACGTGGAGCTCGGGGTGAACGACCTGCGGCGCCAGGGCAAGGAGGTGGTGGGGCGGCACGACATCATCCCCGTCGTCACGGAGGAGTGGATCCGCGTCGAGCAGCCGGAGTTCCACGCCTGCGTGCAGCCGGAGGACTTCCATGCTTCGCAGATCATCAAGTATACATGCTGCTACGTTTCAGGAATCGAATTAGGAATATAATTCCGCCCACTGGCAGAACAGTTGAAAGTTATTTACCAAAATATAAGAAGAGGTTTAGGTGCGTGATTATGTTATCAGATTTCATTAGTCCCGTAGTATCTACACAAGAACCAGTTGCATTATAGAAGTAACTAACTATTTTAAATAATATTCAAAAATCATGACAAAATCCTTGTTCTTCCGTCGCGAGAATCGAATCCGCTCTACGTCTCAGCCAGCTGAGCTAGCATCAGATACGGATGATGAAAATGACTTAACTCTTGGTTAATGCGAAAGAACTGGAGTAGAAAAGTTCTTTAGATACTTTGGTGTTACTAGAGTTAACCTGTGCCGTGATGAGTGTTAAGTGAGTGCGATGTCCCAGGTTCAAGCCTCCGGACGCGTGCTACATCGAGCTGATGCGGTTCCGCATCCGCCCGCCCAAGAACCGCGAGCTGCCGCTGCAGCTGAAGGCCGTCTGGTGCGTCACCGGGAACAAGGTACACAATATTTGTAGATTATCATACGAAACAAAACACCTACATATTTCAATGAAATAGATGGAAAACAAAGTTAAAATCATAGGTAAAGTGCCCAAAAGACTGGTGGAATTACCTTGTTGAATAGCTATACTTATCTTCTGTCCATGGTAAGCACCAGGCTTTTGATCATTGGTTTCATCAACCTATTGAATAAGTTTTTTTTTTTATTTATTACGGGACAACAAACAGCTATATTATATGGCTTAACTAGAGAACTTAAAGGTATACATTGTAGGAATGTAGATGACTTAAGTTAATTCTTATGTGATCGCCGTGAGAGCCGTGTTGGTCGAATGGGGTTGTGCCTGGACTTTCAATCCGAAGGTCGTGGGTTCTATTCGTTTCGTAAAATGTATATGCACTTTAACACGAGCTATTAACGGTGAAGGAAAACATCGTGAGGAAACCCGCCGCTTAGTCAGCTCCACACGTATCGACGTTGTCTTTCCTGCGGGCCTGGTCGATTAGGCTGACAGGATAGTTTAGGTGCCGGGCAAGCCTATCCATCTCATACAATGTCCTAGGTACTACAGCGTCCCGTTGAGTCTTCATTCATTCGTCGGGTCAATGTGCTCATACATATTAAATTTGTTTGCTCCAAAATGAAGCCACCGCTATGGCCCTATCCGAAGCCGCAATAAGGTCTTCCTGGGTGCAGCTTGGCACAAAGGGCAGGAAAGGAGATGCGACATATTTCGCGTTGGGGCTCCGCACTCACACTGGATTCGGGAAGGATCCCCTATACCCCATTTGGCTAGGTTAATTTCGCATCTTACAACTTGTGTGCGAAGTGTATCGAGCGCCTAGTGTTGCGGCGGCAGGTGGAGCTGCGCGCCGACGCGCTGGTGCCCGGGTTCGCGTCCCGCAAGCTGGGGCAGGTGCCGTGCGAGGACGTGTGCGTGCGCTTCCCCATCCCCGAGTGCTGGATCTACCTGTTCCGCGTAGAGAAGCACTTCCGATACGGATCCGTCAAGTCTGCGCACAGGTAACATTCAAACATCACACACTAGCCCCTACACTAACTTTTGTATGAGCGAATTGTCAACTCTGGTGACGGAGTTTTTAGGCCGCCTAAAGAGTATTTGTTCCGATAAGAAATGTAAGACCTATTTTTATTGAATGAAATATGATCAGACTGAAATCGTCCCTTTGTTATTACCTAATGGCCCTCTACACATTCGCCGAACTATTTATTGGATGGACGTGATCGACAAATACAGGCGAATAGAACCTCTACCTACGCGTTCGTGAGCGCGGGGATTCGTCTATCATCGGCGAATATGTAGAGAGCCCATAACAATTTTATTTTATATCTACTCTTACTTCTATTTACTTACTATACCAGATACCTACCTACCTCTGACAAACAATCTTTAGTTTCCACACATTACGCAGCTTAATGTATACATATATCGCGGATGATACGTGGGATCACATTGTGATGGTGAAACTGTTTGTGTGCAGACGCACAGGCAAGATAAAGGGCATCGAGCGGTTCTTGGGCGCGGTGGACGTGCTGCAGGAGTCGCTCATAGAGGTCACCTCCGGGCAGGCCAAGTACGAGCACCAGCACCGCGCCATCGTCTGGAGGATGCCGAGGCTGCCCAAGGAGGGACAGGGTACACACTGCAATGCCTCGCATACTTACGGAAGACGCAACCAATTAGACAATTGATTAGTTAGTTCGTATGAAGTGGTCAACTTTGGTGACGGAGTTTTTAGGCCGCCTGAGCGCCTCCGTCTCCGGCTTAACTTTAATAGCCGGAACCGATAATTTCATGCCCTCCGAAGCACGGACGTGCTTAGATCAAAATGCCACTGGCGGTCACCCATCCACTTACGGATCGTTTAGAACGTTGCTTAACTTCGATTAGACAATTTAGCTGGCTAAAGTTGAATGAATAGAATCTAGGTCATCGCATTGCACGTTAACGACAGAAAAAGGATTTGCAAATTGCTTATTTATTTAGGTAAGCTCGATAATAATTACGAGAACAAAAAGTGCGTAAGCACATTTTTCAATGCACTGCATTTACATACAAAAGACTTCAACGCGCTCGCTCATTGTAGCTTTTTTACATAAAATTAATAGGTATGTTTCTCTTTTTAAAAGCTTTTAATTAACTTGCAATGTTTGTATATTTCTATGTATGTTTGTCCGGTTCAAATCTTGCAAGCTTAATTTGACCCACTTCCCGGTGTCATGAGCTGTTCCAGGGAACTCCTCAGAAAATAGGCCGATTGAGTTGAAACTCGGTTCGTAGATTAAGTATCATCTAAAATTTTCAAATATGGTGACAGCGAGCTGATCTGATGATGAGGGAACTCCTCAGAAAATAGGTTGATTGAAATGAAATTTTGCACTTACATCGGTGAGTTCAATCAGCTCACGGTAACCTATATAAAAGCTTGTATTTGTTGATTTTTTTTCAAAAAAACTTATTCAACTCCACATCGTCCGGATGGTTTGCATTGAAACGTGTGCCATCACGAATGTGTTCCATCGCCGGCATGTGTCCACACTCGGCGGCATGTCGGCTGACACACCCCCGTGTGCAGGCGCGTACACGACGCACAACCTGGTGTGCCGCATGGCGCTGACGTCGTACGACCAGGTGCCGGCCGAGCTCGCCAAGCACGCCTTCGTCGAGTTCACCATGCCCGCCACACAGGTACCCTGCTGCTTCCCTTTGAAGCCCTGGCTTACACCACTGAGCTTTTTATTTCCTTTAGATGTAAAGGCCTAAGTTTTATGCTGACGCTGTATAAATCTTCTACTATAGATGTATAGTAGAACATTTATACAGGGTCAGGAGGCAGCCTATGTCTACACTAAACGGGACGCAGTAGTGCCCGGATTTTTTTTGATGGTATAGGCTTGCCCAGCACCTAAACCATCCTCTCAGCAGATCGGCCTTATCCACAGGCACCAGCATAATGAGCTCAATTCAATTCAATTCATTTATTCATTGCGATAATGGGTAGTACAACAAAGAGTCATGTCAGATTAAATAAAAATTACAGATCAGCCATTATCAACTTTTCAGCATGCAATATTTGGTATTACATAATCATAGAATATTCAAATTATTATTATCAATTGTTTTACAATAATAGTTACAGTTAAGTGAGTTCAAATAAGTTAGTGGCCTTTTCTGGTGACAAAATTTTTAGGCTTAAGTTGAACAGCAAAAAATGCACGTTACACAATGTCTAGTCCATTGCTTTGAGGTACAGTCATGATCTAGTTTAATATTATTTTTCTTGGATGATAATTTAAAAGGCCTCTACTTATGTAGAGCCATACAGAGGGTGGTAATATTTAGACACATCGAAGGCAGATTTTATTTTGTAGTAAGCTTTTGTTGTTATAATGAATTAGGGGCGGTACGGGAGCATTGATCAGTAGGGAGGTTTGGACAGCCCCGTGTTACGCCGGCCATACACCATTGATCATCACCCAATCGGCATGACGCTGCCAATTTGATCAGTTAGAATTGATCGTAAGGGGGTGGATCAAGCCAATCCACCCCCATACATAGTCAACTCTGGCCGGCATAACACGTGGGTGTCCAAACCTCCCTAACTGCCCAATGCTTCCCTCCCATACCTACCTGAGTGTTGTGTTGTGCAGGCGAGTCACGTGACCGTGCGGTCGGTGTCGCTGCAGAACCACGATGCGGATCCCCCCGAGAAGTACGTGCGCTACCTCGCAAGACACGAGTACATGTGAGTATATCTAGTACATACTTCTCCCACTCACCCGCGTTTGCCCTGGTTCTTCACGGTATTGGTCGGGAAGGAACAGGAGTAAAATCATCTAACTTTCAGACGATTCAAACTGATTCCAGCGGTCCTACTGAACAAATGCTTTTTGACTTTTGAGTTTTGACCCACCCTTTCTGTTTGATGACGACGCTGTCAAATCATACTTCCACTTCCACTCACCACCCCTATCGTGTCAATGCTTTGTCTAATAACTTACCTAATCACCAATTAACTTGAACGTTGCCAACCTGTCATACTTTTAGCAGTCTTCCCTTTCTAGCACCTCAACTCCCGTAAAGTGAAACCTTTACCTATTTTAGTTGTTGACAAAGACTTTACAAGGTCATCGATGACGTCTATCTGGTGATCCCTGATAGCTGGATCGCATCTGATTTCAATCCTGAAGTCCATTGACATGATCATCAGTAATTTCAAGGCCATTTCATGGGTCTTCAACATATTCGCCGATGATAGAGGAAAGCCGCCGGTCACGAACGTGTAGAGGGCCTCATCGCCTGTTATCGTCTTTCCAAATAATAGTTCGGCGACAGTTTTCTAACAATGTTCTATCCGCATTCATATAAGTATCATAATAAACGACAATACATTCTGTATTTTGTTAGACTTAACCGCACTTCCCACGAACCATTCCCTTAGTAGCATTCGGCATGCTCCCAAACAGCGCCGGCCCCAGGAAGGCAATCTCAGGCTCATTTTTGCTGCCGTTCCGAATAGATTGTTATTAGACATTACAACATTGTTACTTTTGAACATCATTGGGTGAAGAGCTCTTTGTTCACGAGAACGCAAGCGAGGGCACAAGGTTCAGGGTGCAGTAGGTATAATGTATGGTGTTGCAGCGTGGGCATCGAGCGCACGTCGGGACAGGCGGCGCCGGCGTACGCGGTGGCTGCCAAGGTGGAGGAGCCCGCCGCGCCCCCCGCCGCCCCTGTCGCGCCCTGCCAGCCCCCCTCCTCCGACTCCGACTCCGATTAAACGAATTCGCATCTCCTAAACTGTCACACTTTATTGTTCCTTATTTCAATTTTTGAGGTTCATTTCGAAGACGCTTCCAGCTTAAACGCCTCGAAGGGTGTGATTCTGATGCTGATGAGATGCTCTAACAGGTTACATGGTTATCTAAAGGAGAAGTGATGAGGTCAAGAACAGGTGGAAGTACCTAAGAGTTGCCTTTTTGGCAACATCGATTTGGGAGCAAAACGGAAAAGTTCTTTTTTTTGAAGGAGGAAATATCTATTTGTTGTAAGAAGATGATTAGATGCGGAGCAGACAGATAGGACTATGAGTAGGATTAGAATTTGAGATGAGACCATAAACAAACCATCCGAAAACAAGTTTTAAGTATAGGTATCGTCTACTTTGTACATTTGATTTGCCGGAAAATAATTATGTACGTATTTACAATAACATATCTATGGTAGCGTTTAGCGTTTTATACAGGTTTATTTGTGATATTGTTTAGGATGCGTAGAGTATAATGGCGAGTCCACATATCGCAGCAGACGAGACCTGGATGTACTGGCTCACGCGGTTTATGAGGATTGTAACATTGGAGTTATGGGTTACTTGGTCTCGGTCTCGGTGGGGTATCCTGTAGAGAACTGACGGGACTAGTAGCAGCGATTGGTAAGACATGTGTAAATAAATAATATTATAATCGAATGTTTTTTGAATGGACGAGTTCCCACCGTATCTAGTCAAACAATAATATATTATTGATAAAATGTACATGTACAGAAGTGAGATACTTTTAATGAGATATAGGAAATTCTATGCTTCTGAAGTTCTAATGACAAGATCATAGATTGTACCAATGTTCTGGACTTTCTGTAGTAGGTGCTGTAAGGAGACGTTGTTACTGTTTCATTGAATTTATTTTGTAATGAGTATACTCCTTCCAAAACGCGAGCCTCGAAACTTTCTTCAACGTAATAGTACATTAATTTTGTATACCTTTACCTGTTAGTCTGTAAGTGATTAAAATAATTCCCAGTTAGTGTTGAAATGTATATTTAGAGATTAAGCAATACCTACTTAATGTTATTTTCTTAAATAAGTAGGTAAAATATATAACTATGTACTCGAACAGTAGCGATTTGTGTGTTCTTTTGAATAGGTAGGTAATGTATAGGACAGGTGACTAAAGTATTACAAAAGCACAAAATGTTACAGCCGCTGTACTAGGCGTAGAGATGAACAGCAATGTACATCGCTTATGTGTATTATTGGCCTTTTTAACTGTAGGAAAATGCAACAATAACGTAACTATATACCTATTTATGTATACCTCTCTATTATATTCATAAGAGTCATTATTTGGTAATGTAGTGTCACAGGATTTCCTTTTGAATGTTTGTTAGAAGTTGACCGTCTCGCCGCTACCCAAAGCTAAGGTCTAGACTAGAGCTACGTATCATACTCAAATGTAAAACATAATATGACTATAAAATATTTATCGTGTTGTAGGTAATTTATAAAACGATAAGGAGAATTTTGCTTCGATGTAAATGTATCGTATAAAGATGAAAAATGGAACCACATTAATGTCTCTGTGGACTCGTTCAATATCGATGGTTAACTAAAGTTTCGAACAAAAATATGAACTTTCGTCTGTTGTACCTATAACGTTAACCTATCATATAAATGTACGATTAAATGAGATATATACCTACTAATTATAGATGCTGTTTCGAATGTGTTGTAAGAGTACCTAGTACCTACACCGTGGACCCTGTTTTGTTGTCAAATAAATATATTATGATTGTGCGTTGTAGTTTAATTTACCTATCAAGTCGTCTGTGCCTATCACATACCTAGCTGTAAAATGGGAATATTTACGGAAGTGTCGGAAAAACAATTCTTGAAAGGAAATGTATAAATCTCAGTTTCCGAATGAAAGCTTCAGGCTTAGGGAGCGTTCCCACTGAGCCGCGGATGAGCGGAGCGGGTCATAAATCGATCAATTGTTACAAAGTTCGAGCAGAGAAAGCAAATTGCCGCTGTGACACACAATCACAATTCTTCAACTTTTAATTTTTTATTATGCTTCTGGTGCCGAAGTAGTGAATAAATGTCTGTCTATGTCTATGTCTAAATCGCTCGAAATCTCTGCTTGTAATTAGTGCCGCTTCAGTGGAAAAAAGTCCTGGACCAAACTGGACCAAAGTCAGAAACACACTATTGATTGTCGCACCAAATTGTACGATGCACCTGAGTGTACCTACTGTTTCAGGAGCGGTTTTCTTACACCCAGCGCGAAACGCATAAATGATTCATTACGACCTCTGTGGCGCAGTGGGTGAAAGCCCGCTTGAGACGCAGCAGGTTGCGGGTTCGATCCCCGCCGCGGGATAAATGTTTGTATGATCTGCAAATATTTATCTCGGGTCTGGGTGTTTCTATGTATAATATGTATGTATTTACAAACAAAAAAGTATATAAGTAGTGTATCAGTTATCTGGTTCCCATATTGTTCCGTGGTACAAGCTATGCTTAGTTTGGGGCTAGATGATGCTGTGTGAAATTGTCCAGCATTATTTATTTATTATTTATTTATTTATTTATTACCAGCATGAAATCGGGCTATTTTTGTTTCTTTTCAGAACTTGTTCTTTTTTAATTAAAAAGGAACGTAGGTAGGTATTCATTTAGTAAAAGTAGGTGACTGCTCAACTTTGATTAATTTCTCACCCTCAACACTAAGTTAATGAATGAAAAGCAATAAACACGCAAACCAACATTTGACTATCCTCCATCTAACTAGCTCTCTCGACTACAGCCACCATACCTACAAGCAAGCGACGACTGTGGTGCGTATGGAACCAAAAACACAGTCAAGACTGTTCAGGAATCGATCCTAAAAGCACATTCAGTGCCAGGAACCATCAGGTGGAGGTAATCCGATTCCGAAAGGGCTCGCATCGCTCCGCCCCTCGAAGGTAAAGGTATCTAAAAATAATCGGTCGAAGGTTTAGTGAACCGGGGATCGAACGGTGCTCATAATGACAACTAAACGGACGACGGAAGGGAGCAATTGGGGCGCGATCGAGGCCGGCGTGTCGCGCATGCGCGCTGCATCTCTGCGCGCATGCGTGGTGGGTGGGACGGCGCAGGGCTCCGCTAGCAACGTCGCGTGTCGCAGCCCCGACCTAACCCCACCGCGGGAGTACAGCGAGCAGCCTGCGCCGCCGGAGCCCGAGCCTGGGCGCAGCCCGCCCCTAGCTTCTGGTCGTGAACGTTGCGATGAAGCGCTCCGTGGACTTGTGAAGCGTGTCTTGCGAGCGCGGAACCAGTGCTAACTAGGGTAAGGTAGAGTTCAAGTGTGATATGATAAGACTATCGGTACCATCAGTTAAAGTGACATAAGCCCTGTAACACCCTTCGCGCTCCGTGGTACGTAAGTACCTACATTACAAATACATAATACATTAAGCGGAATATTCTCGAAATGCAAATTAATAAGTTACACCAAATTGTGTACTACGAAACATAACGAGTACCTACATAAACTATTTGATAATGTTGTTAATATTTATGGGTTTAGAATTAAAAAAACGCTAGTTTTCTATTCCCTAAAGTTAATTAAATGTTGGGTTCGTTGAAACGGGTTATAAAATAAAAGTTTTAAACTTGTTTCAAGTAAACTAAGTACTAGTCCGGATAGCTATTGCAAACGAGAGGCGTTGTTTACATCCTACCGATGACATAACCATCCTTAGGTAGGTACTGCTAGATGCCTCATTTTTAAACTGCATCGCACGCATTGCATACTAAACTTAACAATTACGTAGTTTTAAAGTTCAGAAATAGTAGAAATCATATTTTTTTAAACAGTGTTTCTCAAAGCTAAAAAAAATGGGCGACCTATCTATTTTTTTTTTTTTTTTTTTTTTATTTATTTATTTATAAGGAAAACCAACAGCTTAAAATAACTTAATTGGGTAAATTTATATAAACAAAAAAATGATAATGATAGCCTTTATTTAACAATCTTACAATAGGTAGGTACGAGTAGTAGGTAGTAGGTACTATAACTATAAAATACTAGCTGACCCGCGCAACTTCGTCTGCGCATTATTGAACAAAGTAGAGGAGTTTTGAGTGAATCGAGAGTAGGTATATACAAAATATAAAACTCCGCCGCTTGTTATACCTATTAATAATATTTTTTTTATATTTATGTTTCTCTCAAGAATCCCATAAAAGATAGAGGTAAGGAAAATCTTACCCAGATCTTGCAATTCTAAGAATAAAACGAATACGGTAAATTGGTATAGAATCGCTGAAGCGAGCGGCAATTTTTTTGAAGAAATTGTCTCGAAACGTATTTTTTTTTGAATGGTTTTGAATTTCGAAATAAAACGATTAACTAATATTACCTACCAGCGACTTCGTCAGCAATATAAAAATATCGAAATCTCTAAGCAAAAATCTCCATTAACTTTTCAAAACTCAAAATCAAAGAAAATTATACTCGATCGTATCTCGATCTCCGCTGTAGTAGAAACGCCACCTAGGAGAAAAGGTATAAAGTAATTTTGACGTCGGTGATATAGATGGCGTTCTAACTATAGCCAAGGAAAAAATATTTTAATATTAAAAAATCATAACTTCGGAGTTCGGATATATTGATGGGTGGGAATACACATGTTACATGTTTATCATTAAAATTAAAATAATTTATTATGCAAAATACAAAAAAAAGTAAAAAAATCTAGGTGCAAAAAGTGGCTGGCGGCGGTCACCCATCCTTTTTATGACCGCGCCCAGGGTTGCTTAACTTTTTTCCCCATACAAACTTCCAACCCTTATTTTCCCGCCCCCTTATGGTAATTGACAAAAAAAAGTATTCTATGTCCGTCTCCTGGCTCTAAGCTACCTCCCTACCAATTTTTAGCCAAATCTGTTCTGCCGTTCTTGAGTTATAAGTGGTGTAACTAACACGACTTTCTTTTATATATATAGACTAGCTGACCCGCGCAACTTCGTCTGCGCATTATTAGGAACAAAGTAGAGGAGTTTTGAGTGAATCGAGAGTAGGTATATACAAAATATAAAACTCCATCGCTTGTTATGATAATAATATTTTTTTTTATATTTATGTTTCTCTCAAGAATCCCATAATAGATAGAGGTAGGGAAAATCTTATCTTAAAATCTTAATAAGATTTTCCCTACCTACCTCTATCTATTATTGGATTTTTGAGAGAAACATAAATATAAAAAAAATATGATTATACTCTCGATTCACTCAAAACTCCTGTACTTTGTTCCTAATATTGCGCAGACGAAGTTGCGCGGGTCAGCTAGTATCTTTTATAATGTTCAACAGACAGACAGACTTCAATCAACGTAAATAATATCCAAAAATCCAAACACCAACCAAAAGAAAAAGCGAACTTTGAAATAATTCAGACGAAATGAGCTAAGAAATTTTGAGCTAAGGTAAACTTTGCAAAAACGCAACGATAGCGCGATCTAGAAATCGGTCAAAATTAACAGCGCCATCTACTTGCGTTACAACTGAAACTTCTAAATTACCAGGTAAAATAAACGCCAAAAAAAAAAATTTAGTTTCTAGCTGGTTCCTGAAACCCGCGCAAGGTAGCAAAATAAAATAACATTAGGTAATTACTTGAAAACCAACAAAAAGAATCGAAAACTCGGCGATATAGATGGCGTTCTAACCAAAGTCAAGGAAAATCATAACTTCGGATACATGTATTTTATAATTCTTATTTTAAACCGGGTATTTATCACGTACCTTTATCCTACCCTTTTTTCCGACGTTTTACAGCGTCCTAAACGTCGGAAAAAAGAAAGAATAACAATAGGTACCTTCGTGATTTATAGGTACTTATACTTACCCTGTTTAAAATAAGAATTATATCTCCAAATCACGAAAGTTTAAAAAGTTCGGATGTTTTGATGAATGGGAATGTACATGTTACATGTTTATCATTAATTTTTAAATCATTTTATCGTGCAAAATAAAAAAAAAATAAAAAAAATCTGGCGTGCAAAAAGTGGCCCCGGGTGGTCACCCATCATCTTTATGGCGGCGCCCAGGGTTGCTTAACTTTTTTTCCCATACAAACTTGCAACCCTTATTTTCAAGCCCCCTTATGAATATTTAAAAAAAAAAGTAGCCTATGTCCGTCCCTGGGGTATAATCTTTATCCATGCCAAATTTCAGCTTAATCTGGTCAGCGGTTCTTGAGTTATAAGTGGTGTAACTAACACGACTTTCTTTTATATATATAAGATTATTTAATACACACCATATTTATTTATTACACCGGTGCGTGCAGATAGTCTTGCTTTCCACTTCCAGCATAGGCCTCCCCCAGAGTTTGCCACTGTGCGCGGTTCAGCGCTTGTCTTCCCCAAGCAATGCCCGCTATATTTCTAACGTCATCCTCCCATGGGAGGGACCTATCTATAGGAACAACTTAAAGAGCAGGACAACATAAAGAGCAGCTTAATTTGCTTAATGCCCATACATTTATTGAGAATTGAAGTGTACGGCCGCTAAAATTAGATCAGATAAAACTTAAAAATGGAACCAACAGTACGTATGCTATGCACATCTGCCACATGCACGACGAACGGTGGACCATGGGGTAGAGTCCTGAGACAGAGACGACGCGGTAGACCAAGCAATCAATGGCGCGATGCAGACTTCAACGACTATCAGATCAGTAGCTGGCTATGATGTTAGGTTAGGCTAAAAAACCGGACAAGTGCTAGTCGGACCGCCCACCGAAGGTTCCGTACAAAGTACTAAGTAGGAACGTATAACCCATTTACTATCTTGGACCCATTGTATTTTGTCATCAAAGATACAGGCACCTGAAAATTAAAACAGACTTACCGAGGAGAGCTCCTTGCTGATCCAACAACATGAAAGAAGAGAGGACTTGGTAGAATTATAGTTTCCATTCCAGTGAGCGGGTGAGATGCACCAGTAGCGGATGGAGGCGGCCGAGGGGGCTGGCGAGGGAGGCGAGGGGGGCGCAGGGGCGGCGGGGGCGCGCCAGCCGCGCCGCGGGCCCGCGCCCATCGCCTCCTTCGATCACGACGGCTCTGACGAGGTGAGGCCTGACGTATGTATCTCTGTCTCGTCTTCCTCCGCTTCGCGACGGACCCTTTGTGGAACTCGCCGGACGAACCGACCGGAGATCGATCATGGAGCGAGCGATCGGCGGAGAATCGATCGGCACTATCGAGCTCGCGTCAGCTTACTTTTCTTTTCGCTATCGCTCGGAAGCACCGGGCCATCCGCATCCAGCCGATCGCTCATCATCTTCATGCTCGAGCTCCACATCATCTCGTCCGGCGACGGCGACATAGGGCCCGTCGATAGCTCTCTTGCGATGCGTCCGTTCCTCGAGAGGGTCACCGAGCTCCCTTCCTTTCGCAGTCGAGTCCGGAGACTAAGCAGACGTTCCGGCTGCCGGAGATCCGCGAGCACCCGGCGGGCGGCGGCGGCGGCGGCGGAGGGCTAGCCGCGCCGAGCGAGGGTCGCGCGCGCTCGCACTCCTCCCCCGCCGTGCACGCGGGGGTTGCGGGGGGCGCGGGGGGAGCGCTGCCGCCGCCCGCGCCGCGCATCGACATCTCGCGCGCCTCCTCCTCCAGCCACCACGACTCACGCGACAGCTCGCCCGAGCTGGCGCTGTTCGCGGGCGACGAGCGCGGCGGCGGCGAGCGCGCGCAGCGGCTCGAGCTCGGCTTCCGGGAGGACGGCGCGCTCGACCTGCGCTCCTCCACCGAGGAGCTCTCCTTCCTGGAGCCGGCGCCGGGCGAGCCCCGCGCCCCGCCCGCCCCCGCGCCGCCCGCCCCGCCCGCGCCGCCCTCCGCGCCGGAGCGTCGGCACTCGCGCAAGGACAGCCAGAGCTCGGAGGCGGCGCTGCTGGCGGTCTCCGGGCGCACCTCGCGGCTCTCGAGCGTCGGCTCCGCGTGCTCCGCGCTGTCGCGCGTGTCGCGCCTCTCGGTCGCGTCCGGCGTGTCGCGCTCGCCGAGCCCGCACCGGATGCTGCTCGAGACCTCGTTTTGCGGCCCGAAGCCGATCGAGACCGACCCGGAGGCGTGCGCGGCCGCGGTCGCCGAGCACATCCTCGAGATCGCGAAGCTGAACGGCGAACCGACCGCGTCGCCCGCCGCGTCTCCCGCCGCGCCGCCGGTGGACGCGCGCGACCGCCGCGAGGTGCGCACCGAGGCGTGCGTGGAGGCCGCGCCGGCCGCCGCGCCCCCCGCCGCGCCGCGGGCTCTGCGCCAGCCCGCGCTCGCGCTGTCGCCGGTGATGGCGGCGGCGCCGCGCCCGCCCGAGCCGCACAAGGCTCGCAAGGCGCGCCCGCGCGTCCGGCGCGAGCCCTCCGAGCCGGAGGTGTACAAGAGCGGGAACCGATCGAAGGACATCATCCGCATCAAGCTGCGGCCGGACGAGGAGGAGGAGGAGGAGGAGCGCGCGGAGACGGCGCGCAAGCCGGGCTCGCTGCCGCTGGACGCCCCCGCCGCCCCCGCGAGCCCCGCCCCGTCCCGCCGCCGCTCCCCCTCGCCGCCGGGCGCGCCGGTGTCGCGCAAGTCCTCCTTCTGCTCGCTGTTCAAGTCGCGCGAGACGATCGGCTCGCCGGACTCCCCGCAGGCGCAGGCGCAGGAGGCGCTGCGCCGCAAGCGCAGCCTGACCGACGGCCGCGCGCGCAGCAAGAGCCGCGACCGCTCCGCCACGCCGACCTCCGCGCGCATCCGCGGCTCCGTGCTGTCGCTGTTCCGCACGCCGCGGCGCAGCGCCGCCTCCTCCTCGCCGGGCTCGCGGGCCACCTCCCCCGCCCCGGCCCCCGCCCCCGCCCCCGCCCCCGTGGACCCGCGTCGCAGCCAGCAGGACAAGCTCAAGTACTACGAGGAGGCGAAGAACGGCGTCA
The DNA here is from genome assembly GCA_963565295.1 of Epirrhoe alternata. Taxonomy (NCBI): domain Eukaryota; kingdom Metazoa; phylum Arthropoda; class Insecta; order Lepidoptera; family Geometridae; genus Epirrhoe; species Epirrhoe alternata. The sequence continues at coordinate 13,085,422 of OY751385.1, read as the reverse complement.
TCCACATCCCGCTGCGGACGCCGCCCGAGGAGCGCGGGGTGGGGGACCCCGCACGGCGCAGCTCAGGAGCCGAGGCGGGTCCCTCTGGTGCGCTGCTGACCTCCTCGGAGCCCCCGCGCCCCGCCTCCGCCCCGCAGCCACGCGAGCTAGCCTCCGCTACCCGACCGGCCTCGACCGCCCCGCCCCCCGCCTCGGCCCCTCGCGTGGCGCCGATCAAGCGCACCGTGCTCCCGGACGGCAGCATCATCATCCCGCTGCGCTCGCCGACGGAGCGTGCGGCCTCGCCCCCCTCGCTGCCGTCCCCCCGCCCCACGCCACCCTCGCCGGCTGCCCCCCGCGAGGTGCCGGAGCTGGATCCGAACCGCGCGCGCTCCACAGCCGGCAGCCCCCCGTCGGCCGCCTCGCCCCCCGCGCCGCCCCCGCCGGACCCGACCAGCAAGCGCCGCAAGGAGCGACTCGTGTTCACGACCCACGTCGGCAGCCGGGAGCAGGTAGGTTAGGCAGGTAGGACACTCGGGTCTCCGGCCCGACGATGACGTGACGCACCTTCTTTAATATTGCGATCGCTCTCAGGTGTTCAGCACGCAGTTCAGCATAACGAAGACTCCGAGCGTCATGAGCGAGATCTCCGGCTCGTTCCCGAGCTTCGACAACGGGGAGCTGCGCGACACGCACATCACGGCGGAGCCCGCGCCTTCGGCGGAGTCTCCCGCGCCGGGGGGCTCGGTGGCCGGCTCCGGCTCGCTGGGCGCGCCCGGCGGCTCCGGCGCCGTGACGCCTCAGGACCCGCCGAGGGACTCCTCCGAGTCGGAGCCCAGCTCGGAAGCGGCCCCGCCGCAGGCCGGGAACGACGTCGAACGACGTGGTTTGGTGGTAAGGAGTTTTTGTCAAACTACAAAGTGCTCTTCGAGATGCACGCGGTTGATCTATGAAATCTCCGAAACATTTCAACAGCGAAATTCTAAAAATGCTAAAAAAGACTTCTGAAATGACGACGAACTTAAACAGAAGTTACCTCCATCTCCAGGTGCAGGAGTCGTTCGAGGAGGAGCTGCCGTACATCCCGACGACGCTGCCGCAGGAGCGGTCGGTGGCGGTGCCGATGGTGCCGGTGCGCGAGCGCGGCGGCGTGCAGACGCGCGGCGTGCAGCGGCCGCGGCCCCCTCCCTCCGCGCCCGCACGCCCGGCTCCCCCCGCCGCCCACCCCGCGCCCCCCGCCGCCGACAAGCTGCGCATCAAGCTGCCGCGCCGCCCGCGCGTCTCCTCCGCGCCTGCACCTCGCGTCTCGAGGGAGCGCACGCGCAGCGGCAGCGATGGTGGTCAGTCATTATACATTACACACCCAGGTGGTCCGTCCGAGCCGACCTGCATCTTATATCCCCAGAATACACGCACATAAACTTTATAGGTAGGTAGGTACCTCTATGATTACTAATCTAGATCTGAAGGGTTACTATAATAGGAACCCAAAGAAAACCAACGCTCAAAAGAGAAAAAATTCAACGTGTGAAAGATGCAATATCATTTTGATTTTCATCATCTTTTTGTAAACAATAGCATAGGTGGGCCCAACTTTTATTGTTAGGTATAGGTAGTTAGGTTAGGTTGGTAGGTAAGGTACCTACCTGTAGCAATGGATGTTCTTTATAGTAGTTTATGTTGTGCAGGCAACAAGCAGGAGTGGATCGACTTCGAGGAGGTGCCGGAGCGGCGCAAGCAGCCGAAGCGCATCCAGACGCTGCCGGCGGCGGCTGCGGGCGCGGCGCCCGTGCTCTTCAGTTACGTGGAGCCCGAGCACTGCCGCTGCGAGTGCCACGCGCACGCGCCCGAGGACCAGCTGCCGCTGCTCGCTGACATGACCAACTCCAGGATCAGGTGCCTACTGCACATAGTGCCATTCGCAAAACGCGCGCCTCACTTTCTGCCTTACCGCTTACAGTTACCTACAATGCAACCTTATCAACTAGCGTTTTACCACGAGATGCCGTTATAAAAATTTCCTCTAGAGCTTCTAGCGGTGGTTCTAAATGGTGCACGCACGACCGAATTCGAACAGGGCCATCTGGAAGAAACGGCCAAAGTCAAAAACCATTTATTCAATAAGGAGACTGGGATCATTCAGAATAGTCATAAAACTAGGTGATTCTACTCCTGTTCTTTCGCGACCAATACCTACCGCGTAGAACCAGGGCAAGAAACACGTTCCTAAGACCGTTTCCATAAACACCACAGGCTCTCGACAATATTCTACTCGTATTACCCAGATTGCACCTACCCATAAGCATGTGGCCGCATGTGTACCGTGGCAGACCTAGGAGAGGTAAAAATCTTTGTGGCTGGAACAAACATGTACAGGCTGCGCATGAGTGTGCTAGAAACGATTTTGTACTTCTAAATCGTTATTTATCTCAGAATCTGTAAAAGCTACCACCTTCATATTTAGGGAAATGATACTTCGAACTTTTATCTCGGATTGCTTCTTTTTAGAAACACGATTGGTTAAAATTTTCTTGATAATATATTTTTTTGAAAAATACATGTTTTGCACAGAATTTGCTATTTATCTCAGGAACAAGACAATTTTTCTTTGGGGTTTTCGATTTGTCAAAAAACCTTGAAGTAATTCTTTAATTTTGTGTTTTCATTTTTCGATAGGTTGTTTAATTAACTTTTAATTAAATAAAAACTATTTTGGCGCTTACGTCGTTATAAAATACGGGCGCGGCTATCGCTCTGTACTACTCACTCACGAGAAAAGCATATCTTGCCATTCCGCTCGACGCTCTGTAGTCAGTTGGCTACGGCATTGCGAGCAGGACGGACCTGTGCTTGTCTGCGTCACACTTTGAATATAAACAATTTTTTTTCTATTTACCTACCTAGGTATCGGGGCGATTCCGAGAAAAAATGGCCTGTCACACAACTTTCGACTCATATTCTGCAGGCTATTGATAATTAAACAAGGGTTTTTTTAACAACATCGTACAATATAATTCAAAAACTGATAATAATTAAATAACAAAAAGCTCATAAATACATTTTTTTCGCAAAAATATTGGCAAAATAAGATCTCGGGAGGCGGTTTTTTCGAGTGTCACACCCAACTTTTGAAATTTCCGGAGGCAAAATTTTATAGTCTTTTTGCATGTCAATTTTATGCTTTTTAGAAAGATCTTATGCACGAAATGCAATTTTATACCCTGAATACAACGTTTATGAGTTCAAAATACTAAAAAAATACTATTTTGTCTTGAGACTAAAATCGGTACCGGTGGAAAATTCCGCTTACGCTACGATCATAAATCGATATTTAGAGAATAATATCGATTTTTAATAGTTGTTTTAGGATTATGGCAATATTTTAGACCATAGATAAACATCTTATTAGATTTTTAGGCGCAGTAGCGCCTGTGACATGGATTAGAAAGATCGTGCGTCACGATGTTCTGTTTTTGATTTCCACCACGAACTGGGATTTTCTTGATAAGTAGTATTCGTTAGACATACAACTTTTAAAGACTAATTACTTTATCTATCTAGATTTTGATTTAATGCAATATTCAGTAGAAATGTAATAAACAACTACGTTATTTGAGTTTGTTTATTGGCCGGCATCATTACGTTACGTCCGCAACGTGACGTGATGTATAAGCGGAAAGCAAAATGTGACGTAATGGAACTATTAAGCATGGTTTACATTGTGCCTGCAATAATATCGCTTACTATTATATTATTATTCGACTTATTGATGCTTATAATGCATTTGGAATAGAATAAAATAATGCTGGTAAAAGTTTGTTTGTATGAAGATAGTAATCACCAAAAGAACTCCCTGTGATTTCAAAATAACTGTTTTCTCAGTCTGTGTAGTTATCGACACGATACTTAAACACACACAAACATTGTTAATTTTTTTGTCTATCTGTCTGGTGTCCCGGGCTAATCACTGGAGTGGCTGAACTAATTTGAATGGGACTTTCAGTGAAAGGTAATTTAAACGTAAATTTACTTAGCTACGTCATTTTATGTTATTTTCCACTTATTTACTACGAGAACAACATAATATACAAATTACAGCAATCTATGTAAAACAACGCGCCTAATAGCGCTCATCCAGCTGGGCGATTTTGGATTTCGTTGAGTGTTGGGTTGGGATGCTGTACCTACCCTTTTGGCTTCGGTAGACGTCTTTTACACCCAGTATAATTTTTTTTTTTTTCGAATTTTTGGATTCTCTATAATGATAACAAACAATATATACTTAGTATATACTAATATTATAAAGAGGAAAGATTTGTTTGTTTGTTTGAATTAAATAGGCTCCGAAACTACTGGACTGATTTGAAAAATTCTTTCACCATTAGAATCCTACAATTATCTCTGATGATTATAGGCTATATTTTATCACGGGAAAGTGAAGTTTTCCCAAGGGACCGCGGGTAACACCGCGACGGATATCTAGTCATCAATAAATGCGAAAAATACAAAAACTCATCATGTATAGCTAAACAATATTTTTCGGCTACTAATATTTGTGATTTCGGTACCTAAATACCTAATAATTAAAATTACAATTGTTAATTTTTATTAAATTTGTTTGAGTGGCTGATATATCTTGCTGGTTAAATATTTTATAACATTTTTTCATGTGCAAATCTCTCTTGATTGATTCAAAATCATGAGCATAATTATTATAATTGGTCTTTAAGGCTATCTGACACATTATTATGTTAGTGGTGCTACTGACCCTTTGTTCATGTAAGCCCTGCCCTATAATTCCTAAACGTGACGTCTTTTCCACTAACGTCACTTGTCACATATTATTGTGATATTAGATTTAACTTAATTTTATTCATTTGCAAATTAGGACGCTCAAATTTAAGACAATAACTAAAGTTTCGTTTAAATTTAAAATGACATAATTATCATACATAATACCAAAGTTAAGACAAAAAATGTGCAATTAAACTTACCATAAAGTAGCGTTTAGGAATTGTTTTGTTACATATTATGTTTGTTTTATGTTATTTCCTACGTGAATGACGTATTAATTGAAGGCTGATGGGTTTCGAAGGTACTTAAATAAATGGTTAACTTGAATTCCCACTGCATTTTATGTAAATCATATCTAAACTTTGTGACGTAACGGAATTTTTGATGGCCCATATTTCATTCAAACATAAATTTCTTACATATTCACATTTTTTTTTTTTCCGGGTGGAAATCCATTACGTTACGGTCACTTTTTCTCGGAATCGCCCATCGTTTTTCATAAAATAGGTAAAGTTGTACCTTTAGTGTAGGAAGCTATGTCCTTCTTCCTAATAATTACCTATTATTTTATTTTATTTCATGCTGACATTCTAGTAGGCCTATCCTACCAGCTAAAAAATCTAAAACAATCGAGTAGGTACTTACCTACCAATAGCATATAGGATATTCAAAATGTTGGTACCACGCGGGCGAAGCCGCGCGCAGAAGCTAGTAAACAATATTCATGTTTTCGCTGATTTGCTGTCCTACTAGGTACCTACCGTACCGTGCGTAAATAAGCCGGCCAAAATACATTGGCAATGCGCGACTCGAACTCTCGCACTCTGCCGCGTTGGCGGTGTTGCGTATTTAGGCAGAAGGGTGAGGTGAAGTGGGGCACGAATCCGTCTCGTTCGGCGTTTCCTGCGCACTCTTAAGTTCAAAACCTGGGTGTTGTATAATAGACCTGCGGCGGGCAAAATATATGAAGAAATGTGCTTAACGCGCAAAATCTTCAAAAGCCGTCTAAAGTGGTGTCAGAACAACCAGGACCAGATTACTATGGACAAAATAGCGAATGAGCGAGCAGCCCGGCCCCCCCGTGAGTGTGGAAGGCAGAAGTGACCAGAGGGCAGATAGCACAGCTTTTTATGGAACACTTTAGAGTGCGCTCCCCGCTTGGGCCATCGGCTGAGATGTCCGGCGCTGAGTCTGGGGATCGGGGTGAGGAGCCTCACATACTTTTGACTGCTAAGCAGATCAATACAACAATTAAGAGCATGACCAGAGGCAAGTCTCCCGGACACGATGGACTTAGCGTCGAACATCTCAAATATGCAGGTATCCACTTACCCCGTGTCCTGTCCATGTTTTTCACAATGTGTCTTAGTCACGCTTATCTACCTGCTGACCTTATGAAGACAAGGGTGGTACCTATTGTGAAGAACAGGACGGGAGATATCTCGGATAAGGGGAACTATCGCCCGATCTCTCTGGCCACGACCATAGCCAAGGTGCTGGACAGTGTGCTTGATTCGATCTTACAAAAACACCTTGGATTGCATGAGTCACAGTTTGGGTTTAGGCCCGGATTATCAACGGAGAGTGCAATCCTGGGACTCAAGCACACTGTCCAGTATTATACAAGTCGCAGGACGCCGGTGTACCTACGCTTGTTTTCTTGATCTCTCCAGAGCATTTGACCTCGTGTCCTATGATGTGCTCTGGAGAAAGCTGAGAGACAGGGGTGTACCGGCGGACGTGCTTCGAGTACTGCAGTACTGGTATTCGAACCAAAATAATGTCGTGAAGTGGGCTAATGCTTTTTCTGACCCATTCAGGCTGGAGTGTGGGGTGAGACAGGGTGGAGTAAGTTCTCCCTCACTCTTCAGCCTGTATGTAAATTATTTGATAGTCGAGCTCAGTAGCATGCGTGTCGGTTGTAGCGTGGATGGTGTCAGTGTAAACAACATTAGCTACGCCGACGACATGGTGCTACTGGGCCCGACTGCGGGATCGGTCGGAAAAATGCTGGAGGTCTGCGCCAACTACGCTGCTTCTCATTGGCTCTGCTATAATGTAAAGAAATGTGAATACATGGTCTTTAAGGCCGCCGGTAGTAGCATGACTAATTTTCTAGATCTAACCCTTAACGGCATGAACATTAAAAAAGTGTCAAACTTTAAATATCTGGGTCATAGCATTACCGACGACCTTAAAGACAATGCTGACATAGAGAGGGAACGCAGGGCTCTACCGAGGAAACATGTTGATCCGTAGGTTTGCCCGATGTACTGAAGAAGTGAAGCTGACACTTTTTAAAGCATATTGCCAGAGCTTCTACACGGGTAACCTATGGGTCAACCACACCAAAAAGCCCTTGGACCGGCTCCGTGTCCAATATAATAATATTTTCAGGATAATGTTAGGGCTGCCTCGCTTCTGCAGTGCGTCAGGGATGTTTGCAGAATACCAAACGGATGCCTTCGAAGCTATAATACGTAAGAAAACTGCATCCCTGATTCGCAGAGTGCGGGACAGCCAAAACAGCATCCTGAAAACTGTATCGGACAGGTTCACCTCTCCGATTTGGAAAACCTTTGTGCGGCGAGCGATATAATGTATATTTTTTTTTCTAGGTCTAAGTTTAGTTTTTAAATATTATATTTTGTTTTTGTGTTTTATTTATATGATTATTTGTGTTTTATTTATATGATTATTTGTATTTGTAAATTTTAATTGTAATATGGATTTAATTTTCTGAAATAAAATGAATTTGAATTTGATAACATGCGATTACCTCCTACAGCTCGTCGTCGGCGGAGTGCGGCGAGGAGGGCGCAGAGGAGGCTCCCCGCCCGCCCTTCACCACGGACCTCGACCTGCGGCCCGATGCGCCCGCGCATTCGGTCAGTATAATCTGCCCTGCTCTTCTTCTTCTTAACGGGTTACTACATAGTTCCTTCGTACGTCGTGCGTGTACTCTTCCTGCCCTTTTCACACCCACTCCGAGAACACAACATCTAATACTAACTCCACGTTCTCACCAACAAACGAGTTGGAACATAATGTAATACTTTTCTGTATTCTGTGACTTTACTTACTTGGGATCGAAGTATTACTCGTATTACGAACAGAACACCACTCGCGTTACCTACCATACCCGCAAGGATTCAGTTTGTCCCGTCATCCTGTGATCATGGCGCTTGCAACTGTGACGAAACAAAACAACAAAAATCATAGTAATTATCCCATTTTATTCGTTGGAAAGACTTCTCCATTACTGGTTCTGTCTACTCGAAACAATAACAACCTCTTCTCAATTGGTCCTTCGAACCAAATTGTTTGTCTTTTGTATTGTAGCTGCAGTCTTCGATCATTATGATCGAAGGTGGCGGTGGCTGGAACATTTCGGCTCGAGTACATTTATAATACGGGCTGCTACATTCTTCTAGCTAGACGTAACCATCGAGATACATTATAACTCAATGGACGTAACACGGTTCTAACCCGTCAGGATACTCAACCGTTTCAATAAATAATGATTATTCCCGTATTAGTGCTTGGTAGGTAGGTACTTCTTACTTAAACGAGTATAAATCACAATGATCTTTTATCCTAACTTGGTGTTTGTCGGCAGGAGGCGCGTGGCGCGCGGCCCTGACAGTCGGCGGCCGGCGTGGGCGTCGCGCACTTTTAGATACCTAACCTACCTTTTACAAATTATATTCTCTATTGACTCGACGAGATGTTATCTTTTTTGAGATGTAAATTTACCTGGTTCATTAGGTAAGTATAAATTATATTTATAGCATCGTTTACCTATCTATATCTTTCCTATTAGCCACCGTTGACCTTGCATTTTTGATGTTTATTGACTTGTTCGTTCGAAGTGAGATAGTGCTGACGAGGGTTCGTGCTAGAAGGTGGCAAACGTCCAGCGAGAGCCGGCAGCACCACGCTACGCGTACTTGTTATTTTATAATGTAGGATTGTATTTTAAATTTGAAGTCGCTTGTGGATGCACCGTGAACCTCTATCACGAAGTATTTCATAGTTGTATTCGTTTGTTATTTAATAGTTAAGTTGTTTGGACGCGCCCGTAGGCGTCACGCGAAGAGGGACCTGGTTGCATAATCATGAATGTTATAATAGTAGGTATCTGTTAGGGAAACTGTCTAGAGAGAACTGATGTCGAATTTTCTTTAGCAGGTCTTAGCAGACATAATTTTAATAGAAAGCTAATTATGGAAGTGTAACACAATTTGAAAAGTGACTTAGCATTTGGATTCTTTGAATATGTTTGTGTCCCTACAACTACTTTATACATCATTCATAGAACGTATGTACGAGTATGACTACTAAAATAGATTGGTCTTTAAAATGTTCTCTTGACTATCCAGTGCAATAAATAGTGAGCAATGATTTTGTGATACGCGTTTAGGGTATGCGTTGAGGTTGGATACAATTTTAAAATATTTGTAAATTGTACAATAATGTGGATCTTTACTTAGAACGTGTTGTATAGTATGTATAGTGGACCTAGCGAGTCTCTAAGACTAGTCGGCTGCCGTGTCCGGTCGCACAGCTCTGAGTGGCCTCATCCACTCATTAATGCATCGTGAGGAGTTGTAATGTATGCCAAAGTGTATGTAGCTAGTATGATGGTCGGATGCATTGATGACATATCTGTGTTCTCACCCGGCTTGCGCAACTAACTGCATTTATTAATCAGTATGTAACATTTTAATATTTTCACTTATAATCAATAAGTACCGCTGCATAACGATAACTAGCTTTAACTTGTATTTGCGCCAATGTACGCTCGGAGTTCCCAATGTCCACCATTCAAACATGTTATGTTATTTGTTAATCATCTTAGCTCAATGAAGGTTGCGGTCGGACATTAGGGCTCCGCCATCGGAAATTAGTTTATTTCGTCAACACAATAAATTGTACGAACTGGATGTATAATGTTAACAACATTCTATCAGTTAGCAAAAGTCTGATATAAAGATAAATATATTATGAATTTTTGCTTTCAAACTGTGTTTCATTAGAGGTTCCAAAGAAAAGATACAAACTCCATAAATAAAAACATTTTAATTACACGCTTCGTACAAATGAGAATGATAATCGGAACAGAGCAGAATAAATGCAAAATGTTTTACAAACGAGTGTCCTTACGATAGAATGTTTGCGACGGATCGAGACACCGACACATCGCGCCGGCGGCGGTGGTCTGTACAGGGCCGGGGGGTGCCGGGTGGCGGGAGCCGGGGGCTGGGGGCTCACTTGAAGATCTTGCCCTGGTTGAAGGGGCGGCCGTCCTTGTCGGCGCCGCTCCACGAGAAGTATTGCTGGACGAGCTTCTTGGTCTCCTCGCTGGCAGAGTCTAGCTTCTTCCAATCGTATGACTCGTAATCAATCTGGAAACACAATTATTCTTTGAGATCATCTTTCGCTTTTAAAACTTTATGTGAATTGAGTGAGGGATATTAATTAGACACATTCGTTTTTATTTGAATAATTGATGGCGGATGAAAGCATAGTAAGGATTACTTTTGATGAAAGAATGTCAAGTAGAGATCTCGCTTCAGGTGAATAAGAAAATGAAACAAAAAGACGACCTCTGTAGCGCAGTGGGCGAAGGTCCGCTTGCGACACAGAATGTTGCGGGTTCGATCCTCGCCGCGGGACATGTTTGTATAATCTACAAGTATTTGTCAGGTCTGGGTGTTTTCTATGTATAATAATATGTATGTATTTAACAAACAAAAAGTATTTTAGTAGTATACCAGTCATGTAGTACCCACAACACAAGCACTGCTTACTTTGGGGATAGATGATGCTGTGTGAAAAGTCCAGCATTATTTATTATTATTATTATTTAATTTAACTTCCAATTCACAACAACTTTTTTAAACAACCCTTTATTAGGTTAGTTGATTCCAGCAATATAATACAGCAAATGTGATGATACCTGCGTGTCAGGTGACTGCGTGAAGGCGAGGTCGTGTCCCTTCCAGACCCAGACGCCGGAGATGGTGGAGTCGTTGTCTCCGCCGAACAGGCAGACGGATGCGAACGCATGCTTGCGCATCTTATCCAGACGCTGGAACATGCCTGCACACAACAATACAATATAATATACTCAATTATATTGGTTTAATAATTAATTCAAATCGTCTTAAAAATAAATTACGGCTTTATCCCAGAGGCGCGGTAGACATTCTCTCCCTTTAAGTATGAGGTCCTATTATGAAGATAATTTATTTGCTCAAAACATTGTGTATGTTACATTTGCATGCAATAACAAAAGTTTTAAATATTGTAACAACAGATGGTAATTAGAGGTATGTCCAAATACTTATTTTGACACAAATGACATACCCACATTTGCAGAAGTTAGCATTCCATACATGACAGGTTGCAAGCCCATCGCTGCCTATAAGAATACTAACTGGTTTACTCATGATGTTTTTCTTTCAATTTAAAGCATTGAATGCCCAAGCATTCAATGCTTTAAATTGAAAGATTGATTAGCTAATACCAATATTAGCTAATCAATTTACATTGGAACTGACCTGTGATGAGGTTGCAGCTCATGAAGACCTTGGCGAGCTCCTGGGGGTACTTGTACTCTCCATACCAGATAGAGTAGTTCTCGGGGTCGAACTTCTCCCAGAAGTAGGGGATGGAGACAGCCTCATCCTCGTTGGAGTAGCACCGCTTGAAATCGTCCATGACGAATTTTCTGGAAAAGATGGAAAAATTATGATTAATTGCTGCACTAAATTGTATCACTAAAGAACTGTTACAAATATTACACAATAGAAATTTAAATTATGTACACAACCAGGCATAAATGATTACGCAGGTTTGATATAGTAAGAGAGATAGGATGATGTAATAAACTAAATGAGTGAGCGAGGCAGCTATACAAGGCTGTGTTTGTCTTTTAGGCTTCATCAAAAATGGGTTCTGCGCAGCTACTTCAGAGAGCTAAAAATTGGTTGTGCGTACTGTAAATGATCTTTATCATTTATCCTAAAAGAAATGACAACATGGGATAGATACTTGCAGCTTTAATTGACCTAGTAGGTCAACACTGAGAAGTAATGATGATCACAAATAAAAACTGGTTGATGTAAGCGAGACTCACTCTGTGGGGAGGTTCTCTGGTTCCTCTGCGGGAGGCGCAGCCTCCTTCTTGGGTTGTTCCTTCTTCTCTACCTTCTTGTTGTCCTTCTTGCCATCAGCCTGAAATCAACAGGTTAACAGTTAATGTGTTAGCTATATTCAAGGCATTGGTTCACCCAAGCCACACAGATTGCAACACACAAGGGATTGTAGTTTAATTCGTCGGAAAGCTGTCAGAATGATATCGGTAACTACCCAGCAAATTCAACTGTCAGGCCATCCAATTTGTTATTGCAAAGAAACAACAATTTGACAGGTAGATATCGATCCGACGGCCTATCGTGCGAACGAATCACCTCCATGTCACAGTCAAACAGTTGTTGTGTCCAGCACCTTGTAAAAGTAGACAGACAACAGTATCTGAATCTTCTGCTCGGCGCCGGGATGATCTCCCCTGATGCTGCTGTGTCCAAGTCACAGGACCAATGGTCACAATATTTATTCAGGAGTTTAGTAATTGAATGCTAATATATTAATAATTAATTTCAGGCAACATTATAATAAGCATTACCTTTTTTTGCTGGGGCTGCATGTAAAAAGACAATAAAAATCGTAACTGTTCATCTTAATCCACACTATCTGTAATTATTTATTTATTTATCGATGATAGACGAGCAGCTGTTGCTGATATGTCTATATCACAGTGTTGAAATAGTCCGATTGTTCAGGATTGGTTAATCTTTTTAAGCACTGATTTATTATTTCGTAGCCAGTTGTAGTATTAATATATTATATGCTAAATAATATATGAAAGTAACTCTATCTGTCTGTCTGTTTGTTACCTTTTCACGCCCCAACTGCTGAACAGATTAAGCTAAAATTTGGCATGGATAAAGGTTGTATCCCAAGGGTACATAGGCTACTTTTTATCCCGAAAAAATTGTATAATCCCGAGAGACCGCGGGAGTTAACAGTGGTGTGTTGAATTCAATCAGCAACATATAAAGTTACATAATTGTCGAGTTCCCTTTAAGTAAAATTTGACCCCCCTATGTATATCAAGTTTTACATACCTTCTTGGGTGCGAGCTCCTGGTACTTCTTGGGGTCGTAGACCGGAGCGGCAGCAGCCAGCTGTACGGTGCCCACCACCGCGGACACCTTGGGCTGGTGCGCCACCGTCAGGAACCAACGCTGCACGTTCACCAGGGAACTGCGCACCGAGGGGTCCAACACATGCTGGAACAACACTTGTATACAGAGGTAAGGGAACAAAATAATCTGCTTCTACACTTAGGTAGAATGATGACAAGACACATCCAGATTTGTACCTCTGTACAGCTGGGAATAAAAGAAAGACTATTCGTTTTATGCAATCCAAAGTAAGATCTGTAAAAGACACTGCAAACTGATTCTTTACAGATGGCAAAAGAACGATCATAGGAGAATGTTTTCTAAGAGTAATACATATCGAACACATGGTAATATGTTAAATATTGAAGAGCAATGAAGGCGAAAGTTGTGTGTCAGGATCGTAGCGACTGGAGATCCGTGGTCTCTGCCTACCCCTTTGGGAAAGAGGCGTGACTTTATGTATGTATGTATTGAAGAGCAAGAAGGAGTTACCTGGAATGCATGTATGAGCGTGGAGAAGACGACGATGTCGGCCAGAGTGATGCGCTCCGTCACGAGGAAGGTGCGCGTCAGCAGGTGCGCGTCCAGCCCGCGCAGCGCCGCCGCCAGGTCCGACTTGGCGCGCTCCACGTTCTGCAAACATGACATTGCCATATTCCAATGTGTACTAGAGCTGTGTCTGGGTGCAGCCAATGCAACTCTTGGCTGCACCCAGACACACCTTTCAATTGTTTTAGTTACCTGAAGAGGGATGTGGACAGTTTATTGTGTGTGTAACACTTATAGTTGTGTGTAAAAGACATTTATTTATTTTAATTTAATATAAATACTATTATTCTATAGAGGAAAGATTTGTTTGTTTGAAATGAATAGGCTCCGAAACTACTGGACCGATTTGAAAAATTCTTTCACATTATCCCCCATGAACAAAGACTATATTTTATCCCAGGAAAGTGAAGTTTTCCCGAGGGATCGCCGGTAACATCGCGGCAGACAGCTAGTTTAATATAAATAAATTTTCATATCAATGTCTCAGGTACAACTTGAGAGGACAAGGCCTTTTGATACAAATCATCAAACAAAGATCAAGAAGGTCTAGAAGAAGCCTAAGTTTTACCTGACTCTTGAGCTACAACTTGTATTTGCACCTGTTTGTTGAAGGGCATGATCCCCAGGTAAGGGAAGACCCAGGCGCAGGAGGCCGGGAGCAGCTCGCTGTCGGCCCAGGAGGCCCACTGCCACACGCGCGCCTGCGTGGCCGCGTCGCCTCCGCGGAGCCCTGCATCCGACACTGGAACACATTAATTTCATAGTCAAAAATCATTTATTCAGGAGGACCGCTGGGATCACTTAGAATTCTCTTAATACTATGTGAATTGGCATTCTTTTAGGTGATATGTTATAACTAAAAGCTAGGATTCCCTAGGATTGACCTTAAATTAGTATCCGAACAAAACAAGGTTTCAGCAGAAACTGAACCTTCAGCTTTGACATTTGAATAGTTTGAGGATTGTTTTTCTAGCATACGTATGTGGGTTTGTTGGTATGTCCATTTATTTTGCACGCCTTACAGCCAACTCGAGACAAGGCACAATCAATTATTACCACGAAGTCACTAGAAGTTATTCCAAATGTAATGCCATAATCCACTAACACTGAGTTTAGAAAGTAAGTAGGAGAGTTTGATGCTGCTTGAAGGCATCTTATTTAACTATGCCAGAATAATTAGTCAAATCATTCAAATACTCTTCATTCAACAGATCTAGGCATTTGTGAAGTTAGCTGTTTGTCTGCGTAGAACACAATTTTGTATAAAAAAGTGGTCACAGACAAAGTGTACATAAATAATTTAAACTATGTTTTGATGCTAGAGTTGCAATAATCTAGACCAAAGTTGAAAAACGTATATACAAACTCATGGGACTCAAGCACACATAGACTTCGTTTTTCAGAGTATTATTTACCAGCTGTTCTTTTTTCAATATTAGGCTTTGAGTATAATAATGCTCCAAGTAAAATGTGTTTTGTGATAAGAGAACAGATAAGATTGGATGCTTGCTAGCACTGATCATCTGTCATCATCTGGCCACTCAGCTGTTTGCAAGTATGAGCAAAACAGCTGTTTACTAAATAAACTACTGCTCCGTTCAGTAATAATTGAGATACTTTTCATTGAGAAATGCGAAGGGACCACTACCGAAAACCTGGTTAGATATAGGTTATTTTAGGATAGTAATAGAGTACTTAGAGTTTCAATACTTACCGTAGTATGCGATTGCATTGCTCTCGGACAGAAGGACCTTTCCATCGGCACTTTCGAACGCTGGCACCTACAATTTATAGTGAATTTTTACACGTCATTTATGGCCAATATGCCGATTATCACTGATTATTCCACACAAACTGCCTTTGAATGACACTCACTTTACCCGCCGGAAACTTCTTGAGGAATCCTTCAGACTTGTTGGTTTCACCAAACACGAAATTGGGGGCTACTTTCACATCGGCCCCGGAGTACTGTGCGGCGATCAGCGCCTTGTATGCACGGAAGTTTTCCGGATAAGTATAAAGTACCTACGAAAATAAACACATGACTGATTACTATGGCATTTAAACTAAGTCATTCTCTGATAACAGACTTGTTTGCGACGTGATTACATAGATTTTTCACAGTAAAAAATCAACCTACCCCGGCCGCCATGGTTGGATTTCGGAAAGAGAAAGAGAGGGGAAGCGGGGGAGGAAAGAGAAGGCCGGGTTGGCATGGCATTGACATTCAATTTTTATTTGACAGCGAGGTCTTCTTCATAAAGTTTATGGCAACTAACTGTACTATCAGTATCATTCTGCCAATGTCAAGTTTTAATGTTTAAAACTTAGGTATAACGACCGCGCCGCCGCCGCCGCCGGCGCGCCACCACCACCTCGCTAGAAGATGGAGGGTTTTCAAGTATTAACGTAAAAAAAATCATACAACAATAGTGCTGTAGGCAACAACAAAAAAATATTACTTCAAAGACCACCACTTTGCCATATGTAATGTCATTGTCAATTCAATCTTCTCTGCGAAGGTTGACGTCGTCCGAGGTTGACGTTGACTCTTGTCGTCTCGTCTTGTCGTCCTTGTCGACTGCCAGCCATCTCTGGGCTGACTGCGACTTTTTTTAATCTGTGCAAATTTTATTTAGATCGATGGTGTGAAGGTGCATCAAATTAAATTTTGCGATTGATTTTATCTTTGTGAAGACAATATCTTGTCCATTTTAGCGATAACTTTGTAATTTTCAGTGAATCAAATCAATTTATCAAAATGGTAAGTCGAAGTCTCAAATGTTTCACAAAACCAAGTCATGATTTTGTGCTTCTAGTCTGCTGTTGGCTGTAAATGGGAATAGGATCGTATTCAAGAGCCGCTGCCGGTCTGCAAAACTTTTCATTTGTATTCAATGTACATTTGCAATTGTATTTGACACCGGTAACGCCCGCAATTGTTAGCAGATAGTAGAATGTAGCTAATTTTATTTTTTACAGGGTAATGAGAACTCCATTCCCATGGAACTATGTTCCAACTGTAAGTATTGAACAACCTTTGATAAACTATGTACTTTCTATCTCAGTCTTTCCTTTGTCCTTTTCAATTGAGAATACTAATTGCTTCCTTGCCTTATCAGTAACTTGGCTTAACATAAAGCAAGCAGAAAGCTACTGCAATGTCTAATACAAGTACTAACTCTCATCAAAAGTTGCTTTATCTGTATAATCTTCATATGAATTACTTTCTAATGAGAAATGTGTAAATCCAAAGAGTACCTACCACGTATCCTGAGTGAGTGTGACATAAGTAGGGTGTGCAAATAAAGCATAACAAGAGGTTTGTTTTCAGCGCGTGTTAACTGCATTGATTTTAAGGTGGAGAACTGTGAGTGTCGTAGTGTCACTCGGGTCCGATGTTCATCTCCATGTTATAGAGTACCGCACGAACACCATCTACGTCCAGAACAATTTTTATTCCATTACAAGATGAACCTCATTTCCTGAGGCATCTTACATTCTTTGTAAAATAATAGATGATTATTGTCAATAAGTCAATTGATTACGGGATTCTCTGGACCAAAGTTTTATTTTATATTTTGCCCTCACATTTCTGTTTCCGGTTTATGTTGCCTCTTCCCTTGGCTTGACTTTGCTTTGGATTATGAATATGTTTCTGATGCATAATTCCTCCACCCTGACTTCAACAAAAATTGTTCTGGATATGAGACGACATGTGATCCATATTTGTATAGTTAGTGCATCCCGCGGACGTTGGCTGCTAGTCTAGAGAGCTAATGTGATGAATGTTCTAGAATGCTATCAGGTGCGAGGAATCTATGCAAATGGGGAGGTCACTTGTGTATCCATACATCTTTACTCTGTACACAACACATTTACAATTTTACTCACACTAGTTTACAAAAATATTAATTTATGCTTATGACATAATTATGCTCAAAATGTAAACAAGGAATTATTACTTACCTACTGTATATAGGTGTGTTACACATTCCTTATTAACATGAGAACACATTGTTATTATTGTCTGTCATTATTTTGATCTTACCAAATCAATGGTAAGTGCAGCAGGAAAATTGACACATTGTTGACAACAACTTACAAATGACCTCCCTTGCAGCTTTATTGTTAGTTTGTACATTGTATCTGGCCTCAGTGGCCTCTGGTGTTGTTGTTGCAGTGCCAAAAGAAGGTATGCTTACATGCAACCTGCCTTGACACAAACGGTGCTCCAGATAATTGTATTGTTAAGAAATTCAAGTGTGTAGGTAAGGTACCTACTGTATCTAGTAAAAGTTACGTTTTGGAAAGTTAAATGTTTCAAATCAAACAAGCAGTTAATATAGAAACAAGTTGATAATCCAACCTCAGTATGCCTGCGCGGCGGTCGCGGTGGCGCGGGCAGTGCCGGTGGCGGGGCACAGGGCATGTAAGCAAACCTTCCCCATCTATGAATAGATAGGCGAGTGCCGCTTTCCCGATAATACGGTGTTTATTGGCAGCTAACCTGTGTATCTGGTGGTAAGGTCGCTTTACGCACCAAAACACTACTCTATCGCTTTGTATGTTATTAATAGAACACGGCCAGCTACGAAGGTCAATTAAAAACTTCGATACCTACTATTTATTTTATGGCATATAATCGCGATCGCAAATGTGTTCCCTGTGTCAAATAACTAAAGCTTAAAATACCGGGAGCTTGTGTAGCTAAATTAGCTAAGTCGTATTTGTTTGTGTCGGTCGACCTACTATTGGAACAGTTATCCGTACGATAAGCCGCGCCGCGCCGCCGCCGTTAACAAAAACGCTTCGTAGCTGACTGTACTTAAGTATTTTAAATGTAAAAATATATTACGCACTGAGTGCGGAATATTCATAAGGCTGCTACTTTCGCCGGCCAGGACGAACAGTCACCAACAACAACTATGATTGTGTAAACATTCGATGACCTCGCGGTTTGAGGTCGAGTTTTTTATCAGTCAAGCTTTATCTTTATGAAAAAAATGTGGGTATGTCTGTGTGTAACTAGATGCTTAGATTTTTGTGAAACAAAAACCTGACGTTTAGGTCGGATGATCGTTATTTCTATCGTTTACAAACCAATAGATTGCAGCATGGGTCATTGTGGAAATACGTCAATAGAAAAACAATAGCAAAAATATGTTCGAGCTAAATGAACTTTTTTGCTGTTCATGTTTTCGACGAAATGTGTTTTTTTTATTATTCCAATTAACGTAGGTCTGTACTCGATGTTTAGTGTACGTAGGCACCTTAGTGCCGGGAGTAGCCCGAGATCCTCCTCTGTTGGTATGCGAGTAACAGTTTGATCCTGCGACAGTCGATGCGGACGAGATCCGGCGGCTCGGCAAGCGGTTCCGCAAGCTGGACCTGGACAACTCGGGAGCGCTCTCCATCGACGAGTTCATGTCGCTGCCTGAGCTGCAGCAGAACCCGCTCGTGCAGCGCGTCATCGACATCTTCGACGCCGACGGCAACGGAGAGGTATGCCGCACAACTTACCACACACATGACACTACCCTACCAACTGTATGATAAACTAGCGTGATACTAATATTTTAAATAGCTTATTATAGTTATTATGCGATAGGTAGGTACTGGTCCACAAACTACACGTAGGTTTATAAGAGTTTTCATCTGTAAAGTAAAAAGTAAGTAAAAATCACGCATTAAAACTTTCACTTACTGTGTAGCGATGTGTCTAAGTGCCTGACCTTGACTACCTACTTGATTTACCTAGACTGACTATGTACCTGCCTACACCACAATTCGCAAGTATTAACTACGACGACCCAGGTCACGAGGAGCTGGCCCATGTAAAATGCATTGCTCGGCGAAGCTTTCAATTTTCAGTCGACCTGCTTTGCCGACGGAACAATGTAGATCGATAAAAAATCTACAGGCATAATACAATATACCTATTATACCAATTATACCTTCCGTCCGACCCTTACGTAAGAAATAATCGCTGCATAGCTAAGTGAGGCTTTGTCGTACGAACCGTTCCCGATCGGTAAAACGTTGATAAGCTTATTCACAAAACAGTGCGCAGGTAGAACTATCCAGTCGGTAGATATAAGTTACATTTACCTTATCTTTAAGATCTGTGGATTTTTTGTGAAAAAAATAAATAAATAAATAAAGTAGACATACAACATATTTATCAAAGAGAACATTACTAACGCGTATTGACTGACACATATCGCCTCCGACTGACCAAATGTTGATAAACAAACCTGCGATCCAGAGCTATCTTTCACAGATACCATACCAAACGATTGATTTACGGCACCGAATGACACTATACAAATAACCGATAACCAGATCTAATTGACTTTACTGCTATGTTTTGATTGATAACTTTTTATAGAATATGTGGTTGTCAATTGGGCCTACGTAAGGACAATTAGTTTAAAAACATTTGAGGTCAATACGAAATAATTCATTTTAAGATATTTAAAATGGTAAGGAAATATATAGTAACAATCCGCTAATCTATTCTCAAACAAAGGTTTCTTAAAACTAGTACTCACCCCAAAGCCACCCAACCACCCACTAACCTCTGCCAAGCCTCCTACAACTTAGGCTCGGCAATCTGGAACCGTGAGCAGCACCGGGGCGCAAGCAAAAGAACACCTTCATTTGATTTCGACACGTGTTTCGCCCCTCCACCTGTGTTCTTTTGCTTGCGCCCCGGTGCTGCTCACGGTTCCAGATTGCCGAGCCTAAGTTGTATTGTAGGAGGCTTGGCAGAGGTTAGTGGGTGGTTGGCTGGCTTTGGGGGGAGTACTAGTTTTAAGAAACCTTTGTTTGAGAATAGATTAGCGGATTGTTACTATATATTTCCTTACCTACCATTTTTAATATCTTACAATGGACTTCCGCAAAGTCACGCCTGAATCAATTCAATACGAAATAATTCATTATTTATCCTGCATGTACTCGGCTATCTGCAAATTACTGTCAAAATTGTGGCCATCATCAAAATCTTGATTATTTTTGATTGCTTACAATTTACGAAAAGTGTCTGTCTGCATTTTGTCAGTTGATCTGGGTGCTAGGCACTTGCTCACTCGATTTAATAGCTGTAAAACAAGTGTAGGTCATTTGAATGCCTATGTGATGTGTGAAGTTTTTTCATCATGAAATGGAAAATATTCGTACAACGTGGCCTCGTATACAATGCTCGACATGGTGGTTGCAGGTGGACTTCAAGGAGTTTATCCAGGGGGTGTCGCAGTTCAGCGTGAAGGGCGACAAACTGTCCAAGCTGCGCTTTGCTTTCCGCATCTATGACATGGACAATGACGGCTTCATTTCCAACGGAGAACTCTTCCAGGTAACTTAACTCACTCAACTCTTTTCCATAACAGGTCATTTTAATCTCTGGTACCTACAAAAATATAATTGACTGCCAAGTGACACGTTATTCATTAGACTATCCTCCCTCTTCAGGTCCTCAAGATGATGGTAGGCAACAACCTGAAGGACACGCAGCTCCAGCAGATCGTGGACAAGACGATCCTCTTCGCGGACAAGGACGAAGATGGCAAGATATCGTTCGAGGAGTTCTGCAATGTGGTGGGCAACACTGACATCCACAAGAAGATGGTTGTCGACGTCTAAACGCCGGATCTGACGCCTAGCTGCCCGATCTGATGTTCAGACTGTCGTACCTGACGTTTCCCGCTCGAAAGAGCGACTCGTTTATTTCTCTAGCTAGAACACTATTCAAATAGCGGTGGCGCTTGCCGGAGGAATTTTTTTGAATCTACCCTCATTTCTTAAATAATTTAGAAGTTGGCTAGAGTTTGAAAATATCGATTGAAAATGCAGTTCAAATTTTACTTATTTTATCAAATGAATTCTATTTTAAATCCTTAAGAGATAGTTAAGAGTAATGTCGTGTCCTATAAGCGGCTTATTGTTATTCGTACACACCCTTATCGTGTGCCTTTTAACTTATTAATCATCGTGTTAAATAGTGCCATATATCTACTGGAACATAGTACAAAGCTCGGCTGGCTCGAGATGTCTTTGGGCGGGAATAACACTAAAGACAACTATAAAATAGTTAATTTATATCATACTTACCAGTGATTTTCAACCAGTGAACTTAGTGCGGCATGGACTCTGACGCTATTATATCTCAAACGGCATATTATGGAGCTGCATCTCTGTAGTGCAGCAAAACTGTTTACTGCGTTTTAATACACTTCAGAATATTTAGCCAAATTCTATAAATAACTTAAAGACACGTGACCATTTCTCGGTGGATAAAGCCGTAAATGCAATAAGGTGTGTAATTGCGCGGCATTGTGTCAACTCAAGGTTGAATATAATTATTTAGTTCATGCATGAGAATGCGTAGCGTACTCGGCGATGTCGCGCAAGCACAATATACACGAGGTTGTAATGCCCCAACTGTTCTTGTGCGCAGCGCTTCAACCTGCCGCGGTCCACCGGCACCAGCCACCGCTCGATTTATTCATTTAACTACATACTTAACTTAATAATTAATTATACATTTATTACTAGTTATATACAACATACAACTTTTATTGTAGTCGAATCAAATAGATTTTTATTTTGTTGCGTTGCGATTAGTTTAGTTGTTATTTAGTATTTTATTTATACAATCAATGCAGTCGCGCGGTAATCAATTATATAGAATCGTATCCGCGCGGTTATTTAGTAGTCCTGTAGCAATATTTGTGTCGTAAATAGTCTTAAAATCAGCCTTAATAGTTCTGTAGTTTCAATTTTATGCACACCGGGATGGTACGTTTATGGAAAAAGTACTTTGAGCAGGTTTAACTTTTCCGTAAGTGTAGCTCGTTGCCGGGTCACAATATTACACTATACCGTCTTTCTTACTGTTTATACGGATCTTATCGCCTTAACCGAATTCTATATACAATTTATGAAGTTAGCTTGGTTTAGGTCTGTCTTATAACTCTGTATGTGGATGTGTGTTTGGATTTTTTGTAGCTTTTTCCTATTAGTCCTACCATAGCTTTCGGCGGGAATGGGAAAGAAACAATCTGGAGACTTGCCCACACTATGATCTTGAATTGAACCATCGCCAATGGACAAGTTTGAACATATCTAAAAGGTAGATGGACTTGTACACTTGCGTACCTACATAATGTAAATATATCAATTCAATTCAATTTGTTTATTGCTTCATGTTCATCAAGAGAGAACGATACACATACTGTGTCGTTACAAAATATACCTATTTACCAATAGTTCGATTCTTTCCCATTCCGGCTGGCTCGCAGACGGCGACAAGCTTCATATCGTAGCCGAGTACCTGACCCCCCCTTACCCCCTTCCTCTCCCTTCCGCAGGTCCTCACCGCCCTCCAGTAACCCAGCCGGATGAAACTTAGATCTTATGTCGATGATTGTACAAACTAAATAACTTTTCAATGTGTTACTGTATCTTTTATTCTGTCTGCAAACGTTGCTGCAAATATGAACAGTTGTTCATAAGTTTACAATACGGTTAATATTTATGACATTTAAGTAAATAAATAGGATTCAAATTAGTCATGTTTAATCCTTCATCAAAGGTAGAGTTCTTAATTTCCAGCGATGTCTGCAGACAGTAGGATTGTTATATTCTAATTAATTATACCTATTCTACAATAACAGACAGGCGTGGTTAGAACATCATGTCCTCGTTAGACATTTTAGTTCACTGATAGGTTTTCTTATACAAATTAATTAATTTATAGCGAGTTGATGCAATATATACCTTAATGCATATTATCCGAAATAGAACTACTTAAAATATTCTTTAACTTGATCCCAGACAATTAAATTGCCCATTGTGGAGTATAGTCAAGTATTTGAATTCCTTTCTGGGATCACCAAGAATTTGAATTCTTTGGGGATAAAAAGAAAATGTTATGTGTAGGTAGGTAGCCATATTGCGTCATTCGCGTTTAGTATAGATTTGTTTAGTAGTGTGTTGTTTGTATGGTTTATGCATGGTATGATAGAACAAAGTGTTTTCAGGCTTACCTAGCCATATCAAGTCGCATTGACGTGCGACATAACTTCGTTGAAATGCAACTCCATTCTCGCCTGCCTATTGCGTTAATCAAAAGCATTTGTATAATTATTGGTCATCATGGAGTGTCAAGTTATTCACATGGGTAAAGCTTTAATACGTTGTTTTATCTGAGCATGGGTCGATGCATGTCACCGGGTGCCCGCAGGCACCTCACAGCAGGTCGCACGAGAATCTTTAAGTCTAGTCACAGCTGTTGTGCATTATACAAATCATTTAACTAGTAAGAGTGCTGGCTTGCCACAGAGGAGCCTCTATACCGAGTCGTCTCAGCATTCAGAGGTTTTATCTAGGTATCTCTTCTAATGTATTAAATATGTATCAATTTAAATTACTAATGAAATGATGTATTGTCGCAAGATGTAGAAGTAGGATGAACTATGAACATGTTGCAGGCTCTCTGTGGTGCAGTCATGTTGGTTGGATTGTTGATAGTTTATGGATGTTTACGGATAACTTCTAGAAATGTATTATGTAGGTATTGTTCACAGCTTTAACAAATCAATGTTTATAGCAATACTAATATTCTAAAGCCTTATTATCAGGGGACAGGAGGTGTTTCACAAATGCGACTTGCATTGAAAACAAGCTATCGTAATCTGACATAATATAAATAAATAAATAAAAAATCAGTGTTTTCATAAGGATTACTAAGTAATAAGATTCATGAATGGTTCTATCAGCAAATACGGGACTAAGTAGTATCCACAGTATGGTTTGGACAAGTCCAATGATGCAACAATACAAAGCGCATTGTGAATCTGCCATGTCCCTGTTTATGAGAACTGTCCTATTTCTACTGATATACCTAGATACTGCGGAGACTATCGTTGTCATGTCGTCTGCTCATCTCCATCGGTAGGTAGTGTCGTGTCTATATTTAAGTCTACTCTAAAGTGGAACTGAATAAGTTTTATTAAATTTTCAAATTTCAATCAGTTTGGTTTTTTTGTTTTACCTTTTACTCATACATAATGTGACTAGATCGGAGCCGGGATGTAAATTACTGTGCTAGTTTAAAAGACATTTTGAGAGTGCCTAAAGTGGTTTCTCAAGAGTGAAGAAAAGGCAGAACCTTTTTGTATATTTATGTAGGGCATCCAATGAAGAAGTCAACCCTAATTTGCTATCTCATGCATTGTTCCTATTCAATTCAATGATTCTAATTTAAACAGGATTGGACACAGTGATGTGATGGAAATTATGAAAATATAATACCATAACACAATTTATTTACATCACTATATCTACATAAAATAATATTAAACCCTAAACAAATCTAGTAGCTATGGCTAGTAACTTTGTATAATCAGCCCCTTTAGAATGTGTTCTCTCCTTTAGTATGGTTCTCAAGATGGTGGGGATGGGCACATGGATGCGAGTGCCTAGTGGTGTCCCGTTGTCATCAATAAGCACCACATTGTTGCTATCAAACTTGGGCACTTTGACATTTTGAGTCTGCTTCAGACCCACAAGGATCCCTTTTTTCTTCTGACCTTTGATAGCCACCATCACTCTGTCACCGATCAATCCTATTCCTAGAAAAGAAAGTAAGTTGATTATTATACGGTGACCAATATACTAGCAATATTGAAATCTAAGTGGTTCATACAAAATTTGTGATTATGAATGGTGGCCAAGACAAGAAATTGTACCTACTCAGATAAATCGTTAGTTGAGTGAGTGGGTAGAGAGTACAATTCATTTCAGTTCACTATAAAGATAAGTTAAATAAGTAGCTCCAAGTTGAGTGTTTTACTTACGTTTTTTGTTGTAGACATGAATAACTTTAGGTGGTTTGCCCTCTGCCATCGCTCGCTTGCCGATTTCAGAGTTATCGACCACTCGCAATCGAGTCAATAGCTGTACTTCGCTTAGACGTGCAGTGGTATGAAACCCACATGACAATTGTGTTGGACTTAGCTTTGAAAGCAAACTCTTCAGCATTTTTGTACAAATACAATTGAAAATTAAGAGAAACAAACAAAGTTTTTGAGGTTATTTTAGTTGACTTGACACTTGAGACAGCTGAAATGATTTGACAGTGACATGAGTGACAGTAACCGCTGAGTGATTGTTTGTAAATAAAAAACCGTTCCGTTCTACGCTGGTTCCTCGCTGGTTCTACGGGTTTATTTATTTTAACAGTGATTTGATAAACTCTTAGATGATCGAACGCGGCCGCCCCTATGCTAGGATAAACTAGTAGTAACATAAGAAGTACATCCATCCAAGGAGTAATAAAAAGTAGGTAATGAGGTATCTATGTGTAATGATGTTCTGTGACAACCTTAGAGTAACTATAGACTGTGACAACAATAATGTACCTTCACAATTAAGTAGGTGAGAAATAATACCGAACGATATTGATTCTGAGTTATTAAGAGTGGTAGGTAAATAAAGGTGGATAAACCACTACCGGTTTAAATCATTTTAACCCTCAACTCCTGTATGCACGATTCTAACGCCAAATCGATTTGAGTGCTCGCAGCTCGACCCATTATTAAGTAAGTAGGTAGGTAGTACCTACCGTGACTAGGTAAAATGTGACTAGGTAAGTTGGTACTTACCTAGTCACATTTTAAGCTAATTAGTATGCTAAGTAGGTATGTAGTCAAATTGGGTTGTACAAAGTCCAAGGGGTACCTGTACGCCTGTACCTACCCACCTACGTCCAGGACCTCAGTTCAGGAGCGGTCCAAGGGAGGAGGTCACAGGGGACATGACCCACCCCCCCAAATAGCACACGTCAAATAGTAAAATCTTGTGTATTATGCAAAAAAGGCTAATATTAGTGTAGTAACTCCCCCGCCTCCCCAAATTTCAGAAGTGACCCCCCCAAGATTTAAGATTTCAGGCTGCGACCGCGCCTGCCTCTGTTTGAGTTGAAGATTAAAAGTTGATAACAAACTGAGTACCTACCTACAAACAAAAAGCATAATAGGAAAGCATCTTCTGCGATAGAAACCTGATAACTCTAAAAGGAACGACTCTCAAAGAAGCGCGAACAGAAATAAGATTCAATAATTTTTCTCCGAATGAAGGCATATTGATTACACAATCAGGTTGGTCGGGTATTGATTGAGCCATCGTTAGGGGCCGCGACAATGATTAAAGGAGGTAACCCAATAACTGGCGGTACGCGGCGCGGTGCCATGCCTGTGCTACGGAAACAAAACAAAAGAGTCTGCTCTATGGTCTCGCCTTACTTCATTAGGCGCGGAAGACGCACCGCAGCGACACCTTTTACTTTGCACCTTTCAAAGCCGTTTATTCTTATAAAATGCTTCGTTTCATTCCCATCCGGTGATATTGTCTCGCTGTCCAAACAAACCCTCCCCTCTGTCCCCGTAACACCCCTCCTTCCGGATCCATTACCGATCGTCTTTTTGAATTGAACAAGACATTCGGTTTGTTTTGCTGACGCGTCTGTCATGCCTTTTTATTGGGACCTTTTAGTAACCTACTAGCTCCTGCGCGCGGCTTCGCCCGCGTGTTAGGTAGGTACCATCATTTTGAATTATGCTATACCAGGTCACTAGGTATCTACGCCTAAGGTACCTACCTATACCAAGTTTCATCCTAATCAGTTCACGGGTTTAGGCGTGCGGTGTGATTGAAACACAAACATACAAACATCTAATCAAAACATCCAAAAAACATACAAACTTTTGCTTTATTAATGAGTGGGATTAAGATCCCGTGTTGGCCGAGTGGATACTTTTACCTCGGCTTTCTATCCGAAGTTTGGGTGGGTTCGATTCGAGTCCCGGAAGAGCAAAGACAATCTACCTAGGTAGGTTCATTGTATCATCAGCCTGCATCAACCTACTTTCAAATGATGGTCCTCGTTAGAGTATAATTTTCTTTGTGATGGTCTGTCTTTGTGAAGGGCGGTCGTGCTGTAGGCTAGCCACAAGATCAAATCAAATCAATCAAAATGAAATCACAGTTTATTCACAAAAAAAAAAATAGACAAATGTACAGATAATGTGTGAAACAAGTACAAGATGAGAGGACTAGAGAGGTAATAAGCTTGCCACAAGATGGAGTTGTATTGAGCTGCAAGTCGCTCGATCTCACATAATTCACGCGCTGATTTTTTTACCGCCATTTTGAAAGAGGTGGCGAATCAAATAATGGAGAAATAATTTAATCAGGCCGGGTGTGAGGCTTTTAGGCTCTAATAGTAGACGAGTTAGGGTGTGTTTTAGCGTGGCGTGCACGTCAGGGGGTGGTAAAAAGTAGCGTGTGGTGTGGCCGTGTGTGCAGCCACAGCCCCTCAGAGGAGACTTTGCCCGCAAATTGAAATGAAATTGCATAATTTGGGTTCCGCCAACGGGATTTTTTGCGCCTAATGAACTCCATTTAAGTTCTATTCAGAGATTTCATAAATTCTAAGCTAAATCACAAGTAAAATTTAAAATTTGGCAAAGTATGAAGGTAATCAGATACATAAAAAACCTAGTAATTACCTACCTACCTACAGGTTTAAAACTGTACTTCCAGGGCACGGTAGACAATCTCTAAGACCACAGAAAAGAGGGGTCTCTTCTATCACAGGTTATTATAACTTAAAAGAAGAGTTCCCAACCCAATTGATTGTACAACTTGTTTTTAATGAATAAAGAATTTTTGTATTTGTATTTAATCTCCCAAAATTAAGGTGAGTACCTAACCTACCTACCTATAGATAACTAAGTACCTACTGTACCTAGGTACTTAGATAATTCAAGATCCTTTAGAGAATTCAAAGTGGTAGTACCTACCAGAGACCCTAGCAGAGGCACGTCTAAATAAAAAATCTAATAAAATACTTTCGTTTGTTTTCACGCTACCAGCTCGAAATGCTTACTTTTTTTGTTTCACAGTCTTAAGACAAAGTAAGTCATTTCTCCCTCACACAATGGCCGGCGTGAGTAAAGTTGTATCCATGGAATCTCATTTCTCCCTCTGAAGCTCATGTGAACAGATAAGTAATGAGGTTTGAATTTCGAACTTCAACATTTCTATGAATTTTTTTACTATTGAGTCCACACCAAATAGAACTTTTTTTTTATTCAACCTATCTCGTCCCATTGCTGGGCAAAGGTCTCCCCCAAACTCCTCCAATAAAATTATAACTTATACGAAAAAAAAATGTGGCAACTAATCTTTTTCTTCAGAGCGGCCGCGTTCGATCATCTAAGTTCTTCAGAGTAGAATTTTGATGTTTCTATAAGTAAAAATGTTTACCATAGAGACCGGCACCAAGTAGAATTTATTCAAATACATAATAAGAAAAAAGTGTGGCTAATGCCTCCAAACTACGAGTATTTAGCGATCTGATGTTGTTGCATATGAAGGATAAAATATTTTTTGAGAATAAACGAATAGATTATTATTACTGTAGATATAAAACCTGTTCATAGACTTGCTTGCTATTTTCTGGGTGTAAGTATTCACTATTTTTCTCGCAGTATGTGTGAAAAGTAGAGTATTCACCCCGGGGTTAAAGCTGTCTTAGTCTCGGGCGCTCTTGAATCCCTTACTGTCTCAGGATTCTAGTCATTAACGTTTAAACTTAATTATTTAACTTAATTATTAGGATTAAACTTAAGTTTTTCAAAGTAAGCAGCTGTACAGGAGTGAAATAACGCCTCACCTTAACAAAAATACCAAGCTTTTTAGAGGCTAACTGAGCTTTTGACTCGTTATACGACGATCTACGAGTATCGTACTGAGAGCGCAAAGATAGGTCTTTGCGTTGTCTTTTCACTCAAAAACCATGTATATCGGGTTCTCCGCATCATGTTTTAAGCAAGAGAAGCTTCGTCTGGCTCAATGCCGCTATAATATAAAGAAATGCGACATTTTAACTATCCAAAAATTTTTGATTTCAAGACTTGGTACACTTTGTGTTCAAAAAGTAGGATGCCATCTTGACGAAATTCACAGGGTAAATAGCTGTTGAAATGGCGATGTTTTTAAAATATATTCGGATTAGCAAAAGTTCAAAGTATGACTTTTCCTCAGAAAATGCCCTTGAAAGTATTGGTATTGTTTTCAGTTTTTCATTTTACGCTACATCATTTTATTTTATGGCGCAGTCGAGTGGGTTTCAAAGTAAATAGTCATTTGATTGAAGAGACCCAACTTTTAGCTAATTACCAGAAAAAAAATGATAAGCTTATCTCAATAATTCACCTCACATCACAATGAACAAAATGGTCTTGCAACTGCTCAATAAATAAAATGTCACAAAAACATGAATAACTTCTAAACTACAAAAAATCACTGAACATAGATGGGGGTGATTCGGGTAGCCCTTGGGGTGCTCCATCGCTGGACTTCCGCTGACAGTCGTTCCTGGGACACCCTGTACATAGAGATAAGAAAAAAGTGTGGCTAATGCCTCCAAACTACTGAGCGATCTAATTATGTTGTTGCATATTAATGCTAAAATATTTTTTTTAAATGACGACCTCGACTCCTTCGATAGTGGTGGGAGCTATCGATGGAGAGAGATGGTTGGAATGAATTGGGGGAGACATTTGACTAGGAGTGGGACAGTATAGGTTGAATAAAAAAAAACTAATAAATTATTATTATTCTACCTATAAAACCTGTTCATTAGACTTGCTTGCTATTTTCTGGGTGTAAGTATTCACTATTTTTCTCGCAGTACCTATGTGTGAAAAGCAGAGTATTCACCTCGGGGTTAAAGCTGTCTTAGTCTTG
The DNA here is from genome assembly GCA_963565295.1 of Epirrhoe alternata. Lineage (NCBI taxonomy): Eukaryota > Metazoa > Arthropoda > Insecta > Lepidoptera > Geometridae > Epirrhoe > Epirrhoe alternata. The sequence goes on along the minus strand of OY751385.1, from coordinate 13,055,024 downwards.
GGCGCTCTTGAATCCCTCGCTGTGTCAGGATTCTAGCCATTAACTCCCTCGTTGGAGTAACACCCTCGCTGTCGCTCGGGAGTCAACTGAAGAATCCTTCGATGCGCTTGGAATTCAATATGGCGCCCATGATATAATTCACTGTTTTATCCCCTTGGTGAATAATCTACTAATTCCATACGTCAGATTGCATGCCCATCGCCACCTGCTAAAATAACTCGTTATCGTCTATGAAATAACTTAAATTAGTGCCAACGTTGCTGTCTGTAGGTACCTTTGATATGTACCAGCTTATTTTTCTAAATTATTCCTACTTGGTGGAGTATCGATATCTATGCTAATATTATAAAGAGTAAAGATTTGTTTGTTTGTTTGAAATGAATAGGCTCCGAAACTACTGGACCGATTTGAAAAATTCTTTCACCAATAGAATAGGGAACAATTAGTATAGGGGAATTATCCCCGATGAACATAGGCTATATTTTATCCCGGAGAAGTGAAGTTTTCCCGAGGGATCGCGGGTAACAGCGGCGGACAGCTAGCTTTAATATAAAATAGATGTCAGCTCAAAGTGAACGGGTGACTGCCGAGGAGTTGAGACGGCGCGCGGCAGGTAGGGAGAGGAGGCCAGAGGGTGATTGAGAGCTGCTTGATATGGTAATTCAGAAAGCGTCGATGAGGTTACCTTTGAGGAACGCTCTCTCAAGAATGTAAGTAAGTAGGTACGTAGGTACATACCTACTATCTTGAATATTTTTTATCTATTTAGCGCCCTCCTGGGGTAATAACGTCCAGTGTATGACGGTTGGGCGGTATAATATATAGCCTGCATGGGCGTTAATAACACAAGGTATTTTTAACTCATTGACACGTGTATCTTGCCCGTCCTAACCTACGGTGCTCAAACTTGGTCTCTGACAGAAGCACAGCAGTCTATATAGAAGCACAGTATCTATCGGGTCACGTGAGCCGAATGGACCAGGAAAAATGGGCCAACATAGTTACGCCGTGGATGCCAGAAGGACGGCGGCGTAGAGGTCGCCCTCGGAAACGTTGGCGAGATGATATCGAGGCCTTCGAGAAAGATTGGTGGAACGTGGCGGCGGATAGAGACCGTTGGAAGAGTTTGGGGGAGACCTTTGCCCAGCTGTGGAACGCACACGCATACCTAGGTTGATTTAAAAAAAAAACAAACTAGTTTAATCGACTTGAACTTGAAAAACTAAATATTCTCGAGGGACCCAACACCCAGAACGCCTCCAGTAGGTACCTATATAATAACAAGTTTTACAATTATAAATAACTGATTCTTTTTTAACCGACTTCAAAAAAGGAGGAGGTTCTAAAGCCAAGCCGGTTATATTCTCGAGGTGGTCCCATATACATTGTATTCCTGAGGGATTCATAGTTTTCCCGTAAAACTCAAAAAACCTCTTCCTCAGAAACGCCGCGGATTGAAGTCGGTTTTCTTGTTATTACGAGTATTACATAAAAATATCAGAAGTGTGTATTTACATATTTTAATTTGATGACCTGCTATAATTTATGTTAAATATTCTGAAGTAGAGTGCTCATTACGGAGGCATAGTTGTAAGGAAAAAACAATTTTAATTATCGCGCTACACTTATCGCTTCATTATGTGAAAGAGGTGCGACGCGGAAAATAACGCGCTTTAAGCGAAATATTCCCCAATGATTAAAGCGCGGAGTCACTTCACTCCGCTCTCCATTATACGAAACTGTAATCATGAAACTATCCACCACCCTCACCAACCACCTCTGAAACGCGCGGGTTTACGTTCATTTCTCATACAAAAATGTTCGCGGTTGCGACGAAAACGCTCGCTTACAGGTAGAGACTACGGGCCACGAGTTCGCCTACATAATTATTTAAGGTAATATACCTTTCTTGCCATAAATGATTTCTTTTTGCAGTGCGTGCGATAAGGACGCGCGTACAAAAAATCTCAGGTGTAAAAGAGAAGGGCAGTTAGTGGGTGGTGCCCCCTACCTTAGGCTGGATTACGCCAGGTTTATATTGAGTTAGTAATGACAGTGCTAGCGAGAATTACTCTATCGCTTAGACTAAGAGGCCATTTAATTTTAACATCCTAGTATCGCTAGAATAAATACCTACCTATAATTTTTCTTCCTTACGTTTCGTGTCACGAGTCCTTTTGAATCAATGCAGTGTGGATTTGAAGTGCTTCTCAAAAGGTTAATTAATTTCATGCAATAAGCCCCCTCGCAGACTGCAGACTTTCTATCGGTCGATAGTTGAGACGGGCTATACTTCTCCATACTCATTAGAAGTAACTTCCGTCTCAAGTATCGGCCGATAGAAAGTCTGCAGTCTGCGAGGGGGCTAAATATGATTAATCAAACCATTTATTTCTAATCAAACACAACGAAATGTTAAAAAAACACATGTCTTTCCAAATAGCAAATTTTGTTAATAAACGTATGAAACCCCCGCGTAAATAGATGTACTATTTAGTTTTATATAAGTACGTTAAAAATATTGTGAAGTAATCTGGAACATTACCGAACATTGATTGATTGTCCTCTCGCGTCAAGTGGATGTGATACCTACTCTATTTTTTAACTGGCTGTAAGCTCACAAAGTATTTTAATAAATAAGTACCTACCTATAAAATAAATGCTATTTTATCTAAGATATCGTCGTGATGTTCTTTGTAAAGTCACCTAATGAAACAAGCTCTAGTAAAGTCTAGCGACTTGCCCAATATAAACTGGCGCTTATCGATGGAGCTGTCGAGAGCAGTGGGTTGTTTTTAATCTCGTTTACTTATGTACTGTGCTATGTACTGAGTTATATGTTATCGCCACGATACGCACTGGAGCCGGCACTCGAGCGCATTCAGCGAGAAATGCCTTTAGTCTCCCTTAATTTATTTTTAATGGAAAAACAGATCAGCGTTAGATTTTACAGACAGGTTCATTAGAGTATGGCATGAAAGAAAGGAAATTCTTTTATTTACTCAAGCAACTGCTATATAATAACCTAAGGAGCTAGGTAAGGGTACACATACAATAACTTAAGTAACTAAGAAGAACCTAAGTCTGAATGAGATACATTTCGTGTGCAACTGAGTCCAACTAAATTCTATGGTCCTAACTCAGCGCTTTTGGCGACTTAGGTCTAACAGGAAAAATGACTATAGGTATTAAAATGACTAGCACGTGATATTGCCAAGAAAGCAAATTGGAGACATAATATGTATATTATAAACTAAGTATAAAATGCCAACATTTAAAAAAGTCTTATTACCTAAGTATAAAAATAACGACATATAAATATACCTAGAGCCGTTGACCTAGTGGGATTATAACCCGAAGTCTTTGTCGAAATGTAAAAAAATCACGTGGTGTTAAACTGGACAAAGCCCTGGTGTGTGTTGCCAAATTATTCTTATTTTATCCCTAAGCACACTCTTGAAGATCACGTTGCGGTCATGTTTCGGTCGACATTTGGCTGACGGCAGGTTCCTCTTCATAGACATCCTTTTACAAGTTGATGCTTCTTCATTTCGTGTAGCTAGCTTTTAGTGTAGCGTAACGTGTGATGCCGGGCGAGCCTTTGTCGAGGCGTTAATTCCTTGTACTTCACTAGAGCCAATTTACATTGACGAGCCGCTCTATTCCACTTTGATCCACAAATCAAAACCATTAAGGGATTTGTTTCCACTTTTCTTCCACTCTAAGCCACTACCACGTTGCTCACTTTTGTTCGACTGGCTCCCCACTGGAGCTTGACTATTTAGTTTTATGATGGATCATTTAGAAGAAAGCTAGGCCCCAAAAGTTTGTTGCCCTGGTTCTTCACGGAAGGTATTGGTCGCGAAGGGACAGGAGTAGAATCAACTAGTTTTAAGACAATTCCAAGTGATCCCAGCGGTCTTACTGAATAAATGATTTTCGACTTCCTAAGGTTAGTTACATCGCTAGCACACTACACTACGATATACTGGGTGGTTTTTTTCAGTTTGTGACCTATCAGGGCTTTGTTTAACTAACATAGGAGTTTATAAACAATTTGAGAATTAAATAAATAAAAAAATAATAATTATAATATGCTGAAAGAAATTCGTAATGCACAATTAAAATCTATCTAGTTATTGAAATTCATTGAGGATATACCACATAGTTATTGGTGAAATTACTAAGTTTCCTCTCGTTTGGACTTGCAGTTAAGTGTTACTTAACTGCAAGTCGCTTGGCTCGGCTACACTGGTCGCCCTCGGACAGTGTGGAACGCTGTCCAACATTCACGTCAATTCCTGTGATAATAGAATATCCAATAGTCTAATAAAGTTTGTCCGTAAATGTCCTAATGCTATAACATCGAGCTTCCAGAATATGAAGTTGAACTTTTAACTTTCTGTTTACAACATTAAACTTATACCTACCGACGCGACGTTTGTTGGTATGTGTGTCAGTTTGTAACTCCTTCACACTGAAACAAAACAACTGAACGGATTTGGATGAAAGCTTCGTAGAAAGGGGGCAAGCGGAAAACAGACCGTTTGTGGTCATAACCAGTAAAAGTAAACCCCGACGGACCACGGGTAACACCGAGTGCTGCAGCCACTATCATTATTACCTACCTACATTGTGATCGTGAAAGCTTACGCATATTAGACTACTAATATGCTATAGAGAGTTGTCCAGTGACTCATTCGAACTTAATAAATCTTTCTGCTGAAAGAAGTAAATATCTCAGACCAAGTTTTTTATACTTGAGTAAAGCGGCTGTTACACAAGAAGAGTTTCTCAAACGCGAGCGGCGAAAACACGTAGGTCTGCGATTATCCCTCGGCAAAACTCGCCATTCGAGTCTCGCCTGCAGTTGTTTACATTTTGATAGAAACTCGTAAAAAAGACTACTTTTAGTAGAAAGCTTAGATAGCGAGAATCGTATTCGAGAGGCGAGGCTCGAAGCATTTGTTTACGCTAGGCGACCATATTATTGCCTAAAAGAAATCGCCGTTTGCATGCAAGAAACCCTCCTTGTGTACCATCCGCTCTATATAGTTACACAAACTAAGTGGGTACTACAAATATGTACATAATAATTATTAAAATATAGCAGTTTATTAGGTTTAATAAAAACAAAATGTGCGCGGGTTAACTAGGAGCTTTTGCACCATAATCTGAATTTGACTAGTTAGCTGTATAACTGGTTTAAAGCTTTGAGATGAGCACTAAACAGTGGAGGAAAACATTGCTCATAGCTCTCTCCAGTGGAAGGCTTGGCCCTGAGAAAATGGTATCCTATTGTGTTCGTGAGTTTGACTTACAAAATGAGCAACCTAGAAGTATCATCAAGTTGACATATTCCAATTGGCTTCAGTATAGGTACTTTAATAATATTTACGTTTTTCAAAGACAAAGACTATTTATTTGCTTTTAAACTTTTTACTTTTGATTACATTTTAGATAAGTTTTGTAACAACAAGTTTTACCGATTTCGGTGTGCAAACCGAGAGAATAGCATGCTTTTAGTGACATTAATAGAAATTGAATTAAATGTTAGGCGTAAAGTCAATAATCATGTAGGTAAGTCAAAGTACTTATCTCATTCAACAATTCATTCAAACAATGTCATTTCAATTAAAATTTGTCATTTAGGAAATCTTCAATCTTATAGTAGCATTATCTTTATTTGTAAACATATGTACCTAAATACTATTAGCCTAGAACCTGTGGCAGGGTTCATGGCAAGTAGATATTACTTGTAACTCTACACATTGTGTTACCCTCACATTACGGGAACACACACATAAAAGATATGAGAGAATGTCTACTGTGCCCCTCGTTATCCTGTTTACTAAGCCTAAGACACTTGTTTTAAACTTTTTAAACTTTCGTGATTTGGTGACATAATTATTATTTTTAAACCTTTTATTATTTTTAAACATTTTTAACGTCGGAACAAAGAAATACTAAAAATAGGTACGTGATAAATACACTTGTTTTTGTTTATGCATGTAAGATGTGAACCTGTGTTGGTTGTCTGTATTAAAAAGTCTGTAAATAAACACTCTCTGCCTACATAAAAGGCGTGTTTTATGTAGGTACGTATTATACCTAGCACATGTGATCACTCCTACATGCCTTTATGGAGAGCGGCATCTCATTACACCACATAATGTGCTTCCGACCAGTGAATACATGAATCTGAATGAATGGGAGGGATGAGTGGATCTACATATGCCTAGCCGGTTTAACTGCGAGATAATATTTTGTGGTTAGGTATCATCATCATCATCCGCAGCTAAGAATATCCCACTGCTGGGTATAGGCCTCCCTCTGTTTACGCCATTCTTTCCGATCCTGTGCCTCACGCAGCAAAATGTATGGTGCCTCTTGATGTCGTCTACCCATCGCGTAATTGGACAACCTCGATTTCTATGTCCGGTTCTAGTCAACTATTCGGTTAGGTATAATGGGCCCTCTACATATTCGCCGATGATAGACGAATGCCGACGTTCACGAACGTGTAGAAGGCCTCATCGCCTGAATTCGCCTGTCATCGTCTTTCCAAATGCGTCGGCGAATGTGTAGAGTGGCCGTAAGGTATAAAAAATTAAGGAGAAGAAAATTCATATTCCCATGACTATTTTGTAATATATTTGTCATGTCGTCATGTCCACATGTTTCTAAGAAATATTTTTCTGTAAAACTTGACGTTGATGTAAAATGTTTTCAAAATCAATATCTATACATTGAAATCATGTAGCTTTTTAATTTGTTTTTTTTTCAGTAACTAAACTGGCGTGATAGCTCTTTGGTATACATAAAAAGTGGTAAAATGTCATATGAAACTCATAGTTAAACCTGTTAAACTTTTCACAAACGTTAAATATTTTCGTTTCTGTCTGTACCCGAGGGGTAGAGTGTAGGTGTCATGTGAAGGAGGGGTCTCCGAGGTACGGCCAAGCATTATGTACCCGCTGTGTGCCCAAACGTTCACGGTGAGTACCTGTTGTACCTAAATACTGATTTATTGTGTAGGTGTGAAATTATGAATGAAGATGCTGTTCGTTAGGTTTATATATATATATTTTTTTGTTTGTGTTTTTATTTACACAATGTGCGGTATGTATTTCGACATTTCATACACTAGTAGACTTGTAAAATTATGAATATGTGTAAATTTGTATCATACTGAAATTTTCCAGACCTACTTACCTACAATGCACTGATTGGACATCAACTGGGGAAGTTCGGTAAGTAGGTAAGCACAGATACGAGTACTTTTGTGATTAACTACAAAAGTTGTAATATTTTTTCCTGATTAAAATATTTAGAGATTAATTTAATTATGTGAGCTCAGTGACCGCAATCAAGCAAGAAATACTTATATAGTAACTTTCTAGCCCTCCACATAGCACGTAAAACTATGAACTTCGTTATAGTAAAACCATAGATACGTATTAAAAATCAGAATAAAAAATCACAAAATAAAAACCGCAATACATTTTAAATAATAGGACTTCCTGTGAATGGAACTTTCTCCTCCATAGAACGTGTAATTAGATGAATCACGTCTCCTTGAATCTACCGTCTTCAGAATAATCTGCTGTAATTCCATCAAGACCCAGCTTCGTGTCACGCCAAATTCAACGTAAACACAAGTAATTAAGAGCGATTTTACTAAACTTGTCTCATCATGCTAGTCTGGTGTATTCTAAACTCGACCATAATGTAAGTGAATAGGGACGGGAATAAGCGAATCAATCGTTAGCTCATGAGGAAGTTAGGGCTACCGGGATAAATCTTTTGAGATTTTTTTACAGGCATACTTCCAACTGCTTTTATTTTTTTTAAAAGACTGTAAATTATAAGAAGTGATATTTACAAACTGATAAAGATAAAAATGCTTATTACATCAAAACATACAGTCAATTCTTAACTAAAACTTAAATGAGATGGATAGCATACCAAAGAGAAAACTTATAAATAGGTTGTAATTATTAAGTTCTGTTTTAGCAATGAAGTGGTAAATATTTTCAGTTTTTATCTAGTTAAAGTTAACCTGAAGTGGTTGGCAGGCGGCAGCCCTATGACCTGTTTCAGTATTAGGGGGTCCTTGTTCGAGTATAATTTGATAATTTGCTTCCCGTCGCCATTTTGTCCGGCGCAGCGTGACGCGGCAATTTCCTCGTTATTTTGTTACATGCATATACATAACTATAGAATACTATTATTGATATAATTATAGCATAATCAGCCTTGAAGGATTCAACAATGATTTTACAGATTATTTGAATATTGGCATGGACCAAATATAAATGCCCATATAAAGCCTCCTCGCAGACTGCAGAGTTTCTATCGGCCGATAGTTGAGACGGAACATACTTCGGCTCGTTATGGGTATGAAGAAGTATAGCCCGTCTCAACTATCGGCCGATAGAAAGTCTGCAGTCTGCGAGGGGTCAAAATATTGGGTTTAATAATGTACGTGATTACCTTTTGCGAATGCAATTTATCTAGTTTTAGTAAACAATTTTCATGAAATCAACTATTGTAGGCCAATGAGTATCGCAAGGTTTTATAAAAAAAATATTAAAAAGTATAGAACGTTTTTCTGCTGCTATCGCATTAAACAGAAGAGATTTTTCATCTTCTTTCTCAGGCAACGCAGCAGCACTATTATTATTATTATTTATTTCAGATATTAAATCCATAGTTACACAAAAGTCAATTAAATATAGATGTCAAGGATACAAAAATAAAAAGAAATACATGAATCAAAACAATAAGATGAAATGAAATGTCTTAATAATATAAAAACAAAATAACTAACTGACGTTATTCTGTTTTTCGAACCTGCCCAATGTTGGGCGGGCGGACGGTTGATGAGATATTATCAAACCTTCATTAGAGCCTTGCACTGGGGAACCTGGACTAGCCATTGAGGACATGATTGATATTTCATTTAGGCTCGGTTTACTAACTCAGATCAAAATGTAGTTAAATACTCATTAAACACTCAGTTGACTCAAAATATTCTAGGTTTTAAGTTTGAATAAATATACCTAGGTACCTACTGTAACGATCTCTATTTTAATCCAATGCAATTTTACTGTTAGAAATAGTTTTGTCACTCACATACATTAGAAATGTTTGTAAGCTTTACTTGAGACAGGTTGAAGTATTTAAAAATAAAAAAAGTTGTAGATATAAAAACCTGTTCAATAATAATAGTTTGTACAGCAGTAGTTAGATTATAAATAATTAATAATTCATTATTTAGTAATTAGGTGTATACGAGGTGTATAGGGTATACGAGTACAAGATGTCTATTACATAAAATCTTAGTAACTTCTTCAAGATAAGCTTGAGGAGCATAATTACACTATATTGTGTGATGCTGACCTGAACCTGCTTATGTTACATAGAGGGAGACCTTAGCAAAATGTACAAGATGACGATCCCTCCCTTTGGCGGGAATTAAATTGAATTGTATTGAGCGCAGGAAATTATCCCGATTGAACGAATGATTAGCGAGAGCGTGGGGGACCGGGACCCATTCACTATAGGGCTTTCACGCGGCTTGTCTTACTCATGAAACAAAAACACGGCTTCTACTGCCTGAGGCGCACATCTTCCTTCATGTACACCGTGCACGGTGGCCTTTAGAGTGTTATCTCATCAATGCTTTAACAGGACAAAAGTTATAAGATTTTTGCTAGAAAGTCTAGAAAGTTCTGATTTATGTTGCGCAATTTACGCATCACCCTTTGAATCTTATCTAGCGTCATTATCTAGAAAAACCAAACCCCGTTTGGTAAAAGTAGGAAACCAGGTAACAATTTTGAAACTGGAAAATTAGAGTAAAACACGAAAAGTAGACAATATCAAAATCACGTTTCAATTTAGCACTTGTACATCGCTTTGCAACGTTCCAAACTTATGTAAACATAAATAAATATTCTAGCTCTTTCATACAGCTTTGAATTATTCATGTCCAATCCGGAATTTTGTGCAAATCTTCTGATAAAGTTGGAGCGGGCCGCTCCCGACCGGAATCTCGGAAATATTATCGTATTTTCGAGTTCGGTGCATGAAGTCCTTTCAGGGGGCGTTGAATACAAATTGAGAGTTAGTTTTGTGTATTCAAAGGAATATGGTAAATAAATTGCTACGTAAATTATGGTACACAACAAATAACGTACTTTTCTTTAACTTGTATAAGAGAGTATGTAAACACAGGTTAGATATTATATTTAGAAACCATTAGCTCATCTGAATAATGGTTTCTAAATATGCCTACGCAATACGCATCCCAGCCAATAAAAAGATCTTAAGCAGTAAAACTCAGAGAATTCATATATACATTTTGCAATTTTTCATCTTGCTGAGGCTCGTAGCGGCGTCTTACGTAGCACATTTTACTTGCTCTATTTAAAAGTATTCCATTAAGGCGATAATCACGTGGAATATTAACTACGTGCAATATTTGCATTTCGCGTTTGTGCTTTTGTCTATCTGTCAGCATAAATATTGCTAAATAAAAAACTCGGTCGCATTCGAACTATTTGGACCAACACGATCCAAGTAATACCACTCTAGCGTTCCAGTTAAATAAATCCAAGGAGAGTTGTAAGAAACAGTGATTGGTGGCTGGGAGTGGATTATTTGCGACAAATAAATTGCCATTAGCGACGTGATCGAGGGCCCTCCTCCGACACCAGCGACGAACACTCCACACTCAGCTTGATATTCTTGCAAGCTTCGTTTAAAATGTTCAGACTAGTTTTTATTCTGTCTGAACTTCAACACTGAAATGTCTGCAAATATTTTATACATGTAGGCAAATGAACTGTTCTTTCTAATGTGCAAAACAAAAGGATATCCAAATAACAAATAATAAAAATATTGTATTAAGCAACTTGGCCCCTGCCTGCCAACATTTTTTATCGTTGCAAAAGAATTTGAATTGACAAAAATGACTTATTAAAAAAAAAAAAATTTAATACAGGCGTGACTTTGCGGAAATCCATTTTATGATATTGTAAATGGTAAGGAAATATCTAGTACTAATCCATTTTCAATATTTTATAAAAAATTCATTGGAGTTACACGATCCGGTAATTATTACCGTCTGCCCCACGCGGTGACAGACGGTAACGCTTATGGCTATCCACCCCCATGATAAATGGAGGTACATAGTAATAAAATATTACCGTCTGCCACTGCGTCTAGTGCTACGGTGACAGACAGGAATTGTTATGGGCTGACCGCCCCCGTGGCAGTGGATAGCCGTTTTCTATTTATCTTAAACCAGGCAAATGATTATGTAAACCATAGTACCTAAAAAAACCGCATCTTCAGTTTATGATGTAAAGATTCAAGATTCATATTAATTTCAGTACTCAACAAAATTAGAGTTTGACTCTGATATCCTAAATGAAGAGTTGTGGCTTAAACACCCCTCTGTGGAGGCTTTCACCGTTATTGCTTGGGGCCGTGGATCCATACAAATACGTGTAACTACTGTGTACTTGTTACAGCTAGAAGTTATATAAAATAATTAGTAAGAAAATTAAGTAAGGTATTTGAAAAAGTGTTTATCGATTTATTATTAGAAGATGGTAGACTTGCTCAGATTTTAAGGACTTGCTTGTTTAGTAAATATAACTCAGCGTTTAAACATTCCCTGAACTTCTACAAATATTGCAATCTGTTCAGCCATTCGCAGAGATCGGACCTCATTTCACAGCTAGAAGCATTTTGTATTGAAAAACTTAAACCTCATTTCACGAGTATGTAGTTGAAATGGAATACATATTAAAAAAAAATTCGTTCCTTTATTCGTAAACATGGTCATGGTTCATGCTGAGAGTGAACGAGGCGGAAGATGTGTATCAGGTTCTGTGATTGGTGCCTTGACATAATTTTATGTATTAATTTGTATAAATAAGTTTTGGTTCTATAAAATGTAATGAGAGTCATACCTATACAATTTCCTTCTTTTTCATATCTAAAATGCACATGAGCACATGGACGTACAATTATCCCGGTAGTATACAATAGCTGGGAGTGGTACATACAGAATGAGGCTTTCACGAGTATAATAAGACGTACATAATGCAGGGACCGCGTGTCGTTAGTTGCTAGTGCGGGCAGGGCGTCGATGAACATAACCTTGTAATTCTACTCCTGAAAATAAAATAAATACAAGATTATACGTAATACAGTAATAAGTTCTGAATAAATATATGTTTATCTTTATCTTTATAAACATTCCGATTTCCTACTCTACAATTATGAGAATAGAACGTAACGAGCTTGCCTGTGGTCCCAAGGGACCCGCGATTTTTTTAATTTTTTCGTGATAAAAAGTAGTCCTTCCCTGGGATACAAGCTTTATCCATGACAAGTTTCAGCCTAATCTGTTCAGAGGTTTGGGCGTGAAAAGGTAACAAACAGATAGACAGACAGAGTTACTTTCACATTTATAATATTAATATTAGTATGGATGATTTATTAAAAAAGCAAGTGTAAGCTATATTCAATAGTGCGAGCCTCCCATCCCTCGGAGGGTACTCGCGCATTACTTCATAGTGCATTTTATATATTTTTACATTTGCGCGCAAAAACGCTCATTACGGGATGCATTTGCTAACGAATGTGAAAATAGCGAGCCGTACAGACAGACAGACACGATAGTGGGGGAGCTTGTTGTCATATTTTGAAATAGTTTGGTTCAAATGGTAGGTCGTGATGGAACAGGGGTTGAATGACCTAGCTCGTAAGACTAGGTAGGTACCTATCCCACTCATATAATAAAGCTGAAAGTTTGTGAGTTTGTTAAGATGTTTGGATATTTGTATGTTTGTGTATCAATCACGCCTAAACCAGTGAAACGATTTGGATGAAACTTGGTATAGGCATAGATAGTGACCTGGAATGGCATATAGGCTATTCAAAATGTTGGTACTAAGCAGGCGACGCCGCGCGCAGAAGCTAGTTCTAAATAATATAATGCTTCAATGTATTTGTTTACTGAATTAAGCTAGTTAATATATTTATTTTTAACTTATCTTCAACTTTTAACTTATCGTGGTAAGACGTGATTGAAACGCAGTCATCCAAACTTACGTCTGTATTATATTAGTAGGCTGATGATTCTAGAGTATTACTACGAGTATACATAAAGTAAAGTATATGGCAGTAGTCTCCTGCACTAGGTCGGCTGGAAAGGCTGGGCACATGGCAGGCTTTGTCTCAGCTAACGACAGTTCCGCTGCGTAACGACCTCCTCCCGGTAACGACCCCCCGCCGTCGCTAGAGCTGCCTTGAACGGCCATTGGACGTTATTTAACCGATCTTTAATATTTAACATTAGGTAATTATGTTATGTTAATAGTTATTGACGTTTTAGGGTCGGTTCACATCTGTCGGAAGATGCGTCGCGTATTAGGTCGCGCATAACGCTAGAACAGACAATTATATGAGAAAACATTCAACCTTTCACACTTAACCGATGATACGCATGATGATGATAAACAAAGACTGCTGAATACGCTCGACGCATCTTCCGTCAGATGTGAACCGACCCTTAAATACGAGTCAAAACTCAAAAATCATTTATTCAGTAGGACCCTGGGATCACTTAGAATAGTCTTAAAACTAATTTTACTTCTGTTCTTGCGCGACCAATACCGTGAAGAATCAGATCAACCAACACAGTTTGGGGCCTAGCATTCATTTAGGTGATCCATGGAGTTGGAGCATATGCAGCATAGTATATGGTCGTGAAACATATGACTCTCACTGACTAAATCAGTGCAGTATCTCACTTGACCCCACATCGCAGTCTGAGCTACCGTTGGATAAAAGCCTTCCGTTTCTTAATGCCAGCCAATCTATCATGTGCATCTCGCTTTCATACTTTACTGTGACCTTAAAAGTAAGTATCTTGTATGAGTTGAAGTATTTTAAGGCTGATTAAAAGCCTCCGTCATGGCTTAACGACTTAAGTATTTACCCTCGGAAAACCGAGTGAAAGAAGTCAAAAAGCATTTATTCAGTAGGTCCACTGGAATCACTTAAAATAGTCTGAATGAGCTAGGTGATTGTACTCCTGTTACTTCGTCACTTGTACCATGAAAGACCAGTTGTACATAATCCGGCCATATTTACCGATATATCCCATCCCTAGGTATTTAAAACAATGACATTAGCGCGATGTTTTCATGCCCACTCCGATGAAAAGGCAGCTTAGAAGGGTTTCATAATGAAAAGCGTTTAATACCGATAGTGCTGCCTGGGGGAAATCACCCTAAGTGGTAAGGTTGGAAACTAAGCTTTCATAGTTTTTCATTGTTTTGCATACTTCATAATGCGCCCATTGGTAGGTGTTATACCAAGAGAAGGGAGAAAACGGAAGTTATTGGAGAGATTTTTGATTAAACATTTTTTACGAATATGTTTTTAACTAAGTAATACCCCGTAATACTAAATAGAAGTTATCTCGTCTTTGTACAAATGAAGATTTTATATAACAACTTAATTTTATGTCAAAATAATAAATGCTTCTCAAAATATTCAAGCCTAGAAAACAAAACTGAACACGAATAATCTATATATCCACTTTGTTCGGTCCTACGCAGTCCTTTCCCACGCTTTCCCAGCCACGTTGACAATGTCATTCGACCATCGGGCGGGTGGTCTACCTCGTGGTCTTTGACACATCTCTGGGCCACTATCCCTTAATCACTGTATTCCATCTTTCGTCTTTCCGTCTAGCCAGGTATAATGTTCACAACACGAATAATGTTCTGTGCAATTTATCAATTTCTTTCTGAGCTTCAAATATTGACGGAAATATAATTAGTATTTGAAAACAATAATAATGATGTCGTAGCGAGCTGCTACGGCGCGTAGCCACGCTACGGTGCTACGAAGAACAAAAGACATCAACGCACTCATTTGCATCGCGGACACAAGATTCAGCGGCGTATCAACTATTTCATAATTATAAGTTTATATTATTTATTAGTATTTACAAGTAAATTATTCACGTGGTTCCCGTAACATAAGCTTTGCTGACTGCCAGATGATGCTTTGTGAAATGTTATTATTATACAGGATGTAAAAAAGGGGTAGGTACAGCATCCCAATAGACAACCAAATCCAAAAGGATTTTTCGAAATATGCACTAAATCCGGAGAAAACAGCGTTTGAAGAGTACTGTTTGCGTATGTTTTGGGCGCGTTTTTTTACGTAGATTGCTGGATTTTGAGTTTTAAATGTTTTTTTCTTTTATAAATGAAATTATTAGGTAGGTATTGTCTTATTATGTTGTAATAGTAGTAAATAGCCGAAAATAACATAGCATGACGAAGCTAAGTAAAAAATTTTTTTTGCGTTTTTTTTCGCTAAATATGTTTAGAATCATGATCTGATTACAACCCCTCAGTTTTCGGTAGCAGTCTTTTTACACGCTGTATATATTTACCTATTTTGTACTATCAATCATAGACTATTTAACAATGTTTTTCACTAAGCTTAAAAAAGTTGATTCGAGTCAATGTTTCGGATGCTGCTAACCCTATCAAGGTCTCTTTAATTTTGGAAGTCTAGATCTTAGAAAGCCTATTAAATACTAACCCTAAATGGACTTAAGAGTTGTCTGATTGAATAAATTGATTTGAAAAATAACTAAACAAGCAAGTGTAGCTACACCACAAGCGGTTCGAGTATCATAAAAATATGTAAAATAAACAAGAAAAATATTAATTTTAATGAGGTATCAGCATACCAGATTTCCATTTGAATTTAAACCTCACTCCCTCTCAGGCGCGGCCCTCCACAAGCAGAAATAAATTATCCAACGAGTAATAACGACGTCCAATGAAAGCGTCGTTGTGATGAAAGCCTTTGAAGCCGCTCGTTACTGCTCGACTCCGACAAAATAATATGGAAATAAATGAGAAAACATCACAGGACCGCGGGACAATACTGCTTTGTAAATAACGGGAGTATCTACACTGCAGGATACTGCCACCAGACTTGGCAATCGTAGATACGGACGAAAATACAATAGAATACATTTTTATTTTCTCTACAATACAATTACAAGCAGGTATAACAATTTAAGTGGCTGAAAACAAGGCTACCCCTCAGCATGTGGTCCAGCAGCTCAAGTCTGTTAGAACGCTGGTTTTCAGTGGCGTCGTACAGAGAATCACACGCGCCTTTTAGGCCTTTTAGACCGGGCTCATACAGCGGGCATGTCCCACTGAATCCAAATTCTGAAATAAGTGAGGATGTTGTTTTTTGAGTTTTACGGGAAAGTATCAATACCTCGTTATACGAGTAATAATAACCCTTTAAAAAAATGTTTTGACTGCTTTCTTGTATTTTTAGTTCATCAACACTACATTGACATATAAAATTAATTGATTTCATTAATTACATTTTTGGCTTTCAGCAATAACTCAAAAATAGAACATTTGGTTGATCTGCAGTGTAGCAGGTTAGGTAACGCCGGGCATCCATTGTCGTGGCATCCATTGTGGACGCCCGGAGTAAGTGGGCGTCTGCTTTGGCCGCCATTGCCCGTGTCGCAGTAACTACAGTGCCACTGTAAGTACAGCTAAGTAATAGCTTTTCATTGTGTTGGGAGTAATCGTTCTTGGAGATTACTGAATAACAGATCTCGTTGGCTATATATTTTGGAATGAAAGAAAAATACTACTTTGGGATTGCTTTTTTATAACATCAAGCAATCTGAGATCAAGCAATATCTATGTGTAGTAGAGAACGTATTATGTAATGACGATGAATGAAGCAAAACGTGTGTCATATGTTGTCCCACGGCTGGGCAAAAGTCCCTCATTACTTTAAAAACCTTTTTTAAGTTATTTCACTATGCCATCTTTGATGTTCTTACTATGCGGCGTTCATAAAAAAATCTCAGATTGTTATTTTTATATCCAGAAGCATTTGTAAGGATTTGATCCCCAAGCTGCCGCCCACTGCCCGCATGTTTCGCAAACAAAGGTGTTCGCTTTCAAAGATACATCGCCAAATCTGTCACAAATGTCAAATGATGATGTTTTGACAGGCGAACATTGTATGACGACTTGTAAACTAAACTGTGTCTGTGTTTTTTTAACAAATGCCTGGCATTGTGCTTTTATGGGCAGACAATCTATATTATGTACCTATCGTGATTTTGATAAGTCAATAATAGTAAGTAAGATAATAATAGTACTATTAAAATTAGGAGATTCTACTCTTGTTCCATAGTGACTAATACCGTGAACCAGGGCAACACACACAGTTAAGGGCTACATTTTATATAAAGTGATCCATCTTAAAACAAGCTCCAGTGTGGAGCCCTTCGAACTAAAGTGAGGCTTGTCAAAGTAAGATTAGGTACTAGTGAATTACAAAGTATCTAATGCCTCGACATACAATTGCCTGGAATATCGCCCTAGGAATACAGGACATATTTATCTTCTCACTAAAGTAACTTTAGTTCACCTTAAGTTACCTTAGTTCAGGCGCTTAAGTAAACATTTACATTTGTATGGTCTTAATAATGTAAAATTGCTGGATAAATTATTATTATTCCGTTAGTTAAATGACTGACTCTTGAATGGGTGATTACGAATGATTATTATTGTAATGGAAGCAAAACATTACAGTGTATGTAGTGAGTGCTTGAGTTTCAACATTTTATTAATCTTCTCTTTATTTACCGACTCTAAGTCCTGTGTAAGTTAGGAGTTTATTTAAAAGCCAATCGTTTACCGGCGCCGGCTCCACTTGAGGCAAAGAGTTGACAACCCAATGCCGACCTAATGGCCTGTCCCAGCGCCGAGCTACGAAACGATCGGAAATTAAAGATAAATGTTTAAATGAAAGCTCTACAATACTTAATCATTTGCTTGCCGTTATACCAAAGTCAAAAAGTATGTGAAGTGGAAACCACATGTTCAGTTCAGTTGTTCTTCATGTTAACGAAAAATATACGGTTCAGAATTCAGATAATGTGAAAGTGAGTTTATATGACAATTCTTTATTGGAATTTATCAGTCAAAGTCAAAGTCAAAAAGCATTTATTCAGTTGGGATTAGTTTGATCAGTTTACATCATTTTCCCTTATTACGAGTATTTGGCTTGGCGTATAAACTTGTAGAACCAAGGCAACAACCAACACAACTTGGCAACACCGTTTAAAGCCTTTAAAGCATTTCAGTGACAATCCGAATTCACCAACTCATGCGTACTTTAACTTCACAGATTCTTTCGTTGCAAGAAACTAAAACATCAAAGTCTTTCTTACCTCCGCGTCGACATCGGCGCGCGATTTGCGATTTTGTAAAGTGTCCTCACGTCGTAAGCACCCTCCTCGTAACCGTGCCCCCTCCGCACCTCCACACCCGCTGGTCTGCTGAGGAGAGCCCTCAACTGACATCTTTCACACTTTTTACTCTAGTTCTCAGGATTCTAATTCTGTTTGTAGTAACTGAAGTGCACCTAGCTCGCACCTAGCATATTGAGTTCACTTCGATTGTTCGGGCTATTCTCGAATAATTTTAACTCATATTTCTTTTGTAAAGAGAGATGGATTAATGTATCATCTGCAATCATATAGATCTTTGATATCTATTGTTAGTGATCTGGAAATCTATTACATATATACACGAAACAGTTATACGAAGCAACTGCCTACATAGCGCTAAAGGTGTATGTGATAGTGCAATTCACTTTGTTGTATTTCGCCATCACGTATGACCAAACATTCGTAAAGGTATCTAAAGCCTTATGTACAAGTGCTCATATTCTGCTGAGTATAAAAAATTAGATGAAGCATCTGCGAGGGAATTTTCAAAGGGAATAGAGGAATCGCAAGCCCAGCTAGTTGCTCCAGTCGCGAGGTAATTGCAATCCAATTCCTTTCCGCGTCACTGACGGCTGATTTGAAAATTTTCGTTTTCGCTGACTTTTGTAGGGGATTTACCATGTTATGTACTTGAACCCCATATTCCAAGTGATTTCGTAAGGCAACTTCAATCGAGTATCAGGGCTGCTTTATATTGTTAGTGTCGTTTTTTATTGACAAATAGAATGAACGTTGCATTCTAGCTATATTGCCCAGTGAATATACCTAGTACCTACCTACGTACATTAGGATTTTTGTATGGGTTATGTAGCTTATAAATTATCTCTTATGGGCCCTCTACATATTCGGCAAAGATAGACGAATGCCGACGGTGACGAACGTGTAGAGGGCATCATCTATTCAAATAATAGTTCGGCGAATAGTTCGGCAAATAGTTCAGCGAATGTGTTGAGTGGCCGTTGCATAAAGAATGTACTCGTAAATTGTAAGTTTGGGTACAATAATAATGTGAAAATACACACTATACATAACATGTTTGAACATATATAGGATGTGCCTTGGTAATACAGTCAGTGAACCAGTCGTGATATTTGTTTGTTTTTGTCTACCTTGCCTATTCGCTAGGTGTTAAAAAAATGACGTATAAACGTCAGCATCACATAACTGGTTCCATCATTGCGAAGCACCTAAAGTGGGAAATAAATAAAATGGCAGGGGTCGGTGGGGTAGCCGTAATCTCGTTTATTGCCAATCGACGGCAATCTCGCGCCCTTCAGCGTGCACGCACCCGCGCCGCGCCCGGCTGCCAACTCTCACTAACTGACAACTTGGTTTAAGGTCACGAAACATTTTTTTTAAAGGCCGTCAACCGTTCAAGAACTTTTAAAGATATAGAATTTTGCATTGCAGAAGTTAGCATTAGGTGCAGTAGCTGGTTTACGCCGAATAGGGTTAATTTTATGACTTTCTTTTTAAAGAATATTTTATCCTGCTAATATAATAAATCTGAAAGTTTGTGAGTATGTTTGAGTTTCAATCACGAGTAAACCACTTAACCGATTTGGATGAAACTTGGAATAGATGTAGATAGTGACCTAAAATAGCATATATGCTATTCAAAATGTTGGAACCACGCAAGGGAAGCCGCGTGCAGAAGCTAGAACGAAATATGTTAATGTTAATGTAAAGTTAAATGTCAAGATGGTGTTGCTGCCGTTTTGTGTTGGTATATTCACTGGCATAAACAATTATTGTTTAAAATACAATTTTAATAGTGCTAAGTATTCCATTTCATTTTTAAATACTTACTCGTACATTGGGGTCATACATATAAGTAAAACATGCTCATATTACATGTCAACGCAATGTCGACTCGTACGCAATCATAAACACGATCAAATTATACGAAATCACATTTTTCCATTATGTAATTGCATATGAGCGCCATTATTTACCTCCCTCGCCTTATCAGATCCACGCCATGTCAGACCCTTAAGCCCTCAACTTATAAAAACGATGTCCGTTATTTAACACCGCATTGTAGCGGAGATAGCGTGGATACAGAACTTAGTCTTCTGCCTTGAAAAAGATGAAATATATTCAAGGATGAACTAAGGTCTAAGCTATGTATAACACTACCATCATCATCATTTTCCTGGTCTCACCCATGCTAAAGTATAGTTGCTTTTTTTTCTTTCTCATTCCTATTACTTCTTATCGTGTCACTAGTTTTTTCGAAGCAGTGTGGTGCGTTGAAGCTCTGTTCTCACTCTTTTCACATTTAGCTGACCGCACAATGTCCGCGCCGTACACGCCGCAGTAATTTTTCTATAGAAAAATTACTTATGACGTCAGAAAATGCGGCTCGCTTCTGACGTCTCAGCATTTCCTCTATTGAATTGACAGTTCGGCACGTTCGGCGCGGATGGATCGTGCGACCATTTCATAACAAATCATTTAACTTTTTTTTACGATTGAGCCGTTTAGGTCAAGTTAAATGAAAACTATCGCCTGAAAACTGCGACTTACGTGTCACGCGGTGTTTGGTTACCGAAGGCGTGCCACAAACACATTTCTCTCTCATTTGTTATTACATCTCCAATGACATGTTTGGAGCCGCACAATGCACTGAATTATTATATTTAATCATTTACTTAACGCCAACAATAGATCGGACGTGATAAGCATTTTTAGGGTTCCTTTGTTACATTTGAATACTTAATACCCAAATTATGTGTTATAATAATAATATTCTGTTGATAAATAGGGTAGATTTGCTGGGATTATTAAATATAAATTGTGTTCGAAAGGTGTTCAATCATTAACTATTTTCTATTCATGCAAAATAATATTGAAGTGTGATTTGTCATTCAAATTGTAGAGTACCTACGTGTGTAGAGCTCTTTTGTATCGTAGAAGCGTCGTAGCAGGGTCTACAGAGGTGCTACGAGGTATTGAAAACACCAAACAAAATACGAGGATTTCTATTTTTCCCATCTTTGTTTTTTGAGTTATCTTCATCATCCACAGAGTTCGAGCTCCACACACTGTTTCATCCTATGATTTATTGTCTATATAATTTTTTTTCTTAGTTGTGATAGTGTTTGTTTAGTAGTAAAAAATAGTGCTAGTAAGGATTATGTTTTGTATTACTTATTAAGTTTTTTTATGTGTTGTGTAATGAAACCCTTTCTCCAGTCCTTTTTCAAGGATCAATGAATGAGCATCCTGACAAAACGAACAAAGGATCATCGCAAAAAAATGTAAAAACAAACACGAATCGATAGAAATCGATCGCCAAAACAAAGCGTCGATCGGAAGTATCCCGTTTCTTTATGCGTTTTTATTAAACCTGATGACATTGACAGTCGACACCTGTCAATTAGCGCGCTGTCACTGCGAGCTGTCACGCGGACAATGACCTCAATGGATGGCTATTATCAACTGTAATACAATTAGATGGTCAAAAGCAGCTGTTCGATGCTATTGTTGTTTTTATCTGCGGTTTACGATTCGGAGGCGTTTGAGAAATGTGCCGCGTCATCTTGTAGGCTCTTTTGGTAACACGACCGCATTTGTTGTGATCTTACTTGACAATAGCCTTTTGAGATGACTGTACTTTTCGAGTGTGATGTCAATACAAGTGACAATTTTGACAACATTAGATCGCCATTGATAATGGACAATGGGTTGAATTAAAATCCTCTAAACAGTTTTTGCTGCAGATTCATGTTCATTATTAAATTGGAATTTATTTGTGTGAATTGTTACGAATTTTTATTTTGATCGTATTATCTTGTTGTGTTAACTTTTGAAAGGACAGTTTTTTTGATGATGAAATGATGATGAAAAAATTGCTCCCAATAAAAGTTTAGATATAATTTGTGAGATTCGCTCGTGCACTTTAAACTTAGATAGATAGATAGATGTTTATTCAAAAAAAGTAACATACATATTCAGGTAGGTAGTGTCTTTAAACTAGGATAAGTTTGACTAGACACTAAGTTCTCGTAACAAAAATAAGGTAGTTATGTAGTACACTATATCACATGATTTGAGTATGACACAATGACAAACAACATTCACGCACACTTGTCCCGTATATTTGGAGTCGATTTTTTAAAAGGTACTATTAGCCCTTCTACCTACACTATATAACTCAATAAAAGTAGTTTCCGAGCAATTTTCTTATTTGATTACCCGTGCGTGTTCCCTCCGACGCCATTTGCAATCGCAATCAAAATTACTGCCACCCTTCTACTTTTTAACCTTTAGAATTTCAACAACCTGTGCCTACCTGCTCGCTTCTATCACTAGAGCATTAAGGTCGAAAGTTGTGTAAGCCTGAATGTTGTGGACTTTGTTAGCAAAACCGCGACCTAAAGCTCGAGGCTGAAGAGAAAATACGAGTGAATTGAGCCGAGCATAATTTTGAGTTTCTTTTCTGAAAAGTCGCGCGCTGATTGGCGGAGGCATGGCGCGGCGGTGGCCTGTGATTGGTCGGACAGCTGGTGAAAAAAGCGTCTTTGTGCCGACTCCGGCGATTTATTCACGACTATTAGTTATGGTTGGGTGAGCGGCCCGGCGCTAGTGCTGCGCCTATATCGATGAAGATTTAAAAATATCGATCTATCTAATTACTCACACGAAGCAATAACATGTTGCGTGCTCTGTCTCCAACTAAAACATTAACAAAGTTTCTGATTTTTACAAAAAGAAGTTCTAGTTGAAATTTTGTTGAAGAGATAACTATCTAACAAGATTTTTAAAGCATGTATTGTAATTTAACCTGAGGTTAAGATTTATACGATTAGTTTAGTAACATAAAAATACGCTTTGTGAACACAGGTTCATTTTATTTCATCGATAACGTCATTTCTATCGACACAATGCACTCCCCTTGTTTACAATCCCTGGTGTAATGGGACCAGTGGCAGTTGGCAGTTACGTCTCAATCACCTACCTTTTACTTGCTGCGAGAACGAGATAAACACGCTTTTCATACGCGTTAGAGCGAGACGGAGCGCACGCATTCAACTTGTGCATTCTGAATTTACGTAAACTCAACTCATTTAACTTTGAACCTTGCATAGAGGACCTAAAGTTGGTTTTCGAATGCGATTGTGTCTGTGCGATGTTTACAATATTTAGCATGTATGTTTTCTTTAGATATGAATGCAAATAGTAATGGCGCATTTTTATTTGAAATGTTTATATAGAGGGGTTGTGTGCCGCGGGTGGAGCCGCCATTTTGTTGAAGTTGTACAGTCAGCACGGAAGGAATTGAAGTAGGTGCTGAAGGGGAAAGTGTTCCTTAAGTGAAAGCCACTGGATAAGGGCTCTTCGGGTGATTGAGAATCGTCGATTCCTCTTTGATGTTAGCTCCAGTAAGTTTTGTATAATCGGCACCTGTGTGAGGGCTTTAAGGATGCTTCAGGGTCTTGTAACACCAGTGTAAACCGCCCTGAACACCCGTATGAGATTTTTTAATTCGTTTTCATGGGTTAGTCATAGTCAAAATATAAAAGCATTTATTAAACTTTTGAACCATTTTAATTTAAGAGCGTGTGATTCGATTCTGTTTTTTAGACATAGACAGACATTTATTTATTTTTAAATTTTTTTTGACAACCAAATCTCAGGGAACGTCGTGATCCTGTTCTTAAGTAAACCCTAATTTATTTCTTTCCGGATCTAACCTGATCATCAGTTATAGATCGACAGATTTTAAAACAGTAGGTAACTCTAATGAATTATGCAATCAATACAAGTAACCTTGCCTCTTTGGCAAAATGAAGTTTTCCCGAGAGTCCACGAGTAACATGTTAGGCGAATACCTACAGCTATAGACTTATAAATCTCCCGTGAAACCATTGCGATAATAAGATCGATAAAATAGGTCGATAAAAAGGTCCAACAGGAACATGTTGCAACACCTCCGGTCAACTATCTCTTTAAATGTTACAACGTGGAAAAAAACTAATGTGGTCCACGATTTTCTATCTGGGCAATAACTGAACTAAGACCATCAACATAGTATTGTATCACAAAAATAGTCCTATTATTGTGATGAAGGACTAAGGACGGTCAGCTAGTGAGTAATAATATAATGAACTAGCTGTCCGTCGCGGTGTTACCCACGGTCCTACGGGAAAACTGGACTTTCCCAAGATAAAATATAGCCTATGTTCATCCGGGTTAATGTGAGATTCTAATGGTGAAAGAATTTTTGAAATCGGTCCAGTAGTTCCGGAGCATAAGCAACTCAAACAAACATACACATCTTTCCTCTTTATAATATAATAATAGTGTAGATTAAAGTGTTGAAGCCCTACAGTTACTAAAAACAAGAAATCTTCAGGATAACATTACTTGAATTTTACAGTAGTATTGCCATAAAATAACAGGTACCTAAACAAATAAATAAAGTAACTGGCAGGCTGCCATTGACTGGTGTAATCACTGTGCTTAGTCGTTAAATTAAAATCAAAAAGCATTTATTCAGTAGGCTCAATAATATAATTTGATAGGTGGATAGGATAGGTGACCGCTAATGCAAACTGAGCGCTTTCGTGCTGCCTAATGAACGTTTAATTTTTGAAGTTTATCTAGTGTTTAAAAAAAAACCATGATGGCGGCCTACAGGTTACCTAAAGATTTCGTTTCCAAAATTGGCCACTACGAACTAAATAGGTACTTCAGGGTTAGTATTTTGTTACACTACTCAGCTATGGAAGCATCAAAGATACGGCCGCATTTTAGATGAATTGCTGTCCACTGCTGGACATAGGCCTCCCCTAATGAGGCGGCATTGCGCCCTGTCCTCAGCTCAACGCATCCAGCTTCTGCCAGCAGCCTTTCGCAGATCGTCACTCCACCTGGCCGGAGGGCGTCCTACACTACGTTTGCCGAGTCACGGTCTCCACTGAAGAACTCGTTTACCCCAGCAGTTATCGGTTCTTCGGCAGATATGGTCAGCCCACTGACACTAGCTTGCTAATTCTCTGAGCTATGTCGACAACTTTAATTCTATGTCGGATAGTCTCATTGCGGATTCTATCCTTCAGAGAAACTCCGAGCTTAGCTCGTTCCATAGCTCGCTGAGCGACTTTAAACTGGTGGACTAGCCGTACTGTGAGTGTCCACGTTTCGGCACCGTAGGTCATGACAGGTAGGACGCACTGACTGAAGACTTATTACTATTGCTGGTTCTCACGATAGTCTAAAGAATTAGGTTTTTCCTGACAGTTTTTGTCAGGAAAAACCTTATTGGAACCAAAGAGAGGAGATCGATATCGTATCGAATTAACCTGAGATAGCGTTCTTGCCATTTTCTCAACTCAATTCAAATCTTTATTGCTTCATATCGGTTACATAGTCTTAAAATATAAATTGCACATGAACTAGGAGAGTGCTTGATATGAATGTTGATGGAGTTACGAGGAGAGCTAGACCAAAGGAAACATGGATGGATTGTGTGATGGATGACATGAGTAAGAAAGGAGTGAGTGTTGAGATGACGGCTGATAGAGGAGAATGGAAGAAGAACACATGTTGTGCCGACCACACATAATGTGGGAAAAGGGCAGGGAGATGATGAACCCTATAAACCATCATAGTTATGGGCATAACAATAATTTGTATACTTACTTAATATCTTTTTCAGTGTGTAAATGCAGTAAATTCGTGTTCTCATGTCAATTACCTTTAATGAGCGTACAACAAGTTGTGACATTGTGACAATGATCGCCCGCGGCGTCACGTGGCCTGCAACTTGTATTTCCGAAGTTTAGCTCCGAACTGATGCTTTTAGGTACCTATCTATGACGCTCTATAGACAAGGTACTATCAAAAACGAAAGCGTTGGGTGAATATTCAGATAACAAGAATGAGGTCCATATTCACATTATAATACAATCAACTTAAAATAAAAACTGACCGGACTGCGATGAGTCAGGATAATCAATCAAAGTCACTTCTTTGATTGATTATCCTGTGAACGTTAGAGAAGTGAACACGTGCTTCTGACTATATTTTCTGTGATTTCCATGTTATGAATCGTGCTTTTACTTTTTATACTATGGAATAAATAAAGTTATATTTCACTAGCTGGCAGTCGCGGTGTTACCCGCGTTCCTTCGGGAAAACTTCACTTTCCCGGGATAGAATATAGCCTATGTTCATCAGGGATAATGCAGGATTCTAATGGTGAAAGAATTTTTCAAATCGATCCAGGTGCTTTCGGAGCCTATTCAATTC
Source organism: Epirrhoe alternata (assembly GCA_963565295.1). NCBI lineage: Eukaryota > Metazoa > Arthropoda > Insecta > Lepidoptera > Geometridae > Epirrhoe > Epirrhoe alternata. The sequence continues at coordinate 13,028,371 of OY751385.1, read as the reverse complement.
AAACAAACATACAAACAAACAAATCTTTCCTCTTTATAATATTAGTATAGATTTGCTTCTGAAAGTAACTGATGCTGGTATCTTCTTTCATTCGGTTATCCTATTTCCTTGCTCTAAAAATCTTGGGACATAAACTTGCCTCATTTGCCAGGCTGTCGTAGCACATTTCCTAATTTTCGCATTAGCTACATCATTGCTTTTTTGATATTGTTGTGAACTTGTCTACCGGGGCTATACTGATAGAAACAATTATTTATTCTACATCATAGCCGGAGGCGAGTGCGTGACATCGTGACTTTCGACCGCCCCCCCCCCTCACCCCTCACCTCCGACCCCCGCGACCCCCCTCACCGCCACAAATGATTTTATATCATAATGTATTGGCGATAATTTTCACAGCAGATCTACAGGGTGCTATCGTTTTCAATCAGAGATAAGTTGATTTTCGTACCATTTGAATGTGCACCATTTCAATTGAAATAAGTGAGGTAGGTAGGTATACCTACAACGTCAGGTGGCAATCAATACCTACTGAACGTTATGTGGAAAAATTGCATACCAGCCTTAGCTTAATTGTCTTTATGTATAGAAAATAAATGGCCAAAACATGAATAATTAAAGGAGGTAGGTAGTACTCGTAGTACCTCGATACCTACGAACCATTCATAAATAATTAGCAAAAGTAAGTTATAATATCAAGACACTTCCAACTTTTGCATTGTTCTCATAATTCTGGTTCGTCGAAATATTATTCTGTAAAATTAGTTTTAAGACTATTCTAAGTGATACCAGCGGTCCTACTGAATAAATGCCTTTTGACATAAGTATTGCAGAGTTAAAGTCAAAGTCAAAAGGCATTTATTCAGTAGGACCGCTGGTATCACTTAGAATAGTCTTAAAACTAATTTTACTCCTGTTCTTTCGCGACCAATACCGTGAAGAATCAGGACAACAAACACGGTTTGGGGCCTAGCATTCTTTTAGGTGATCCATCTTAAAATTAAAGAGTCAAGCTCCAGTGGGAAGCCAGTCAAACAAAATTGAGGCTCGTTAAATAAGTTTAGATGCTAATGTATGTATTGCTTAAGTATGTAATACATATTTTCAATCTAAACTTACTTCGAACAAGGTGCGCTCAATCATTTTGTGGCCAGAACAGCTTAATTTTTGACATCTTTATAGAACGTCAAGCTATACCAAGACACTATCAGAGTAAAATACTTAGAGTGAAGTAAAATCCTTGCAAGGAGCAGCCTGTGGGTATTGATTGAGGGTATCGGCGGCGGCGCTCTCGTTAGCGGCTGATGAGCAGCGCGGCACCCACAGTACCTGGTGCTGACACAGTAGGTAACGTCAAAAAGCATCATTCAGTAGAACCAGTTTGATCACGGTGGTATACGGAAACCAGTTGGTATTCTAACTATTGGCAATGGGCTTGCAACCTGGCATATATGGAGTGCTTGATGAACTTCTGCAAGTGGATATGTGTGTATTTAGTTGGACATGCCTCTGTCTGTCCGGTCGTAAAAATATGTAAAAAATCGTCGTTAAGCGATAAATAATATAAATTATACATTTTCTTTCTGGTAGAGTAATGGGCATGTTTGAGTAAAAAGTAGTTTCTTTCTTTATGAGTCCTTAGATCAAGTGGTACAATATTTAAATGATAATTTGAACAAACCTTTCCTCATATTGGAGTAGTCCTACTGAGTGTTCCCGACTGTGGCTCGGCGTGTCAGATTGGTCTCATTATTTAGACAAGGCGATGGGATCATGCCATGATGTGCTGGTTATAAATATAGGTACTTACTTAATTGTTATTCGTGAGGATTGAGAGGAACTCAACTTTCAATTTACGGCGACGAAAGTTTCAGCCATTCTATGGTTTTTGTTGGACAATGTCTCGTTTTGATTTAACGATCATTTTGTCTGGTTTACCTGCGATTATGGGATGGATTGTTTTTGTGTTATTCCGTATATCGCTGCTGTAGGGGATAGCAGTGAAATTGATGTGAATGAACGTATTTCATGTTCATAAGGAATAATTCAGTTTTATCTCAATGCCAAGTCTATGATTAAAGTACTTAGATAATGGCTTATTCTACGACTTTGGTTACTTTCAAATTCAATTTAATATCATCAAAATAAATGTCGTATCTTTCAAATACCTATGCAAGTACCTAGAACTAATGTTTAGGTATATTTGTCTCTGAATTTTAAGCTGAAAATAAAATTGATTCAAGTTAAAATTAAAGATATTCAAGACTTTTTTAACAATTGTAGAGAAGAAATATTTTAAAAAAATATGATTCAATGGTCTCTGATTCCGAATTACGGCACATTGTTCAAATTAAACAATTAACCCATCGTCGTCCGTCGGCCGCGCGCCAATGAATGCCCAATCAATTGGATTTAATTAGGTTTCCAGCGCGTTCAGTTTAATTCGAATTCAGAACGCGCGCGCGCCAATGACCGTCGCCCGCGGCAGATCGCGCCAATCGCGGCGGCCGATTGGCTGCTGGCTCCCCACTACTAATTATTGGCCGGCACGAAACAAAAGCTCGTCTTGATTGCTAATATGGCGGCGATGATGTATTGTTCCTCAATTTGCTGACTCGCCAGTCGTAATGGCGGCGTGATAATTGTTAGTTCAGTTATCGGTGATTGCTTTCAGTGTTTTCAGTCATAGTTTCTCAGTTTGCTCAAAATGTGACGTAGTGAGTGTGCTTAGACCCCATTTTTCAGTATATTTGTAGATAGGGTAAGTTTAACATAGTAACTACTAACAAGAGAGATGGAGAGACATTTTCTTATAGTCTTTGAAAGGCGTAGGTAACGTCTCGCTGGATGTTTTAGCTTTAAGTTATATTGTTTATTCCTTGTTATTAAAAAATACCGTTATTTTCTTGAAGTATTAAGGTGTCATAATGCTTTTGAAAAAAGAAGCTTTCATTCAAATTGATTATTTTTTTACCAAACACACCAAAACTTTCATTACTTCACGTTGTAGTAGTAGTTTTGGGTAGCCTAGGTACGCAATTCTAGGCTACAGCCTATTGTGATCTACATCTATTCTAAATTTTATAAAGTAAGTAAGTTCGTATAAGTCAGTGGCCAGCTCTGGTGACGGTTGTTAATAGTAATCGGTTCAGATATTCTGCTCATTGGTTACCTACCAAAAATTACGAAAATTCAATACACTGTAACAGGACCTTCATCAATTAATTGTAAATCTATGGTAAAGAGAAGCTTTCTGTACATAAACTAAACTATGTATGTATGTTCAACATAACCACATAAAACACACTAGAATCAGTTCAACAATCCCAGGGTAGGTTTGTTTAAAAAAAAATTAAGATTCCTACTTCCTATGATAATTACAATAAAAAAAAAGACATAGGGGCATGGTAAAAAAAAAAGTAAGTTCGTATGAGTCAGTGGCCAACTCTGGTGACGGAGTTTTTAGGCCGCCTTAAGGCCTCCGTCATGGCTTAACGACTTAAATAGCCGGGACCGACAATTTAACGTGCCCTCCGAAGCACGGAAGCGCTCAGATGAAAATGCCACTGGCGGTCACCCATCCACTTACAGACCGTTTCGAACGTTGCTTAACTTCGACGATCTATCAAGAACGACTAAGCAAGCACGACCATGAGCGCTTCATGGGGCATGGTCATGGCAGTTAAAGGTTTCATGGTACAAAAATATTACCTCTAGTATCATTATCCAGGGAGGAAACAGTCAACTACGTTTAGGTATATGGAGAAAGAGTCGGTATCCTTTCGTCTTAAAAACGATCTATAGATAGCTCAGTTGATACAGGTCCAAAAATTTAAAAACATGTTAGTTTTGTTTCTGGTTGGTTACTATCCTGGTCCTGAGCTTCAAGTTTAGACTTCTTGAGAATTAATTAAGAGTCTAGCTCCAAGAGAAATGAGGTGACGAAGGAAATCTAGATAACATTTAATTACATACAAGATTGATCACCTAATGGGCCCTCTACATACGCCGATGATAGACGAATGCCGATATTCACGAGTGTAGAGGGCCTCATCGCCTGTATTCGCCTGTCATCGTCTAATTCTACTAATACTATGAATAATACTAATTCGGTGAATAGTTCGGCGAATGTGTAAAGTAGCCGTAAAAGAAAGTTAGGCCCAAACTGTTTGTTTCACGGTCGCGAAAGGAGTGTTCTAAGTGATCCCAGCGTCCTACTGAATAAATGCTTTTAACACATTTTTTTACGTGAATCTCCTATCGGTGGGTGCACCTTTTTTAATATTCCTCTCGTTCCTAAAAAGTAATTAGATGTGACCTACGTTTTCATTTCATCCGTATGGGTTTCTACCACAACAAGTGGTTAAGAAGTGGTACATATATCAATAAATAAGTGATTGAAATTTAGCTAGATTCCTAACAATAAGACGCCGTTTACACGCTATATTTCTGGCACACCATTCTTGCCTCTTGCCACAGAATAATAGCTCTTGTTCCGTTGAGTTTGAGAAAGCAAGAATTGTATTCCAGAATGGTATCGATTTTATGAATACTTACTTTTTTAATATCATTTTTCAGCAACATTTTATTTATTTATTTAAAAAGGACACCCAACACGGTATATAAGTATAAGTTACTAAATCTTACCTACTACTAATAAACTACAATTTATTCTACAAAAACGGTACCTAGGTATATTTATTTACTGAGGTAGGTGCATGGTACATTATAGTAAACTATAAGTACCATGCACTTAGCTTCCCTGTAGGTATGTGTAGGGATAGGTTGCCCCCTGACACTGTGATTTTGTGTGATTTTTTTACTATTAAACAAAAAAATATACGCTTATTAATGTGATAATCAGCGTCCTAATCTATACTTATACTTACTAATAATTATTATAAATGAAAGTAACTCTGTCTGTCTGTCTGTTACCTTTTTTCGCCCAAACCGCTGAACAGATTAGGCTGAATATTGGCATGGATAAAGGTTGCATAGGCTATTTTTTATTATACTGCATGTTATAGGTAACGTGCAGATAAAAAAAAACATTTTATTTTATTAACATTTATCAAATTGTTCTTCTTGGGAACTTATTAGTTAGTGTTGTGCCATTCTCTCGGTTTGCACACCGAAATCAGTAAAACATGTTGTTACAAAACTTACCTAAAATGTAATCATCCTATTTACACATGTTTATGCAAATAAATAATTTTTACCTTTATCTTTATCTTCGATTCGTTCGTGGCTTGACGTGGTATGTATTTGATAATCCTACTATACATAACTACATTATGTAAATTGAATTGCAGATATCAAAATACGGAGCAAGTCTATGTTAAAATCAACATAGCTTATTTCATTGAACTCGTGTTGAATTGAATATTTTATAAGTTTTTATAATTAGAAATAGAAATAGAAATATTTTTATTGCCAAAAGAGAGAACACTAGGTAACAAAGTAGATAAACAATACATAAAGTGGTTAACCGAAACAATATTACAGTTAGCAGCGAGGCCTAAACTAGACTGGGAGGTCTGTATCTTAGGTCTCAGGAGCACGAATTACCTTAAGATAACATTAGAACTTAAACAAAATACTTAATATAAAAACCGTGTTTGGCACTAAGAAGAACTTAAACAAACTTATTATACCTAATATCGAAACAGTGTTTGGCACTAAGAATGCATAATAGGATAAAAATAAGACAGTGAAAGGTTTTTAAATCTTGGCTGGTGTGTGTGTGTGTGTGTGTGTGTGTGTGTGTGTGTGTGTGTGTGTGTGTGTGTGTGTGTGTGTGTGTGTGTGTTAGTGTATTAATTAATTTAAATTAGTGTCTTGTTTACTTATTATAGGACTGATAATAAATGGGATTGAAAAACAAACACTGTTATCATTTATCATCCAAATAATTTAATGTTTTAATAAGCTTTTCGAACATAGATACCAGTAAACTCGCTGTTACCACAAAACAGCGTTCATTATCCATGTTTTAGTATTATTAAAACTTTCTTGCTTTTTTACTTTTCTTTTGAAAAAACTAATTTTAATACCAAACTAGCTCTTAAGGGAAAATTTACCTTCTATGACACGCTGTGCCTGCCTTTCATTGTTTACCAATAGTCAATAACATCCAAGGTTCTGTAGTGTCCCCTTTAGTAATATATTAATAATAAATAATATATTTATTTATTTTCTTTCACAATCAAAATTTACATAAATACATTAAAAATCCTAAAAGGTTGTAGATATAAAAACCAGTTTTTTGAGAGACTGGTGCCTGAAATACTGGTGTCGGGGTGCAGTAGGCACATGCTGCACCCCGACATTATATCAAAAATCTAGTAAAGTTAATAGCCTAAAACCAAAAAAAATTATATTAAAAATATTGGTTTGCGCGACAGCCCTGCGAGGGGAGGCGGTAGGGTCGCCACGCCCCGCAACTTAGGTTTTTTAATCAACCGCGCCCTGTCATTAGTATGCCGTATAATGGAGTGCAGTATACTACGGTAATGCGTTTAGTTCTCAATGTAGCATTATAGTTGTACGTGTAGGTAAATACGCGTTATTTACTCTTCGCTGAGCCTATGTAATCAATGTGCGTGCTGATATTCTTTGGTTTTGATACTTTGTGTAATATTAAATATTTTATATCTCTTAATTTAAGGTTTTACGAATCAAAGAGTTCGAAAATAATTTGGATAGACCTAGTATTTTGTTTATAAAACAATCCTGAGAGTGTTTTATTAAAAACTGTAGGATATTTAAATTATAAAGGATATCATTAGACTTATTTAAAAGTAGTGTTAATTAAAAATAAAATAAATATATAAAATACCTAATCAATAATTCAATGAAATTAATGTAATTACCTTATACAGAAATAATTTAATTCTGTATAAGGTACTTTACTTACTATTCAACATTTTTAGAAACATCAGATTACGTAGGTGTTTTTTGCCATAATTTATTGATAATGCTAATCTTATAATTTGCACAAAGTTTTTTTCAGCGTGCTTTTATCCAAGCCAAGTGAATTTTCAATAGGCGTAGAACCAATTTTTCTTTGAGTGTATACTTACTTCTGAAATCTCAAACGGCATAAAATCATGAAAAATTTAGACGTTTGCAGAAAAATTGCCATCAATAAAAAAGTACGCAACATAATGCCTCTAACCAAGTTCCTTCATAGGTTGCATGCAGGGGGCGCAATTATGCACCCCACGGGCTACCCCCCGCCCCCACCACCCACCACCCCGCACACTCAATAAAAAGTAGTGTGGTGCGAATTTGTGGTGGCCCTGACGTGTCTCAGGGCTGTCACAATATTTGACTTTCTGATTTTCTATATATTTGCAACAGATTTAAAGATTTATTTTATGTCTGCGTACTAGGTGAGGTATGGACGAGGTCATCATCATCAGCCTATAGCAGTCCACTGCTGGACATCGGCCTCCCCTAATGAGCGCTATTGCGCGCTGTCCTCAGCTCTAGGCATCCAGCTTCTGCCAGCAGCCAGAGCAGATCGTCACTCCACCTGTCCGGAGGGCATCCTCGCGGTCTCCACTCTAGAGCATGGAAGAAGAGCTGTATCTTACTTATTGGCTGTGGTAAGTAACTTACTCATAGGCGGATCCAGGGGGGGGGGGCACGGGGGCACGTGCCCCCCCCAGACGATATTTTTGTGTACCTACTAACTACGAAAAATTAATAAATTGTGAAATTTTTGTCAGTTTTTGTTTCTTGTACCCCCCCAGAAAAAAATCCTGGATCCGCCCATGAACTTCCTAGTATCTATTCATTTCATTTCCTCTCTTCCTGTCTTTAAAAAGACTGTTGCTGTTGAAGCAAGGACTTAGGGATTCGAAAAACACGCTGAGCGATCTAATCTTGTGTCTAAGTATCAATGTTTAGTAACCTATTTAGTATTTGTGATTTTGAACGGAGGTTGTGTATATTTAGTGAGTCTCCATTCATTTCTGAGTATTATGTTTGGATGTTTGTGTTTCAATCACTCCTAAAGACATTGGGCTGTTAGCGATGAAACTTGGACAATATAAAAAAAATGCTGGATTTTTCACACAGCATCATCTAGCCCCTAACTAAGCAAAGCTTGTACTATGGGAACCAGATAACTGATATACTACTTATATACTTTTTGTTTGTAAATACATACATGTTATACATAGAAACACCCAGATCCGAGATAAATATTTGCAGATCATACAAACATTTATCAAGCGGCGGGGATCAAACCCGCAGCCTTCTGCGTCCCAAGCGGGCTTTCACCCTCTGCACCACAGAGGTCGTCAGTAGTATCTAATACCACTTTAGACTATTTCAAAAAGTTAGTACATACGATACGAGCGAAGTTGCGGTGTCGAAGCTATATAAATAATATAAGATCTTGTATTACAAAATGAACGCCTATTTATTTAAGAAACGCCAACGGCTTATGTACTAAACATTTGGAAATTATATGCTAAGGTATAGATAGGGCTTTTTAAATAACGTTATTATATTCTGTTAGAAGTACTGATTTATGAAGGATATTTTATTAGCATGACCAATATGACAAACCGAGTACCTTTATACGCTGATGTATGGTTAAGGTTGTATGATGTTTTTTTGTTCTTTTCACAATATTATAAAGATAGGTTAATATGATTTTTTGAATAAATTAGGGCGAGATCGAATTTGGCGCTAGAGGAGCAAGTTTGATTCTCGTTGCGGGTCAAAATGTGAACTTGATCAGCAGTTATAACTTCTGTCTCAACATATTATGAAAGATAAGTGAATGATTTTTTTTGTCTTTCAAACATAAGGCGTTCAGGTGTCTTATAAGCTCCTCGGTTTGGCCATTGGCTCGTAGGTACTTGTGTTTATTATTTAGCAACAGAGTATTTGTCAAAGTGAGTTTTAATGAGCTAGTACATACCTAACATAGGTTAGAGTTCAACTGAAGGACTCTGAAAGGAATACCTAAGTGAGATTAAAAATAATTTAAAACCGACTTCAAAAAAGGTTCTCAATTCGCCTGTTTTTTTATTTTTTTTGTTGTATCTTGTTACGCCAATTGAGGACCGATTTTCAAAATTATTTTTTTGTTTGAAAGGGTATACTCCAGAGGTGGTCCCATATAAATTTTATTCCTGAGAGTTTGATAGTTTTCCCGTAAAACTCTAAAAACCTTCCCGCCTTGCCATTGTACGTTACGTAGTCACGCCGCGTGTAGAGTCGAACATTGAAGTCGGTTTTTCTTTTAGTTTTAAAACGTAAATATTATCTGGTATTTAATAAATATCAACTGGAAATTTTTATTCTATTTTTCATTGATGTATTTATCACAGGAAACCCGCAGCTTAGTCAGCTCTACACGTATTGACGTTGTATTTCCTGTGGATAACGCCGATTTAACTGAGAAGATGGTTTAAGTCGTGGGCAAGCCTATTCCATCTCAAACAATGTCCCAGGCACTACAGCGTCCCGTTCAGTGTAGGCATAGGTTGCCTCCTGACGGTGTATAAATCATCTAATATAGATGTAAAGTAAAATGTGAATTTTATTTATCACACAACACATGTGGTAATGCCTACATTAAATCAAATACATATTCAAAGAAAAATAAAAAATATTAAAAAAAAATTCTAAGTGATCCCAGCGATCCTACTGAACTTTTGCTTTTTGACTTTGACATAAATAGGTGTGTTTTCAAAGTGTTTAAACTTAAATATATTCATATATTTAAGTTTAAAAATTGATTGTTCATATTATTTTGTTATTATTAGGCCTTTGCCCGGCACAAGAATATCTACACCCCTATTTTTTAATTACCAAAAAAATTTTAACCATGGTCTCGGTGTCTGTTACTGATCACATATCTGTAGTTAAAACTCAAAAAAAGAGAAAAAATAATTATAACCTCAAAAGGAGACGAGACGAGTCAGACATGGATTTATGTTAGTTACTGCGGTTTTACTGACTGGGGATGATACGAGAACATAGTTCAAATAAGAGTCTCTACGCGATTGTGGTCTATAGTACTTATTTGTGCAGTTTTCATAAAATTTTGTTCGGTTTTGGTTGACTACAATCCTCGATAACTTTGTGATCGTTAAATAAAAAAAAGTTCTGACCATGCCATTATCATTTTCTGCATCTGCTGCAACTGTCCTTAATTTTTTTTTGGTAGTCATAAAATAGCGGTGTATATACCTACACTGAAACTAACATTATTTGTATTTGTCTACTGATTCATCCTGTTAGTAGATATGTTTAATTTATTTATTTACACACACATAGATAGTACATTACAGAATTAATATCTAAGAAAAAAAAGGACACAATAACATTCGTCAGAAAAATGACTCAACAATAAAATAAAATAAGTATACCTAAAGGTAGTCAAAATGCAAACACAAAATAATAACAAATTCATAAAAATATTTTTGCTTTTTAATAAATTAACTTTGCCTTAGAAAGCTTTTTGAAAAAGTTTAGGGTTTACTAGTTGTATAATTTTGCGCGCAGCGATAAAAAGTTTCAAAATATCGAAGGGTAATAAATTGTTTTATTTTTAGCGTTAGGCTGTAAAAAATACAGCAGGAATAGAATTTATGTAAAGCCAGTCAATTGAATGTTTTCACAAATAGAGAAATTTTGATTAGATTGTTTTTATATTTACTTTTAATTACCCGCCAAAACGCATTATGTTACAAAATAAATATAACCTTTTTTTTTATTAAACTAAATAGGTCAGCATTTGACCTCTGCCTGAAGTTAGGCAGTAGTGAGGTCTAAGATGAAGCATGCTTTCCTAGAAGAAACCTATTTACTCTTGATTTATGCGGTACTTGAACTCTCCGGTATTGTATCATTTGGATTAAGTTCTGTTCTGTATTTCATGCAGAGAATTTAAACGTTTAAATTTTTGTCTCGTTTTGCTCCATTCAGACCAGAGTGATACCATTCAGCGACCGAGAGAGGCATAAATTTTTTAGGAGCTTACAGTTTTGTAAAACAATTGTTTAATAAGCAACTACATATTTTTCTATTTACACAATATACTGTTGTTTTGGCACGCAAATTACAGTTATCATTTGATAGTACGATTATGTAGGTGCTACTTGAACCTAAAATTCCTATATTGGTGATCTTGGAATCGAAAAGAAAGAGCAACATTTCGATAATATCTAAAAACAGTGAGACTTTCACAGTATACCTAGGTAGGAACTACTAGGTTAGTACCTAGTAGTTCCTAAAAGTACATAAAAGTAGTCTTTTATGTAATTTAATTGGTTATCACGCCCCCTACCCGTATTTAGGATTATGTATTCTCTAAGGAACATAATACATGTATAACTTAAGCCAACGCGGACATCTTCCGGTAGTCTAATAACTCAGTCCTCATTTGGTCACCATAAATAGCTCGTACTTTATTTTCAATATTTATTAATAAAAATAAATTAAAATTTTGGAACATTTGTTTTTTTTGGCTAGGAAAACAAAAATCATTTGAAATAAGTTTTTGATCGACGTAGGTATTTTTCTTTTATAAAGTCGGGTAACAAAACATTTAACCGACTTTATAAAAGAAAAATATAATGTTTGTCTCAAGTCGATCAAAGGTTGATTGAAAGGGCTTTCATTTACTGTTTGATTCTAAAAGGATTGATACTTTTTCAGTAAAACTTAAAAACCTTATCCTCTTTCAATTTTCTATATACGGAGGTACGTTAGGACCTACATAGTTATTTGATAGTTTTTTTACGAGTAAGTAATAATGATGAATAACTTATTTAAATAATTATATGTAGTAATAAGATATGCTGTAAACGGGCTGACATAGTGACTCAAAAAGTCCTCTAAAATTCTAAGAATAAAAAAAAGAAAGTGAGGAAATAATCCCACCAAAAACATTCCATGTAAAATTGTTTGAACAGTGTACCGAGGACACCTTCTTCTGAAAGTTTCAGCTTTTTAACGTTGAAACGAAACTAAATCAGCTCAAAAAAATCGAGTCAGCAGATCACTTTATATTGTTTAGCAGAGGAGACTAGAGGAACTAGATATTAGTCATCCAATTCTTTGAATGAGGTTTAAATTCAAATCATTTATTTGCTAGAAAGTATGTACAATGATGGTGTAGGATAATAAGGTGAGTTCCAATACATTCTTACCATAATGGAGGTGTCCATCAACTTGTTATTAGTTAGGTTATTTCGGTACCTACTGTGCAGATTTAGGCTACTCTGAGCAAAGATTTGTTTGTTTGTTTGAATTGAATAGGCTCTGAAACTATCGGACCGATTAGAATTTTTTTCTTTTACTTTTAGAATGCCACATTATCCCTGATGAAAATAGGATATATTTTTTCCCGGGAAAATGAAGTTTTCCCGAGGGACCGCGGGTAACACTGCGACGGACGGACAGCTAGTATTTTAATAGAAAACATAGCCCAGTTTTATATTCAAATTATTTGATGTCATGGTGTAAACTGTCGGTGAAGCTAATAAATAAATTCATATAAATCTTGGTAAAATAAACTATTTTTAACACGTTTTAACGTATTCCTAGGCTGATTGACACATGAACTTTTACGTTGAAACTGACACACGTAAGGAGATCATTCAAATTGCACCAAAAAATTAAAGTGCCTGCTAGATAGAAAAAATATTATATTCTGTTAAAACACGTTACTCCTAACATTTTTTACTATGTCACCTAACTCGTTAAACCAAAGGGTTGTTAGTAATTTACATTACAAAAATAGAAAATATACTTGAAAAATCTAAAAATAATACCCGTTAAATGTAACATTTAAATCGCATGGATAAGAGAAGAGACATGTAGGTCCAGCAGCACACATTATAACATGACGTAACATATTTTTTTCTGGCCGGCACTTTTTGATTTTTGGTGCAAAAATGATGTCCTTTTTTGAAATAAATAAAATCTAGTGAAAATACTAAAAGATACAATCAGCATTGCCATTCAGCGTGGCAATGCCGCCAGTATTTTGGGCACGCTTTCGACTGGTAGTGACCTGGATCAGTTGAGCTATCTATAGATCGTTTTTACGACGGTCCTTAGATAGCTTGACTGATTCTATTGTATTTTGTAATTTTATGTACATATTGTTGTAGCTTAGTTTCTGTAAATAAAAATCACTATTATAAAAGATACAACTTAATAGTACATTACGATATTAGTGCGTAAAGATGGTTATAACATGCGAGGCGGAATTTCAGCCCGAGCCGCAGGCGAGGGCGTAATTGAGCCGAGCATGTTATAACCAATACGCACGTATATCGTACGACGTTTTTTAACACATTTGCGAGGAAACAGAAAAAAAAAACATTTAAATAAACTCAATCTGTGAATGCACACTGTTGCTTTCCCGCCATTTGAACAGACTGGCTACTGGCGCCGCGCGGCGATTAGTTCTCCTTTGAATAGCAACAGCGCGCTGCTCACTAGCTGGAGGCACGACTCCAGCTCGGCGGCGATCAGTTCCATATTTGAAATGGCAAATAATGCTGTTATGGAATTTGTATGGACTATAACATAACTATTTGCTTTGATAACACACGCGTTTGTTATGACCCGCTTTACATGTCTAAAACCGGTGGAATTACATCAGCTTTACGAGCAAGGGTGTTAAAAAAAATATTATTGTCTCTTTCCTTTTTAATAATTTCTTAAATTAACATAAAAGAGCCTTGTCACGGAATTCCAAACGTCCTGATCCGAAATGGTGAAAATGACTATAAATTATGAAATCTACAGGGTGTAAAAAGACGTCTACCGAAGCCGAAAAGGGTAGGTACAGCATCCCAACACACAACCAAATCCAAAAGGATTTTCCGAAAAAATCATTATATCCGGAGAAAACAGCGTTTGAAGAGTACTGTTTGCGTATGTTCTGCTGGCGCGTTGTTTGACGTAGAATGCTGGATTTTGAGTTTTAACAGTTTTTTTCTTTTAAAAATGAAATTATTAGGTTGGTACGATCTTATTATGTTGTAATAGTAGTAAATAGCCGAAAATTACATAAAATGACGAAGCTTAGTCAAAAAATTTTTTGCGTTTTTTTTTTCGCTAATAGGTTTAGAATCATGGTCTGATTGTAACCCCTCAGTTTTCGGTAGTTGTCTTTTTACACCCTGTATATTGACCATCCGTTGTTTTAAAAAGCTTTTAATTCACATTTTAGATTTGGAAGCTTCTTAAAATGCACATCATGTATCGCTTGTGTTATAAAATTCTTTGACAGCAAAACGTCTTCAATTTATCCCGGTCAAATCTTGCAAGCAGAATCTGATCTACTTGAGCTGATATGTTCGATTGAGCTGAATTTTAGCCTTGGGTGACAATGGTAACAGCGAGCTGATCGGATGATTCAGGTGCTGTTAAACGGAACTCTAGGCCGTTGATACTTGAGATGTTGGTCAAGTTTCACCGCCGTACAATCAGAATTATTTATTTGGTAATTCATTAATTTATCTTCAACTCAGTTTTCTTTCATTTATCCGTTTTAGGGGCCGTATTCGCGTTCCTTTTCTCGTTCGTTTGATGAATATTCAGATGCCTCAAACGACGATTTCTGACTTGAAGGCCTTTGTTAACAGTTCATATTTCGGAAATTCAGTAAGATTTATATTTTTTTGTAAAACAAATTAATGAAAAACTTGAGTTGACCGTTTTCTGATCCTACATAGAAACAGATAAATGTTTTATCTACAAACTGACTATCTTATTTTTATAATATAAGTGCTAGATAAATAAATAATAATTTACCTATAGGTAATTTTATCTGCGCCTGAGATAATTTCTCTCCTATTATATGCCAAAGAAACTTTGTGTAATAGTCGAGAAGAGCAGATGTTTAATGATATTAATAAATAAATATGTAAAATTACATAAACTTTACATAAAACAGCTTTTTAGTTTGGTCAACTTTGCCTAGTTTGTTCTATCAACCTTATTAAGGTAGGTACCTAAGGATATGTGAACCATTTTGCGAGATACATAAACTTTATTGTTTTTGTTTCCCATTAACTCATAAATAATTTTGAAGGTGATTTTTTTTAATTTAGTTTTTCTTTTCATTTTGATTCAACGGAGAGTTTAATTTAAGTATCTTAAGTAAGTACTTATGTCCAATCGAAAATAATTATTAACTTTGGCTTTTAAATCATTTATTTGCAGAATACAGTACATAATAATGTCAAGATCTTAAACTATATAGTTATATTGGGGTTATGTATTCAACCTGCATGCAGGCGTGCAAATGTTATTCATTTTTAATTTATAAATTCAGTCAGGTTTATCAAAAGGTTGTCATCTATACTATAATATTATTAAGAGGAAAGATTTGTTTATATGTATGTTTGTTTGAATTGAATAGGCTCCGAAACTGCTGGTCCGATTTGAAAAATTCTTTCACCATTAGAATCCTACATTATCCCTGATGAACATAGGCTATATTTTATCCCGGGGAAGTGAAGTTTTTCCGAGGGATCGCGGGTAACACCGCGGCGGACAGCTAGTTATAAATATAACCATACACTAAAATAAAATAAGATAATAAACCTACTGTGGAATACACGAGGGCTAAATTCTAGTGATAAATAATTCAGATACCTACATTATATTAATGAAATTGTTATTATTTAAATAAATAAATAATAAATAAACCGCCGGATGATTGAGTTCCACGGATTTAACAACTTAGGAAAGGAGAGGAGAGTGGGGTAATGTCAACCAAAGTTAAACAACCGACCGCAGGATTCAAACAATGACATGTTGCATTCGACGACCTCTGTGGCGCAGTGGGTGAAAGCCTGCTTGAGACGCAGAAGGTTGCGGGTTCGATCCCCGCCGCGGGATAAATGTTTGTATAATCTGCAAATATTTATCTCGGGTCTGGGTGTTTCTATGTATATGTATGTATGTATTTACAAACAAAAAGTATATAAGTAGTATATCAGTTATCTGGTTCCCATAGTACAAGCTATGCTTAGTTTAGGGCTGGATGATGCTGTGTGAAAATGTCCAGCATTATTATTTATTTATTCAATCAAGAACACGAGTAAAATTAGCTTTAAGTAGTGATCCCAGGGGTCCTACTGAATAAAATGCTTTTTGACTACTGTAAAAAAAAAATACTAGACTTTCTCTCAAATGAATTCAATTCAATTCAATTTATTCATAAAACATAATACATAAAATTACAATTATTATAAATAATTTACATCGAACCCCGCACTAGGCTAGGCCTGTATCGCGGCAGTTCGAGTGTAATTATTAAATAAACATATTTATAATAAAAACCTTAAGATACATATAACATATATATACAGATTATAATAAACCTAATTGACTACCTTGTGCTCATAGGCATACCTATTCAATCTTGGTGAGAACTTGATGTCAAACTGCCGATGTCTACCCATAGAAGCCTCTCATGATAAGACAGAGTTTGTGCGAACGATCAATCATCTCAACAGATTTTTTCTGTCGTTTGTTGAACAAGCTCTATTTTCTATTGATCTCAGATGTCCTTATTCTGGTGAGAATCGTCGCGGTCTCGCGTTTCCATCGCACAAAGCGCGCTGTGTTGTGATCCGGAACAACAACATGAATGTGATACGCCCTCTGCCGGCATTGTCCAAACAACATCTTTGACAGCTTCCACACCTGAATAGTGAAGGTTTTGCTCATTTTTTTTATGTTCTAATTTTGATTTTTGCTTGTGGAGTACGTTTTGTTGGTCTATTCTATTTGGTTTAATGATTGTTTTGAAGACAAGATAGCAAGACATAGGGGAACTATTAAAAACCCACCACCCTTAACCATTTTTTCAATTAAACTCAGATTTTTTGTAAATAATAATATACCTACGACACCTTAATTTAAGAGGAATGGTGTCTTTTAATCATGTAATATTTTGCGATGGGTCAAATATTGCCCTTAAATACTTCAAATGCTAAATATTTACTGTCAGTACCTACAATGATTATTGTGTCGGTAAATAATGTATGTAACCATAGAAAAAGTAAGCGGGAACCTAGCCACGACCTAGGTAAGGCGCAGTGTACAATGTTTGATTCGGTCCTATTTAAACAGTTTCGTTTTGGTTCAAAAACATTGTTTCTATGAAAAAAAGACAAAAAATATAGCCACTCAAATTAAGTACCTAAGTACCAAAACTATGATGCTTCTCTATTTTAACGTTAAAAAGTAAGTAGAAACGTTGCCAGCTTGCGAGCAGAAAATCATTGCCTAATAGAAATATTTTTGTAATTAATCCTACATGACAAATTATTATAATTGAAGTAGGCAGGCAGGTATTAATTTCATGTGCATTAAATTATTGCAGAGTGTGAGAAGGATGCAGGCGGGTAGAGTTACCTACCGTGCAGGTTGGCGAGGACCAATGATTGATAATGGGACATTATGCATTCACGCGGACGGACGTGTAAATTATACTCTAGAGGAAGCCATCGAGACTGGAGCCCATAATAAGACATAGAGTACAAAAATCTCCCACCTGCCTTAATGTGGCTCTCGCCTTACCCTGTCCGAGCTACCCCCCGCGCCCCGCCGCGGCCCCTCGACCGCGAACCTATTCATTTCTTACAATTAATCAAAATTAAATCAACCGCCGACCGCGACTTTGACTTTAGCATCTAATCAAGCGCAGATAAGGTCGGTATTGCTACGGCCCAGAGCGAGGGGGGCGTGGCAGGCGGGAAGAAATCTGGCCAATACAGTGCGGTAACAAAATATCCGGATTGGCTATTAGCAGGCCCCGCCCGCGGGGGGAGGGCTCGGCACGCGGTGGAGCAGGGGCGTAAGCGCCAGCCGCGCGCGCGACTCCTACGCCCTTTCGGATGCGAGCCGCCGGAACACGTCTCAGATCGATAACGTCGTACGTAGTACGCGAGGGGTGGTGAATTAGGATGGTTCGGTCGTGAAGGCCTGGTGTGTCGATACACGGGGGGTTTCTTTTTACAAGGCGACGGGCGGCGCCGCCGGCAGAAGCGCTCCGGCCGCCGCGCAGAGCGCTCGCGTCGCGATTACCACACTGTTACACGTTTTCCGCGAATTTTCCATCGAGAAAATTTGCATTGGCTTTCATGTTTTACAAGCCTTCAGGCCTAATTTTAATAATAGTAACAAAATTATCTAGTGTTTTAAAAAACAATTAAAGTGCGTATTTTAAATAAACTAACAACGGCCTAAAATTGTGATATTATAATAAATCGAACTTCCAAAACTCCAAGCGATGTAAAAATAACTAAGCTGCAGGCACACAAGCGAAAAAAATGCAAGCGATGAGTGCGAATGCGAGCGCGCCGAGGGCTCCTCAGCGGTCTCCCTTCGGGATCCAAGAGCTGCTCGGCTTGTCGGACAACCGCGAGAGCAGAGAGCGGTACTTCGAAAACAGAGAAGGAGACAGGGTGCTGAACCTGTCGGAGAGCCGGGAGGGGCGCACGGCGTACACGCCGCAGTTCCAGCTGCCGGCCTCCGTGGCCAGCCGGGTTGCCTACGCGGCGGCCTTCAACGCGCAGGCGGCGGTGGCCGCGGCCTTCCTGCCCGGACCGCCGCTCGGCCTGCACCACCCACCTGGTAAGATGATCCAACTTCTAACATCATCTCAGACAAATAAGGATTTACTTAAAGCTCCACACTTGCCTGATTTAAAACCAAGTTAGCAGCGTTAACAGATATTTAGGTAGAGTAGGAGTAAAGATCTTAATTCTCTAATTCGTTAACAAAATTGGATATCGAATCGTGCTCTTGCTTCACGGAGGTAAATATTTATTTATATACCGTGGCTTGAGAGATTATCTTCTTGTTTACGCTATAAGTAATTTATTTTAGAGGTTAACTAAGTTACGATACGGTTCTGGTTTGAGCGCTTATTCAAAAGATTTTTGACTACTACGCCAAATTTCTATGTGGTAGGCATTTTAACTAGATTAAATTATTAACATTTTGAATATTTAATACTTAGTTGAATTAATTCAAATTAGTGTAGGTTGATACAATTGTAAAAAAACAGCTAGCTTCTAAAAAATACTCTTAAAATTAGTAATTTTAAAGCAAGAAATTGATTAAAACTAGGCTCTTTCCATTGAACACGGCTAGTGTGTGCGCGACAGCCGCGCGCCGACGGGTTCGCCTCCATTGTGCAACGTGTTTAATTACCCTTTTTCATCATTTCTTATTGTTTTTCATTATAATTAGCGTCTTTACGGACAATGCGTCTGTTCGCGCCGCCGCGGCTCGGGTTACCCACCTCTTTGATCTTTAAACTTGTTAAAAATATTTAGAACTTTGGTTGAATATCGGATTCATTGGATTTCATGATTTTTAAATAGAATTTATAAAAGATTATGTTTTTTTGACGTTGTCACAAAATTACGATTCAAAAACCGTATTAACAACTAATTTAAATTAAATGCTTGAATGCCTTGGAAAATTAAATTGAAATTAGGTTTACATAAAGTAATTTGCCTCTACGTTTGTACCTACTAAAATTAATTTTACGTGATCCGACGGCAAAGCTCAAAGCTGTACGTATCTACCTAGTAGGTAACCAAATTTTATTTCTAATCAAAAAAGTGGATAGAGTTTTCGATTATTTAAGTTGATAAATTACATAAAAATGTAAGTAAGTAATAATTATAAATGCTTACCATTTAATCATTGCACCAAGCAACGTTCGAAACGGTCTGTAAGTGGATGGGTGACCGCCAGTGGCATTTTCATCTGAGCGCTTCCGTGCTTCGGAGGGCACGTTAAATTGTCGGTCCCGGCTATTGAAGTCGTTAAGCCATGACGGAGGCCTTAAGGCGGCCTAAAAACTCCGTCACCAGAGTTGGCCACTGACTCATACGAACTTACTTACTTATTTAATCATGCTGCTTCAACAAACCAACCGCTTACACTAAAAAATACAAACTACTTTAACATTTTTCATTGTTATTATTATTATTTTATTTATTTGTTTTATAAAAAGCTAAGAATATATTAAAAAAATACAAATTGTGTTTTTGGATTTATTTGCAAACCTAGATAAAGTACCTAGATAAAATAAAGGTGAATCCAAAGGCCGCAGCTAGTGAGCTCCACAAGAGCGTTGCGCGACTCCTGCGCAAAACAAAAGGGTTGCACAATGCGCAATCTGCTATTATTCGCACATCCAGCTGCTCTCGGGGAGTGCTACTGCTTTATTTTTGGATGAAGTAAAATGTACTAGATTGGCGTTAATGCCTCAAATTTTCTAGAAGATACTCATAGTTGCTAAACTTATTTAACGAGCCTCAATTTTGTTTGACTGGATCTTGACTTTTTAGTTTTAAGATGGATCATCTAAAAGAATACTAAGCCCCAAACCGTATTTCTTGCCTTGATTCTTCACGGCATTGGTCGCGCAGGAGTAAAATTAGTTTTAAGACTATTTAAGTGATACCAGCGGTCCTACCTGAATAAATGCTTTTTGACTTTGACTTTGCGTATTGACTGAGCGTGCAGCCTCACGAGGCAGCCGTGCGCGGCAAATCCTCGGTCAGTCAGGCATGACGTGTCTCGCTCGCTGCAAACGCTCGGTAAACGTCACCTGAGGCAAATGCTTGAGGCTGCTCGCTCAGTCAGCACGCGGTTATTGCTTATTTTTCTGAAGATCCGCGCTTTGTGTTTTGTTCTCTCTTGTGTCATTGCCCTTAGCACAAGATGAGTTTAGTAACTTAGATTTAGCTACGTAATAAACATTTTTAAGACTTGTTAGCAAATTAACACTTCATTTGATGTGATACTGGGAGGAAACCAGTTCGTATTACTTATGAGCGACGGCAAAAAATACATTGAAGTCGTAAAACTTTTTTTCAGTCGGACAATAATAATGTCTTTCAAATATACCTTATGAAATATCTGCCAATAAGATTGTGCCAAGAGGCTTTGCATATAAGATTCTTCTTAAAATAAGTCGGTACTTGAACTGTCATACCCTCTACATATTCGCCGATGATAGACGAATGCCAACGTTCACGAACGTGTAGAGGGCCTCATCGCCTGTCATCGTCTTTCCATTTAATAGTTCGGCAAATAGTTCGCCGGCGAATGTGTATATAGAGTGGCCGTTATGTTCCTCATTACCCTGTGTCGTGACTGTAATTGAGACATTTTTAACATCGTCAGCTCATTATTTATTATTTAAATACTTTATTGCACAAAATTTACATAAAAATTTGCACAATTCACATCAATTTGCTCATCTCTACATTTTAACCTTCTCTAGTTAAACATAATAAACATAAACATTTTTATTCAGGTGTAACAATCTTGGGTACTTAACTATAGTTACAAATCATACCTCAGAGTAATATTAACTTACATAACTAAGATATGCTAAGGTATTTTTGTATAAATAATATAAGTTGTAACTGCAGATTTAGTTTAGTAATACCTAAAAAGAGATACAAAACAAAATAAATTGGTTATTGCGGGTACAAATTTGCGAGTGCGCTAGCTCCCACCCTAGGAGAACCTGTGTTGTGGGTAGCTAGCCTCTTTCGAACTTTGTGTCCAAGTTGTGTTGCCGCAGTTTCTTATACGCTAGATTAGAGTGCGACTGTTTTTGCGGTCGACTAATAATGGTAAACTAGTTAAATAATTAGTTGATTTAGTAACTTGATTTACTATTAAAATATGTATATTTTTTTATTAGAATTAGTACTTTATGGTGAAATAGGTACCTACTTCATTAAAGAAAATCCTTGTTCCATAAGTACTGTCAAACGGTGAAATCACAAAAAAAACAAGTCTATTTCCAAAATGACATTACGCCATTCGCCGGGTCTTGTATAACGATGAGACAAAGCCATGTCAGATATAGGCCTAGGTCATGGGTGTGGTACACCTCTCCTAATTTGAATAGAGATGAACCAAACCTAATAAAAGTCCATAAAGCGTGTCATAAGCTTTCGTATCGAACCGAACTATAGAATCCCTTTCTCATTATCTACTTTATCCTCTTCAAACAAACAATCCCTCACTCCCATGAGAGCCTTACAAATTAAAATAATATTCCTATCGAACTCAACACACGTCAAAAACACAGCAACACCTCACAAAAAGGTATTTTTTATGTCCTATTGAAAGGACTAAACGGCCCACACCTTCGAGACGTCCTTTGTGCGGGACAAAGGTGGTGAGATAAAGACTGGCTTGAATGAGATTGAGAGATGATAAAGGCTGAATTAGTGGTCACTTGGAGTGGAGACTGGGGGCATTGTAGCTGCTCTGTTGATGTCGTGTACGGTGTCATGGCTCATGGCTATGGCTTGCCGATTGTTGGACTGGCAAGGTCGTACTTTTTGAGACGTACATGCCCTTTTTTGCTTTTTATTGCTAAGCTATAGAGTAAGGTGTGAAAGATAATGCGCTTATGGTCCGACAAATAACATGCAATTTATTGTCTAACAACCAGCTGTTTAGTGTTCCTTGTGATGTGGGTCAGGCGGGTTCTGTATCGATCGCGGCATTATCTAGCTAGAGAATCCTATTTCCCAATGCTATAACTGGCAGATAACTTTGGCTCTAGTCAAAAAGCTTTACTTTTTTTGATTTGAAACTTGACTATACATAGATATATTGTATAGATTTTAATAAGAATCACCAAAAAAAAAGCTAGGCCTAAAACCGTGTAAGTTGATTCTTCAAAGTATTTTTTGCGGCAGAATAGTAGTAGAATCATCCCACTCATATAATAAAGCTGAAAGTTTGTGAGTTTGTTTAGATATTTGTATGTTTGTGTTTCAATCACGCCTAAGGCAGTGAACCGCTTTGTATTTGGTATAGGCGTAGATAGTGACCTAGAATAGCATAAAGACTATTACAAATGTTATTGGTACCACGCGGGCGAAGTCGCGCGAACAAGCTAGTTATAAATAATTAAACTGGTAGTTTTACAAAATAAATGCTTATTGGCTGCTCATATTCTTAATTAGTGACCTATGGAGTAGGATACATTCGTAATACTTACGATCGCTCGGGTAGAACATATTCAATTAGGTATATTGGATTTTAGAGTTTAGGCAAAAGCAATTTTTGTACAACCGACATAAAACTCAAAACTGTCTAAACTCATATGGTATGTTACTCTACCAACCACACTGATGGGGGGGCTGTTGGGAATAAACCTATTCTACTGGGTAAGCTGACTTGCTGGCCTGGTCCGACTGGGCAGAAGTAACCCAAAACAAGCGAGGATTTGTGATTTCGCTCTCAGCGAGGCGGAGTGAACCCTTCCACAGCTGGTTGTGGCGCGGATAAGGGCATGTAGCGGGAAATCCGTTAATTTAGGACATGGAAAACCAAACTATATGATCAGACAAAATAAACTACAACCTTAGGCACTTGTCCGACCGAAAGCGAGTGAGCGATAAGCGATCAACTATTTTATCGCTCAAGAGACGAACACAAGGTAACAGATCCTGTGTAAATAAAAGAGATAAATATAATAATAGTACATCGCCAGACGTTCACACTGCCGGCGACAGAACTATCAAAATTTACTCGCTCGCGTGGCGGTCAAAAATGTTGAATTTTGTATCAAAAGTCACGCCGAGCGATGAACTAATCACAGCCCAGCGATATAACTGATCTCTCTCTAAACTCAAATGTCTGCAGAGAAGAGTCATCATGGTGGCTGGTTTGTCTTATTATCCACAGTTTTACTTCGCCCAGTGCTTCTTATTTCTCTTGGTTCTCCTAAGCCTTTAGACAACCCAAACAGGTAATCCTATCTCATGTCACTAATTCTTGGTCTTCCTCCTCCTCCTTGCTTTTACCGTATCCCTTAAAAAAGTAAGTAAAGCATGATGTTCTTAATAAATCTGTCATGTCGTATAAGATGGCCTACCATCTCCTCTTTTCTCGACAATTTTCACTAGAGTAAAAGAAACTGGTAAATATTGTAGTTTGCACTCGCTACCGCTCCTGGCTTCCCCCGGCTTGCAATTTGTCGGTCGGCGCGGGCGGGAGAGTCGACGTGTGAAATGCACCCACTCCTGCTTACCATAACATACGGAGCGGATCGCACCTAGCTGTACGTGTGTCTGTATCGAACAGGGGAATTACTTGGTAATTTCCCCGAAGAATTTGAAGTCTTTCTAGTGGGCGTAGAAGTTATTTTGAAAATTGATTTTAAACGGGTTTTAATTCTAGATTTATATTAACATGGCGTAGTCAGAATAAATCAGCCTTCAGACTCGAAATGCGTAATAATTAGCACTTTGCTCAAAATAGGATTTGAAAAGGCAGACCAAACCCACATTGTATTTTTTATGGATTACAAAATCTAAACTGTAAAGGCAAAGTAATAGAACTCAATTACCGTGTATACCGTGTATAAACCTTTTTACTCGGTCTACCGCGATACAGGCTTGGCCTAGTGCGGGGTCCGTTGTAAATTATTTATGTATGAAATAAATAAATAAATAAAAAAAATCTTCATTAGAACAATTTAGACTTTTAGATTTAGAGAGGTAACCATTCTGTGTCATTATGTTTTTAGATCTTTTTAGTCTCAATATGGATGTCCTATAAAAGCTGATTGAAATGACCTGAATCACGAAATAAAAATCACATATTTTCGAAATCATGCGAACGTCTCTACGTTGAAATATAGGCTTTATCCCAGACTGTCTAGGTCTAGATCAGGTTGAAGCTGGAGCGTGAGGGCGCGAGGGTGTGAAGTGAGTGCGGCCCGACACCTCGACACAAAGACGCCTGTAATAGCTAGTTTCCCACCACTAGTGTTGACGAATGACTTTACTTGCTCGATACGAGCTCTTATTAAAAAAAAACTATATATATACTATGTATCGCGTGTAAAACAACAATTTAGAATTAAAAAAGACTGACATCATAATACTATGTAAAGAAATATATATAGTTTCTTCGTTATTCTGCCTCCGGTGGCCATCTTACCCTAGCTTATTGCGTAGCTGAACAAGATTGGATAATTCTAGAAGTTTTTTCTGGGGAAAAATGGTTGTAGTTCAATTAGATACTTATATTATCAAAACAATTTTCAGAATTTGCTAGGAAAGCCCAATACTGTTCAGGGAATCGTTGACAGTGAACAAAACGTTTTATAAATCACTCGTTCATATAAATTTTGGACCATTTTGAAAAGAATTCTACGATAGATTTTATTTAGTTTTGATGGATACAAGAGTTCTTAATTTTCCTGAAAATTCACCTCGTGGTCGTGCTTGCTTAGTCGTTCTTGATAGATCGTCGAAGTTAAGCAACGTTCGAAACGGTCTGTAAGTGGATGGGTGACCACCAGTGGCATTTTCATCTGAGCGCTTCCGTGCTTCGGAGGGCACGTTAAATTGTCGGTCCTGGCTATTTAAGTCGTTAAGCCATGACGGAGGCCTTAAGGCGGCTTAAAAACTCCGTCACCAGAGTTGGCCACTGACTCATACGAACTTACTTACAAACACACCTTCCTAATTTTTTTCTAGTTATCGAACAAACAGACTCACATTTGTTCTAACCGAACTCTTCTCTACATTACTATGCATAAAGTTCAAATTCATTTACTCTCAGAAATGCCACCCTCGGCTCTAATTAGCTTGAAAACGAAACTATCTTTCGCAGGCTGTATTTCAGATCGTAAACTGTTTGTTTTAAGGTCTGTTTTAGCGTGTGCTGAGAGGTACAATAATAGAGGACACTCGACCTCTCCGAGGAGTGAGAATTCCACCGAGATTTACTTTTTTCTCGTAAAGTGCTGCACTGAACACTTTGTAAAGTAAATTAAGAATATTGGGGTTTCAATTACTTAGGATGTTTCAGTAGTGTTCACAGAAGTTATTGAAAGTGGGGTAGGTTTGGATAAGATGAACTATAGTGTGATTCGCCCTCTGCACATCTACGAGTATGTGTTACTGTTTTATTAAAAACAAGAATTTCGTTTAATTAATAAGTCATATAATTTTTTACCTATTTATTTTTATAAGTGGTGTTATTTTTCTCATCGGAGAATTGCCGAATTAAACATATTTCAGTCCACCGTTACTACGAGTTGAGAACGTTGTGTTACTGTAGAGCCTACAGTAACGCGTTATGTGCACTACACAATAGCTTTTAAGTTTCAGTCTTTGAAAGTAATTTTATTATTATTTAAACAATAATGTGAAACATTTTGGCATCGCCGCTGAAAGCCAGGCATTTAACTTCAACAGCGACACAATAATTCAATAATACCTCATTACCCTCTGAAAACCCAATAAAACCTAACTTCTCGTCCATATTTCAGCTGACGCCAAATAGCCCAGCCTCCGTCCCCCTCACTCATATCAAGTTCCATATCATCTCTCTCTGTCTTCGAACAGAAATACCCGATTATGATAATACTCCCTCGGGCAGAATACAAATTGGTAGGTTTTATACAATGAGTTATTTAACGCGATAACTTCATGATCTTATTATGGAAATTTTATTATCGTTTATACGACGTAATGAATTTATTATGGTGATATATTTTATAATATCGCCGGGAGCCTTGTCGAGATATATTATGTGGCTTGTTCAGTACATGTTTGGCATGCGTTGGGGTAGGTACATAGATGTAGGTCTCTACTTATTTAATATGAAATAGCAGAAAGCTATTGCTAGATCGTAAATCAAACTCGCATACTTCAAGCTTTTATTTACATTTTATGATCGGAAATACCCTAACCTCCTCGTGAAGACTTTATTTTAATAAACATACTTATTTAAAATAGTTCTACTTCACTTAAAAAGAGTACCTATTGAATAGGATCGAAAACTTTTCAATTCAGTGACTCAAAAGCAAATTAAAAAAAATGAAAAAATGAAAAAATATTTATTTCAGCAAACACAGTTTACAACAGACAGTTATGCAGAAGGTATGGTGTTGCCGTAGCTTAAAATTTATTGACTTATTCTATTTCATTTAATTACAAGGAGATATTATTTCCCGGAGAGCCGACTGACAAATAGCCATTTCATTTGTTGTGTAACGCCACCGTATCGCATCTAAACGCTTGTTTTCACAGCTACAAAACGCACCCCCGAAAAATCTATAACTCCCCCTACTTCCTACCTCCCTTCCCCCTCGACACACTCCAGTTTTGGACTTTTTAACCCAAGATGGCTTAATTTCCTTCTCGCAACGATTATTTCTTTCTTAAAAAACTCCATTAGAATTGCTCAGCGGGGCGTAGGGGCGAGGGGAGGGGGCACCCCCCTGTTTGTCCCCGCTCGAAATGTTTGGGGATTAGCATTTAGCAGGTTTGCGGACAATGCGTGGAAAGGAACGTTTTTTTTGCAAGTGCCGCGAGCTTCACGAGTAGAACGGAACGCTTTTGTTTTTGAGTGGCGTCTCGTGATGCCGAATTACGGTGTTTGAGGACTACAGAAAATATTTTAGGTTTTAGAAATCATTTAACAATGGTTTGGCAATCACGCAATTTTTACGAGAAAATTCAACTTTTTGATTCGTACCTATTTTATTTCGTCAAGGAAAATAAAGTGCCTGTTTCTCCAAACTCTTTTTTCTAAATCAAAGTATTTTAAAGTAATATTAAACAAAGTGTCAGACGGAATTCACGGCTAGTGCTGTTGTCCCTGGCTGTGCCCCACGAGCAGGTCACGCAGACGTGGCACAATTAAATTTAATTAGTCGAATACCGACCGTCTGACTCGAGATCTATGCCCCAAATTAACCTGTCTTATAGAAATGGCTTAATTAAATTGGCGAATTCACTTGAGTTTGGAATTATTTTATTAAGTTGTTGAAAATTTGCGTTTGGGTCTGTAGAAAAACATTAAGGTAACTCATTTATGAAGTCTTAGTAGGCTACGTTATTATAAATTGATACGTAGGTAAAAATCTACAAAATATAAAATTTTTGATTATAAAAAAAATCATCGTTTTTTTTTTTTTTATATCACAGAACTAACTGATTATTCAGTAAATTGAGTAAGTTTTTATTTTTAATCAAATGGTTGACCACGACTACTTCGGCCCAGTAAGTAATGTAGACTCGTAGTGATACAATAACTTAGTTTTCTGCAGCACTTCATAAAGCTGTATGAGCATAGGTACTTGCGGCCAATTGAGGTTGCTCTGTGAGTGCGGATGCGTTATCCTTGCGTAGCGGCAGCGGTGCGGCTGCGGAAACGCCGCGGGGCTCGGCCCGCTTTGTTAATTAACTGCCAACCGAACCGACTCACAATCAGGTCAGAGTCGGAGGCACAGCGAGCCCAGCATTACGTGATAACCTTATTAATAAAACCCCGAGACCTTAACCAATTCGTGGTCATGCTACTTTATCTGATCATTGCTGCGTCGACTGCTCAGTCGATGCGGTGATTGAAAATTTTCACCCTTCTTGCTGTAGGTACTCTATGTCATCATCATCATCCGCAGCCAAGAATAACCCACTACCGGGTATAGGCCTCCCTCTGTTTACGCCGTTCATTCCTCAGGTCATTCATTCATTCACAGGTCTTGTGCCTCTCGCATCCAAAATCTATGTTGCCTCTTGATGTCGTCTACCCATCGCGCAATTGGACGGCCTCGACTTCTATGTCCAGTTCTCTAAGTACAGCATCATAAGTAGGTACTAGTTACAGAAAATATTAACCAGTGTACATCTTACGGACCCGTAGGTACCAGTCCCATACATTTGTAACCATAGTAGAATAGAAGAAAAGCTAGAAGCAACCAAAAATAGAAGCTAGTAAATGAGTATACTTTTTGAACATATTTTCAATATAAATAAGTCTAACCGAAAACGTTCATCAATCGTAACCAACAGGCCAATGTACCATGGTTATAGCCATAAACCAGTTAGAAGTACCTGTACTAAACTAGACAATCACGACTCCCAAGACACGGAATACATTCTTCCAAGTTCCTTCGATGCTGTCGGGTGGTCGCACACAGCCAAGCCAAACGCGCCGATCTGTCAATGCAATAGAGGAAATGCTGCTGACGTCAGAAGCGAGCCGCATTTTCTGACGTCATCATATTTTTTTGTATAGAAAAATGACTGCGGCGCGTACGGCGCGGAAAAGTGTGCGATCTGGTTTAGGAAGGAAAACCAGTAGATGTTTGTTAATGTTCGCATAGCCCAGTGTGTCCACGTTTTCATAAATCGCTCTATCCATGGTTTTAAATCGCAATTTTCTTATTAAGTGCAAAGTGAGGCAATCCACTTTTAATGATCTCTTCCTGTCCCACTGAACTGCGACTTTCATTTTATTTCATAGCCTCGTCTGAAAATTCCTTTGTAGACCTACACTTTGTCTTTAGGTAGTGCTGGCTGCTGGAGCGAAAAGCTTGAGAGTATTTTGTTTGTGTTTTTACTTTATTTAATTAAAAACTGACGAGTAGCATCGGTGCAACAGAAAGAATAAACTAAGACCATTGTGCATTTATTGACAGAAAAAATCTCCTTTCTATAATATACTAGCTGACCCGCGCGACTTCGTCTGCGCATTATTAGGAACAAAATGCAGGAGTCTTGAGTGAATCGAAAAAATATACAAACTATTAAACTCTTTCGCTTGATACAATAATCATTTTAACGTTAAGCTTTATGAATTGTTTTGAATTTCGATCGAATAAATAACTAATTTTGCGTTATGTTCCTCTCCTCTCAAGAATTTCAAGAGGTAGGTAATCTTGCAATGCTTAGAACAAAACGATAGTAAGTACCTAAGTTCGTATGAGTCAGTGGCCAACTCTGGTGACGGAGTTTTTAGGCCGCCTTAAGGCTTCCGTCATGACTTAAATAGCCGGGACCGACCAACGTGCCCTCCGAAGCACGGAAGCGCTCAGATGAAAATGCCACTGGCGGAGATGAAAATGCCACTGGCGGTCATCCATCCACTTACAGACCGTTTGGAACGTTGCTTAACTTCGACGATCTATCAAGAACGACTAAGCAAGCACGACCACGAGCGCTTCAAAACTATAGTGGCAACTGGTGTGAAACTTGTCGAAGCGAGCGGCAATTTTTTTGAAGAAATTGACTCGAAACGTATTTTTTTTAATAGCAAGCACTGTTTGGTTTTGAATTTCGAAATAAAACGATTATAATAGGTAACTAATATTACCTACCTGCAAATTCGTGAGCAAAAAAACATAAGTAGGTACTTGAAATTTGAAAACAAACAAAAAGATCGGAAACTCTAAGCAAAAATCTCCATTTACTTTTCAAAACTCAAAATGATCATATCTTAATAGAAACGCCACCTAGGAGCAAAGTATAAATCAGTTTACCCTCGGTGATATAGATGGCGTGAATTGAAATAAATTGAAATTGAACTAAAGCCAAGGAAAAAATATTTTAATATCAAAAAAGCATAACTTCGGAGTTCAGATATATTGATGGGTGGGAACACACATTTTACATGTTTATAATTAATTTTAAAATCATTTATTAAGCAAAAAAAAAAAAAAAAACAAAAAGAATTTAGAGTGCAAAAAGTGGCTCGGGCGGTCACCCATCCTCTTTATGACCGCGCCCAGGGTCGCTTAACTTTTTTCCCCATACAAACTTGCAACCCTTATTTTGACGCCCCCTTATGGTTATTGACAAAAAAAGTAGCCTATGTCCATCCCTGGGGTATACTCTTTATCTATGCCAAATTTCAGCTTAATCTGTTCAGCGGTTTGGGCGTGAAAAGGTAACAAACAGACAGACAGACAGACAGACAGAGTTACTTTCACATTTATAATATTAGTATGGATCTTAAAATAATAATTTTCTAACAGCCACTCTACAGTCTACACATTCGCCGAACTATTATTTGGATAGAAGATGACAGCGAATACAGGCTTCGTCAGGAATTCGTCTATCATCGGCGAATATGTAGAGTGCCTCTAAGATGCAGTCTGTGGGTTAGGTGTACTAGGCGAAACTTGAATGCCCTTCGGGTCCAGGCATGTTTTCAGAAGCACGCGTCGATGATTTTTACGCGATAATCCGTAAAGGAACATCGTCCTTGATGCGTCGGGTGCGGGGCAGCTCCAACAGCTTCCTGAAGCTCATAGGAGGAAGGCTGGATGTTGACTGTGCCTTTATGAAGCACTGGACAAAAGTCTCAATGTAATATTATAGGTATAAGTAATGGTTTTCTTTTATTTTGTGTGTGTTCTATTATTTAAATATGACTAACATTTAATTTTGTAAGGCTGAAATAAATGATTTGATTTGATTTAAGATACAATTATTTGAATTTTTAAACTGGTATTTCGTAGTATTTTGTTTCATGTAATT
The DNA here is from genome assembly GCA_963565295.1 of Epirrhoe alternata. Taxonomy (NCBI): domain Eukaryota; kingdom Metazoa; phylum Arthropoda; class Insecta; order Lepidoptera; family Geometridae; genus Epirrhoe; species Epirrhoe alternata. The sequence goes on along the minus strand of OY751385.1, from coordinate 12,997,028 downwards.
TCGACGGCCTACTTTACCCTCTCTCCTCTTCCGCACAGTCGTTTAGGTATGTCTGAGTAGGTACTCAATAAAAAAGAAAATATTGCCTATACGCAAGTAAGTAGGTCCCTGGTATATTTATTTCAAAATGGCCTCAAGATACAAGAAAATTATATTTTATAAACCGTCGCATACTTTGATAATATTTCACTGAAGACACCCATTTTCCATTTTCCGCATGTCTTCCAGACTAGTTTAAACTAGAACAATGTTAGACTTCAATCTCACGATCAAGTTTGAACTCTAACTTCTTCAGGCAAGATTCAAATTCCTTCAAGTGTAGTATCTTGTTGTAGCATGTTTGTGTGTGTTTACGAGACATCAAAGCTCGCCGCCGGAGTGAATGCCAATTGGTTTTTTTATCGTTTTGTGGAGAGTCGTAACTTCATCCCCTTACCCTCTCGCTCCCAAGATTGTAAGTACTTTAAAATATCGATACAAGGCTTAGCAGTGCAAAGCTTAGAGGTCACAAGTAACCTCACTTTGTGTAGTTATCCGACAAAGTTTCAAAAAATAGTCATTACGTGATTTTCTTGGCATCATATCATGCTTCAATAATTAATCTTCGAATGGTCCTTACCTCGAACAGAGGGTCTTAAAATGACACCGTTTTTAAAACCAATCCATACCCCTTATACGAAACCTAAACAAAATTAGAGCATCGACTCTACCCCAAACTATTGTCCGCCTGCGGCTCCGCTCCCAGCTTACCGAGACTACTTCCAATCTATCATGATCTCTGAAACGTTCCTGGCTTGAAGGCTATAGAGATCGCCGTCTCCTGGTTGCTATAAGCTATTGACTTGCAGCCAGAATTAGGAGATATTTCCATTACCATAAAACTCCCCCCCGATGGTGCGTTTGGGTTTACGCATAGGGGAGCGAGGGAGGTCAAGGTAGGCTGGACGCACGAGTACTACTATTGACTCGTGACCAGTATACCACGACCTTTCTATGGCTGTAGAGACTCCGTTCCTTCGTCCGGTTAGTTGGTGCCGCAGGGGGTGGGGAAGGTCTGAGCTGGCTGGTCGCGGGAGTAGTGAGTCGTATGCACTAGTGTTCACTTCACACGTACTACAAAGGTCCCTAACTGCCTGCTATTAACACGACTCGACCCCTACAGTGGCTAGTGATGTGGTTACGAGTTACGTTCTAGACTTCTATGGAAATAAGCTAATTAATTAGAATCTTTGAACAAAAAAATACAGTGCCGACAGAAGTGAAAACTTGAAAGTTTCGGTAACGGTTTTAAACTTAAAAAAGTACAAAAAAAGAAAGTGCTTAAAGTTACTGCCCTACTGGGATTTGAACCCGGGGTTGTCTCACTCAGAATCAGACTACACTTCGACTATTCTGACGATACAATGTGTGACGAAATTAAAGTAAGCATAGTGAGAGATGGTGTCGGTATTTCGGTAACAGTCACGTGACTCGCGAGTTTCATGATTTTTCCCATCTCAAAAATGCCCAACGCGCCTAACGAAGTTTTCACTTCAAAGTAAAAAAAAACTTATTCTGTAAACAACCTCCAAAAATCTAGAAAATAGACGATTATAAGTTCTTCAGAACGTGTTTAGTATGTGAGTCATTCAATCCGGTTCAATTTAAAACCCTAATTTAGCACTTATTCAAAACAAGAAGCAAAAAGTGCAACAAAAACAATAATTTAATTTAAAAATGTTCTCCCAAATTCTCAACAAGTTAGTGCTTGCGACTAATTAGCAGAACTCAAAAAGTAGCTCTCACTCGCATCACTACGGGCTCGACGCCCGAGGCGCGTTTCCTTCAACCACCTGCAAATTAAATGAAACCTTATTGAACTAAACATAAAGCATTAACTCGCCTGAGAAAATTATAGCACAAGCAAATATTATTTATCCCGTCATAAGCCAAGCGAAATTCACTCTTAGGTGTGTGTGTTTGAGATGATTATCAGATGTGTTGTGAATAGTAATTTTGGCAAAAGATTTTGGCAAAGCAAGACACGAGGCCAGCCTCTCAAAAGAACCTATAAAATGATCCGCTTCGATGCGTTTGATAATCAGTAAAGATAAAATTGAATGATAGGTACTCGTACAAGATCTGTTCTGCGATTCGATCAAACAAGATATTTTATTGCCTAAAGGTAAATTATTATAGTCAAGCTTCGATCAACAATATTATAGACTCGCTGTCCGTCGCGGTGATACTCGGGATCCCGGGATAAAATATAGTTTATGTTCATCAGGGATAATGTAGGATTCTAATGGTGAAAGAATTTTTCATATCGGTCCAGTAGTTACGGAGCCTATTCAATTCATACAAACAAACATACAAACAAATCTTTCCTCTTTATAATATTATTATTATAGTAAGATAAGATATAGCGTGATGTACAAAATCAAAGCTTAATTCTGTCCACTTGACCAAATAGTTTCAAGTTTAACCGAATTACACCCTTTGCACCTAGTAATAAAATCACAAATCCTCAACACATTATCATAAGCTTACGATCATTCATCACGAAAAACGTCAAAATGCTAAACAAAATAACGGCTCGAGCTGTTTACCGAGTTTTGCTGCGCTGATCTTAAATCTATAATATTGTTGATCGGAGTAGGCAAGAGAGCCTTGCTCTTAATCGTAATCTAACTAGAAATGGTTGGGAAGGAACAGGAGTAAAATTACATAGTTTTAAGAAGATTCAAAGTGATCCCAGCGGTCCTACTGAATAAATGCTTTTTGACTTTTGTCTTGGGCTTTGAGAAAATTTTAAAATGTTATTTAAAATCTCATGCTATGAACTTCCAATATGAATTTTTAACGTAAACTCAAAGCAAATCTGACTGGATGAACACCATAAACTCTAACCTAACTTGTTATCTACCTTTTGCCGGGTACCTAAGTAAGGTAGAGTAGGTAAGTTCGCATGTAATATTTAGGTACCTACTTGAATTATTCTAATGGTGGACTCTGATGACTCAGTTCCAGGCTGCCTGAAAGCCTCATCATCATCATCATTTCAGCTCGGTATCACCCACTGCAAGGCTGTAGGCCACCCAAAAGTCTCTCTCTCTCTCTCTCTCTCTCTCTCCCTCTCTCTAAAACACTCTTCACTACATAATATTCAACAAAGAGTTTATGGTCATAAAATTAGTTCACTCCTTTAATGTATTGTTCGGTAACCAAAATATTTAAATTGAAATGTATAATTATCACAGTTTAGTTAAATAACACGTTATCCGACTTGCAATAAAAAAGGGTGAATGTATTATTTATAACATTAAGTCTGTATTGAACCCCGTTGTAACTGTAGTGAACACCCATTAGGTCAGTGTTTCTCAATATTGGAACCGAAAATTGGCGAGCACACGTCATGCTTTCAACAAAAAAATCAATGCAATGTCAGTTCCACTCCAATGTAAATTGTAAATTCATTTCGCTCATTTTGTTAGTCGAATTAATTTAGTTCTGGAATATTTTGCATAGGTGCAATGTTGATTAGATAAAAATGTGCTGTCATTGTGGAGTGATGGGTGCTATTTTTGTTAACATCAGAACCCTGTGGCCACTTTTCGGTGAAAGCTCTGTCAGCTTGATTTAATCGATATCATGATTTATAGTCTGATTTAAATAAAAAAAACATAACATGATAATAATAAAATTAAACCTTCCTCTTGAATCACTCAAAATCACTTGCTTAAAAAACAGAGGGACTAACGGGGATCTCTGTGTAAGTAGACTACTTATAAATTTTTGCGTCAAAAATAACCTTATTTAGTAGAGTTGCTAGAGTTAAGATTTGAAGACAAGTACATGCACGTCCCAAAACATGGCACTGCACTTAGGGTGCAATTTTTGGGATACATTTACAAAACTTTAGAGATAGGAACAAAGTTTGAGCATCACGAAGCATTAAGCACCCATCAGATTAGGGATTTGTCGCATAATATTGTGACAGCGACACAAAGCTCATTGTGCCGGCCGAGGTGTTCGCTCAGTGGGTCGCATTGTGCCCTTCACCATCTTTGCCGGTTGTCTTTCAACGGATCTACTCGATGATGTGATCAATTGACTTGTTAAACGGTTGAAAACGATGAAAAGATTATCTTTTTGTCGATAAAAAGTAATATTGTATTTTTGTGTCTTAACTCCTAACTCTTTGATTGTAGTCTTTTTCACGCCGGAACGTATGCAAGACACATTGAACTTGTTTCGTTTCACGTTGTGTGGCTCACAACAATTTTGAAACAAAAAAGTCAAGAAAATTTTTTTAACGTAAAACGTTTAAAACGTTTTAGAACGTTTAATACAAAAAAAAATGCTTTTGTCTATTTTCCGTTTAATTATTTCATTAATTATCATAAACGAGCCGTAAAATATAAATAAATAAACAATAAACATTTTCTAAAAAACTCCGCCAAATAAGAGTACTGAGTAAAATGGAACGTAATCTATTAGAGAGTGCAAAAATGAAATTCGAAACAATCGATGAATCGATAAGTAAAAAAATAATCGTTGGTTTGGTAATTTTGTCTATGAATGAACCTTGTAATCGATTGAGATGAATTGATAGTAGTGACACAAAAATCGATTTTGATAATCTCGATTAAACTTTAGGACATTACTATTAGACAGATTTTGACATCATCTCGAAGTGTCTTGCATACGTTCCGCCGTGAAAAAGACTATAGAGAGAGTTAGGTTGCTGCTAGTTGATTTTTAAACGATAATAGTAGGTACCTACTTAGACTTAGGTACATAGTATATTAGTTACTTAACCATGTCAAAGCTGTTTAACAACTGTACCCATATCAAAATAGCTTACCAACCGCATTATTAGATCATCTACAATTAATTGTTGATATTTTAACTTTTTGCCATTTCAAAAGTGTTCATTGACCACATCGAAGCGTAAAATGTTTGTGTAGGCTTCCGTAAGAAAAACAACGGCGAGTCCTTTTGTTCACGACACTTGATCCGTGTTTAGGTATGAACTCTAAAACACTTTGAATTTCAATTTTAGATGTCATCTTGGAAGATGAACACGTTTTTGCATCCTTGTAAGAAACGGCGCCGGCGCTTACTTCAACAAAGTTAATTTAGGATCCTAAGAAAACAAAACACTATAGAATAGAAAAAATGCACTTGATTGAGACTACACTTATGTTGTTTTTGCCTGGTTTAATATGAAAAAACTTTACTTTGTTTCTTTAACTGAACCTACAGGTCCCTAATGCTCAAAAAGAGTGCTAAAGTTGTTGTCTCTTTTCATTGATATGAGAGTAAAAACAGTCTACAAATCTTTGCTGAATTGACGTTTAGTATGAATGGAAGTATTATTGTGAAGTGCCAGATAAGATCTTGGCTTATCAGCTTATCAACAAACCTCACCATGAAACTCGCAATAAAATTTCAATTACCTCCCAAATTATAAGAGGTCTTTTGTTGGCGGATTAGCCGACGAAATGCGGAGGGCACGCCGCGCCTCCGCCCGGAGTAATTGGAATAGCTCTGCACATTAGGCGGGTATAGCCGCCAGTGCAGCCTGGCCTCCCACGACCCCACAACCCATAGTATTTCCCAACGCGTCTTCAGATTTTGAAGGCCATATTACGCTGGCGGGGTAAGAACACCGTGCATTCTTGCAGGATTACAAGTTCGCGCCAACGCAATTAACTAACCCCAATGATTGGATATTAATTTATTGGCATCATAGTAAAGTCTACTTAATTGTGGTGCGAAGAATTTGCGGTATCTACTTGATTAAATTCAGTACAATGACACACTTAGAGAACTGCTGACGTTTTTTTAAGATTTCCCGGAGAAGTAGCAATCTTTACCTAACCCTAATAACCTTTCAAACAGAAAATTAATAGAATCGGTGTACAATTTTGTGGAGATAGATATCGATGGACAAACAAAAAAAAATCAGAGAAATGAGAAGTCCTATCAAAATTTTCGATTCTGCCGGGATTCGAATCGAACCCGCGACGACCAGACGATCCTCCTAAAGCCGGAGTGCCTGCAACCGCTCTACCACAGAACCACTGACGTCAGATTCGCACTCCGGATTTAGTAGAATCGTCTGATCGTCGCGGGTTCGAATCCCGTCAGAATCGAAAGCTTTGATAAGACTTTTCATAAAGCAGGGTCACGACTGTATCCCCAAGGTGCGGTAGACATTCTCTCAGATCTATTTTTTTATATTCCATTTTCATTTTCTATAATGAAATGCCAAGTGTGGAACACTATAAAAATTACAAAAAATAACAGACGTAAAACTTTTTGAAACCAATGAAAATTGACTAATTCAATTCAAATTCAATTCAAATTAGTTTGATTAACTGTCTTCTATCAACATGAAGTTAAATATTTTTAGGTCCAGAGAATTTACGAACCTAACATGCTGTGTGTTCTAGATGTCGGTTGAAAATCTACACAGCTAGAGTATTTTGCAAAATAACTTGATTTTTAATTCTAAGGGTGGGCGCACACGAGTCGATGCGTGCGACAACAACCCGCGCACACTCGCCGCGCGAACGTGTTCTGAATCTAAATGTGACGTTTACAACAAGATGGCGCGGGCTCGTGCTAATGAATTGTGACACGAATTAACGCTAAGTAGGTTAGCTGTTAGCTTACCTGTATTAATAAGGCTGTCAATTAGCGATCTTATATAACACGCTTTTTTAAATCATTTTATGGTAAGTTGATCTCTTTTTTTATGACATTATCATAACGAGTCATACCTACGAGTAGAACCAAAGTGTAGCATTTCGCATATTATACTTACTTAGGTACAGTCATACTTGGCGACTAAGACTGCCTTCCAATTACTTTTTGATAAGTTGGTAGACTTCTAGTTTTAATAATCTAATTACTTTTTTAAAGATCTAGTCAATAAAATACTTAAAACATCGACAAAAAACCAATGCATGTAATTTAATTCCTAAACAAAAAAATATTTACCCCACAAATCGACTATTGAACTCAATAGATCCTATTGTGGGCTATCGAATTCCTTCATAATTAATTGAGGCAGATTTAATTGTGGCCCACTTGAGGGCTTGAGGCGTCACTATCGGCTCGGGTCGGCTCGTCTTGTCTCGGCTCGACTCGGCCCGTCTCCGTCGTAACGAGACAATAAACTAATGACTCATGACGATTAATGCCGGATCGACTGCCCGTCTATTGATAATTGGGCAAAGGGAAATAAATCTATGTGATTTTATTGTAAGTTAATGTTTATCTGAACTTATAGTTCAGTGTGTTTTCTATGTGTGATTCTGTGTTTTCTTGTTAGTAATTACCCAAACAGAAAAGTATTCGAAATCATAAAAGTAATTAATGAAAAGGAAACGTCAAAGTGTGAATTGTTGTCTCCCAAAGTTTATTTATGATCTCAGATCTTAAAAAATTACTCAACATATACCTACGCAGCAACTGTATCAAGACTTTTTTTACGACATCATGCGTTCATAAAAGCTCTTTACAATCTTCAAACAGGATCACTCTAATTGATAAAAGATCACACTTAGAAGACAAAACAAAGGATGCGCAGGAGCACACTAATCGTTGTTGACGTATTGAGTGGATAACACACGCCAAGTGTGGCCTTTAAGGATTTAGTTTTCCATGAAGCGGCCACCGTTATAAGTAGCAATTATTCCTCATTCCGTAAAATAAAATGTCTAAAGATTTTAATAATAAGTGAAGGTCCTAATAGTTTTCGTCGTACTTAAGTATGTCTTTATGAGGTTATTTACATTCACAGAGCCGTGTTGGCCGAATGAGGTTGTGCCTCTTCAATCCGGATGACGTGGGCTCGAATCCCGGCTGTGCATCAATGGATTTTTCGTTTCGTAAAATTTATATGCACTTTAACACGAGCTCTTAACGGTGAAGGAAAATATCGTGAGGAAACCCGCAGCTTAGTCAGCTCCACACGTATTGACCGATTAAGCTAAGAGGATGAATTAGGTGCTGGGCAAGCCTATTCCATCTAAAACCATGTCCCAGGCACTACAGCGTAAGTGTAGGCATAGGTTACCTGACGCTGTATAAATCATCTAATATAGATGTAAAGGCCTAAGTTTTTACATTCACATGAATACTAAAACAAGGGTTACGCTCGTGCATTTCAGGAAGAACTTTCAAGATAGGTAATGCTTAGAATCGTACGACCGTCATAATGCTGCGACTGTTTTAAAGGAAAGCGAAGCTTAAGTGAGTAATCCTCTTTACATTGTTAGGCGCACACAGGGAACATGATGCCCTATTGAGTTTTTTGTGAGACGATTGTGAGGCGAGGGTAGTATGGGCGGACTGTTGGCACTACGGAACTACAACGAATAATTCAGTAGGGTACGTCAGGTAAGTGTAAGTTTTTGTAAGTGCCGAAATAGCAGATGTACCGTTAGAGAATGGTTACCTACTCCTATTTCTTCCGCATCAACTACAGCTGCCTTTTCTTTATAAATGATCTTGGTAGGTTAAATCAAATGCCTACCACAATAGATGTGGCTAGTATCAATCTCCAGATAACCTTGGCTCCGTCCACCAAATCTTTTCCTCATAAGCAAGGAAGTCAAAGAGTTGAAAGAGGGAAAAGAGAAGACCAATAATAAATTCAAATGATTCAGATTATAGAGAAGATTGCTGTCATGTTGTATAAAAAATAAAAGATACTGTACGTGTCCAGAAGAAGATAAATGAAATGAAGGAGCTTGCGTCGTTGTAAATGTATCTATTGTATCAAAAAGATTGGACTTCTTAAATAAAAAAAAATAAGGGCTGATGATTCGCTGGACGGAGAAAGTTTACATTGTGCCATGTTTTTTTATGATGAATGGGTCGGCTCTAGACCTCGAAACCAACATAGGCAAGAATGAGGTCTACGATGGAGCGAGCCTACCCAGAAGTATCCTTCCCATGCTAATTCCTTTCGTCCTCCACATTCAGAACAACATCATCTCTCTCCCGCTAGATAGTATAAAGAGCATAAGGGTGGTCGCACATTCCATCTCAGCCGAACGCGCCGAACTATCAATTCAATAGAGAAAATACTGCTGACGTCAGAAGACGCATTTTCTGACGTCAACAGCATTTTTTCACAACAGTGTGCGATCAGGTTAAGCACATTTGAGGAGTAGGTTTACACGATGCGATTTTTGGCACTTTTTGCTAAGCTGCGAGCGTTGGGCGCACTTCCTATGGCTCTTAGCATCCGCGTTTACATTGCAGTGCGGTACTAAATAGTATCGGTTGAAATTCTTCCGTGATGCTTCTCTAGCAAAGTTTAGAAACTTTTATCCATGAGAATTCCGTAACAGGATACGCAGTTTCTCCATTGTGTCCAGCCAGTGGGCGTGAGACGAACAATGGTGCATCTCTTTATTTATTTTACATGATTGAGGAAACGTTTACCCCTTTGTATGTATTGTCAGATAGTGGAATACAATTGTGAATACTTTATTTTAAAAAACATTTCGCTGTTGTTTTCTTGAAATATGAACATGAAAGATATGGGGTAAGGGTCGGTTCATATCTAACGGAAGATCCGTCGCGTATTATCGGTCGCGGAACGCCAGAACTGACAAATGTATAGAAAAACACTCGACCGTTCACACTCAACGCACTAACGTATCATCGGTTGAGTGTGAACGGTCGAGTGTTTTTCTATACATTTGTCAGTTCTGGCGTTCCGCGACCGATAATACGCGACGGATCTTCCGTTAGATATGAACCGACCCTAAAGGAAGGGAAGTTAGACCTGCAATGCGAAACCTCATCATCAAAAGAAAAATAGTAAACCTAATCTGCCGGTTGAAAGACGGAAGATATTATTATCTACAGATAAGTTACAATTGGAGATAACATACCTCTACGTTACTCGTTGCGAGTCATCCCGATTACCGTGATTGGCTTTAAATTATTGTTTTCTCTTAGTAAGTTCGTATGAGTCAGTGGCCAACTCTGGTGTCGGAGTTTTTAATCCACCTTAAGGCCTCCGTCAGGGCTTGACGACTTAAATAGCCAGGACCTACAATTTAACGTGCCCTCCGAAGCACGGAATCGCTCAGATGAAAATGCCTCTGGCGGTTACCCATCCAATAACAGACCGTTTCGAACGTTGCATAACTTCGACGATCTATCACGAACGACTAAGCAAGCTCGATCATGAGCGCTTATTGTTTTCTCTTTCTTTTTACTAATCCTTTAATATTATAAAAAATACCAGCGAATTGTTTTGAACAGCTTGTCTAGTAAAAGAACCCTGGAAAGTCTTTGAAGTACGAATCTATGATTAATTGAATGGAGTCTGTCTTCGTCGATTGTGCTATTGTCTCGCGAATTTGATTTGTATTCGATTACTGTATTGTACCGGTTTTTATAAGTAACTTGATATGTCCGCGGAATTTATAGAATTTATTGAATGGATTGTTGGTGTTATGCCCGAGAAGACGTCGTTTACACGATTCCATTTTGGAATATTCTTGCTTCTTCCACAGAATTCCACAGAATATTAGCTCTAATTCCGTTGAGTTTGAGAAATCAAGACGCAAGAATGGTATGCCAGAATCGCAACATGAGTGTTTGTGCATTAGAAGAGTTGGCCCTACATTTTACAATAACAAAACGATTTGTGTATAAAAGTCATGAACTGGTCATCATGAAGTGGTCATTGAATCCTACCTCATTAAGAATGCTTCTCGAAAATCTAGACAAAGCACTTAAACTTATCATTCACTTAAAACATGCCCAGTGTACCAGGACGGGATGGGACGGGACGGAATTAGGAAGTAAATCAGAGGCAGCACTTTTAAATTGGAATTCCTCAGGAGACAGTGCTGTTGCTTAATCAGGGTTGCACGGGACCCTTACGGACTTGGGAAAGTGTATATTTTGAAGCAAATTAAAAGTTAATTAAGCTGCAGTAAGATTCTTAGTTAGGTTATGAATTAAAGTTTAATTTTGTCACGTCAAGGGAAAGTTTATGGCTTAGGTAACCTATTTTTAGATATTTAATTTGTACTCAAGTATGTGTTGATATTGATTAACACAACTAATTGATTGTTTCAGGATTTCCTCAAATCAAATCACCATACAGCCCCAGTTCACATCAACAACAACTTTCAGGTGAGTTTTTTCATAATTTTACATAAAACATCTCAAAAACCCTTGAAACATGCACAGCATTCTAACATCCACACACTTCATTATAACACACGAATCGATCTGACAGAGGTACCTAATACCAACTACAACAATACATTTGCCGGTGATTTAGGAAAGTGGCCGAGTAGGGGGAGCTCCCCCCTCCTTTGTCTCAGTAATGAATCCGCCAAACGCCAACCTTCGCGCAGTCGCCTAACTCAGCCAATACCACAAATCATAAACCAATATCACCGACACACAGAATTCAGCTCTATTTTGTGGTTGCGAAAGATTGTTGTGGCTTGAAACTGAAGGGGTGCGAGGACTTTCCAGTTGGCAGGGCACGAAGAATTCGTTTTAGATGAAGCTTAGAAAATTTGTTACTCAAATTAGAGGTAAATACAGATATAAACACCGATGAATCACTTTCAAACAATCAACATTCCTAGGTACTTTATCTCAAAAAAATGTTGCTACCCAAAATGGAATCATTTTCCGTAGAACCAAAACTAGTGCACGGTATCACGGTAATGAAAATAGTACCTAGTTCTTTGCGGTGCACGACGTGTGTTTGTTTAGCTCTAGCGGTGTCTATGAAAGGCACACAACAGGCCACCTGACGGGATCCCCGACCGGCAGCCATTTGTAAAAATTACCTCCGCCGCCATTTTTGCGCGGGAATTTCATATTTGGAATGCCGCGGGGTGGAATTCGCTGTAGATTTGACATTTCACCATCATGGTGCGTTTATTGTTTCTAAAACAATGTGCGGCTCTATTGTTTAGGAGACGCCATTTTTAAATTCAAAATTAGGGTCGGTTTACGTAACTATGTGCTGAAGGATTTGCCGTGACCCCATTGGTTATATCATCTTTTTATAGGGTCTGGCAAGCCGTGGCCTTGGGTATGAAAGAACAAAGCACCTTTGCCCACTTGTGGGACATGATAGGTTAAGAAAAAAATAAGGTTCCATTACATGAGTGAATAAGTTAGTAAGTGGAGGGATGGTAAAGCTGTGATTCCCAATTTCATTTTACCTCAATCATGAAATTCAAAAATCAAAATCAGGAAAACGAATATTTGTTATAAATATCAAATATAAAGCTATTATTTTTATTTCACTGAACAAAACCACAATGATGCATTACAAGCAAAAAATTTAAATCATTCTGTTGGAATCTTTAATAGCACTTGTGACACAATGGAAGATATGTTAACAGACATACCTACCATGCTTAATTATGAGAAAGCAATAGTTGAATACAACAATATTTTTATACCTGTTCTGAATAAGAGCTGCTACATCAATCAACTGGAATATTATTTATCACAAGACTTAATGATCAATTATTAGGCAAAGGCGTAGCGATAAATGGCACTTTCTACTAAGTAAGAGCAACAATGGTTTTTAGGCTTTTTTACTTTAAAATAATAAATATTATCTCTTCCGGTACAACACAGGCCCAATCTAAGCGCCGCCACAACGTTCTCAATTACCCGAAACATTCAGGAAACTTTTTTTCTGACACCTAAGACAAGTAGCGCCTATTTATATTGACACTTTCAACCCCCAACCCAAACTCAACCTTATACCACAAACTCTTAGTTCATTTTATTTTGTCACGAATTAAATATAAGTGTTGAGTGACGTCATATTTTGAGCTCTATATAGTTGTTTTATGGTTGGTTTTTGTTTTTCCCGGAGTGTAGGTGTCGGGTGTCACAGAAACCGCTGTTTTCTCCCGCTAAGTGGCGACAAGTTGTAATAACAAGTAGTATCTTAATGTGGTGATTGGGTATTGGGTTTCAGCGGTAAATTAATTTGGATACACGGAGCTATTAATAGGAGTTGTTTTGAAAGGGAAAGATTTTGTGGTTTAGAGTTACTTCATTGAGAGTTGGCTTTTAAAAATCGAACGATATAGATTTAACTAGAGCTTTGATTGTTTTTAATGAAAGAAGAAAAGAATACGTTTTTCCAGTCTTACGGGAAAGTCCAACAACTGTTGTGTAGTTCTAATGGCTATATTTTGAGTTCTTCAACTCAGATCAGTGACTAAAATTCATAAAACTTGAAGATTTTAGTCAAAAAGCATTTATTCAGTAGGACACTTTTTTACAATGAATGGGTCGGCTCTTGACCTCGAAACTTACATAGGCAACAATGAGGTCTACGATGGAGAGAGCCTACCCAGAAAAACATTTTAATCCTGTTGCACGACCAATACCGAGATGAATCAACAAACACGGTTTGGGGCCTAGCATTCTTTTAGGTTCATATACTTAGCCTTACCCTGGTATTCCTGAACAAACTGTACTATAGGACCCTTAGTATGATGAAAAAGGAGCTTTACCATGGACATTGTTCGACCTTAAAGATCACAAATCCTTCACCACAATCTAGTAAAGCCAACAGTTAATATTGATGCGAAACATGCTAATATCAAATGTCAGAGTGGACAAGTGGAGGTGGTGAGCGGCGAGTGCCGACTAATTGTGCGTGTCCGGTTACTGGGAGCCGCCAGATGCTCTTCATCATCCACTGGACTTCTACTATACTATAATCATTAGCTTTTTAAAATGAGTCATTTATACTGTAGGTACTTACTGTGTTAAAAACATTGCCAAGTGCACGAAATGAGACTTTAAGACGCTTTCAGAACAATGGTTCTTAAAAAGACTGTGCATTTAATTATTTTCGCTTGGATTAATTAGGCCTACACATTTATAACGCAGAAGGTTGCGGGTTCGATCCCTGCTGCGGGACAAATGTTTGTATGATCTACATGTATTTGTCTCGGGTCTGAGTGTTTTCTATGTATAATATGTATGTATTTACAAATATATAAACAGCTGTGGTAGGCAACTTGAGAAAAATGTATTATCCTGAGAAAAGACAGTATTTGGATTGGCTGTTTGAATACCTATATTTTTTTCTCATAATTACTTCTCTGTCATGTCAAAGTCTCTGTGCCCACGTTTTGTTTAACGCTTTCCCGGCAACATTCCACAATTGGATATTATTTCACGTTTTTTTCCCTAGCTATAATATGCCTTAAGCCACAACGAGGTCAATAACCCTGCAAAGCGGTAGCAACTTTCTTCAATTCGCAAAACCCCAAACAAATTGAATTCGTTCACACAACAATAACGTTTTACGATTAGGATCCCCCCACCCAGGCCACTGATCGCTTAATGAATATGCCGTTGCTATCAAAAGATTTTAAGCCCTATGGGGTTGGAATAGAGTTGGGTTTGTAAGGGCTGGAGCTCCAAAATATCGAAGGACCATTAGCAATTATAATAGGTCCTGTCGCGGCCTCTAGGGCCTGTGAGTGCCTGCTCATTACAGGCCCATCGGGCTGTCTTGGCCTGTAATTGCTTGAGACGAGGCCCTCGATTAGTACGTCATTGGAAAATTTTGTGATGACAAAAGAATTCGTTAGCTGTTTGCGTTCTAGTCGGCTGGGCAGAATGTGCGTATTATATTGACGTCTGACATTCCTTAATTTTACACCTTATCATGTAAACAAGAGCAAATAAGTTAATTATTAACCTACAACCAGATCATGAATAATTTGCGTTTTTAAACATTTCCAGGTTTTTTTCGTGTATGTACGATGAAATGCAGGTTTGAATAGGGTGATTAAGAATCAGGAAACGTCTGCGGATCGGCGCTGGAGGCTTTTAAAGTGGCTCTACATCAACGAGATGCGTCGTGCGTCAAAGTATTCCATAAGTGGCAAGTTATTGAAAACCAGGAAATCATAAAACATACAATTACACATAATAAGAACTTGAAATAGCGCGTAACGTGGCTTTAAGATTACTTATAAAAATCTTTGATAAAAAGAGTACGTAATCAAATGACTGTAGCTACCTTTAGCTTGATACAGTCACCAACACAGTCACAGCTTTGTTTGTATTTGAAGCCTTAACTCTACTTATCAGTTCGAATGAGTGAGTTCAATGTGATTTTGTTGTGATTGACAGTCTAGATACCTATTTAATTGCCTAAATTGTTCATCAATTTTGATTATAAGTGCTCTTATAATACTTAGGTACCAATACTACTTATAAAATAAATCGCAGATTAGGCTGATCAAATTAAAAATGGAAATATTTTTTGTAATCGTGTATAAGTGTGACGTCCTCACCGTGGTTCCAACGGAAGATCAGCGTTGTAATAGTCTATGGCTATTATTATAACAATTATGCTGAGTTGGACGCCATTAATTATGTAGTGTTAATTTTTTGACTAAGTATCTCTTTTTTTTAACCTGGAGCTATATACCTACAATATTTACTGTATTATTATTAAAAAAAATACCTTTATTTCGAGCAAACACTCAAAAACTACAAATAAAGACTTTCTTATTCTTAATCAAGAAGATGACTTAATAGTTACAAAGTATACCTAAATAAGATAGATAACTTTATATCGAGTCTCCTGAAGTTCTGGATCCCCGTCGTCCAATGGACTGGTAAAAGGAAGGTAGTCGACCAAGGCAGCCAATTACCGACAGGCAGTGTCCGCCCCCGCCCACAGGCTACACCTAGTACAGGTGCACAGTAGAGAAACTATGGAAAATTCTATGTTTTTTTATCTGAAGAGCCAATTATTGAATATTATATTATTGAAAATTATTATTTAACTTAGAGTTAGGAACTTACTTCTGCAACTATCACAATTATCGTAAAATCTACTTTTATAGATTTCTTATGATACTTACTACCAGCAACCCCTGTTTACTTATTTTGGTCATCCAAATAATTTGGTCTATCCTTAATCAGCCTTCAATCACAATGAAATTGTCATAAGCCAGTGATCATTAATAATCATCACTTTTCCAAACTAAAAAGTAGCATGTTTTGAAAAAAGGTATGTAATGTGATATTCAATATCACATTATTGCACACAGGATAATTTTATTTTTATTTAAATGAGGCAAGATGTAGGCATGTATCAAAAAAGTATTTGGACATGCCTCTGATTACCCCCTTAGACGTCTTCAAAGGATCTGGAATATAAAAGATCAGAGAGAATGTCTACCGCGCCTTGGGGATACAGTCGTGACCCTGTGTACGTTTTTACGTATATAATACATTTTAATTAATATACAGGGTGTAAAAAGACAACCGAGGGGTTACAATCAGACCATGATTCTATACATATTTAGCGAAAACGCAAATTTTTTTTACTTAGCTTCGTCATGCTATGTTATTTTCGGTTATTTACTACTAGTGCGACATAATAAGACCATACCTACCTAATAACTTCATTTATAAAAGAAAAAAACAGTGAAAACTCAAAATCTAGCTATCTACGTAAAACAACGCGCCCAGAACATACTCAAACAGTAATCTTCAAACGCTGTTTTCTCCGGATATAATGATTTTTTCGGAAAATCCTTTTGGATTTGGTTGTGTGTTGGGATGCTGTACCTACCCCTTTCGGCTTCGGTAGACGTCTTTTTACACCCTGTATAAAAGTTTCCTTACAAACTCAAGTGTAAAATTTTCAGTGATTTTTTTATGGTACAGATGTTATCAGACTTGGGCTACTGCACGTTGTACAATGTCAATCAGAAGCGATATCCAACAAACCATTATATTTTGCCGCGCGAGTGCGCAGGTCCGTTCGGCTGTGTCGGTAATGATGCGGTTCTTTGCTCCGACACCCTTGAGTGTGTAACAATATTCTTTTAGTCCTCAGTATTGCATTAAGATGAGTAAAATATCATTGCCTAAGACCGATAGAAACAAGTTTAAAAAAATATTTGTTTCAGTTTACTATAAAGTCATTCACACAGCGTCATCTAGACCATTATAACTTATGTTTTTAACTAAAAGTTGCGTTGTCTAAGATAATGAGTAACACCCTTACCATGAAACGTGACATAAAGTTATTTCTCGGAATAAACCAAGAATAAGCATACATTTTGACAGTTTACACTCAGGAATAACTTTTTAGCAGGTTTATTAGTAGGCGCTTATGTGTTTGTTTGTTTCTGTATTTCTACAACGAAATGCACCCAGCTCTGCATGTGCTCAAAACCCTTGAATTTGTCTCGATGTAGCCAGAGTCACGTCCAAACGCATTTCATAAATAGGTATATCTTTATTATTTTCCAATTTTTGCTCAACAAAAACATAAACCTCTTACACTAATAAAATCTCCAAATTCCACCCAACCTTTACCTACTTGGTATATTCTTACGTCATTACTTTCCTCTCAAGGGCTCAACAATATCGTTTTCAAAAAATTGCAACCCCCACACCCTAACGAGCCCCGAGGGGCAAGTCCCCCAAAAATGATTTCTCGGAGGCTCTGCCCCACGTAACACCGTTATGCCGTTTAGCTCGTTAAATAGATGGCTATGTTATAATTTTGCAGAAATTTTATGAATTTAATGTCGTTTTGGTCGTGAATTCGGATTTAAATACTTTTGAATGAAACTATGAGCAAACCACCATGAGTTGTAAGTTAAAGCAAACCCGTGTCACAACTTCCTAGGAAAGTCTTTTGTAAATCACTACATAGTATAAAACAAAGTCGCTTTCTCTGTCCCCATTTCCCTATGTCCCTATGTATGCTTAAATATTTAAAACTACGCAACGAATTTTAATGCAGTTTTTTTAATAGATAGAGTGATTCAAGAGGAAGGTATATATGTATAATACATGCATAATATAGTAGAGAAACACTGATAATTTTAGAGATTTCTAATGTGATGTCGTAAATAAACAATTTTTTTGCGCTTACGTTGCAAACGCTGGTGAACCCTAATATTTAGTATGAGCATTGCACCCGTGCGAAGCCGGGGCGGGTCGCTAGTACGTAATATAAGTAGTAAGTTCTTCTATTTTAATTTTCCGCATTCTCTACTTTGACGTACACAAACTTTACCAGAGAATTTCATATAACAACTTGTTAGCATTTACGCAAGCATCGGTCCTTGGAGACCCACACCACATGTGTTTAATAAAACAAATTACAATACTCAATTAAAGCTATCGGATCGTTCTCTTGATTGTGTTACTTAACTGATAAGAACTTATTTACACAGAACTCACTAATTGCATATTGTAATATAAACTAGATCATTTTGTCCACAAGATGGCGTACAATCTAGTATTTATTTAAAAACAATATCCTTAATTATGGTATATTGATAAACGACTATTTAAATTATTTGAAACAATTTATAATCAACTTATTTTGTTGCTTCAGCTGAGACTCGTTTTTAGGGTTCCGTACCCAAGGTGTAAAACGGGACCCTATTACTAAGACTTCGCTGTCTGTCTGTCCATCCGTCTGTCATCAAGCTATATCTCATGAACCGTGATAGACAGTTGAAATGTTCACAGATGATGTATTTCTATTGCCGCTTTAACAACAAATACTAAAAACAAAACAAAATAAATATTTAAGGAGGCTCCCATACAACAAACGTATTTTTTTTTTGCCGCTTTTATAGATAACGGTATGGACCCTACGTGCGCTAGTCCAACTCGCACTTGGCCGGTGTTTTTACATTTAATTGTAATCCTGATAGTGCAATACGATCAGAGTATTATGATCAATTTAAGAACTTAGTAGTTATTATTGTTTAAAAAAATTACTTACACAGAGAACCATGCCATAAAGATAGGCCTACAGGTTGTAATGCCTAACTTATTTGGAAGAATATTTAATTCTTCCAAATAAGTTAAATAAGCAAGTTGAGATTTATTAAAATAATTACTTCATTCGTTTATTAATTTGTGACAAACCAAATAATTTCGTGTGTTTTGACCAAATACTTTAGGAAGTAAAACTACTTAAAGTATTCAAGTGCCTCTACTTCTCTACAAAAAGCAGTCCTCAATTCCGTCCATGTATCATTCCTTCCTCATCTCAAAACCAGAATGCGAACCAAAGCAAGATCATAATAACTCACAAAGAGACCAGCCTTTTGTCTCTGTCTTTGCTCGTTTTTCATTCACACCTGTGAGTGTGGGAACACTAGAGTGTAATGTGATACCATCGCAGATCTCAAAATTAAATGGCTATGTCACAGATTGTGTTGTAGTGATGTAATTTTAGAGGTTACCTACGCACGCGAGCGGGTTACGCCATCTGTTGGTAGGATAAAACAACTCATGACTAAAGGCGAGTTTGAATAAGTAGAGTGCCACAAACTTATCTGAACTGGTGGCCAAAAGAGGAACTAACGAATTTTACTCTAAAATTTATTTTTCTGCCAACACCCACTCGGACTCGCACCTCTTACATCCTACGCATTCATCTGCTACGCCAACGAAGTCTTTTAATACCAATGCTATAATTTTATGTTGAGTAGTGCTCTTCGCTTTCCTGTCTGATTATGTATTTTTGTTTGTTTCATGTATCCGTAGCGGTGCGACAGTTTTATTCAGGTAATATTACATTTCTTTACTAAGCTCAGTTCAATATCCACCAAAGGAGAGTGGGCTAAAATCAACTGATTAAAAGAAACCCATTATTGTTTGATTTTTGTGGTCGTTGGTGGATAATGGACTGGAATTTTAGCAAGCTTATTATTTAGACTAGTTGTTTGCTTTTTTCAGATTTGGTTCAGCTGCAATATTTATCTAGTTTTATTTTACCTATTGTAAACATTTTTCTTTATGTGCTTTAAAGTTGTTTTTAATAAAAACCTATCGAATGTTTAAATACCATCTTCCCAGAATTCAGGAGGCGCATTGAAATTAAATGATTTACTTTGTAGCTTCGATAGCATAATAATTAGACATTATACAATTAAATGTATAATTCTAATGTACCGTAAAAATTAATGTCATAGCAAAGCAGGCAGAAATAAGGTAAAATATTGACGCCAAGCGAGTGGAAGCGAGGGAAGCCTATCACACAGACTATAGCAAAAACGATTGATCTATCTATCTATACTACCTACCTAGACTCTATAGGTATGGAGATACAGTGGTAACAACTTTTCCCGCGGCCTCAAATCAAATAAGCGCGTGTGACGAATTGGCCTGACGCGAAAATTGCCAATTTCTTCTGCGAACACCTTAATTGCGTGTCTCGACGTATTCCTTAGCGCGTTTCTTTCTAATTTCGCGTTCGCTATTCGAGCTCCGACCTATTTTAAGATTGGAGATTACCATTTAAGAATTTTTACGAATGGCTACGTTTGATAATGTTGAAAATTATCGCCTGAAATGTACTAACGTATACTTTTTTTCCTCAGGTTTTTGTATCTCCAAATCAATTATGTATAGGGTCACTCATGTTTCAGTTTAATCATCTGTCAGAAAGAGAGCTTTTTTGTACAGTATTGTATAATATTTATAAATGTTTTTTTTTTTTTTATAATATTTATGTTCCGACACGCCAAATAAAGTTCCGTTAAAACATGACAAACACATTTTTAACAAGTCACTGTAGGTTTAAAAAATGTTGAATACTACAAGAATATATTGGTAGATATTTTTCACTGACTATGCCTAGAGATCCGTTTATTAACTTTTAGAATCTTCAAATTATTATACGATCAGCAATAATGGACCTAAAAACAAAGTAACATCGACATTGAAGTTTCAAACAAGAAGACATCTCCAAGCCGTCAGCCATAAATGTGCTAAATCTCGATATTTATAATGGCCAATTACGTGGAGCGTCGCGTCGTCACGTTTCGTCACATTTTCTTCGCATGCAGATTGGCCCGAAGCACTCGCAAACAAATCTAATCCCAGCGTGATGGGGTAAATTGGCCGAGGATTGCCAATTTGGCCCACTCTCCGCGCGATTGGCCCAATATATCGAATATAGAATAACCTGACGTGAAGCTAGATTATATTTGGCATGCTTTGTAATATTAAACTGCTTTCAGACAAAATTGAGTCAGACGATAGTGGGAGTTACTTACAAAATATATTAATCTCCTAAATTGTTCAACACAAAATATTTATGAGAAAATTATGAGGATTCGGATTTTGAAAAGTGCGGTAGACATCTTTCTGATCAAGCTATTCAAAATCCTTTGAAGATGTCAAGTCTTTTAAAATATGCATACGGGGGACATTTCTGTTATGGAACCAAAATGTTAGTTGTTTTCTATTTTTTTTTTACTTTGTGTGCAAAAGTTATAACAACCAACACTCGCATTTTTAGAGCATTAATATCTTAAGCAGCAATACAAAAGGTTTTCATACGATGAATAACTGTAATTACTAAAGATGATAGAAAAACTTCTCACAATATCTTTGGCGTAGTATTTTCAAAACTGGATATTCTCGAAACGTAACAATATTTACGCCACAACATTTGTCCGTCTGAAAGTGGCGGTTCTCGTGACGAGTAGCTCGCGACTTCCCTGCGCGGAGGGCCCTTCCGCAAAATTATACCCTACACCACCCCTAAACAAAACCCAGCCTTATTCTCTTCCACAAAAAGTAGGAAGTCCTTTGATAGGGGTAGCTGAGTAATCGTTATAATTGCCATGGGAATTTCAACCTTGTATGTAAGTGGGTAGGATGGAATGTTGGTTGCGGGTAGCGGTCGTGTAATGGCATACATTATTGGTTCGTAGCGGACTCGTAGCGGTGCTACGATAATATTGTAGAGCGAAATGGAGTTGTGTAAAATATGACCGAAGCAAAAACATAATTATATTTACGTTTGTTTTATTGATCGGTTTCGTTTTTGAACATAATAGGTTGTTATAAAAATACAGACAAATACATCTTTTAGTTTTAGTTAAAATCAATACTGAGACACAATATCGTAACTAAACTTTAGGGGTATTTTAGAAACGGGATAACAAATATTTCTCAATTACAAACGTGTCGAATGAAAGCGCGGACATCGCGATTGGTCACGCCATTGCGGAACACTCGGACACATGTTCTGACGGCAATAACATTAGGGTTCCGTAAGTCAATAACATTGTCCGATAATTTATCAAGTAGAAACGCAATGCGTGGTGGAAGTCAATAATTATACGATGGGCTTGCATCCCTTGTGCTACAAAATTGGGTTCATTTTGTTATGACCTCATTTTACTATTTCACTCTTACTTACTCCATAGTTAATTGTGTCAAATAATGTATTTAAACTCTCACTCTCCCTTATGACTATAATATTGATTGAACAGTCTACCGCGCTTTGGAGATAAATATTTTTCGATCTATTTTAAATTTTTTTTTTACAAAAGAGCCCTAGAATTCGATAGTGAAACACTTTATTAAATTGATTAGAATGTAACTGCGATGATCCCTGTCCGGGCGTGATGTCACGCACCCCAAAACAACGATTCGTCCCGCAACCCGTCACGAAAACATTCCCGTGTTTCTGCGTTGCTGCATATCTTAGTAAAAATACTGACCCCGGGGTATTGACCCTGAAATACGTTTTGAAAGGATTACTATACTGGGTGATCATTTTGCGCATCTTGGGTAAGTCGTGAACATGTTGTTTTTATTACAATTCTGTAGAAACCAATAAAAATGTATAGATTTTAATAAAACGAAACAGGAGCACAAGGTGCGGCAGAAATTTTCAAATCAAGTCCTTAGTCTAATTACCAGCCACATTTATTAAGCGAACCACTCGTGGCAAGTTGCAAAGCTTAGGTACGAATCGCCGCCTTAGAAGTCTATCATAAACATAACTTAAAAGTTTCTCGTAGAGCAAAGTAGATACCAAAATTACATGGAAAATGGAGGTCGATCTATCTAGGCATGTACCGTGGGCGCTCTAAATTTAATAATTCATTGTCGTATTCATTGGCACCAAATTCAATTACCCAGCGGTCCCGGGGGCCCCCTCCCCGCGTCCCGGGGGACTTCCCCGCTGACGGGGGCCCCGCTGGCGTGTTTACTAATTCACGCGGCAATCTCACGCGGTAATTATGTGACGAATCTGATAGTGTGTACATCCACAGATTAAATAGTTGATTCGTACACTAGAGTATCCTCTGTGAGGAGATTTTGTTTGAATGATTTATTTATTAGAAAAAAGATTGTGCTCTTTTGTTATTTTGATACATAGCAGCAAAAGAAAAATACTAGCTTAGCCAGAGAGCCAGAGATTATTTATTATCTAGGGCCACCGTTAACCCCGTTGTTCCCAGTAACTCCCATCCCACTAATGTTTAGATGTTTGTGTATCAATCACGCCTAAACCAGTGAACCGATTTGGATGAAACTTGGTATAGGCATAGATAGTGACCTGACATATAGGCTATTCAAAATGTCTGTACCATGCGGGCGAAGCCGCGCGCAAAAGCTAGTTTGTTCTATAGGACTGTAACGTTAAAGAACTCAAACTTTTTTAAGTATATCTGTAGTTCAATGGTAGGACTATTGAAACGATAACTAGCCCATTTGTTCTATAGAACTAATGTCAATCTGAAGAACAGACTCTCATGCTTTTGCAATAGTGTATGTGAAAATAATTTCGCTTACCTCAAAGAAGGTTGCAATGTTTTAGAAGTGTAGGCACAGAATCAAAGCAATCGAACTCCGTGGTGCGGTTATTTTACTTGAGGTTTCACTACATCTGTTTCTAAATTCAAATATATTGTTTTCATTCTTTTGTTTTGAATGATTATTTTTGTATACGCTTTGATCGCTTTGACGATAATTATGAGACAAATGACAAAAATGTTAAAATAACGTTATTTCAGTTGTGTTTAATTCAAACGTGCTTAAATTAAATTTGATTTCAGGTGTATCATCATTGGACGCGGCAAAAGACTTCACAGTTGATGGTCTCAACAGTTTCAACGGAAAGAAGAAGAAGAAAAAACGAAGGCATAGGTAATATCTCTTTTACACGAAAACAACATGTAGTTAGGTAGGGCAGGAGCCCCGGTTGTGGCCACTTTAAGCGATTTTTCAACTTTGAGGTCTTCAATAATTTAGAGTTTTAGTTGTCAAGGACACGATTTTTGTAAAAAGTTATTGAAAATATATTATTTTAGACTTAAATTAACGTAGATTATTGTAATTAGGTAGTCTTAATTATTTATAAGTAAAATAGGAGTTTAAACTTGAGAAACATTAGTGTAACATTAGGTGCTAAATGTCAGCACAAGTTTTCTTCCTTCTTTCACTCCTATCATTCGTGAACTGTGAATCTAGTCCTTTCACATTCATTCATTCAATTCAATTCAATTCAAAAGTATTTATTTTCAAGAAACTTATTATACATTCATTAAGTGGTCTTCATTAAAAAACCTTTTTCCACCAGTCGGACCATCTTCACATCGTACCAGCTGGATGAACTGGAGAAGGCTTTCAAGGATGCTCACTACCCGGACGTGTACGCGCGAGAGATGCTCTCGCTGAAGACCGACCTGCCCGAAGACAGGATCCAGGTTAGTGGACCTGAATAATTTCAATACGATAATAATTTCAATACGATTTATTATCACTGCAATTTATATGAGTAAAGGTTATCGAAGGCTATAAGTTTTAGTACATAAGTGCGACGCTCGCTCGGTCGCTAAATAATATCGGCTCTGCAAAACAACACAAAAATCGCATCGTTTAATACCCTTTAATCGTTGAGTAGATAAATAGAAAATACTTTGTTGGACACCACGATATATAGATAAATAGATAGATAATGTTTATTGTTAAAACGATCACATTTGTTCTGGTTAGTAGTGTCTTAAATCCTTTAATAGGTTTATCTTGACACTAGAGTTCTCTAATGTAAACGAGGTTAAACAAAAATAAAAATCTAAACAAAAAACACTTAACTATGATCATCACAAAAAATCGATCTCTACCAGTACCAGTTGAGTTTAGCTTATAACTAGATGGCGACACAGAATAAATTAGACCGCACTGTCTTAAGTCGTTTTATAATGACGACCTCTGTGGCGCAGTGGGTGAAAGCCCGCTTGGGACGCAGAAGGTTGCGGGTTCGATCCCCGCCGCGGGATAAATGTTTGTATGATCTGCAAATATTTATCTCGGGTCTGGGTGTTTCTATGTATAATATGTATTTACAAACAAAAAGTATATAAGTAGTATATCAGTTATCTGGTTCCCATAGTACAAGCTTTGCTTAGTTTGGGTCTAGATGATGCTGTGCGAAATGTCATTCACATTTATAATATTTTATTTACCAACTCCAACATTCAAAAATTATTACATTCATTTAGTAGTAATATAAAACCACTTAGGTATCACGATTGCTAGGTATTTATAAATGTATACAACAAATTCATTCTAGGATAAATAGGTTAATCGCGCTTCTAAAATTGCATTTTGCAAATCCAAACTGCTCAAAATATCGAGTGCCTAATCGTGTAACTTAAGCTTACTTTTTCTTCTCTAAGTGCCGCAAAAAACGCCATTGTAAAGTGTAGGATGACGCAAAAAGTGTATTATCGCATCGTTAGCTCGTCAATTGGCATCGATCGGCGAAACCTGAGGCGACTGACAATAGACCAACTTAAAATAAGGATGTTGCCATCGAATGGGCAATTATGTGGTCACTAATTAATGTTCACATAATTGGACACATCAATTATTCAACTAGATGTGAGCTTAATTGAACTTTTGGTTTTTAGATATCGATTTTGTCAATGACATTGACATCTTTAGTTTTTAGTTCATATATGTAAACGTTGGTAATAAACTTCATTAGTCATTCATGCTAATGAGTGTGGTCATCATATTTTCACCAGATTACCTACCTATTTCTATACTAATATTATAAAGAGGAAAGATTTGTGAGAAATGAATAGGCTCCGAAAGTACTGGACCGATTTGAAAAATTCTTTCACCAATAGAATCCCACATTATCCCCGATGAACATAAGATATTTTATCCCGGGGAAGTGAAGTTTTCCCGAGGGATCGCGGGCAACACCGCGGCTAGTTTTTTATAAACTGGATTTCAAAATTACGAATTGCCGGTAATTAATGAAAATATCTGATGGATTTTGGCTGGAATTCGACAGCAGGGTGACCACAACTAATGAAGTGACCGGGATACCATTCGTTTTCTATTGAATTTATTTCCCGGTTTACAATCATTCGTATTTTACTCTCAAATCAGCTGTCACAAATCGATGTTCTAATTCAATTATGTTCACTTTTTTTGTGATGCCGTGTGCTTGTGGCCCATCAAATCAAAGCAGTTACGAACCTGACACCCGACCGATACACGATACTTTGCGCAAACAATGCTAAATTTCTTCAAGACAAGGAAGGTGCATTAAACTGACATTCGCGGAAGGAAACGGCTTTTTGTCGACAACGATTTGTTAGCGCGATTGAATTTATTTGGATGTTCGAGAAAGCTGAGAAGTGTGGATTTTTTATTTTCGTTTGTCGTTATTACCTAATTATAAGACGTGGGAATCGCTTTTAAAATTAAACTAGTTTTGAACTGCTTAAATATGTATAATACGAGTGTTAAATAACTGAAAATATATACCTACCTACCTGTTCATATTACATGACAATAATGTCTTCTTGATGTCTTCTTGGTATACTAGACGCATGTTGACGCACAAAAAGAAATATCCAACAAGAGGTTACAATGGCCGCGAAGGTGCCATCCCGCCACCGCTCCCATCTCTCAGTAGGTTCAGATGCAAGCGAGGTCTCCCACCGCTATCCTTGCCTAGTTACAACAGTAATTGCTAGACTCATAATTATTATTAATAGTTTTCCGTCCGTCACAACGGGGGCTCAAGTATTGCAGAAACTGCGGGGAAAACACAAATACGACCCCCGCCTCCCCCCAACCCCCACACCGCACATTTATGAAAATTTCATTTCCAAACGCGGCGCACGACAAACTAAAATAAACCCTAATCTCACCGCCTAAAGTTTATTGCCACTTAATATTGTACGAGCGGGGAACGCTCTCAAAAGAAAATGAAATTTATTTTCTTGCCAGCAAAGTTTCTTTTAGATGAAAATTGGGTGGTTATGAATGATGGTAGTTGAATTTTCGGTATAATGGCTTACGGGGATTAGGTTTCCCCAATTTTAGGGCGGTTTGTGAGACGTTGCAATAAATGGATTCACTTTTTATTATGCAATCACTTCTGTGTACCTTCCTACCTTATGTCTGTAAGCTGATACCTACTGAGGTATCTTTGAGATGCCACCGACCGAGGGTGATTATAAAGTGCTTAAGAGGGTTCTTTTACACAGCTTTGGTAGGTTTATAAATATCAACACAAGCTGCTTTACATTCTGAATGTTATTCAATAACATCATCATCATCTCCCTGTCCTTTATCCACATTATGTGAGGTCGGCACAACATGTGTTCTTCCATTCTCCTCTATCAGCCGTCATCTAACACTCACTCCTTTTTTACTCATGTCATCCTTCACACAATCCATCCATATTTTCTTTGGCTTACCTCTACTTGTAACTCCATCAATAACAGCCGACTTCAATATGATAGTTCAAAAACCTATATTTGTCAAAAAATATTTGTAATGTAGAGATACCATATTTTATGAAATAAAGAAGATAATATTATAACAGAAAACCTGCATACCTCAGGTCTTAGTCGTCTTAGTCTTACAGTTATCTTAAGTAGTCGACAAAATGAAATAATTGATTTTAGGCTACGGCAGTAAAATAAACAATTTATCTTTATCAAACAGCCTAGCTCATAAGTAGGTAAATGTTATTCAACTCCCTGATCTAATTCCACAGTAAGTGGAACGTCAACTCATAAGAGTTTCAATAAATCAAGACAACCGCCAAGTCACGCCATCTATCGAACACTCGCGCCAACTCGTCGCTATGGCAACCGCGCGCTGATTGGCCACTTTTCCTTTCCACACGTGAAACGAAGCTTACCAACCGCCACTTAGCATCGCGGGAATTTAGCCCGTGTCTCTATGAGAGTTAGGTTTATTTTCAAGGGTTCGGTTTGAGTCGGTTTTTACGATTTTGTTCGGTTCTCGGTTCTGATTAGCTCCGCCCTTCTTACCGGCATGGCGGACCGGCTGATGTCTTTTTACATCGTGTTTTGTTTTGTGCCTCTACATACTCATATGTGTGTTTGTGGTTGTGTGGAGCGAATGTGTGGGGCTTTGATTTTTTGTAATCAAAGGTAAGTAGGTAATGCGGCAATGTAATTAGTGGAATCTGCCTAAGCAAATTGGTAAGATTGCTGTCAAATACTATACTTACTTATGTATGTACCTATTATTTGATACTATAACCTATATTAACATGTTTTTCTTAACAATGTTATAAAAAGTATACCTTACCTACTTAATCATCGTTTGTTTCTAGTAGGGTGACCATAGTCAAATATACCGTAATACCTTACGGTAGGTTAGGTAACATCTTGTAATTCTGCGGTAAGTAGTACCTATACCTACCTAGGTATTAGGTACCTACTACCTATTTACCTAATTAACAAATGCGAATAGTAGGGTAAATAATGTTGACTTTCTTGACTTAAACAATTGCCTGCTACCGGAAAAATGTGTCTTAGGACAGTTATACACGTGCCGGGCTGGCGCATCCGGATCGCAAATACGGACCGGATCGCATTTCCCGTCAATTACGCGCCGGTAACCGAGCCGCGCCGGTATCCCACTGCACCTATTAATTTGCACTTCGCGAACTAGATAGCTTGATATTATTGGTTTATCTACACTTGTAACAGATATTGGTCTGATTCATTACCTACCTCTTTTAAATGAAGGTGAATCATATGAGAAATAAAACAAAGTAGGTAATTCTAGGTCCAAACTTCATAATCTCGAAACTGTAAAGCCCCGAAGTGAGTAGGGCTTTTATAATAGTCATTTCAATCAAATTGCTATTTTAAATACTGTGGTTGATCTGGTATTAATTAGGTACTTAATATAATCTTAATAATAAGTAGGTGAAATTTGACCTTTTACTAAATTATGACAAAAAAGTGTGAATAATAATTATTTAGGAATGATTACAAAAAACTGATAGCTAATAAAAAAACTACATTTTGAAGTTTAGCAGTTACCACTATTTGAATTGCTCCATAACACTATAATGCATTTTGTTAACCAACATCGAAATCTTACTGAAAACTTTTAAAAACGTACTGAAATATTTCACAATAGTGCAAGCTCAATAACGTCGACACAAGCAAGCAATCGATCGATGCGAGCGTCTCGGGGCAAGCGGAGTGCAAGTTTGAGCTCAATACCGGCACAACGGCGTCTCGGATGCGATGATCGCGTTTCTCGGCAATTACTCCCGTTCAGCTCACGAGCCCGGTATCTGCCACAGCCTGCCAATAATAGCTATCTTAAAATTATTTCAACAGTGCTGGTTTATCGTCCTATAAATACGGAATCTACTTACTATTTGATAACCAAATCATTGCAATAACAAACTTGATTGAGAGACTGTTTACCACGTAAACAGTTATACTAGATTTATAAATTATATTTAATATAGTTTTGTAAACTAAAACGATTACTAGGTATAAAAAAATATAGGTATTATAGTAACTTACAGATAAGTGAACCATCTAAAGAAAACTCGTTGGTATAACGTGACTGTTGTTGATGGTGGCCATAATAATAAGGAATGGTCGCCAAGAATTAAAATGAAATAGAATGACTAGTGTTTTTGAGCTGATTGAGAGTGATCCTAGGGTCTTATCGAGTGAGTGAACTGACATGTCTCTTGAGCTTCACGTAGCGCCATTTCATCGTTATGCATCGGTATAAATAACTGTTGATTAGATATTATCTTACACTCTAAATAACTTTTATCCAAGTGAACCAGCAACTCATTTATGAAAAGAACTCTTAAACTCTTTAAATGACAAACATCTTTTTAAGTACCTACTGCTAAAAGACATGAAAGACTTGGAGTGAGATCAGTGAGATGTAAGAACAAGTCTCTGAACATCTGTAGCAGATAAAAGTGTGTGAGTTGTTTTCTGTAAGCTGTGTATCCGGATAGCAGAGCCGGTAGCCAGTGTGTCTACAGCCGATAATGCTCGAGGAGACGGCGAGGAAGGAAAGGTGCCAATGGATTGTCTGCTTTGTAGACTTGTTTGTCACTGAGAGGTTTGCAAGAGCGCCGTAAATAGGCCGCGAGGACTACTTACTTTAATGCTTTGAGCGAGTGAACACAAAGTGATTTGTCAGCACACATGTAAACATGTTTTATTGTCACAATTGTTTTCTATTGTAGTTTGATAAAAACATCGCCTACCTACACAATGCTAAAAGGGGTACCTAGTTGATTTGATAAACAGGATTTACCAGGGGTACCTAGTGTATTTTGAGTACTAGAAACACATTAATAAAAGAAAAAACCTCTTGCATCAAAAGACACATTCACATAGTTACATTTGATAGGTTTAGCAGTACATATATACTTTATCTGAAAAGTATGGATACATACTTAACCAATTAGAATCAAATTAGGTGCTTATCCGAATGCTGTTACATTGTATCTCTCCTAAAGTCGGTACAATAAAGCTACATTTCTAATTTTCTAATTCCCATCAAGAACACCGACAGCGAGCAAGAAAAACACAATCCCAAAATGGAAATTATTACTTAATTCGTACACAAAATTTGAGCGTAATTTTCATAACAAACTCGCAACCCCGCGAGGACAATAAGCCCACCCCCCACGCAGAGGTGGGGGAGGGGGGTTGTTCCGGGCGAATTTAGCAATTAGCGTGCGTGCGCACATTCCGGGCGCCCGGACGTAATAGCCACCTAGCCGAGGCTGGCCAGGTGCCGCCTGGATGCCGGACATTCCAATCTTACCTACCGGACAGATTTTAATAACATTTATAAATTGTTTTTCTGCATTTTATAACGGCTTCTTTGAAGCTTAACTTAGAGAATATTATGTGAAAGTTTACAATAGCGACTGAGCGCAATCCCACATTCGGTTTGATCGGTTGTTTTCATTCGTTATCGTTTAAAATTAAGGTAAGATAAAAATAAAAGATCTACCTACTTTATCCTACCTATCGTTATTATGAGTTTACGTATAAAGCTTCCAAATATGTCTTCCTTATAATATTTTAAATTAAATTGTAAAAAAAATACCGATAGGTATCCTGTTTAAGCGTCATCCTCGTGGCCACCCTACTCCGCGGCTGCACCGTCCACTCCGTCCAGCGACTCGTTATGGCTCATTTGGATGTTTGTGGAGCTTTGTGCCACCGTGCACACCGACAGATCATATCATCTAAACCTACAAGCAACGAACTATTTCTAACAACATCCTAGTCTGCTCTGCGAGTTTCTAAATCTAGGCTTTAATTCTTTTTATCAAAACATTTTTAAAATACTTAAATAAATAAAACACTAAACATAGAATGATTGCACTAAGATTCCTTGTACGCTAGATAAAAACGTGTTTCTCCCACCTATAGTTCTGTGCCTATAGAAAACAAATAAATAATTTAATTAATACAATAAAAAAATTGTAAGTAGGCCAGAGATTCTTCCTGCTCACCATGCTTAATAATGGCACTATTATAATAATGAATTAAGTTTTCCAATTGATGACAAACATCCATGCATGCATCTGCTTCCAATTTATTAGTTTACAAGTAGTGAAGTGGTGTAGATTAGCGGGGGTGCAGTAGGCACAGCATAATCCCCATTGACCGCCACTTGAGGCGGATTCATTAAATACCCGTATGTCACTGTGACAGTCTGCACCATTCAAGGTGATGCCAGCGTACAGTGAAATTGCCTCGGCTATTTGAGTGCTCCAGCACTCAAATATGTGAGTAGAGAGTGTAGGTACAACATTATTGTGGTGTATATTTCGGCGATTTTTCAAAGTTGGGAGGTCCATGATATTCTGAAAGCCATTGCATTGCAATTCAACTGTGGGACACATCAGATGTCTAGATGAAAAAGTTGAGTAAGTTTAAGAATAAAAAGAAGTACCTAAAAGAAAGAATATCAAAATAAGTTACTAACTCTCGTAGAATAATTGAGCTAAAAAAATTATACATACAAGACTTTTCTGATTTATTTGTTTACCATTACAAAGCTAAGACAAGTCGACCGCTGCAAGATAAATGTGTGAGCTCATGAAACTCATAACAAAGTTAAAATCAAATTAACTTCGTCATAAAAGTTCCGAGTATTCGCTGCGCCGCAAGAGTGCGTAATCCGATTTGCGACACACACCGCCACAGCTCCAGGAAAACAGCTAGCTCTGGAAATAAATCTACATCTACAATAATATTATAAAAAAGAAAGATTTGTTTGTTTGTATGTTTGTTTTGAATTGAATAGGCTCCAAAAATACTGGATCGATATTAATTCCTTCACTATTAGAATCCTTCATTATCCCTGATGAACATAGGCTATATTTTATCCCGAGAAAGTGAAGTTTTCCCGAGGGACCGCGGGTAATACCGCGGCGGACAGCTACATACATTTATTTTCAGAACCTAAGCTAGGTACTACGTATATTATCTGGGGTACTATATATTTACATAAATCGTTTTTAACGATCCTTATATGGTTGACTGATTCTATCGATATTGGTTTATTGGCGTACAGGAGCCGACCTCGGAAGAAGAGCAAGATGATGAAGATTTTTTGTGTTAACACAAAAAAATATCTTGTTGTGAATAAAAATACCTTTTTGCTGTTTATTTTTGTTCAGTTGTAGGTGTGCTAATCCCAAATATAATTTAATTATATTTAGATTTTAAGTAGCACTTTGTTCCAAATGGATCAAATCCTGTGCTTTTTTATAATGAATCAACTAACTGATTACTTTATAAACTGTGACAGGGGTAATTGATTTACGTGTTACACTAAAAACTACCATTACGCAATTTGACATAATATTATCAAAGACTCTATCTCAAGGTAAAAAGACTCACTTTCGTTTAACCATCTAATCGACCCTTCACAATGTTCGGGGGTTCAAGCTTGTTGTCCCCTAATCCGTAATAATGAACTGGTACAATGACTTAAAAGTTATAATGCTGATTGATAGCTTTTACTATTGAATATTATGATTTACTTTAAAGTTTGCTAGAACTTTCTCATTTAATTTCATAAAATCTCAGAAATTTTTTTGTGAAAAACTCTTTCCTTTTACCTACCTGCCGTTTCAAAATCATGCTACTTCTCTTATAATAGCATATTTTGCTTCGAAAGTAGGTAAGTTTCGTTGAAATACTGCCTGAACATTGGCTCTAAATCAGGGATTTAGTTGTATACCTAGGCACCTACAACGATCATACAACATTCAACTTTTATATGAAATCCGATTGTGACCATAAAAAAGTGTTTTGTAAAGACATATTATGACGACCAGTTTGTTAAATCAAATCCGACAAAGACAAATGAGTATCCCCCGGGTCTGCTTGTGGGGCATGATGCCCAAACTTTATGAATGTGAGATAGTGTACCGTACCCTCGATAATTGTAGCGAAACATCCCTAAAGTATTCATGTGAGAACGTTTATGTTGTTTTCATTTGATTAGGGGTTGAGAGGGTCGTTTTTCTTAATGTTACAAGGTCACAAATTGAATTAAAGTGCACTTAATTTTGGTCGATTTAATAAAAGGATGGTCCTCATGAGACTTTTCGCAAGTTACAAAATCATTATTTATTGATTCTGATCTAGAACGTTTCAACTAAAAGATCACAACTATCATGTATCTATCTGTCATGTAACTAGAAGAGTACTTGGTATGAATGTTGATGGATTTACGAGTAGAGGTAGGCCAAAGAAAAGATGGATGGATTGTGTGAAGGATGACATGAGTAAGAAAGGAGTGAGTGTTGAGATGACGGCTGATAGAGGAGACTGGAAGAAGAACACATGTTGTACCGACCCCACATAATGCGGGTAAAGGGCAGGGAGATGATGACCTAGAGGGAGATCACAACTATCATGTATCTATCTGTCATGTAACTAGAAGAGTACTTGGTATGAATGTTGATGGATTTACGAGTAGAGGTAGGCCAAAGAAAAGATGGATGGATTGTGTGAAGGATGACATGAGTAAGAAAGGAGTGAGTGTTGAGATGACGGCTGATAGAGGAGACTGGAAGAAGAACACATGTTGTACCGACCCCACATAATGCGGGTAAAGGGCAGGGAGATGATGACCTAGAGGGAGATCACAAACTACCTGGACAACTGTGTTGGAACGAGACATGAAGGCATGCAACGTTTCCCATGATGATGTCATGGAGAGCGAAGTGGAGGAAGAGTGTTAGGAGGGCTGACCCCACCGCCACGTGGGATGAATAGTCGGGAAGAGAGAGAGATGTAGAATGTTGAAATGATCTAGAATGAATAAACTATAGCATAGGCTTTTCTGTATTCATAGGAATATCTACAAAAATTACATTAGCCTTATGGTAGTGATTGTTTGTTCCTTTTCGAATTTGATACCTCGGTCAAAAGTGTCTAGCTCTAAATGACACGGTAATTACATTGAACAATATATTTTCTTACGCCACAACTTTGATAGGAAGTTTTAATCTTGCATTTAATAAAAAAACAAACTATTTAACTAAACTATCTGACCCTAAGCACGGCAGACAATGGTGCGCGCGCGCCGGTAAGCCCACTAATTGCGTCCTGATGTGGGATAATGTGGGACGGTGTGGGATAATGGTGGGACACAATGAGATGCATCGGATGTTCCTGTGCAACTAAACGACTAACCACTGGCTAAACACAGTTTTACAAAGGTTTAACAAGGTTTTGTTATTATATCTTGTTAAGGATTGAGGTATTCATAAATTATTATAATAATGCATTTTGCATGCATTTCTGAATAGGTACTACATAAATACATACAGTGTTTACTTACATAAATTATAATAAATACTAGGTAGTAACTAAATAATAGATGTGGATATTTTTGCATTTGATGGGCATTTGCCTACTTAATTGCACGTTTATTAATATTTACAATGTAGATCAGTTTAAGCTTTTTTATTTGTTATAATATATTAAACATACTTACAATAAGATAACCTTTTAATTAAGAAAACATTGGTATAATCATAAACTGACCAAGAATATTCGCAAACAAAAATGGACAACTCATTTTCCATTAACAAAACTGTATCACAAAATTCCCATTGTTAAAAACTATAAACAATAACAAGAAACACGCACGTCGCAGCGGGTGTCCGGGAATCGCACTCGTTAGTGTGGCCATGCGGACCCCGCGGACCTAGGGTCCCGCGGACCCAGGGTGCGGGAGTGCGGGGGGGGGGGGGCACGCGGCCGCACGTGACAGGACAGTGATTATGACAAACGAGAGAACTAATACGTCGCTTGCGGCTATGATTTGGAAATTATGGGTTGATTTTGTAACTGGTTGTTAGTCAAATTGCCAATTTGCCATAGCTGTGAAGTTCAGTGAACAGATTTGAAGTGTAAGCTGTAAGTAATTTGGGTATTTAAGCACAAAATACGCATATACTTAAAGATATTGTTGTAAATGTTGTAAGTAGAACTGCAAAACATTTAACTGCAAAACATTTGTAAGATTGAGCATAAACACAATAAAAACTCTTTAGAAAACTTAAAAATAAGACAACTTCCCAAAAATAAAACAAACCAGAATATCTCGAACAGCATTAATCTTAATAAAATGGCTTTCCTTTTGTGCATCCATTTCGACATTTTATTTTATTTTCCTGGTCTCGTTCTTATTGTTGGTTTATTTTATTGTTATTTACGACATGTGATCCGGCCGGTATTGTGCACGCCCACCGCCGAGCCCCGTCCGCGAGTTTTTTGAATCATGGCCACAATGGCCGACCGATTCTATGCTGGAGCTCTGGTGTGTGTTATTTATGAGAGATAGCGATTTGGTTTTACTTGTGTTTTTGCCATTGTTTCATGATCCTGATTTTTGGTTTTGTTCTTAGGTTAGGATTTTACGGTTCTTTATAATTAACTGAACATGCCTACCTAATGATAAGCCATTTCTTAGACCAAAGAATAATAAATATTTCGAAATCTTACGGATGTTTTCCGTGCCTGTGTGATACCGACGAGGTCCTGTTTACGCTTATGAGTCTAACTAAAGATTGGTCACAATATTCTTGCGAAGCGTCCATCTTGTACCAAACCAGTATCCTCAGTCTCCGAATAATGCCTCCGGTTAGTTAATCGTCCGAATTGTCCACTAATGTAATAGTCCTCCTGACGTATCGCCTCGCTGATCAAATCACGGGGAACTCTCCGCATCGTGCCCTGATCCAATTTACTTGAGTTACTTACGATTTATGACAGGACTGGAGTTTTGGAGGGAAAACTTTGGAAAACACCCACCTCTTCTTTTTGGATTAAATCAACCAGTGCTCGAGAAAACAAGATACTTTGGAAAGCATAACGAACGTTACGCACTAAGAATTTATTTGAGTTTATTAAATGTTGATAGTAGGGTGTTGACCGAGTGCCTCTAGGTAGGTACATTTTATACGAAGATAATGTGTGAGTTTGGAAAATGTATGTGCGCAGTTGTAAGATGGAAAACATCGAGTGAAAACCAATCGTTGGCAGCTCAAATAATCGCCCACTGCTGGACATAAGCCTCCTCCCTCAAACGCCACTGTAATCGGCCCTGTGCTGATCTCATCCATCTCTTTCCCACAATGGCCTCAATATCATTCACCCACCTGGCTGCTGGTCTGCCTCGGCTTCTAGCACTTCCCCTTAGGTACCATTCAGTCAGAGCCTTACACCACCTGTCATCACCAAATCTGGCCAAGTGTCCTGCCCAGCGCCAAAACCAATAGGTATTCTTAAAGACGACGATTGACTTACTTGTGGTCTAATCTGCAAAAACTTTGGATTTTTACACACATCATAGACCACAAGGTATCCAGGCGTACCAGCCATACAAGCTGGTTCGCTCTACTCGCAGTTGCCATAGAAACGACTTGAGAATTAATTAAAGCACTGCAAAGCCGAACTTGCTTTAAAATAAATAGTGCTCGAGCACAAAGGTGGAGTAAGTTGAACTTCTTAACTAGGTGCAGTTCTATTATAAAGTTTTGTCGCTTTCTAACTTTACCTAACTTTACTAGCGCGGATCTAGTTATAGGATCTGTTTGCGTTTATTATTTTACTAGCTGTTCCCCGTAACTTCGTTCCTTTAAGTAAGTTCGTACGCAAGTCAGTGACCAACTCTAGTGACGGAGTTTTCAGGCCGCCTTAATGCCTCCGTCATGGCTTAACTACTTGATAGCCGGGACCGACAATTTAACGTGCTCTCTGAAGCACGGAAGCGGTCAGATGAAAATGCCACTGGCGGTCACCCATCCACGTACAGACCGTTTAGAACGTTGCTTAACTTCGACGATCTATCAAGAACGACTAAGCAAGCACGACCATGAGCGTTTCGTTCCTTTGAATGCTGGTATCTCGTTTTTCCATAAATATGTTCACCGCATATTTTAGGTTCATCCATGATTATTTTTGTTTCTCAAAAAAGGAGTCTATGTCCCAGGATGCAATCTAATCCATCCAATCTAGCCTTTGGATGCTAAATAAATAATAAATAAATAAATAATGCTGGACTTTTCACACAGCATCATCTAGCCCCAAAGTAAGCAGAGCTTGTGTTATGGGTACTAAGATGACTGATATACTACTTTACTTCTATACTTTTTGTTTGTAAATACATACATATTATAGGTACATAAAAGTAAAAAAAAGTAAAAGTAATATTATACATAGAAACACCCAGACCCGAGACAAATATTTGTACATCATACAAACATTGGTCCCGCCATCTCGGATCGAACCCGCAGCCTTTTGCGTCGCAGGCGGGCCTTCGCCCACTGCGCTACAGAGGTCGTCAGAAGAACGAATTAATTCGTCCCAGCTGGCTTCTTGAATCTTCTTCAAACTTTATATCTACTGTTCCTATTAGCAGGTTAGCATTTAGAACTACAGCGCAATAAAATGATGTTAACAAAACAAATAGCTTAACGTTTTAACAAAACATGATCAAATTATGTAAAGCAGCGCGGTAATGGCGCGGCTATAACTTGATAACAGCCCTCTTAACAAACGATGCTGCGGACTGGGGCCGATGGGACGAGCAGGGAACAGTCAGTGACGAAAACTGATTAACATTTTACAATTATGTATTTAAAACAACACAAATACAAATTGAGACTTGAAAAGCACCCAAACCAGCTCGCAGGACAACTTCCGACAAATCTTTAAATATTTAAAAATGTTGGTGAATGCAGATATTACGAATATTTATCTACATCTACACTTTAATATAATATTATAAAGAGGAAAGATTTAATTATTATTTTTAAACCGGGTATTTATCAAAAATATATTACCAGGTATTTTTTTAAAATAAAAAATTATAATTATGTCACCAAATCACGAAAGTTTAAAAAGAGGAAATATTTGTTTGTTTGTTTGAATTGAATAGGCTCCGAAACTACTGGACCGATTTGAAAAATTCTGTCGCCATTACAATCCTGCATTATCCCTGATAAACATAGGCTATATTTTATACCGGGAAAGTGCAGTTTTCCCGAGGAAACACGGGTAACACCGCGCCGGACAGCTAGTCTGAAATATTCAGCGTTAAAGATCAAATGTCTATAAAATTTCGTTGCCGACTGTATTCTGTTCAACATTAAGTGCTTCACGGTGAATCATTCTACATTTTGATTATGACTGTGTTTTCGGCAAAGATACAAGCAAAAATGACTGTAAGACCCCTCGCAGACTCTCTATCGGCCGATAGTTGAGACGGAATATACTTCGGCTCGTAATGAGTATGGAGAAGTATAGCCCGTCTCAACTATCGGCCGATAGAAAGTCTGCAGTCTGCGAGGCGTCTAGGAGACGATATTGATTAGAGCTTATAAACTTCGCGTTCTTCGCGCAATACGCATCATTATTTCTAACAAAACCTTGACTAGGTATACATTACTCCAATAGACGTCACGTTGCACTATACATGACGATATTCATAGCTCTAATGATTTTCCTTTTAACAAATTGTTTCCTTACCCATCGCATCAATCAAACTCGCAAATTAGCTAACAATAGTAACTGTTCTACATGGTGTTCAAATCGATTAGACGCCGGCCTCTATTTGTGCACAATACCGGCACGCGATTCATTTGCTAATGTTTCGTTTGTCTGTCATGCGCCAGACAGAATTAATTACTTAACGAAGCTGACTCGGCTTTTTAAACTGATTCCAAGGGGATTTGTAATGAGGTTTCATTCTTACAACTTCTGATTTAACTTTCTTTCAGGAGGTCGTTATCGATGTATCGATCGACATTGTAAAGTTATTATAATATTTAATGGTGAGATTGGACGGGGATAGCGAGTGCTGCAGAACTATTTAGACTCGATAAAGATCGGGAACAATATGCCATATTGACTGCCTACCTTCGCTAGTCAGAGAGGCACTACAAGAAGAAGAAGAAAAATATTTTGTCGCATGGAAAATGGAAATACAACCTAGAGTTTATTTTACCCTTTTATTTCATAAAGAGTGTTCAAAGGCAAAACCGATGGAGATAAATAAATGTGATAAAGTAGTATTAATTTGTCTATTAAACACAATTTATTTTATTAAAGGTTTCCGAAATTTATAGGTTTCTTTACCGGATTCCCGGAGACCCGAATTCATTGCTCTTCAGTGTAGTTATTTCCACGTTGTAAGCTGTAAGCTGCTAATTTTCTATAGTAGATAGGTATCTCTAGTTGTTTTCCACCCACTGTAAACTGACTGATTAAGCGCAAGTAATTTCACAGGCGTAGACGAAAACAATTATTACCACTTTAAAAGCAGACGCAATACCGCGTCGTGCGCTGTGTAATTGATTACACGCCTCGCAACTGCACAAATATAATTAACCAAGACTGTGTGTACAGTCACACTAATTCATCCGGTTGCCAATACCGATCGGCAGAAATTCGTTTCAAAAATGTCTAGGTAAGTAGGTACTCATAATTCGCTATTGCGAAAAAAACACTATTGGGTTCGCGGTTCTTTTACAGATAATTTATGATTCATAGTTTATCTCGGTTTTTGGAGTTAATAGACAGAAACCCATGATACTCGAACTAAGAACCTGACTTTTGATTTTATAGAACTTTAGATATAGAACATAAATTAGGTCGTAAAAGTTATCTAGGTTCTAGCCATGATTTTTCAAGATATTCCTCGAAAAAGTATAGAATTGAACAGAATCACCTAGTTCACTCTTTGATCCTCTTTATTTCTTTGAAGTATTGTGAGCGCAGCCTTATAGCGTTACAGTCACGCTACTAATAATATCAATTACTTTTCCATTATTTGTGTGCAATTAATTATCCGAAGCCAATTGTGTTCGCTGCAGTGTTCTACGTACATTGTTTGTTATACACTAATATGCCACTTTGTAAGTAGGTAAGTCTGGTGTTAAGGTAGTGTATAAATTACATTCAATATTATAGTTAAAGAAAATAAACACTGCCTAGGAACAAATCCATAATTTTTAAAGAGAAACAATAAGCTAATACTAAAAAACAACAAACAGCATGACACAACAGCTAATTCAAAACAATAATAAGAAGGGATATTGATGGATAACAGAGGTAAATAATAACTGGACTCTGTGTAGTTTAGTTATAGCTAGGAAAGGGGAAACAAGACGAATCCATAATAAAGATTTGGGGATTATGTGATTGACATTACATGGAAAGGTACCCTATGCTTACCGTAGGTACTTTGTAAATAGTAAAGTTCCTGTATTTTGTAATAATGCCACAGAAGTTAAAACAAATGAACAATCACCTAGTTACAAATTCAGAAAGCTACGTACCGATTCTAGACTTATTTATAAGATCTCGATTTATCCACACTACCAAGAAAAACGTAGCAAACACATTTGCATTACAATTGACCATCATGCAACTCCTGAGGGCTCTGAACACCAGTAAAGTATACAACGAATCACCTTTAGACACCGAAGAGAGTCTTCGATCCAGCCCAATTTACGAGGTGGCCCAGTAGCCAAACAAATACGACTGAAAAATGTAAAAGGGCCCTCTTTGTTGATTGTTGGGTACAGTGGGGTCCAAATTGGACGGGTGAAGGGTTAGCTAGGACCACAAAACTATTCCAAGTGAACCCTTCACGTTCTCATTATACTATTTGCTGTCTAGCTCGGCTTTTCGTGATCGATTTCAATGAGTTTTGAAGACTTGTTTTTACCTAACAAGCTGATGCATGGCATTTAGGAGAGGGTTATTTCGACGCTTGCCATTTTCTAAGTTTACAAGGGCTTTTCCTCAATTTAAATGTGTTAAAAGAATGATAAGAAATTATTAGATATAAGAAAACTACAAACGCTCATCATTACAATAAAATGCTTAGTTTGATCACATTAGCTGTGCTCACGGAAATAATCATGTTAGCAAAATAATAAGAAAAACTGTAGGAAAATGTTGCAAACACAATTTTAGTTTAGGTATCTTGAAATATTCGTAAACATTGGTATGGCATGAAAGCGTTACGTACAAGCTTGCATCACACAAGGTAAATCCAACACTCAAACCCAAATTAACGACTACAAAGAGCCTCTCAAACCCAATCTAATTTGAAAACGTCGATAATTTGGTAAGTAAACAGCCATCATGTCGGATCCTAAGAAAATAATCCACAACACCAACAACTTGAGTTGGATCGTGTTGTCGCTGGAATAATCTATGAGTCCAGCACTTGGAGTAGAGTAAACACTTGAGTCCAGTCGGTGCTGGTACTCGGCCAATTACAGAAAAAAATCTAGTTTATTTTACTATACAAATACTTAATAGTGTAACTTTCTTGTTAAAAAGAAAACAACGAAGCATTTCAACTCTTTTTACTTTGATTAAATTAAGGCTGCTTTTGACAGAATTTTGATTTGTTTCACAACGCAATTTAGTTTAAGTGTGGTTTAAGTAATCCTTTTTATAGTTGAGGATTTTAACGAAACCCTAATAAATTTTGAGAAATAACAAAAAGTCATAAAAAACATTTATTGACTTAATATCAATCTGCTATCCCGTCACCTGTGTTACAAAGCCCTATTATGTGTTATTATTTTAATATTGTTGCTTCCAACAATACTCCATCCTATTTGTATTGCCCCTAATGAGCGTGTAGGCACCTCATTTTTGAACCAACACAAATTTACCCTCGCTTTCCACATACAATACAATATCAACCTTATTTCTTTACAGCAAGAGTCCAACATTATGTTTATGAGTTGTGTGAATAAGTTTGTAGTATAGACAAAGAGATGACATGGGTTACATCTCGAAGTGTCAAGTCGAGTTTTGAATGAAAATAAACGCGTAATTATGTAAAAGTAAAGGTGTGTGGCCGGTGCCGAGTGCTGTTTTATTAGTTCGGCCACGCTCGGCGGACGCGTCAATTGGCAAGTAATTGTTGATGTTCGCAGAAATCACAGTAGACTCTCTTGAGGAGCAAAGTAGATAATTTAGGTGCCTCGTTGATTTTTTTTATATTATTCAACAGGACCACTTGAATCACTTAAAGCTGTTTTAAGAGCTAGATGATTCTACTCCTGGCTCGAACTGACGCCAATTACAAGCTATAATTATTCATGTCGACTTAGTCTGATTTTATCCAGTAGATACTACTAGTACAGTAGTATACTATTTTGTTTAGGTTCCCCGTATTAAAAAGCCAACACGATAATATAAAACCGAAAACATAGTTAAAAATTTGCTAATAAGTTGATGCTCTAAATAAATATTTTTCAATAGAGCATTTTACTGAATCCAATGATTATTATACTGACTTTACCCAAACAAACAGACAGACAACTCCAACTCGGCATCACAGTTGCTCTATACCTACAACTATTAGCCTAATAAAACACAATCACCCTGATTATGTTGGCACAAGTGGGCTGCGCGCGCGCACATTCCACGGCCGTCTGCCGTATGTTTAGTTAGCGTTCCTTCTGGAGATAGGACCGTTTTAACAGCCACTGCTCAAACATAGCTCGGTGTTATTTCTTCTTTTAAGGTGAAATAATAGAGCTAATAGAAATGCAACGGTAAAACATAGAAATGAACCTAATGTATGATTTATGTAAAATAATAGGTAAAAAAGGACACAAAATAAATAAAAATATGCGGCATTTTACACAACAACATCTAGCTCTAGTAAGCAGAGTGTGATATGGAAACCACACAACTAAAATTAAATTTGAGTAAATAGTGGTTTTACATAGGAATAGGAGTGCTGCTGAGAGGACGGGTAATGAGAAGGAAAGGGAAGAAAATATCATGTTGTACCAACCCGTTATAATGTAGGATCTGTCAACTTTTAAATAGCCTCTCTACGACCTCACCTATTCCAAATTTCATGCAAAGTGGTCCACTGTTTGAAACACATACAAACATTCTCACACTCTTACAGATTTACTTCTAATATTAATACGATTTGTAGGAACATATCCAGCTGCTAAATAAATAGGTAAATTGCACTACACGATGAACTGAAATCTGAACCTCACAAACGATACTCGATCATTATATCCGGATTCGATTGCTATGATCCGCTTGTGGCACGATACAATCTGACTTAATTACGTAGGTTACTATTATGCTCATTTGTTTAATTCCAAATGGGGCTAATGAACTGTAGTAACAAGTGTATTGAAACGATTGTTATCGTATTTTCGAACTAACTTTATAAAAAAACTCGCGTCATACGAATATTGTTTGTTTTCTAGATGTTACAACTTTGGTTCGACTAAATTATAGCGAGATTCATAATCCTCGAGATTTGGACAAAGTAATACATTTTCAACTTAAGTACTCAAAATTTCACTTGTTCAAATCTTCTTGAAGCTCACTTAAACTCTAGTCGAGGCGTTCATACCTTGTAAATTGTCTAAATTTAACAAATCGGTATGTACTACTTATAAATAAAGACTAGGTACCTGCCTCATTTTATATCGGCTGCCCACTGGTTGGCTACTGGACCATGCAAACTTACTACCTAGGTAGGTACAAGGTCCTTGTCCCGTTTCAACAAATTGACTTAAGAAAAAGATAAAAATCTTTATACTGAAAGTAAAAAATAAATCCG
The DNA here is from genome assembly GCA_963565295.1 of Epirrhoe alternata. Classification (NCBI taxonomy): domain Eukaryota; kingdom Metazoa; phylum Arthropoda; class Insecta; order Lepidoptera; family Geometridae; genus Epirrhoe; species Epirrhoe alternata. The sequence continues at coordinate 12,952,739 of OY751385.1, read as the reverse complement.
AACACAAAGATCTACATTAATGTAAAGCACAGTTTCAAGCCGCGGCGGCTATCTGAAGTGACCAGCGACAAGTCTGGCGGATCGCCAATGCGATTAATTAAAAAACATATTAGGAGCCCTCCGTAATCCTCCCAAGGAGATTATGGACATGCTGAGTGGCTAAGTTTGTGAAATGTGCCTTCGAATTGGACATCTGTGCATTTTTCAAGTATTTGACGAGCTCTGTGGCGTAGTGGGTGTAAGCCCGCTTGTGACGCAGAAGGTACCGGGTTCGATCCCCGCTGCGGGATAAATGTTTGTATGATCTGCAAATATTTATCTCGGGATGGGTGTTTCTGTGTATAATATGCATGTACAAACAAAAAGTATACATCAGTTATCTGATTCCCATAGTACAAGCTTTGCTTTAGTTTGGGGCTACATGATGCTGTGCGAAATGTCCAGCATTATTTATTTATTATTTTTATTAATAGGTACTAGCTTCCGTCTATGGCTTGGGTCGCGGGGTCCCAACTCTATAAATTGTCGGTTAACTTTCTGATTTATAAAATTAGTAAGATTGTCGTAAGTATAACATGATTTCGGAGAAGTAGGAAAATAAATAACTAAATCACATATTTTTTTAGAAATTGATCGAAAAACTAATGATTCAAGATTCTTGGATTATACAAAAGATTCGAACATTGAGTAATTCATTTTGTTACCTGATAGAAGTATTCTGAAACTTCTTTGTCCCAAATCAACCATGAATATACCAGAGAGAAAAGCCATACTTGAGTTACGACTCAGGTTAATATACTTTTGTTATATCCACTCAAACTTTATGTCTCAGTCAAAAACTTTTCTGACTGCATAAAACACGACTCAAAAATTCTATGATACTCTCTCTAAAGATTTATGATCGTGACGCACTGATACCTACTATTGAAATCGTTGTCGAGTGTAGTAAGCTCTTACTAGATAACTCATTCCTACAATCCATAAATCTGTAAGTTTGTGAGTATGTTTGAATATTTATACTTGTTATTGTTTTAATTACGCTTAACCGATTTGACGGAAGTTTGGAATAGATGTACCTACCTATTAGATACCTATGTGGTGTCGTATAGCATTTAGGCTATTATGAACGAAGCCGCTGGTAGAAGCTTCTTCATTCCATTTTAGAAATAATTGATCTTTACTGTTCTACATACCAAACAGCCGCCTAACCGTCGTTTATATTCAAACAAACAGAACGAGTGATTAGATCGTCATCGGGCAAATTGTGCAGTTGTTACAGCAATTACGATCGTCCGGCGATTGCCTGAAACTGCCTACTCACGCCGGTTAGTTGCCTAGTTAGCGCAGCTGTCTGTGCCGTAAGCCAGGGGAGACAGCTTTAACCGACTTTCAAAAAAATAAGGTTCTGATTCCATTGTTTTCATAAATTCCATTGTCTATTATAAATCTGAAATTGATTAACAGATTTAACAAAAACCTTTTTTCGTTTTTTTTTCTTTTTTCGTTTGCTAGGGTAGGTTTTGCGTTTAGTTCTAATTAAGAAAAACCCTGAAGGGTGAATCTAAGGGATGAGATTGTTATGGGCTTGAATTACAAGCACAGCACATAGATAATTACGAGTATGTTATTAAATACGTAGCTAATATTTTCTATGGCAGACTTTGATGATCAAATAGAAGAAAAGAGAAAAAAACTCAAGCATCTATCGCAGAATCTTTCTCTCTCGTGGGATAAAAAAACGGTTTAGGGTTTCGGTTGCCCTAGTTCCTCTACATTAGCATTTTGCCAAACGCGCCTAAGCTCTGGTTGTACTTCGCTTTTTACTAAGTAACTTACTAAGTTAGGAACTCAGTAGAACTCTAACCAAGTTTATACCAGAACTTACTGTCAGGTACTAAGTTTCGTGAAAAAGTATCCCCCCTAGTAGTAATAGGTGGAAACAAATCATTTATTCCCTACCAGTAGGGATAAATTAGTAGGGATATGTGGAACAAGCGAGTTTATTCCTCCCTGGCCACCGCCGCCGACACTTCTTGTTTATTCCCATGTCGGAAGTCGCCATCTCTCGTTATTATATTTTCATTAGCAGCCCATTGCGCGGCGTGACCGTCCACTTCGGTAATATCGACTCAGTTAGCGCCCAATGACTTCCGTTCTGTTACAAATTGACAGGTAACCGATGTTTGAGTATTTTTCATAATTTGCGTTAGTTTGAAATAACAAGGCTCATAATAAGGGTCTATTCTATTTTGTGGCCTATTTATTTTGTGACGTGTCAGAAATATAACTTGATTCTTGGAAGCGTTTTTGTTGTAAGCCTGGTTGAGCTGAACTAATCAAATAATTAAATTATCTAGCTAGATAATAACATAGGTAATAAGGAACAGCAACGGTTTATGTCAGTTTCCGTAAAATCTGCATCATGATGACATTAGATCAGTTGAGAATAAGAAAGGGGGAGAGGGAGACAATACAGTTACAAGCCATGAACACGATGCGCAATATTTTCTGGAGCAGTACATAAAGTCAGTTCTATTTTTAACGATTTCTAACTACTAAGTAATGGTTGGGTACCTAGTATGTATTAGAATATAAAGTTCCTAGGAACTGGTATTTCCTAACTCTGTTATTCTTTATAGTATTTCTATAGGTCAAACGGATTTAAGACTTGTTGTCATTAAAAATAAACAGTCACGTTCAATCGAAACGTCATTATTTAGTGTTAGTCTTTGCATAGGTATTACCTACAGGAGGTCAGAGTAACAAGCAGTCGGGTGCACAGCACATCACCAGCATCCTACAACATGTCTCGTAATCATAAGGAACCAGCTTCTCCCCCAATTACAGCAGAACATTGCAACCGCGCATTATCTCATCAACTAATCAAAATGTGTCCGCGGCACAAATTGAATAACAAGCAGTTAGCGTGACACGGCGGACGGCGCGGCTTTGTCCCGCAGATTGCCGCCAAATTGCCACCAGACGCAATCCCAACTCCATTTCACGCCTGCACCTGATTGGTCGACACGCCTCCCCCCTCCCCCCCTACATCCATTCAAACCTGAGTGTCGAAGAAATGAAATTATGCACTCCGTAAATAGGAACCTTTGTTCGATTATTTAACGTGGTTTAGCTTAATGATACCGCGCTGTCCAGCGCTGCAAGTGGCTTTGTGCAGCGCTTTCACGCCTAACGATGTTTGTTATTCAGTGAGACTTCATAAGCGGTGATGTGCCTAAATAGTGAAGTGTATGTTTCCAAAGCACGTATACATACACATTACACAGTGATACAATGCAGAAGATATGCGGGCGACCGTTGAAATACGATGAGCAAGCAAATATATTCATAAGATCTTCAATATTGACAGTCACGGTCAACATGTATAGATACTCACTTGTTATTTAGCGAGGCCTTTTATAACATTCTCATGTCAATGAAAAGAGATAGCAACAGATATAACATCCGCCTATGCCATAAAAGCCTTTAGCCATTATGTCCTATTAGAAACGTTTGTTATGTATAATTGACACGCAATAGTCACATAACACAGTTGTAATCCCTCATAGTCTACCAAAGTTAGTACCACAACACCCAGAACAGGATTTTTTTTTCATACCATGTACCTACTTAAACATTTGTACCGTCATCGGAATAAAACTCGCACCTCATAAGTCATAACATAACACAATATGCCAAGGTCGTCAAAAATTCCAAGCATCGTTTTTGAATTCGATGAGCTCATGCGAGTAATTTAGTAAAACAGAATTAGGTGCCAACAGCGACTAATTGTTTCACAAGCTACATTACAGCCGGAAAGTAATGCGTCCACTTTACTTGGTCCTTCGGTGCGGTCTGTGTTTGCGGAGCCTGGCTTTACATTATGGGCTCAAGCCTAGAAAGTAGAGTTCGTATTAAACGTAAACAAAAACAAAAAAAATAAGCAATTGTTTTCCTTGTTTAAATTCAGTTTAAAAATTAAAAATTCCCAAAGAAAGATGAGTGCTTTCATCTCACGAGCACATCAATGTACTGAAATAGTAGCCGATGGGCTTGCCTGTCACGTATCGAATAACTTCTGCAAAACGCGGGCATGTTGTGCCAAATAGTGAAGTCATGAAGTGCCTTTGATATCTTCGAAGCGCTCTAAAGGTCCAGTCATCATCCTATATTTTTGTTCCTGCAAAATAATTTGAGTAGTTTACTTTTGTCCTTTGTTTCTGTCAAGCATTTACATAACAGTAGGACCGCTGGAAAAACAATATATGAGTACGAGTATCTACAAAACAAAGCACAAACCCAAAAGCAAGTTCAGCGAGCTCAGGATACGTTGGGGTTCCTCTCATACGAGTAATAAATTGTCTGGAGTAATACTCTGCGCGTCATTAGCGCGTGAATGTGCCAAATTAACAATTACACCGGGTTCCGTAGATAATTAGTAGGCGCGTCAGGCCCGCGCTGACATATTGCATTCCGCAACCTACACGACTCCAATTGTTCATGGAATTACTTTACCTACGCTTTCAGCAAAGTATAGCAAACAATTTTACACTAATATAACTAAACCTATTAATGCATGTTTTATATTAATAGGCCCTGAAAGGTAAATTAATCCCACTCATATAATAAAGCTGATAGTTTGTGAGTTTGTTTAGATGTTTGTGTTTCAATCACGCCTGAACAAGTGAATCGATTTGGATGAAACTTGGTATAGGCGTAGTACCTGAGCAAATAGGCTATTGAATGTTGGTACCATGCGGGCAAAACCACGCGCAGAAGCTAGTGTAAACTATTTTACCAATTGTCATAAAGGTACTAACTATTCGCGGCTTAGCTTTTTGAATAGTGTAAAAATTAAATAAATATATTTCAGGCGTAGAACTACGAGTACGTATATTGATTTTAGATTTCATTTAAATCTGTTCAACGATTAAACGACCTTACAAACTTTTGTATAAGTAATAAACCCTTGGTAATAATATCTAACAGTATGCATGTTTCACAGGCGCGTATTTGTAACGAGTTCAGTTAACACTTGTATCCCGATAATTCCCCGACGTAATAAAAAAGGCGATAAACAAACAATAACATTAACACTTTCCCCCGATGTAATCCATTGTAAGTGTTACACTGCCCCGCACAGAATGATAGCTGTACAGAAGCAGAAGCGACACTGTACACGCTACTTTATGATAATACTCCTTTGGCTAGAGTGAATAATGTTCGGAATGAATTGTTTGAGTCCTGTAAAACCATTATTAAAATAGTTTTAAAAAGAAGAGCTCTTATGAAAATGCCATGTTTCTTTTACTTGCTATAACTGCTTTGGATAAGTGCATTTGGAATTCAATAATTACGACTTTCAACTTGGGTGCTAAATAAAGCAAAACATTATCGTCCTTAATAAAAATAAAACATCTTCAAAGAGTCCAAGGATAATAAACTCTACCAAAATGTAGCTAGTCTCGTAGCGCAAGTGCAGTGTCGATACTGTTTTATCCTATTATACTGTGATGTCCGGTGTGATGTAGGGCGCGCCCAGGGGACAGTGGAGCGCGTCAGGGGACGGTGTTGGGGACGTAATGCGAGCATTTGTTTATTAAATTGCATGTGAAAATGATCGTGTAACGCTTTAATGCAGAGTTTACAATTTAAGATAATTTGATAAATTTGATAAGTTGTAAAAAAAAGGCTTCCGGACAAGGGTTCATTCAAGTGAGTGGTACCTGCAAACCTAATGACACAAAAACAATGGCTCTGACATAAATACTAAATACTCAATAGAGTCAATTATTATTTGTACTAACTATTCATGTTTTATATTCATTCACAGACAAAAACACACAGCATATTTTAGTCTCGACGCACAAATATTTGAATTATTTTTTAACTGAAAAATTTGTTTCAAGCAGAATTTCACTTTCCATGAGGTAGGAGGTACATGATAATTTCAAAAATTAACAACACCACTACAAAATATTAAAACCATTTTAATAATATGACTAAATTCCCAATGATAAAATAGCAATATTGTATGAATTGGAGCAATTGATAGGAACGGCTAACTTCACGCGCCGGCAGCTCCCGTGGTAATGAGCCATCCGGCGCCGTATCCGATCAATTTACCGGACCGGCCCCGAACAGGCAAACATTCATACCTATAGCTATTGCGTTGTGTAAAAACTTTTTTATTTAGATACTTTTGGTAGGAAATATTACAGAGTACCAAATAAAAAATAGGAAAATATTGAGAAACATTACATAATATAATAAAATTTTATGACAAACTTAGAAAATTCCTAATTTTGCATCGAAGAAAGAAATAACCCAACTACGTTCTACAACTCTGTTAAGCTTTTATTGTTTGAAATAAAGCTGTCTTCAAGGCACAATAGTCATTCTTTTAAATCAAGACACTCAAGATCCTTAATGAATCCTGATTTGTTTAGTTGATCTAATTATTAAGGTTATTCTAGAATGGATGACTAGGTGTGAAAATATTGTTTTAAATTATCTAATGTCACTGTTTTCTCGAAGCGTTTTGTCGTATTTTTGAAGCGTTTATCAGGTATATCAAGTTGGTAAGTATATATTATTGCCCCGAGGAGGTATTAACCAGTCATAATTGCGGCTAACTACGCAAGTGCTCCCCAAACCACCCTCGAGCCTACAATATTGATTGTCCGTAACACTCGACCGACAGTAATCCCGTAGCTTACTCACCGCTGGGTCGCCGGCGGGTCGTCCGGCAATTGTACCGGAATTAACCCTTAATTCGCTTCTCCGGCGTTGATTCACGGATCGGAGGATTAGTCGACAGTTGCCGGTTAAGTGGATAAGTTTTTCATTAGACGGTGCTAATGCTGGGGTTGAACTTGATTGTTTTGTCAACAGTTGTGTTTATTTGGGGGCAGGTACGCTGGCTCGTACTTATTTATCTGCAAGTAAAACTACACTACTAGGCAGACCACCAGCTAAATGGTTAAATAATATTGTGGCGGTAGCGGAAAAGCAATGGATTCGACTGACGCAGGATCGGAAAGAGTGGAGTGAAAATGAGGAGGCCTATACTCAGCAGTGGGTAGATGTAGGCTGATTAGATAGAGAACTACAGATAGTTGGAATGAAATATAAGTAGACCCCGGCCGATCGTTATTGTTCGTCAATGTTCTGTTTGGTCACACAGTGAATGGATGATCAGTTTAGCATTAACGACTGTGTCGGAGGGTACGTTAAGTGGTCGATTAGGTTTTGGTCTTAAAGCTACAACAGACGCTTTCTGGTTGCTTAAGCTCCGTTAACTGGAGTTGTGTTAAGAGAGAATCTACTTTCTTTCTCAGAATACATATGTATTTAGACAATTTAAGTTTTCGATATATTAGAACATAGAATAAAGAGGTTCTCACGATCGTGATTACTCGAGAAAAGCATTTGGCTTAGTTATCTCAATAATTGTGTGAAACTATTCTTCAGTGGGTAATTACATAGCATCCTCCAATTACAGCGTAGGTAAAGGAATATCTCTGCCGAAGCAAAGCAATATAATTGAAATTAATTAATCCCCTACAACATAATATCTGTTAGTACAGTACCACGGCTACGTAACGTAATACTAGCGAAGTATTAATTTAGCAGAGAACTGGGATCGAGTTTAATTAACAAATTTAATTAGAAATTAACTGTTTTGTTGAGATGCCTGTGTGGTCGCATCGGCGCTTTGTAGGGCTGGCACGAGATTACTTGGGCTTTTACCCCCCAAGAGATCTTCAACTACAATCTGAAAACAATAGCTTCTTTATTATAAAAAAAAACAGTTTATCTAGTTTCTTAAAGCCGTGCGTCAATACATCATAGTAATATTGATGATTACATTCCTCATTCATCATTGATTACAGTAGATAAATTGTTTAAGCCCCCTCGCAGACTGCAGACTTTCTATCGGCAGATAGTTGAGACAGGCCATATTTCTCCATACTCATTACGAGCCGAAGTATATTCTGTCTCAACTATCGGCCGATAGAAATTCTGCAGTCTGCGAGGGGGCTAATAGATTACATTATAATATACAAAACAGCTTTTACGATAAGTAGTCACAGAAAATGTTTTCAAAAATACGGGATAGCAGTTCTGCTTTTTTTATTCGATTGCTAACTAGTAAGTACTCGTATGTCAATTAACGGCAAACAAAATCTGCGGCTACTGGTTCTGCGTGATAAAACCATTGATACAAATCACTAGATGCGCTATCAGTTTTGATCAACCGCGTGGAAATGCTATCACCAAAAACCTTGTCCTTTCGAGTTGTTCGTGCTGCATAAACATGTTCCTTTTTTCTTTTCAATGTGGCATACCTATTGATTGATTCTTCAGTGAAAATAAAATAATATTGTGACAACGAACTAATCTGGTGACGTGAGGATCTGTTGAATTGGAGTTCCATTGAACATGGTTACACAAAAACTTATTGTCTGTTACATACAAAAAAAGTCATCGAGGCATATCCATGATTAATACAACGGTTGAAACGCAACACGGACGCGACAGCCCTGCAAGTAGGTGGGTAAACACCGCGCCAGCGAATTTGAAAATTTAATTTAGTTGCGTTTTGTTCCTGCTAATTGGTTTGTTTTCGGCGTTTAGTTACTATCGTAGCGCGTCACAGTGTTATAGTGTTTCGATCAGGGGTTTTCAGGATTGGCTTAAACAAATACATACAGATACTACGTAGGGACAGTCTATTTGAACTACAGTGATAAATAACGGCAGATTAAACTGGACATAGATAGATTCTTGTTTTTGTTAACAGTTCGGTTATTTGGCAACTAAAATAGCAAACAAACAAAGCATACTCAAAATTAAATGTTGGAGGAAATGAGCGCTTTCATATCAAATTACATCCACACTATTTAATATAATAATATTAAAGAGATACAAGTTTGATTGTGGGTTCTAATTTAGTAATGTCCGAAAGAGTGATTATATTGCTGAGAACGCTAAAAATGAAATAATATTGTAGGTATGCTCTAGTTTATCATGTGTTTATTATTGCATCTAACTTCCTCTCTAGTCATTTTTCATTTTCTGAATACCTAAAAGATCTCAGAGAATGTCTTCTCTACCGTGTGTTAATACAATCAATGATCCCTTTTGACATTGTCTACTTGTTGCAGGTGTGGTTCCAGAACAGACGTGCGAAATGGCGCAAGACGGAGAAGTGCTGGGGGCGGTCCACCATCATGGCGGAGTACGGGCTGTACGGCGCCATGGTGCGGCACTCGCTGCCGCTGCCGGAGACCATCCTCAAGAGCGCTAAGGAGAACGAGGCTGTCGCGCCCTGGCTGCTAGGTGAGTTCGGTGAGACTATTCTTCTGTAGCTCAAACCCAAAATAACAATCGATATGTGGCCTTAGCCGATGGTCGCAGATCTTTAATATAGCTGGGAAAGGACTTTACAGGACCGAATAGAGTGGCGTTAAAGAGGATGCCTAGATGCCCAGTGGGTGCAACCCGGGCTGATTAGGTTGATATGGCTTCAGGTGAGTGTTATATGAGACACAAGAGGTGCGAGTTCAATTCTCGCAGATGTAGGATTGCGGTTGCTGTTACAACAATAAAATGGACATTACTAGGCACACGTCACAAATCTTTCCCTTGTAACCTACATGAAGCGAAAAACGTTTTGAATTTAATTTAATTAACTGGACAATGCCATAGACATTGTTGGAGAAGGCTCACCCAGCCTTTTCATCACAGCTTAAAACTGATCCACGGAAATGATGCGGGCATTACGTGCTGACTCAGCCCCGCATTTGCTATGTTTTCTTTGACCGTTCAGAACTTTTGTCAAAACGACCTTCGACCTTCCGATCGGTGTTTAAAATCCCATTAGGCCAACATGACAAAGGAATATCTACATCACCAAGATTCTTGCTTGATCACTAAGGAGAGTAAGCTTTTGGTGAAACGCTATGCTTTGTTACCAGCTATCGAAGATTTTAGCAAAGATGTACAGAACCTACGATTTGATTGTTCACCGCGGTGAAAGGTAAGTGTTTCACTTTGCTTTGAATGTGTTGTGTGTTACGTTATTTTGAAGCTTACTCTGATTATAACAAGTATCAGTTACCCCTTTAATCAATCGAGACTGAAGATTCAGCTGAAGTCATCATAAGTCATATAAAAGCGAATAGATTTAAACCCGCCTCATCACGGGCACTCAAAGGAATAATCAAGTTAGGCTCTGTTCTCACCTCGGTAATTTTGTTCAAGAGTCGAGCGCAGTGACAGGGGCCCCGTAGCGGCCCCCCACCCCCCGCACCTCCCCCCGCGACCACCCGCCACCGGTGAGTCCTACACTGCCTACCCACAACACTGCATTGTCACTGATAATTAGCTTCGAACTTAAACAACTTGCATGAGATGAGAACAACTTTAAGCTTGAGCCTTAGGACTTCTTTCCTGATTATTCAAGACATCTCTCGCGGAATAACAGAAGAATCACCTGACTCTTAACGGCAATGGTATATTAGATACCTACTTTTGTCATGTTTATTAGGTAAATATTTAAACCACAGGAGGCAAAACCTCAGACATAACGGAATATAAAAAGCTGTGGCATTATTATATAGATTTTTTACCATTTTGAAAACTTTCGAAATAAATATCTGATAGACAGTCTTTTAAATATGAGTTTTGATCGCGTCTTATTATTATAAAAATCTAATAAATCTTATTATTATGTAAAATTACTTATACTACTTTATTGTGATTAAGTTTTACTGTGTCAGTACCACGCATACTAATATAATAATATAGGTAAACCAAGGAGTATAAAGGTATACAGTTAAATGGAGAAGATGCTGTATAATTCCAGTTCCATCTTTTGTTAAATATTCGAGACTAAACGAAAACAGAAACAACAGACTTACCACAATCAGAGTTTATTACAGTAGCTGTGAGACAAAGTACCGGCACATGAAGTGTCTTTATTTCTGAAACTCGCGAGAAACAAAGCGAAGTATAATTTTTAATCCCAACAAAGGAGATGTTCATTTTTCACGAGAAGCCTTTTAACTTCCTATCTTGTCACGCCAAACTGAACTCTACAATAATACAAATAAGGGGTGAGATTGAAGATGGAAGAGTTGTTTACGAAAACAAGAATCCGTTGACAGCTTATGAGCAGTTTTGTTTTAGCGGAGAGGTTTATGTACTGTGGTTTACTCTCCGCTGGCAAAACACAGCGACTGTTTGAATGTTTGTTTCTTTCCTACTCGTAGTTGAACAATGTACAGTACACAACACAAACGTTTTTTAAAAGAAATCACGAAATTTCAAATAGATTTACCATAACCAATGATGAAAAGTACTTAATAAACATTTATTTTTGTAAAAAAAATATACTCATATTTACTCGTATATGAAAAATACAAAAAAATACTTAAGCTTTTTTTGTAAATAAACCAAAGCAACAACTACTTTCTAAACAGCAATGCAACATTACATTTTCATTGCAACTTTGGTATCGTAGACGCGCGTAGACACTCCGTAGCACCGTCTACGGCAGCTCTACGCCAGTCAAAACTATAAACGTTACTTTCATTTTAATTGCTGTAATCTGGTTTACGCAAACACAAACAAACCTGTAAGCACACACAAATCCCCACTCACACATGTGCATAAAATTGAATACGCAAACGAGTTCTGCCAGATATGAATTAATAAAGGCTAAGTTCTCCCCTTAAGCCTGCGCTCCCCGTCCCGTGGGGAGTGAAGGGGGGTAGGTAAGGGGGGACGCGGGGGGAGGGCAGCGGGAGACCCAAGATGGCGGCCGCATTGTCTAAGGCTTGATTAACGCAGATTTGAGGGCTGCGAGCGTACATATTAATTATGTACTTAAATGCACTCGGTCGGGTTTTTCTGCGGAGTGTTTAGGTACTGCGCGTAGGTATTTATTCCGCTTACATTACTCATTTATGTTTCGGTGGAGATTTGTTTTGGGGTTTAGTGGAGAAGTATTTTGTGCGTATGTTATTGCATTTTTATATTAGCGCATGGAAGGAAACTCTTTGATTTTTTTACAACAAATAAATACCTACCTATGTACTAGTTTGAAGAAAATATCAAATTATAAAAATTATTACAATTAGTAGGTACCTATGTAATAAATTATTGACTAAATAGCTACAGCCTGCGATTTTACTTGCATTATTCTCTGATGAAAACTATCTTTCAGATTTACAGTCCCATCCTAATGACTATCCTAGGTTTCATCTGATAGGTAGGTGTAGTTCTTACTTTTTGAACCGAACAAAAACAAACACCCTAATTTTATTCATTTTCTAAGAATAATAATTGTTATCAAATAAAAACTGAATAATGCCGTAAAAATTTAGATCTATTTAATGCACTATTGATGTCAATTTACCTCTTAAAGTCAGTAACGTAATTAATTAATGGTGTGTGTTATGTTAATTTTTATTACTAAAAAAACAATAAGTAGGTACTTGTTGTATTCCTAAAGAGAAGAGAAGAACATATCTTAATACTTAAATTTTGTAAAATTTTAAACTGGTTCTAATTTATTATTGAACCTTGAATTTTTACTAAGACCCTGGTCAGAATATTATTTAAATTATACACCCCAGCGATAAAAAGCACAATATCAAAAGCAATAGCCATTAAACACCTACAATTACAAAACCTTAATAGATCCAAACATGTCAAAGAGCGAGCACAGCACAGAGGCGACACTCCACACACTCGCAAATGGATTGTAATGCACCTAGAGAGCAAGTTATAGAATTATCTAACTATTATCCACTTGCTTTGTGCCATCCTTTCATCTCACAATGAATGGAATACACCGCCATTATCTAGAGTGAAAAATATGACTGCAAAGAAAGTGCTTCTGCACCTCAAAAGAACTTTACACTTCTGTCTGTAATTTACAATTGAAATAGGAGTTTTAATGTATAAGCATTTGATAGACAGATTGCACTTTGGAAGACATAAAAGGGAATAACTTAAGTTGTTTAGTAGCGTTCTTAGTGAGTGGAACTTTGATACTACTAACAGAATCAAACGATTGTCACATTTGAATGGCCAAAGAGTTAGTGTAACCATAGGAGATGTTTTAAGTACCATCTCGAGTAAATAATAGTTCTTAGAAGCACGATATAATTCAAAACGAAAAGGGCTGAAATGTTTAGAAAAGGTTAAATAAATAATGCTGGACATTTCACACAGCATCATCGCCCCAAACTAAGCAAAGCTTGTACTATGGGAACCAGATAACTGATATACTACTTATATACTTTTTATTTGTAAATACATATATACATAGAAACACCCAGGGCCGAGATAAATATTTGCAGATCATACAAACATTTATCCCACGGCGGGGATCGAACCCGCAACCTACTGCGTCCCAAGCGGGCTTTCACCCACTGCGCCACAGAGGTCGTCTAGGTTGGGGATAAGCACTACCTACTGTTAAATAAATAGTATCCAAATAACTATTCATTCCCATCTAATCTATTTCTAAATGGAAACCATAACAGCAACTTATCTAGCTAAATAACTTACACAAGTTAGATCAAAATTACCCGGGAATATATCACGAAACTAAAGTCTCGTTAACTAAATCATGTGGATTTATCCCGGACTAATGGGCGAACTTTGCCGCTAATGCACGCCCTGACGAACAGTCGCTAATCACCAATCCGCTAGATTGAGATGGATGGATAGGATCTAAAAGGTTCACAACTGCATCATCACGGAACCTACGGAAAGATTCTTGTATTATAAATATTATAAAACATTGAACACAATTTTTTACAAAACTTTTAAGTGAAGTAACTTAATAACACACATTTTATGATACGACTTTTCTAAACCTTCTCATACAGCATAATCCTCTCAAATTAATTACCATAAAATCCATTTACCTACATTAACAAACATATTCTACGCATTTTGAGATAAAACAATATAATTGAGCTGATCTAACTACATTCTACGACTAACAAGACTGGAACTTAAAACCATTTATTCAATAATTTAAAAATCCATAGGTAAAAAATCCATATGATTCCAATGACGACTTATATTAATTGACCCTTGGTGATTCTATAGAAGTAGTACCTACTATTACTACTTCTATAGAATCACCTACTCTATTAGTAGGTATACCTACTCCTCTTATTTCGCGTAAAATATTATGAAGAACACTATTTCTGAGCTTCTTTGCCATCGTCTTACTTAAATCTCAATTAGGTACCTCTATAGTTATTAAAATTATTTTCAACTGAGTTGCAACATTAGGTAATCCATCCTCCATATCAAAGAGCATTTATTCAGTAGGACCGTTGGGATCACTTTGACACTTTGAGTTTCAAAATGATTCCAGCGGTCCTACTCAATAAATGCTTTTTGACTTTGACTTTGATTCGTCCTAAAGCAAGGTGATTTTACTCCTGTTCCTTCACGACCAGTACCGTGAAGAACCAGGGCAACAAACACGGTTTGAGGCTATCTTTTTTTAGGTGATCTTAAATCTAAACTTAGGCTATCTCAGGCGGTACCTACCAATTGCTTAACTTGTACTATTATGTATAAAAATAAAAAGCTAAGCAAGACATTCCTAATCATGTTATTTGATAAAAAGCTATTTTATTTATTTACATGGCAGCATTACAAGGATCGTGGTGGATGGCACAAACTTAGGGAGGCCTATACCCAGCAGTGGGTGAAGTCAGGCTGTGGATGATGATGCTTACAAAAAAGTTTTCTACGTTGGTGGTCGCACCGAATAACTCAAATCAGTGTTGTTTTTGAAAAGATAGCGGTACGGCAGAGGGTACTCCAGGCGAGGCGGCACCGCGACGTAATGAAGTAGCATGTCGCATGCAGATCCACACTCGCACCGGATTCACTACATGATGCATGCTAATCGGTACTGGCTAGTGATTCTCATTATAGACTAGCGGCCTATCTGTATTTTGTATTTTTTTATTTCCTATCTGTATTCTGTGCTAGCGGGACATGGAATCGTACACCTTGTGGGCTCGTGGCCTGACAAAAATGTTAGGACTTGTTACCAAAACTTTTAGGCTTCTTTTAGTATATCAACTTTTTATCAAAAAAAGCAGTTTTTATTGATAAATTCTAAGTGTTCTTCATTCATGGTCCTAGGGGCAGAGCTTGACTAAAACTAGTTACCTAGGCCACAGAATACTTTAAATCGCCTCATATTGAATAATAACTATTTAGTTCGATACTTTTGGATCAGCCCTCGTAAATCCCCGGAAGTATCTACTAACCGATTGGAAACACTTCCGAAAAACGCTATTATAAATCATGTAAAAATCACCCAAACAGAAAGAACGAATAGAGACAAGGAGCTTTAAAAACGTGACTTAATTTGAAGCATTATTCGCTCGTACTAATCCTGAACACGCCACCGCCACAGATAAAACCCGGCCCCGGGATAATAAAGCACATACCCTGCAGCCAAGTTTAATATCTCAACTTGTAGTATTTTACGAGATTTTTAGTGCGGCGCAGTCACCGGCCACGCATACCTAATCAGTCACTGTGGCGTGTGCCAGCCCAGCCGTACACTCGGCTCAATAGATACTTAAAAAAAAAATCTAAGTTCTGTTTTTTGGAACATATTTTGGTATTTGAAATGGACATTTGACTTCGGGTTTGTTTCATTACCTCTGTAACTTTATTCAAGGTGTTGAAAGAGCAGGTGTTGGAGCAACGAAAATGTCCAGCCAGATCAAAGTTTTGGGCATGACTAGCGTATTTTTCAGGAGCTCGCAATGGGTTACAAAAAGAGTTTATAATTATTGTTCACATTAACAAAAATGAAAATACTGGGGGCGACTGTTGCCCATCAGTGGGATAGCATAGGTTTATTGAAAAAATAAGTTTGCATTTGCATTTTACTGACTCTCAGGTGTGAGGTAATCGATTGAAAAGTAAAAATGTCGGTAGGTACGTTAACGATTCGAGCGAGTCAAAAGTTTAATAAGTAACCTACTTAGATCGCTGAAGGAGCACCCTACTCTTAATTGCGTAGGTCGTTTTTGTGTAGGCACGTCGCGACGTATAAATCGACCGCCTGTTTCATAACGTGGGCTTACCATCAGCTCACCAGTAAACCTTGTGTGCTTTGATTGTACATCACACCGTAAGGTAAACTATCTTTCGTATCGTGAAGCTCTCGTCTCTATTTCTGAGTGTAACTGTACCACAGTCATTTGTGTATGAGTAACGGGTGTAGTACAAGTCCCCGCATTCCGGCGAGAGATTAATGGCGGGCTCGCGGCACGATGCTGGAGATGATGGTCGCTTGTCTGCATATCTTAGTCTGAACTCATTCTACGCCTATGAGAAGTATTACTTGAAGAAGTGAATGTATGTAGACAATAGAAGTCCGATCGTGTGAAAGATTAAGGCTAAGAAAGTCAAAGTCAAAGTCAAAAATCATTTATTCAGTAGGACCGCAGGGATCACTTAGAATAGTCTTAAAACTAATTTTACTCCTGTTCTTTCGCGACCAATACCGTGAAGAATCAGGGCAAACAAGATTAAGAAAAGATAATGTGTCGATGAAGGTGGCGATCATATCTATATGATCTTCCTGCCATCATATCTATATGATTTTCCATATTGGCACTTATGGGCAGGAAAATCATGATGGTAACAGTTTATAAGAAACAATATCTTGCTAGTTATTAGAATATGTCTTAGGAGTGACTTTATTGAGATAGGACGACACCTCGCAACTATGCTAGGGCATACTAAGATCTATCGAGGTTTTTTATTGTTTATTTATATGTATACCTAAGTACCGACATCTTTCTCCTCATTAGGTAACAACTCCTCTAAGTCTGTTGAGAATTTTTTGCATGCTGTGGTGTCCTTTAATTAAAGAAACACATTGTTCTAAGATAATATTACTTTAGTTATAAGCATTCTATGTGACTTCTTTGTTGGATTCCCTAAATAAAAAAACTCTCATGAGTCATGACATCCTTCATGCAAGCAAGCTCGCTGGTTCCAGGCTACTTTTGACGGCCCTACTCGTAGGTATAACGTTATCAACTGGAGTCAAATAATAATGTAGGTAGCTTAAATGTTACCTAACCAGCTATCCTACTATAAGCTATAAGTTTGTGAGGATGGATTGAATGAATGAATGAATGAATGAATGAAAAACTCTTTATTGTACACAATATTACAAAACATACACAATCAATAAAACCCAACGAGACAATGTACAATGGGCGGTCTTATCGCTTAGAAGCGATTTCTTCCAGATTCCATACATCCATGACATCCATCCACTCATCCTTGTATGTTTCATAATTTCACGCGAAACCCACAGAAAGGATTTGGATGTTTGGCTTATAGATAAATTAGTTAGTCTGAAATAGAACAATATTAGACTTTTTTCCCAGAAGAAAAATATTCCCCCAGCTAGTTTTAAATGTCTGTTTGTTGCAGGCATGCACCGCAAGTCTCTGGAGGCAGCGCAGCACCTCAAGGAGTCAGGTTCGGAGCGCGAGGGCTCGGAAGCAGAACCCGAGCGCGCCGCCTCCGCCTCGCCGCCGCACCACCACGATACCCACGATAACCAGGTACTGTCACCAATCCACGCACTGAAGAACTGCTTTGAACGATGTGAAATTATTCACGTGCGCCTTTATAAGGGTCCTTTTTCGACATAATTAATTTCAAACTTATTGGCTTCAACATGTTTTCTTTCACCGGTAGAGAGTACAAGCATACCTACTTACCTAGTGCAAATACTTACATTTCTGTACAAGCAAGGCGGTGCAAGAACCGATTCGAATCATAATAAGTACATGACCTTGTCTTTCTCGTGAGAGGGATGGGCATGAAACGAGCAAAAACTTTATGACAAAAATGAATTTTAAACCCATCACAAATTAATTAAATTACGCAAAACGTTATAGTCCGCCAAATCCTCAATAAAAACCAAATTGTGACTTATTGATTTATCAAACTTCTACCATTCCCCGAATCAGCAAAGCCTCTTTTGATTGTGTCTAAAAATAATTCCCCACAAGTTCTAAAACCTTTTCACCCTCAGGCTCAGAGCTCTCCAGCCAGCAGCACGACGGCATCCTCATCAGCCAAGGGGCGCGCGTCCCCTGACCCTCGCGAAGCTTACGAGGACCCGGAGGCTTTCCGCAACAACAGCATCGCGTGTCTGCGGGCCAAGGCGCAGGAGCACCAGGCCAGGCTGCTCTCTAATAACTTGCTGCTTCAGGTAAGCTACGAAGATTTCCTTCTGCATATTTTAAGTACTGGTCGTAGAGCAGGATTAGAAAGACTATGCTACTATACTAGACTAGTATCTAGAGGTCCTTCTGATTAAATGCCTTTTGAATTTGAGCAATGCCCAACTCGCAGCCGAAACCAAAAATCCATCGATGCCGGGATTCGTACCCATTTTTCGAAGTAAAAGCCAAGGCACTATTGAGGCCTAAAATAAATGGTTATTTATTTATTTTTATTTATTCAGCCACCAAGTCTTAATATTTACATATTTGGATGTCTCTGACTACAGTTACTCTCTTAGACATTTGCAAAGGATCTTGCAAGTCCATAGGTATACTTAACATACTTAGCTGAGTAAGAAAATGCCTAGTTTCTTCTTATTAGAGTTACCGTCGTGATTACCAATTTGTAAAGCTCTTGTACTTTGTATTGTGGAGGAATTACATTTTTATTATTTTCTATTCTGTTTCGTTCTTAAACAAATCTTAAGATATCCTCTACTTTTCAGGTGCGAGGTCTGACCCGGACTCCAGCCGGCACCCCCGTGGGGGAGGAGGACGGTCCGGGGGACATCGACGTGGGCACGGAGCCCCCGCCACTCGACCCCTCGGTCAGCCACCACCATCCCGCGCACATGTACTGACTAGCCGGACTGAACACTTACCAATCGTGAAACAGTGTGATGATTCGAAATTAGAATTGGCAGTTGGACGCCATCTTTATTGAGATTCAAATTTTGAATGGCAGTTATTGGACTGTATCGCCATCTCTTGTCAGAAATTTGAACTTTTGAGTGGCGCGTGATAGAATAGCGATTGGCTATTATGCGACAAAGTTGTTGGTCGGGTGCGTCGAAGAACTGTTTTAGATTAAGTGTAATTATGTAAATTGTTGATGAGTATTTAAATCCAAGTTTTCGTGCAATACCTTTAGTTAAGTATTTATGTAGCCCTGTGTTAGAGACATTGTATAAAGATTCCGAGCACTTAGATTATAGGTGAGGTTTCAGTCAGCTGAATTAAATCAGGAGGTACAGCGTCACCAACTGACCCCCGCACGTTGCACGGTTGAAACGCTTCATATGGGGGTTACCCAATTGGCGACGACCGTACATAAATGTTGCTCTCCGTTGAACTATAGCTAAATGTCTTGTAGTTCGGCTGACTAAAATTCCATCTAATTGTAACTAATATTAAAAATTATAGTAAAATTATAATAGAAAAATAAATTATGCCCACTGTGTAGAATATTACTTTTAAGATATTTGGCAGCAAAAAGGAAAAGACTTCAGTTTGGAATTACGTAGTACCTTGGCTCTGTTTAGCAAAGTACTACTCGTATAATTCACTTGCAACGTTCATAATCATAGCGTAAGATTTCGTTTTTCTAAGGCTTTTTTGCTTCTAAAACGTGACATCGCTATTATTTTGTCATAAAGGCCTAAATCTTTAACAACGAAATCATTGAAATTGGTTCTAATCGAAAACGAAAACACATCGAAAGCATTCCATTGTACTTATACATTTATATTAGCTATCTCTAACTTTACAGCATTTTAAAAAAGCATTTTGAGGCATTTAACTTTTTCCAGCCACACTACATTACCTACTGAGATCATTATAGAAAGACTTGCCATTAAGTTCACACCACAGAAGAAGTCTTATGGAATTTAGAAGAACTAATAAAAAAACCTGTTGCAATTCATCATTGTACGTACATGAAGCGCTCGTGGTCGTGCTTGCTTTGTCGGTCTTGATAGATCGTCGAAGTTAAGCAACGTTCGAAACGGTATGTAAGTGGATGGGTGACCGCCAGTGGCATTTTCATCTGAGCGCTTCCGTGCTTCGGAGGGCTCGTTAAATTGTCGGTCCCGGCTATTTAAGTCGTTAAGCCATGACGGAGGCCTTAAGGCGGCCTAAAAACTCCGTCACCAGAGTTGGCCACTGACTCATACGAACTTACTTTTTTTTTATTGTACGTACATAGATACTAGCGCCGGCGCCGCGGCGATATGACTTCTTTCGTGGCGAGGATTCGAGCTTAGAACAACATTGTAGATTATGTTGATTGTCACACACTAGAATGCCACTAAAAAGCATACGTAGGTTTTTCTTTTTACTAAAATATTGTGGAAAAAAATACAATTCTTCTATCTCAGGAAGGCGGGTTGGTCTTAATTATGTGTGAATGCACATACGTTGTTTCTGTGTGCGTAAGGCATTGAGCTCGTTTACATTGAGTTCTATGGCGTAAGCTCGGGAATATTCCATGGAAGAATGAGCGTCCAGTATCGCATACGCACACAGAAACAAATCTACACACACAATTTGACGACCTCTGTGGCGCAGTGGGTGAAAGCCCGCTTGAGACGCAGAAGGTTGCGGGTTCGATCCCCGCCGCGGGATAAATGTTTGTATGATCTGCAAATATTTATCTCGGGTCTGGGTGTTTCTATGTATAATATGTATGTATTTACAAACAAAAAAGTATATAAGTAGTATATCAGTTATCTGGTTCCCATAGTACAAGCTATGCTTAGTTTGGGGCTAGATGATGCTGTGTGAAATGTCCAGCATTATTTATTTATTTAAATAAGATTAAGAAAAATGTACTAAAGCAAAACTTAGTACACACACGTAACTTACTACTAGTGTATTATTTTTTCTGTGCTACTAAATGTTCTGCAGTGGTCTCAGTATGATGTTGTAAAAGGTGTGCTATATAAATATTTACGCAGAATTACTGCAATCAGTGACTACAATAGTAAACGTTAAAGTGACCAGTACTTACTTACCCCGTACTTAAGCATAGAGTTGTAATATATTTATTGAATTGACAAGATTCAACTTCATCGTATTAAGATTATGGTGAATAAATCGTGTAAAACTAACATGTTTTTATTTCTACTTTCCCACTTCAATGTTTTCAAACTAAATAACTCCTATTCGGTCATTTATTACTAAACTCGGAAGGGTCGTAAAAATAAAAGAAACATATAAAATGAGGCCAAAACAAAGCCTTGTAAACAGCATTTTATTGTTTATAAAACAGCAGCTAAAAAATATAAAACATTTACATAAATATACATCTAAAACTTAGTACCTATATTAGTAATATTTGAATATAATATTTTGTTTAAATCTGAAACAAGTATTTGACTTAAGATGAAAAATAAAATAGCTCTCACACCCCGTGAACGTAAAAACATAAAATCATTACTTATTAAAAAACTATATTTTTCGCTTTAGTAGGTGTATTTTTTTAAATGCTTCCCAAATATTTCCCAAAAACGGAATGAACCCAAGTCTATCGGTGGCGACGCTCGAAAACTAGACTCATTTTTTTGGCAGTGACAACTGTGCTGTTGGTAAATAGAGGGGTGAAGGGGTATCTTAGAATTATCTTCTACACAACAATTTATCTTATTTATGGCAGGGACTCACTCGTTTAATGCCTTAATAAGCGCGACATTTGATAATAATATGCGTCAAATTGCGCTAATTAATGGCATTATATGCATGTCGTGAGTCAGTAAAAGCTTTACACATGACAATTTGGACATAATTTAAACAGCTTAAAACCGCGTCCCCAGCATGTAACGATTAGCTTAGATTATTTTTTTCAGCTTCGAGTAAAAGGTATGTAAACCAATGACAGCTAAAAATTATGTCGGCTGGTTAGTCATTCAGCGATTACTTCCTATTTTACTTAGACATTATTCATTGATTAAAACAAGCCCCATTAGTTTTATTGGCTTTAATGGGGACGTGGCTAGCTGTTACAATATATCAATAAGCGCCATCTACTGGCAACACACTAAACTACTTAGTAAATTATCTTCGGTAAGGCTCATAGAGGGCGCAATATCAATATCTAGGCACAATGTAATGGCACTTTTAACCATGTATAAATACAGACTTTACATTGACTTTTAAGTTTAATTAAATAGTATTTTAAAAGGGACAAGCCCATTTATTATCGTTCAATAAAAATAAAGACATACTTATTTCTAGAATCATGCTTACAATTATAATTGGAGTTATTTAAATTCGGGGAAAGCAATATTATACTTGTATCATAAGAATTAAAATATCCAGCCGGTCATTTATGTTACGGATTGTTCCTCACTGTGAGAAGGAATGTAAGTCAATAAATTATTATCTTACAAGTTCGGTGGACGGTTTATGGAGTGTAGTTGATGCATTTATGAAAATGCGACGAATTATTGAATAAATAACCCTTATAAGTACATAATCAACATTATTAAACATGAGGAAAACCACATAAAAATACTGGAGTGTCCTGTTGTTATTCCATTAATTAAAATTAAACACTTTATCAACCAACCACATTATGTACTTTTAATAATTAATTATTATTTGATTGATTTCAATTTCCAAATCTTTAATACACTTATCAATATAAGAAATACACTTTGATTAAAATATCTATTAGGTAATATCTTGTATTATTATTACTTTTAACTACCATTTAGACTCGGTATCAGGCACCAAAATTACTTTGAACGTTTCATAAAGATTAAAGTCTACAGTTTGGTATATTTTTCTTTAAATCTCTTTATTAAAAGATTAATTTATACTTTAAAATGCAGTCAAATGCAACTTATTCTTATATTTACTAATATTCATATAATTTTAGCCAAATTTTAAGTATTAAGTATTTCAATTTCATAAGTTTTATTCTTCATACGCCGCCATCGACACTATAGTCAAAGTACTAAATGGCATTGAAAATTGTGCGTTCGAGAATAATTGGAGACTCACACATTTCTCAGTATTTATGCACGTTTAAGTGGACTTATCTACCCCAAACATTTATAAAGTAACACTTAAAACAGCTGTATGGTATGGGAGGCACAGGCATGTATATTTAATTGTTACATGCCCTCTATTTGCAACAAATATTTCACATAAGAGCTTGCAATCCTTTCCCTATATCACTGACTTTCTCAATACAGTTTTGTAATCGAATAACAAACTCATAGAGAAAGCGACATACCTAGATGGCCTAGGTCGTGGACCTCGGTGACTAGTACATGGCCTTAGGTCCCTCCATATCGTCAGCACTGCGCAGCATCAGGTGGTAGCTGTACACGCAGAGGATGCTGTACATCACGGCTCCTGGAAGTACGGAAATGCATGGTAAAGGAAATAAAATGAATCAAATTAATATGTTTAAGTACCTCTAGAGACCCCAAATAAGATGTTTGTTTGATTTTCAGCTTTTCTGCGCTGTAGATCATGGGTTCGATTTCTATCCAGGACAATGTTCGATCGAACTATGTGGTTACAAAAAAGTATACACAACACACATATTCTGTCAGTTAGCTGGTTTCCATTACAATTATTAGCATTGCTTAGTTTGGGTCTAGATGGCGCTGGAATCGGGTAGGTTTTTTTTATGAAACGCGAAGTAAGAAAAATAATACCTTAACCAACTCACCGAAGAACAGCACTCCCTCAAGGAAAGAGATGAAGATATCCGAGCCAGTGCCGTCAGAGACGCCGTGCATGCAGAGCTGGACGATGATGAAGAGGATCGCAGCCGTGCACAGCACTCCCATCGCCCACACCCACGCCTTCAGGCCCCAAGTCGCGCGCTGGGGGATAAATCATTATGATTAGATTGTGTCAGAGACTAATGGGCCGCAGAATGGTGATAACTGCTGGAATCTATCGTAGAATAATAAATAAATAATAAATAATGCTGGACTTTTTCAAACAGCATCATCTAGCCCCAAAGTAAGCAGAGCTTGTGTTATGCTACATGACTTTGTACCTACTTTTTGTTTGTAAATACATAATGTATATTATGCATAGAAACACCCAGACCCGAGACAAATATCTGTAGATCATACAAACATTTGGATCGAACCCGCAACCTTCTGCGTTGGCGGGCCTTCGCCCACTGTGCCACAGAGGTCGTCTAGAATAGCATAACGCATAACAAAAATTATAATATGTGCAATACACAAAGGAGCCTTTTTGTGGACATGAAAAGAATAAACATTCTCTCAAATCTATAGGACAAGTTACTTCGACAACCCCTCGCGCACAGAACAATAATACTCCTGTCGTCCTAGCGTCTGACTTAGACATCTGTTTTTGGGGGTAGTCCGACCTTTGAGCAAGCACCAATGTTACATTTTGTCCCAAGCACCAGAATATGGGACATCAGTATTCCTAATAATTCCAATACTAAAATAGTCAATTGCACACAAACACTACACAAACCAATGGGGTTGAATATTCCCCATTGGTTTGTGTAGTGGGGTTGTTGGGAACAAACCGAATGCTTCAGCAGAATGTGATTACCTGGGAGAGTATTAAAAGTATAATAATTTTTTCACACCCGGTACAAGAATACCATACATTTTTTCGTCTCACCTTCATAACAGAAAGTAAACCATTACTCCCTCCTAAAAAACAAAATGGCCGGGGGGAGGTAAAGTTGTATGGGATTTCATTTCTCCCTCTGAACCTCATGTGAACAGATAAGTAATGAGATTTGAATTTCGAACTTCAACATTTCTAAAAAATTTTAGTATTGAGTCCACACCCAATAGAACTTATACGAAAAAAAAAAAGAAAAAATGTGGCAACTAATCTTTTCCTTCCGTATTTATTTTTGATGTTTCCATGAAAATGTTTACCATAGAGACCTGCACCAAGTAGAATTTATTCAAATTTAAGGGAAAAGTGTGGCTAATGCCTCCAAACTATAGAGCGATCTAATGTTGTTGCATATTAATGCTAAAATATTTTTTGAGAATAAACGGACGACCTCGACTCCTTCGATAGCGGGTGGTGGGAGCTATCAAAGAAGAGAGATGGTTGGAAAGAATTGGGGGAGACCTTTGCCCAGGAGTGGGACAGTGTAGGTTGAATAAAAAAAACGAATATATTATTATCATTCTACCTATAAAACCTGTTCATTAAACTTGCTTGCTATTTTCTGGGTTCACTATTTTTCTCGCAGTACCTATGTGTGAAAAGCAGAGTATTCACCTCGGGGTTAAAGCTGTCTTAGTCTTGGGCGCTCTTGAATCCCTCGCTATCTCAGGATTCTAGTCATTAACTCCCTCGTTGCACTGGGGAGTTAACTATAAATACCCTCGCTGTCGCTCGGGAGTTAACTAAAGAATCCTTTGATGCGCTTGGGATTCAATATGGGGCCCGTGACATAATACACTGCTTTATCCCCTTGGTGAATAATCTACTAATGGATGCCTTACCTTAAAGGTGGAGTAGATGAGTGTGAGAGCCAGCAGCGCATGCACGGCCGTCATAACAGCCGCGGTGACGGCCACCTTGTACCAGCGGGAGTAGAGGTGGTCTCCGGCGTCCTCCACGGTGCCGATGTTGGACCGAACGCTCTCCGCGAAGATGGAACTGACTATCATCAGGGTTACTGACACCGCCTGGTTGAAAAAGTCCATGGAATTGTAACATGTACAAATCTTTGAATAAGCTTATTCAATGATGGGAGAAGGGGATTGAGGCAGTCCAAGTAAAATTGAATTCCTCGCACTGTGGTATCCGAAAACACTTGTATGTATCGCATTTTTTTTTGTATGTCTATTGGACCCAGGGGGGGTGCAAGGAATTCATGTTTTTCTGAGCATGTCATTGTTTGGAAGAATTTTTCCTTCCTGTAGAAAAAATATTTTTTGACGACAAAAGGTATTGCAAATTGCCTGGGCCATTCCTGCCATTGAAAAAAAAAATACCCTGAGACGATTATTTCGACCAAAAGTAAACTATGCAGGATACTTCCAATCCCAGGCATTTCTTCGGCCATTGATAAGACCGCTTTTAATTGGCTTTTGAGTGATAAAATGAGGATCTTACCAGATGTACGAACCCAATGAACTTGGATCCCATCTCCAGGCCCATGCAGCAGCAGAAGGAGGTGACGTGCGGCAGCCCCATGATCTCGGCCTGTTCTCTCTGCACCAAACAAACGAGTTTATTATAGGTACACTACACATTATACAGTTTAATAACACGCACGAGTTTGTATGAATCATGTGATCTAATGGGTTTCCCCAAATAGCTTTTACGTCGTAACGTCGATATTTGACCTGTTGTTTTTTCCCAGTATAAGCCGTGTCGGCAAAGTGGGATTCGACAAGGGTGTGGGTTCAACTCCTTTAGCCGCGATTTTATATAAGTAATATCCATCTCTGAAATAACTAATCTAATTCTAAAATTTTTTTGATGAATGGGTAGGTACCTACCTACTACAATATCCCAGCATAATACATATTACTACATAGTATAAAACAAAGTCGCTTCCCGCTGTCTGTCTGTTTGTCCCTATGTATGGATTTTGATGTGGTTTTTTTTAATAGATAGAGTTTCACAAGGAAGGTTTATTAAAATACATGCATAATATAGTAGACAAACACGGATAATTTTAGAGGTTTCTAACCTAATAATTTAGGACAGGATTGCACCCGTGCAAAGTCGGGGCAGCTCGCTAGTGTAGTATTATTTATGTAGGTACTCACAGCAATAAAAACATAAAATAGCCAGATGCTTGTGACCCAGACATTATTCACACTACAATAATGTGCTTATCAAGGACCGCTTATATTAGTGCTAATTGCTTCATTGAATTGGCATCGAGACTGATATCGCTCTTATATTTCCTTTGATATATAATGTGATTGTAATCACTTTATGAGTCAAAATGAGCAGAGCTGCGTTTGCTGCAATCTGAAATTGCATTTACCATTTTAAATTTGTCCCCTTTCTATGTCAAGTTTCAATTTATGGTTGCAATGAAAGTGACCTCAACAAAAAATTCCCAACACATAGATAATTTAAAAGACAAAGTCAGAAATCCAACTGCATTCTGTAAACAGCAGGAAATAAGTTTGCCTTGTGTCCTTCAACCTAATCTTGACAGTTTAAAGTTTTCGGTTGAGGCACGGTTGAGAATATTCTTTCTATTCTTTAAAAGACAAAATTGCAAAGAAAATTCTATACCCGTTATATATATATATAGACAAAAGGAGAGCAGTGGATTCAGCACAAAACTATCAAGGGTCATGTCATGATACTAACACTGATCAAATAGGCAGTAACTCATCATCATCATCAGCCTATAGCAGTCCATTGCTGGACATAGGCCTCCCCGAATAAGCGCCATTGCGCCCTGGCCTCAGCTCGACGCATCCAGGACATAGCACATAGGTTGATAGGCAGTACCTATCTATCAACATAATCCCTTTTGATTTCAACTTACATCAAAATCAGCTCCAAATAACTCTTCAGATCACTCAAAGCACGTAAAATACAGTACGTAAAATATCAGTCTACTGTTGTTACTTTTCACCAGATTCACTAGTTTCTCGGTCAGCAGAGTCAAGGAAAATAAGTATCAATCACTTGTGTTCCTTCTACAGAAATAATAACGTTAAAATGTAAATTATAAAATGCAAAGTACCTAGGTACCTACTACCTACAATTATTACTTCCTTGAATGAATGAATCGAGTAGAGATAGATAGAGGTAGAGTGGCCGCGGATTTAGATTCGCGATGTATTTTTATTTGAATTGAGAATTTGTTTGTGAATTGTGAAGACGAGGACAAACAATACGTAAATCAGAAAGTGTGAGTGAAAAAAACAACCTCCATTATGCCACAAGGTCAGATGACGTATGGGAGCGTGACGTCATACCCACCCGTTCCGTTCTACGTACAAACAATTTGCTACAAGCTACTTGACGGCACCTCAATAGCAAATCTCCTCCCAGGATACATTGTATTCCCGATTAACTTGTATCGTTCTAAATAGAATCATTCTAAACGAGCGAGCCCTCCCCTGCTCACAGAGTAAGTTTGTTTAACTCTGCTAACACGTTTGTTATTATTATTTATCATCTTAGTTGTTACCTATCAACGAAACGGTACAAAAATGTTGGCGCCACCATGTCGTTTGTTCTCGTTCGGATCACAGGTTCGGATGAAGCTCAGAGTTAGGTACCTACTTAAATCAGGTCAATTGAATTACTAGGAGACGCACTTGAGTTTGTAAAATATAAACTTTATGGTAGGTAGGTACGCACCTATCTTATGACAGAATACATATCTTATAAGTAAGCACAGCTATATCAGTCTAAAAATCTTTATTTATTAAG
Source organism: Epirrhoe alternata (assembly GCA_963565295.1). Lineage (NCBI taxonomy): Eukaryota > Metazoa > Arthropoda > Insecta > Lepidoptera > Geometridae > Epirrhoe > Epirrhoe alternata. The sequence continues at coordinate 12,924,249 of OY751385.1, read as the reverse complement.
TTAGGTAGATAGTTAAGTAGGTAGGTAGGTATGTTACATAATATAAGTAGGTAGGTACTTAACGGCGATTACCGAGTAGAGCGAGTGTTTTCTTTGATAGCCAGTCAAACAGCCAGCTAGAGTAGATGGGCAAGACAGGAGCTCACAGATTATAGGTAGAAATCTTTCTACATGCAGAGCTCTCCAGCCGCTTCACCCATCAACTCGATCAGATGAGCGCGCGAGACTGCGAGACAACAAATTGATTCAGGTCTTAGATTAGCTACTAAGCACCTACGCCTATGTTTAAGACCTTGAACACACACATGTAAGCAAAAATACTTTGACTTTAGATTCAGGCCGAGAGAGTTGGGCGTTTGGCTGAGCTCGGAAGCTCTCGGTGAGTCTCAATCAGTCTCAATGTCTCGCCCATGAACTCTGTAATCCGAGCAGCGGCATCAAAGAGGCTCGTCAGCTAGAGGCCCCGTCTTCACGGGCTGGTAGAGCCTGGCGGAGCGCTGGAACCGCTCGGCGTCCTCCTCGTACATCATCTGCTTGTGCCGGCTGTGCACCACCACGATGCAGTACACTGATATACCTGGAACCGATAAATAAGAATTCAAATACCTACTTAGGTATATCATCCATTTTCGTTGCAAAATATTCTGGCCCTGCACGAGTCAACGTCGGTATAATGGGGTTTAGTTTACCAACTGATGAACGGTAACTACCTACGCTACCGCTGCTGGGTGGGTGGCGACTGGCGACTATGGTAGTAAAAACGGTGCAAGAGTCTTCACGGCATTTTTACCGGTCCATCGCGAGTCTCATTCAGTGGTTTTCTATGACAGCATAGTTCGTAGTCTTGAGTAGTAATGTTATCTTATAAATACTCACATGCCCTGAGTAGATGCACGCAGATGACCACCGACTCCACCTCCAGCATCTCGCCGGAGTCCTGCAGCACCAGGCTGATGCCGGTCAGTGTCATCACGAACACCAGCGCCGTCAGGATGCCCGTCACTATCGTCCACGGCAGCGTCAGGTACGCCAGCTTCTGAAATTACAAAGAAAAATAAAGCTTATGAGCAACGGGCACATGAAAATGGCTATAACCTCGTCAAGCCTAAAAGGCGGCTTTAAAATTCCGTCACCGTTGACCACCTAGCTCGTATGAGCTTACTATTGTTTTAGATTGAATCTTGGTTGAGATTGAATCTCTCAAGCACATTGAAGCTGCGAATAAACGTTTGCTATAGGCAAACGTTTATTCGCAGGAGGCAAAAGGAGTAGGAATAGGTACCTTATAAGCTGCGACCACCAACAGCATAGAGCAGAGCAGATGCGTTCCACTGACGACAGCAGCTGTGATGTACAGAACAAACTTGTGCACGGAGACCTGGTTCTCCGGCCCCGAGCCCAGTGGCGCCAGCGTCACCAGCAGGCTGTATCCCGTCAGCTCCAGGAGGGCCCATACCTGGAGGAAACATCGTAAAGTTGTCAACACAGGCCTGAAGGATGTCGATAGTTTGAACAAGCTCTCTATAGCAAGGCCTAGCTGTTATAGAAAGCAGAAAAGAGCAATGATGAATATTTTGCCCAGACAAAAAGATGATGAGGTGAGATGAGTAAAATCGCCTAGTTTTAAGACGATCCATTCAAAGTGATCCCAGTGGTCCTACTGAATAAATGCTTTTTGACTTTGACTTTAATGCATAAATTCATTCAAAAGATTTTTCGAAGCAAGTCTGCTTGACCAAATGCTATTAAAATATTGTTAGGCGTCTAACGTAGGGACATTTAGATAGAAGTATATTTTTGCGTAGGTACGACTCGGTACGAGTGTAGGATTAACATTTTCGAGCGTAGATATAGCTAGGTACCTACTACCTACTTGAATAAAGAAGACAAAGAAAATAAAGATAGAATCACAGAAAAGAAGTTGAATAAAAGTTAATGTTTGAGTAACACTACTTCTGAATGAGATACGACCTTGCCCCTGAAATAAAGCTGAATTCTTCAAGAAAACACCTACCGTATAAACGTATCCAATTATCAAAGTCCCTGTATGCAAAGTCGCACAACAGCAACATCTTTTCACTATGGGCACTCCCATTTTCAATTTATTTCAACTAAACTAATTTGACTAGAATGTAAACAAACAAAACTGAACATTGTGCGCGTGTGGGTGCCGTCTGCGATTGGTTATCACTAAAGATATTTTCGCGATAAACATCCTGCATCGGGACGTTATCAAGCGACGCGAAGGTCAGTTTTAATGTTGCGAGGGATATGAAAAGAAACTAGATTTCTTGGTGACATCATGCTGATATCTCTCCTCTAGTTGATATATTCAAAGACGCAGCTTAGAACTATCAGGATCGGGAAAACAGTTTGGTGGGCAGATTTTATAGAGATAACAAAGCGAGATCTCCAAGACAATTTTAGCCTTAGGTAGGTACCGAAAGTCTGAGTTAAGTCGAAAAATGTCTACAGTATCTTGGGTACCTATAACCTACCCTACCTATCTCAAATCATAGGTTCACCCATTACTACCACATATATTTTTCTTTAATCTCTTAATAATCCGATAGAATGAGTTACCAATGTAGGGATTTAGCTTATCTCCATTATTCATCCGCTTTGTTCTATCATGTTCTATGAGTGCATGTGACGATGACCAATATCGATATCAGTTGGGAAATCCCAGACTGATAGGCTCAATGCAATATTCTCAGGTTTATTGTGTGAAGACCGAAGACCCGAAGGCCCGAAGATAGTCGAAGGCGACGCGGAGACCCAGAGGGCAAGAGATGAGGTTATGATAAGGGAAGATTGTGCTGAAGAAAAATAGGAGAGAGAGTTCTAGTTGAATGAGGATGGATATGGTAGAGTAAACCCATCGAGTAAACTAATTTATTGATGGATTGTGTTAAAGATGAGTAAGTAGAAAAGGAGTGAGTGTTGAGAGGACGACTGATAGAGTTAAATGGAAGAAAAAGACTGGTGCCGACCACGCAGAGTGGAATAAGGACAAGAAGAATATAATAAAGAATAAGTTTATAATATATAGGTTGTCGCTTTTCTGCTATGTCCGCTCAGCAACCATATGATAAGATAATAAAAATACTACGGTTAACATGAAAAAACTTGTAATACGAAAAATGATACACTTCACGATAAGAAACCCACAAACATTATAGACATTTCTTCGTAGCTCTATCATTGTCTGATAGTAAACAATTATGCCCACAGGCGCCTGGCGATACTACAAATCGTTTATCAGTTATATTGCAATCGTGAGGACTAATAGCACCTATAGTATTAAGCTGTTGAATTATTGCGAGTTATTATTTCGAAGCCCAGAATGTGTCTATCTGTGAACAACTGTTGCTGCTGCTTCAATCTCGACGTGGGCACGAAGATCATCGGTGTACTCAGCACAGTAAGTTGGGAAATACTTAAATATTAGACACTCCTCTACCTCATACTCACCAATTTTATTTTATTTTTTATTTTATTTATTTATTTATTAGTTCACCAACATAGAGTACACCTTAACATAAAACATGGAAACCACACAACAATTCTTTCTGAGTGTCTCTACACTTAGAGGTGAAGACGGCGTGATTTGCAATCAAATTTTCCAATCTTTTAAAGCTAGGCGTACCACGATATGATGAACTTTAAACCTGATATATTCTGTGTTTGTAATTAATTCTTCCATCCACACTAATATTATAAGGAGGAAATCCCATATCGATAGTTTATGTAATAAAATAAGTCAACAATCCTACGCCCTATATATGCTCTCTAAAGTATCTAACATGACCACACTATTAACCGCTTATCACGGTTACACAGCGTCAATCCTAAGGTATGGTATCATATTCTGGGGAAACGCAACCAGAAAAGAATCTGTTTTTAAAGCTCAGAAGAAATGTGTAAGGGCAATCTGTAGATTAAAACAAACTGACAGTTGCAAGCCACATTTTGTAAATCTTAAGATTCTGACCCTAACCTCAATCTATATATTTGAAATGGCTATTTTTGTTAAATTAAATAAGGCACTTTTTCGTACTTTTAGAAGCGTACGCCTTGGGCTTAAAATATGTATTCCTGAAAGTAAGTCAGCCCAGTTTAGTACCAGCGTCTTCTGTATGGCTCCAATGATTTATAATAAATTGCCAAATTCACTATTAGAACTAGAAAACATTGATAATTTTAAGCATAATCTTAAAAATTTACTGTTAAAAAAGGCGTACTACAATATTAACGAATACTTTATGGACAAATTTGAAGAATATAATTGTGTATAGGACTTAATTTTCAATTATAATTTGACTGTTATTAACTTTTAATTGCATTGACATTATTGTACTCGTATTACTTATTTGATTTGACATTTTTACTGTGTAACATTTTGCATGCTTTATGCTGATCATGGTGGCACATTTACTTATTTTATTGACCTTAGTTTACCCATGTATCGCAGAATAAATAAATGAAAATGAAAATGAAAAATGAAAGATTTGTTTGTTTGAATTGGCTCCGGCACTACTGGATAGATATGAATTTTTTTTCACCATTAGCATCCTGCACCATCCCTGATGAACATAGGCTATATTTTATCTGTGTGTGTATATTTATATGTGTGTGATAATAATGCTGTGAAAACGCTTAGTTGGGATCAGGTACAAGCACAGAATACAGAGAGGTACAGGTCTCAGTCAGCCTGTGTCTGTCGAGTGTGCCGTTAGTAATAAATATATGCCTCTTTCTTTTTGCCTTTTTTGTCTTCCTCTACACCACCTATCATCATCATCTCGACAGTTGTCCTGCTTAATTCCTGTTGAGTTCCATAAGCCATAACCACTTATCTGTTGCCTATTACCTGGTTTCAGTTATTAGCTCTTATTATGACGACAGTGTATGGATGGTCAGCAATGCTGGGCGCCGAGCTGCCACCCAGCAGGCAGTGGTTCTACGGTGCTATGGCTGCCGCCGCCCTGATGCAGAGCGTCTTCGGCTGCTTACTCATCTATGGAGCCTTTACAGTAAGCTACCTCATAGTCTTCAAACTCTGTTATGAACATCGTAATGAAGTGTTAGTCGACTCCATATGTATTGTTGACCAGTGTCATCCTTGGATAAGGCTGATGCTCAAAGTAAACTCTGTACCTACCTACCAGCTGTGCTCCCACATAAAAACGCTGGAAAAGTAACCATGTCAATAAGACCCCTCGCAGACTGCAGACTTTCTATCGGCTAATAGTTGAGATGGGTTGAGTTGAGATGGATTCTCCATACTAATTACGAGCCGAAGTATATTCCGTCTCAACTATCTGCCGATAGAAAGTCTGTAGTCTGCGAGGGGTCTAAATATCCCAGTTATCCCACACATACATTACAGCGTCCCCCTGAGTGTAGTTTACCTCCTGAGGTTACCCATACCCACCTTATGATGATTGCTTGCAGGCGGATGGCAGACTAGCATCGTTGCTCCTACGATCCGTTAACATTCAATTCAACCTCACCACAAATTCGTAGTGCTTCGTTTTTATATCACTTTCTAATGGTTTTAAGTTTGTTTGAAATTATGAAATCCATTACGACGAATTAATTCACTGATCAGTCCCATGTCGAAAACTGAACCATTTTTTACAGGCTACTTTCTAAAGGTCGAAGTTGTCAAATCTGAAAATCATTACGATCAATTACTAATTCTTGTTGCTGTTGAATACCATGTCGAAAACCATTACCCAACCCGGCAATGCCATAAGAGGACTACCTACTCTAAAAGCATATTGCCCATTGCATCCGGAATTGTATCCTAAATGCCACAGAGGCAATGACAGTAATTTATGTAGGTAAATTGTATGAGTTAGGTAGGTACTGGCCAATTCTGGTAACGGAGTTTTTAGGTCGGAACTCAATGGCCGAGACGGATAACTTCACGTGTCTTCCGAAGCACATTGCTAACGTTGACGAGCTATCAAGAGCGATAAGGAAGATACACACGAGCGCTTCAATTACAGTTTAGGTATATCCCCGTTATCATAATCACCTCAGCATTATTTAGATTTTAAAACTTTCTGGAGGTCCACTAGTAAGCTGAATACTAGGCCTGGCCCCCCCGTGAGTGTGGAAGGTAGAAGTGACCAGAGGGAGATAGCACAGCTTTTTATGGAACACTTTAGAGTGCGCTCCCCGCTTGGGCCATCGGTTGGGATGTCCGGCGCTGGGTCTGTGGGTCGGGGTGAGGAGCCTCTTATACTTTTGACTGCTAAGCAGATAAATACAACAATTAAGAGCATGACCAGAGGCAAGTCTCCCGGACACGATGGGCTTAGCGTCGAACATCTCAAATATGCAGGTATCCACTTACCCCGTGTCCTGTCCATGTTTTTCACAATGTGTCTTAGTCACGCTTATCTACCTGCTGACCTTATGAAGACAAAGGTGGTACCTATTGTGAAGAACAGGACGGGAGATATCTCGGATAAGGGGAACTATCGCCCGATCTCTCTGGCCACGACCGTAGCCAAGGTGCTGGACAGTGTGCTTGATTCGATCTTACAAAAACACCTTGGATTGCATGACTCACAGTTTGGGTTTAGGCCCGGATTATCAACGGAGAGTGCAATCCTGGGACTCAAGCACACTGTCCAGTATTATACAAGTCGCAGGACGCCGGTGTACGCTTGTTTTCTTGATCTCTCCAGAGCATTTGACCTCGTGTCCTATGATGTGCTCTGGAGAAAGCTGAGAGACAGGGGTGTACCGGCGGACGTGCTTCGAGTACTGCAGTACTGGTATTCGAACCAAAGTAATGTCGTGAAGTGGGCTAATGCTTTTTCTGACCCATTCAGGCTGGAGTGTGGGGTGAGACAGGGTGGAGTAAGTTCTCCCTCACTCTTCAGCCTGTATGTAAATGATTTGATAGTCGAGCTCAGTAGCATGCGTGTCGGTTGTAGCGTGGATGGTGTCAGTGTAAACAACATCAGCTACGCCGACGACATGGTGCTGCTGGGCCCGACTGCGGGGTCGGTCGGAAAAATGCTGGAGGTCTGCGCCAACTACGCTGCTTCTCATGGGCTCTGCTATAATGTTAAGAAATGTGAATACATGGTCTTTAAGGCCGCCGGTAGTAGCATGACAAATTTTCTAGATCTAACCCTTAACAGCATGAACATTAAAAAAGTGTCAAACTTTAAATATCTGGGTCATAGCATTACCGACGACCTTAAAGACAATGCTGACATAGAGAGGGAACGCAGGGCTCTAGCCGTCCGAGGAAACATGTTGATCCGTAGGTTTGCCCGATGTACTGAAGAAGTGAAGCTGACACTTTTTAAAGCATATTGCCAGAGCTTCTACACGGGTAACCTATGGGTCAACCACACCAAAAAGCCCTTGGACCGGCTCCGTGTCCAATATAATAATATTTTCAGGATGATGTTAGGGCTGCCTCGCTTCTGCAGTGCGTCAGGGATGTTTGCAGAATACCAAACGGATGCCTTCGAAGCGATAATACGTAAGAAAACTGCATCCCTGATTCGCAGAGTGCGGGACAGCCAAAACAGCATCCTGAAAACTGTATCGGACCGGTTCACCTCTCCGATTTGGAAAACTTTTGTGCGGCGAGCGATATAATGTACCTATATTTTTTTTTTTTTTTTTTTTCTCTAGTTTTAAGTTTAGTTTTTAAATATTATATTTTGTTTTTTGTGTTTTATTTATATGATTATTTGTGTTTGTAAATTGTAAATTTTAATTGTAATAAATTGTAATATGGATTTAATTTTCTGAAATAAAATGAATTTGAATTTGAATTTGAATTTGAATTATCTTCGTGTAATTTTCGATGTTTCCAGCACAAGGCTAAGTACACAGTGCCGTGGGCGGCGCTGGCGTGGAGCACGGCGGCGGTGCTGGCCGCGCTGGCTGTCGCTGGCACGGTGCTGCTCAGCTACAACCACGGTCAGCAGACAACGGCTGCGATCAGCGCCGTCATATCCATCTACTTTGTTTATGCAAGTGAGTACCTAGATTAATAAATTAATGGTGAAACGTCGTGCGGAAGCCCGCAGTTTAGTTAACTTGTACAGTCAGAGTCACCAATTGGTAACCCCCATATTAAGGCGGTTTGTACTGCAGGGGGGTTACCAGTTGGTGACTCTGACCGTACCTACGATACTTCTTCAGTGTGGATAAGGCCAATTAAGCTGAGATGATAGTTCCTGGGCAATAGCTACATAAGGCATACTGCATCTCAAATAAATTCCCAGATATTAATGGTTTAACGAATGTGTAGGTAATCGAAGCGGTGCGCTATGTTTTTCTATAAACCCACTTTTACTAATTGCGTTTGCTATAACTTCAGCAGCTATAACCGAATATAGATATAACGGTTCAATTCTTATACACTAATTTTGTTATAAAACCACCTTTACTAATTTGTGATTTATATAACTGTACTATATTCTCTAATCGTAAAATACATAATTGTTTTTATTATAAAGACCATTAGCAATACATTTAATGTGTTATAAAGTTTATCACATCTAATTGCAATATTACTAATAGTATTTTGCTATAATAATCCTATAAATATTATAAAGGCGAAAGTTTGTAAGTATGGATGTATGGATGTATGGATGTTTGTTACTCTTTCACGCAAAAACGGCTGGACCGATTTGGTTGAAATTTGGTATGTAGATAGGTGATACCCTGGATTAACACATAGGCTACTTTTTATCCCGATATTCCCGCGGGAACGGGACTTACGCGGGTGAAACCGCGGGGCGCAGCTAGTATTCAATAAGTAAACTGTACCTATCTACACCATGAATAGCGCCTTAGACCAATACCAACCAGGTGAATTTTTAAGAGTTGTGGCTTCAAACCTTTATTTGAAATAGTATTAAGGACTACTATAGATCTAAATAAAATAATTCTATTAATTTTGCATGCATACCTACGTTTGTTTTATTTTTTCTACCTATAACAATAAGGTTATAATAGGGACAAGTCGGTTCTGGCACTCGCCGGCCGCTACCGCGGCACGCTTCGCTCGGCTCGTGCATGGTTTGGTCACTATTGAAACCATGCTCGTCGCTACGCTCCTCGCAACCTATTCTACAGGTCTGTTATCCTGTTATGGCAACACTAAATTAAACTAAGAGAGTTCCTATTTAGAGCAATTATTATTTTATGAGACATGGACGCTCACGAAGGAGACTGTGCATAGGATGCGAGTAGCACAGAGAGCCATGGAGCGCGCCATGCTCGGCATCACGCTTTTAGACCATATCCCCAATACCGAAATTCGTAAGCAGACTAAAGTTAACGATGTTAGCAAGCGAATATTGGGGCTCAAGTGGAGCTGGGCAGGACACTTGGCCAGACGCGGTGATGACCGGTGGAGCAGAGTAATGACCGAGTGGTGCCCCCGGGAGGGCTACAGAAGAGTGGGTCGTCCGGCAGCTAGATGGGTTGACGACATTATAAAAACAGCAGGTCGTACATGGGTGAGACAAGCGCAGGATAGGAAAGGTTGGCACAAGCGAAGAGAGGCCTATGCCCAGCAGTGGGATGAAAAAGGCTGCGGATGATGATGATGATGATTATTTTATGTCATATTTCAGTTATATTTATAATAATTATATAAACCGCACGATATAGCAATATTAATAGTACATTATGGTACTAGTGTGTAACATTGGTGATTACCGCCGAGGCGCCATTGAGACCCGAGCCGTAGGCGAGGGTCTTAAGAGAGCCGAGGACGGTAATCATCAATACACACGTGTATCATACGACGTTTTTCAACACATTTGTGAATAAAATAACAATAAAAACTCATTTTCAACAGTGAAAACGAGTTGTGAAAAATGATTTGCTATTAATAGAAGAAGAAGAAGAAGGGAAAAATTAATCAGTTTTCCTATGCGCGCGCATTGCGATCGACCACAGACTAAATAAAGGCATGAGGGTTTTTTTTTCCGCGCCTATTCTGCCACGTATGTACAAAATGGGGAATTTAACATTTTCTTTTATTACAGAGAAAACAAAAGTCATATTTGAGTGAAAGTTTTATTTATTAAACACGTACGAGTTAAAATTATCTATTTAAATAAGAAGTTGCATGAAATGAGCAAGCAATAGGAACATTAATTTAGTTGTTCTATTGAACACGATCTTTTTTTGAATAAAAACTTTTTTAAGAACAAAGCAACTCAACCAATAAAATTTAAAAAAAAAATCTATAACTCACTAGTGAGATAAAATAATGAAAAAGTCACAGTTTGATTATGGGTGTCACTATGCGCCTAATTGCGGTGACCATAGAGCCACTTTATGAGCAAGTGTGTTGAAAAGTATATTATATGATACAGTTATAACAAATAAACTTTATAGAATATGGACCTATAGTAAATAAGTGTTCGAACTAATACAACAATTATAGCCAATAATATTTAGAACAACTGCACTTAGATCAAATATACGTTATGTCTATACTTATGTATAGCAAACACTATTAGTACAAGTGGGTTTATAGAAAAAGTATGAACACCAATCGAAGCACTCACATCGCTTGAATCACAAGACTCAGTATGACTGACGATGACTGAGATGGGTTGAATAAAAATAAAAACATCATGTCATACATGGGTCAAAAGCTGGCGCAGGATAGGGAAGGTTGGCACATGCGAAGAGAGGCCTAATGTCCAGCAGTGGGATGAAAAAGGTTGCGGATGATGGTGAAGAGCTAAGACTTTGATCTAGGATTTCTAATGAACCTATATTTTTTTTATTTTCAGTTTTATTCTTTTACTTCGCATCAGTAGTATTCAGCCGGAGACAGCAGATGCTGCTTGAGGAGCAGACGCAGGCTTCCAAGAGACTGATGAGGCACCGAGTCTTACCTAATTACTACGTTTAATGTTAACTAGTCGATTCTGCGATGGATCATTATTTATGAGAGTGGAAGAGATGCCGCGCAGTAGAGCGTTAACCAGCTAAAGTATTGTCAAGAAACTATTGTGGTCCATAAAGCCTTCCACTCAAATCGTCAAAATCGTAGACATTTGGACATTTTACATCGACTCAGGCGAGCCTTGGAACGCGTGACCGCGTAACCTCAGTTCCTACGCAGCTTAATAGATTTTAATCTAGCAGTGGCTGGTATCGGGCTCTTAGTATTATTACCATCACTTAGGAGATGGAGCTCACACGTTGTTCCTCAGAATAAGTTAACTTACAAAAATATATTTTAAAATGTTGAACCGTTGTTTGAATCTCAATATCAATAGGTCGTTGCTTTTTTATTTACCAAAGGACACACTGGTGAATAGAGGTGAGTGCTTATGGTGGCTCCATAAACACGGCACCGTGTCGCTCACACTATGGCAAGTAATCTATATTCTCGTGCTAGGTACTGCCAAAAGTTTAGGTAATCGTGAAGTCAGCCGTTTCGATGTGGAGTAATTACAACTGAAAGCTCTCATGTTTTTGATTTAAACTGTCTATCCTGAGCCAAGCAGATTCAGGCGGCCTCCTCCGTCGTAGTACCAAATGAATCAACAAAGACAGTATTTAATTTGGAACAGTTTCGCCCAAGACAATGTCCCACCAGTCATTAGCCCACAGTTACGCATAACATGGAAGCGATTAGACATGAGCACGAGCATATCTTGTTGCGGAAAATCTCTGTTTTCACCACCAGCACAACAATGCCGGTGATTATGATGGTATTTTATAAATATGGCGACATAGGGTGTTGCTAGCGCAGTTTGTGACCACGCTGTGACGTTCATGGGTGCGCTAAGGAAGCATGGTAAGTGAATTCATTCGATAGTTTTAAAAGGTGGAAAACAAGCATAGGGTTCGCCTAATGGTAAGCGATCTTAATAGTCTATGGACGCCTGTAACACCAGAAGTAGAGACTGCGCCACGATTGAAGTTCTGCGGTTTTTACCCGACGACCGTCAAGTCACACGGGTTATAAGTACTGATTTACTTATTAGCATAACTAGGTAACGGAATGTTTTTACTTATTAGTTTATCTGTAGGTACAGTCAGCAAAATAAGTGGTTTACCACCCTACGGTTGAGATTCAAATGAACGTCATGAATCAACAAGGTTGATTTTCCCTTGCAATACTATTTACGTCAGCAAAGAATTAGAAACTATGTATGACAGTTATCATTGCCCTGTTTATAATTTAATCTATATCTATAAAAAAGCTTAACCTGACTGACTCATCATCGCGGAGCCGAAACCGCTGAAACTAAACTGAAAGAAGGGGAAGCTTTCTTTTATAACATACATAACCCACTACCCATTATGGCGGTTTCGGAAATCTTCCCCAAGAGGGTTGAAGACATTTTGTAAAAAAATTTTTAGTGCGTTTATCGATTTGCTTGAACAGTGTTTCAGGGTTTTTCAAAACATCCCTTAAAATGGGGTTAAAAGGGGTTTTAAAGTTTGTATAGAAACATTTTGACTGGAAACTATTGGCTTGAAACTCGGTTAATATAATATTAAATGGACACGTGTTTCAGGGGTTTTCAAAAGGACCCCTAAAAGGGATTTAAAAGTTTGTGTAAGAACTTTTTGACGGGAAGCTCGTTTGACTTTTGTAATCTAGGAATACTAGGTTATGATGACGTGTGATGCAATCGTTGATAGCCCAAACTTGTTGACGATGCACAGTCAAGGCGATATTCGATTTTAACGCGTACGAAGTCGAGGGTAACAGCTAGTATTATGTATACACTTCAATAGTGGGAAGTGGGGTAATTGCGACTAAAATTTTTCCGTCGCGCTACTAATGTCCAAAATCAAATGTTAAACTAGAACTAATGACCAACACGAATTTTGTCCAATATGAATTTTGTCCAATATCGATTTCGTCTATCACGAATATTGTCCAATATAAATTTCGTCCAGCACAAATTTTGTCAAATCTGAATTTGTCCATCTATGAAAATTATCAAACTTAAAATTAATTTTAGTGTCTACGTTTCGAATTGGTTACAATTACCATGGAGTTCTAACTTCATCGCTTTTTAATTCTATATTTTTACAAATTTCATCTAGTTTTATATTACCGTCTTAAGCTGTAAAGTGTGTAAAGAATAAAGTATACCTACAATATAATATGTAATATTATTTTGCACAAAATGCTTGTAACAGTGGGACGGGTAATTGAAACTATTTACCTACAAATAGTGGCACGTTATCGCGATTTTATAAACTTGACAAGTAAATTAATACTACTTTTCGAGTCTTTAAATTTTTACAAATTTTAGTAAATAAGAGAACAATTTATATATTTATATCAAGCCTGTTGAAAATTGTGATATTAGTTGAAATTATCCGATAGTTGCCATAACCCCACTTTACCTTAAATATTTATTACGTTGACAGTAATACTGTGACACTTGTCAGAGATATTTTCTTTTTCAGATGTAAGTAAAAAGTTTTTCTCAAAAAAGATCGAACTTGTGTTAATTGAATGAAGATTTTATGTATTATTGCAAAAAAACAAGCTATTGCATTGATAATAGAGCTCAAAAAAACCAAATTATCCAGTGACTTCAAAAATGTCAGGCATATCAGTTAGCGGATATTACGTCATAATTGTGCATCTCTTCTGCGTTAGAAAAGTAAACTGTAGCGCTAGTAAGATTTCACAGAAACTTTTGTCCAAAGTGGTAAACCACTTTCTTTGCTGACTGTCATACATGTAGAAACTAGCGCCGTTCAAAAAATACATTTCACGGAGCCCCAATGGAGCAGACTATCGACTCCAAACCCAGCAGCACAACACCTTAGCGATTTGACAAACTTATAGAGACGGTACGGAAAAACGATTTATTTTGATCTGTAGATGTAATCAGGATCAAATGAACTGTGACAGTTTTATGAAGCTGTTCCACTATGTGTTTTACCTACACTGCACATGCCCACCACTCATCATCATTGGCCTGCTCTTATCCCATGCCCACCACTGATCTAATAAAATAAGCTTACATGGTACGAAAGCATATTATTATTTATATCATACTTGCTCAGTAACTAGGGATTACTATGGTGGAAAGTCTCCTTGTAAATTGGTGTTTACAATTCAAGGCAACATTACGTCGCACTATGCTTGAATTGTAATGTTCACATTACAGTTCAAGCTATGCAAAACTCCTTTATAAACAATCTCTTTTCTTATAAAATGGTAAGAAAAGTTTTTACTGAAAAAAAAACACTGAACATGGCGGCATTTAATTTCCATTCATTTCAAACTATGCAAAACTCCTTGGAACTCAGAGCCGTAAAAAATTTCATTTTGCATTACCAATGTTTTATTTACCTCGCAAGAATGATATAAAGTAGAATGCTTACCTCGGTTGCAAGTAGCTATTACACCCTCGAACTATATTCACCCTCGCTCGCTGCGCTCGCTCGTGTGACTAAATATCTCGGGTGCACGCGATCCATTAGCGCCCTATGCGAGCTGCGCTCGCACTGGCGCCAAATTGGATCTTGTTCTGTAATAGCTTACTTACGTCCCTTGTGTAACAATCTACTATTAGACATTAGGCATTTATTTATTTACAACTTAAGCTAACATTACAGATCTAAGGCGTTAACCTAGTGAGATCAAAAATAAAAAAGATAAAAATAAAAAACAAACAATATAAAGGTACATAGAAAAAAATAAATACAGTAGAAAACACCAAATAAGAAGACTAACCTACCATGGCATCAAAGAGCTTGGCTCTAGCTCATACACTCCCTCTCGAGCGCCGGCCACCTATCGGCAAAGATATCACACTCTGCATTGGATGTAGACAGATACAGAGCGAGGAAGCAACCTCAAGATTCAAAGGGACGCTTTATATGTCATAGGGTATTATTTAAGACAAGTTACTCAGCGTATTCGATCTTATCAACTTATCAACTAGAAGTGCTCTACAATAATGTATCGACTATCGAGTTACGTAGGTAGGTAGCTACTACAGTGCAATAGAATAATTCAAGTCCCACAATAATACTTATTACGTGCGATAGTGCAAACTTCCAAACGGTATCGGAAACGTGCAAATAATTGATAGCCCACTTCGAGCTGTTGCGTAAACAACCGGTCCGTCTCAGCACTCATACTTCTAATGAATGGTCAACATGCGAATTTCTCTAGCACCTAAAATAGGCTGCTGTAACCAAAATGAACTCATATAGAATATTTTTTGAAGAAGCGCTCGTGGTCGTTGCTTATGTTCTTGATAGATCGTCGAAGTGGCATTTTCATCTGAGCGCTTCCGTGCTTTGGAGGGCACGTTAAATTATTGGCTATTTAAGTCATGGTTTAACCATGACGGAGGCCTTAAGCCGGCCTAAAAACTCCGTCACCGGAGTTGGCCACTGACTCATACGAACTTTTTTTTTATGGAAGAGGGGGCAAACGAGCAAGTGGCACACCTGATGGTAAGTGAACTTACTTAGGTACTAACCTACTTTTTTTTGGTATTTCAAACTAATAGGTTCGAGTCTATCGTAAGCCTAATTGATTTAATTCCGTAACCTTTTAAAATATTTCTGATGTATAATTAAACAAACGGCTTAAAAACTTCTAGTGCTGGGTCGGGAAGTTTGTTACATTAACAAACCGCGCATCCGTGCTAACACATCAAATTGTCAAAGGTCATCATCATCATCATCTCCCTGCCCTTTTCCCACATTATATTAGGTCGGCACAACATGTGTTCTTCTTCCATTCTCCTGTATCAGCTATCAAATTGTCAAAGGTCCCGCGACAAAATCCATAAACTCGAACCTTTAGCACTAGGTATATTTATGGTTATAACAGAATTGGCCGCTTAAACTAAGCTGTACCGATGTTCTGTCAAATACATTTTCAAATGAAGAGCTCGTATTACCGATGAACGATTCCATCTCAGGATGATTATGACACGGAATGGTCCGGAATTAAGAGTTACGCAAGCGCTGTAGACACTCACGGAATGTGGGACTTGCCCAAAGTTGACCCACTGAAGAAGCTATCTCAGAGACACTTGTCGGACTCACCTTAAATTGAAAACACAGACAGAAGCTTCTAGCTCGCCATTGCGGTAGAATGGCTTAAGATTCTTTTATTTAAAGATTAGAAATAAATAAAAACAAATAGTAGGTAAGTAAATGTCCATCCAAACTAATCCAAACTAATATTATAAATGTGAAAGAAACTCTGTCTGTCTGTTCATTTTCACGCCTAAACCACTAAAAAGATTAGGCTGAAAATTTGCATGGATAAAGGTTGCATCCCAGGGAAGGACATAGGCCACTTTTTATCCCGAAAAAACTCCGAGGGGCCGCGGGTCACACTGCGGGCACAGCTGGTAAAATATAAAGAAGTCACGTAACATTAAATGTTACCTATTATTAAACTGACTAATTTAGAAAACTATCATAAATCTTTATTCAGACATTGTAAGAACTCCCTAGTTCGCCATCTTCCAGCGACATGCACACATACAATTAAATAAATAATTAATCCGAAGTAAATCATTGGCATTCCCACGGCAGGTCAGCGGGGAGGGAGAGGGGGGGGGGAGGCTCGTGCCATCACTTTCACTGGCCATAGACCACACCTGCTCGGAGCTGATAACTTTGCAGATATTACATGATTATATTATAAGATAACAAGTGTTTTCATTCACTACGACCAAAGGGCTCTAAGTAGCGAAGAACATGGTGAAGACACCATTATGGGCCTAGCTGCTGTCATGTACCTAGGTATAGAACGATAACTCTTGCAAAATGTGGGTATGTGTCAAATATGCACGTGCCTCCGGCCACCTCATACATCTTCATAGGATCTTTAATGTCCAAAGATCTGAAAGAACTACCGCGCCCAGGTGCACTTGCTGAACTTCTGTTGGTGAATGTCAAGACACCAGAAGTCTAGAATAGTGTTCATCTTCGACTGACTCTCTTACATAACGCCATAACTCACTTTCACCCAAACAGTAAGTCACTGACCGTCGGGCTAGGCGGACGTGTGTCTGATGTAACTTGTGGTCGTTTTATTTCAAGGTGACGTAGCAGTTCACCGTTTTCCTTAAGATAAAATCGGTTGGTCTCTAGACTAGATGTTTTGTAATTTCACTTGAAATTCTGCTAGTCATGTTATGTGACTCTTTTGTCTTACATTACCTTACATCATAGCAAATTAACAGGTTTATAATAACCTGGCTGACTGCCAAGTCAACCTAGCTACAGCCTTTTTTGTAGTTTTTCACAAGTACAAGACACGTGAAAAACTGTAAAATATATGCCATACAATGTAAAGGAAAGATTTTGCCTATTCACCCGCCGCGTTATTGAAGACATGATTATTAGTCTTTCTTAAGCTTCCGCGATCACACACTCCAGTAACATACACACATACTCCAGTTCGCCCGCGACCACGCCTGTTGCAACACAAGCGAAACGTCGGGAAACAATAAAATAAGGTACGCGATAAATCCCGATAAATACGTAATTAGGACATGATAATTTTCTTTGAAGGTTTAGACGTAGCTTATCAGATTCAGAGATTACCTAAGTAGCTTTCTATCATTTAAGTAATCGGCATAGCAGTTTCAAAGATTACCTTTTAGAAACTAAAACAGAATTAACTCTTTATAATATAACACCTTATTAATATAATAATTAAAGATTATACCTAGTCGACCTTGTGAGGGGTGTCAAGGAGGAGCAGGTTCCACTGCAGCATCAGGGCAATAAACTTAATGGATATTCAACCCAGGGGTCATTGCTTATTACAGATATATTTACTGAGATAATTATCTATGTAACTAATAATAAGGCTCTTGAATGTTGGCTTATCCCCCATGTATCTTATCGTACATGGTTTTAACGTTTTTTAGGTAAGTACCTACCTTATCTTGTATAAGCTTATTGTATGCATATCATATTGCTTTAGGTACCTATATGCCTACATTAATTGAAATCTTAGAATAAGATAAGATGAAATGTCTTACTTTGGTCTTACTTAGGTTTTTACGATAGTAAAAAATATAACTTTATAGAGTTCAAACGGCAATAATAATTTTACGATTGCAAATAATTTATCGATCTATCATATCTTTATAACCATGTAGAAATATAGAGAATAAGACAATGAGATAGAATCGAGAAAGTGCGAACGAAGCCAGGCACGGGGGTAAAGGGCACAGGCCACGGCGACTCCGCCGCTATGGGTAAAGTAATGTGAGTGCAGGGTCAAACACCTTACTTGAATCATATTTTAGAAGTTTATCTATAGCTTAAGAGAGGATGTGGGGGAAGCCCCACATCCTCTCTTACGCTTGAGAGCTAAAACAATCTCTTCCTGACTATTCATTCATCCCACACAATGATATGGTCAGCCTTCCTAATACTCTTCTTCCACTTCGCCCTACACATGACCTCATCATGGGAAACGTTGCATGCGTTAGACCCCTCGCAGACTGCAGACTTTCTATCGGCCGATAGTTGAGACGGAATATACTTCGGCTCTTAATGAGTATGGAGAAGTATAGCCCGTCTCAACTATCGGCCGATAGAAAGTCTGCAGTCTGCGAGGGGTCTTAATGTGAGAGCTAAAACAATAAAAAAAATATTTTACATAGATTTAATTATAGAAACCAAGAGTTAAAAAAACACATACAGGCGAATTGAGAACGTCCTCCTTTTTTTGAAGTCGGTTAATAAAGTTAATATAATTATATGCGTACTCTCAACTTTATGAAGGCTATGATAAAGAGGTACACTTTTCCAATACACAGGTACACAGGTACACTTTTCCTCTCCTATTGTAACCCACTTTAACGTAAAACAATTTTTCAGATAATACTATGGAGTCTCCTCCTCACTGGCGCAGCATCAGCTCACAAAGTTGTGGACAGCGTAGAAGACATCGGTCCTGAGGCGTTCGCTAATGTCACCACCCTCTACCCTGTAGCCAATCAGAGCTCACACAACAACACTGAGAAAAACACAAGTAAAACCAACACAGAAAATGATAACAAGACAAACACAATTGATAAAGAACATACAGAAAAAGTTAAAACCATAAAAGAGGCAGGGTCCTGGAAAATAGAAGCTGCTTATGCGGAATCTAATTTAGAGAAGGACAGCGCTACCACAGCACCTTCTGAAGTGGAACAGAAGAATGAGACGAAAGACTTTAGACCTAGCCAGCATTTGGAAAGCTACATAGATGATTTGGAACCTACAAAGGTGACCTACGATTCGTTCACCCCAATGAAAAAGCCAGCTGCTGGATTTGTTAGGTGAGGACTTGTCCTACTTCTAGTTTTATTCTAGTTTAGAGATATTTAGCAGATGCATGATATCCATGTTTGATAACAGAGTGAGTAGGTGTGGTGTAGATATAGCTGTTGAAGTCGATAAGCATTTATACAACAAAACTTCTACGATGTATAAGGACATTATTTTACTTCAGAATGTGACTACAATTTCATTAACATAATTATTGGTTTCCAGCTCCAAAGAAGTCTATCATAACAAGATCCCTAAAGAGCTGCTCCACACTCACAAGGAATATCCTTACAAATTCGAAAGCAGCATTTACACAAGAGCCAAAGACAGCTGGAGACCAGACCGACACAAACCCTGGCCCACGGCAACTACAGGACTTGAAGGGTCCTATCAACAGGGAAAATGGGGAACAGAAACCTCCATTGACAGCTTAGAAAGACCTGGAAAAATCCATGGATCAGGATTCGAAGGCTATGGAGATACACCTGGTAAAGTTTGGGGAAGCACAGGGTATGATTTTGGGGATAGACCAAAAGGATGGCTGGAAGGCCTGGAACCCAAGCCTACTGTGGAGACAGTGAAGCTTCCAGCTGGCGGACTGTATAAGTACACTGATCCTTTTAAAGAAAAGCCAGAAAACGATGGCGAGGACTTTGGATTGGAGTTCAATAATGATGTAAAGGAAACTTCTATAAAGAAACGGTGAGTCAGGTTCAAATTAACCCTCTATCTTTCTCTATATTCTATCACATTCTTCCAATAGTTTTCTTTTGTTACAAAACCTCAACCAAAACAAACACTTCAAGGAGGATTGTTGCATCAAATAACTGGTTTTAATGTCCATAACACCAGCCTCAGCTCTCTACCTGATTTTCAGGTGCGGCAACAAGAAATAACTTGACTCTGGTTAAAGGAATGCAAAATCACCGATTTCAAGATTTTATTATCTTGAAACTTGTTGAAAGACAACCTCACCTTTTTTTTATTTACTACCGGTACGGGTTCTCTTTGTACATAACAGTAGACTGATTCCAGTCTTGAGACCTACACCACTTCTTACGAAGTTTAAGAAGAATGTTAAATAAATAAAAAAACACAGGGTCACAACTGCATCCCCAAGGCGCGGTAGACATTCTTTCAGATTTTTATATTCCAGATCCTTTGAAGATGTCTAAGGTGGTAGTCAGAGGCATGTACAAATACATATTTAAATGTATGTGGTTTTATTTTTCTATAATACAGAAATAGCCCATTTATCGGTAGTTGACAGCTAGGACATTACATGATCAATGAATCACTTCCTAAAAACACAACCTGTCGCATAATTACATATGCAAACATAAAATTAAACTTAAATAAGGCAATTTGGAAAGTAAAATGTGTGGTATGTAATTACTGCCAGTCGGAAGGTAGGTTGTATCCTTTCACTGGCAGCCGGACGTGCGCAAGCGCATAACGCGATGACCATTACTCATTATGCGTCGATCGACCGCCTGCCTCGCTGGAGACCAGCCAGGGATTACATCACAGAACTTGTAACTAACTGTAACTATGGTGACGGTTTAAAGGAGTACCTAGTTACTATCCAATACCAATCAATATGCTGTAGACCTAAGAAACTATAGGAAGATTGGAGAAACAGGATCACGGCTGTATCCTTGTCCGTTATCCTGTCCCGACATTAGTTTAGTTCGGTTCGGGGGTTTAAAGCTTTTTGGAAAAAATCGAAGGAGGAAAGAGTCACCAAAAATACGTTCAACCCTTTTAATATAGATACCTACTGTTTTCATCAAGTTACCATTTCATACGGGACGGCTAAAAATCATCGAGAAAATTTCTGAAGGTCAAGTTTCCATTTCAGTGAGAATCCATGGGAAGGTGTCCTGAGGATGTTGACAGCATTCATCCCGGTCGGACTCATCATCTCAGCTCTGACTCCGACACTCATCACCATCGAGAACACTGATAACTCGTAAGTTGACCTCCAATCCAATCTTCGTTGTGGGTTCAACACTTAAATATTTCTGTATCTGTGTGTAATATTTCTGTTCAAAAATGTTTTTTTCAAAACAGCGAAGGAAAACATAGGGAGGAAATCGGCATGTCATAGTAGAACCTAAAAAGTTTGAAAACAGGTGCAAAATTGGAGACTCTTTGAGGCGCATTTAAAATTCTTTCACCAGGCTGGTTACGAAAGGTGACATGGAAAGGACGAAGACTCCTAGGATGAAAGGCATTTGCTAAAGAAAGAAACAAGATTAATATCCTCTAATAACATTAAAAGATTACACAACTTGTACCAACAAATTAACGTTAAATATTCAAGCGATTTTAATAATGGATGCTTGTTAGAAACTGGGTCTGATTTTAAACATGAGAAATGTAATTTTTATCGCATAATTATCTTTACACACTCTAGTTACATATATTTTATTTAACAACGAATGAAGATAAAGGTATATATAACGCAAAATGTTTGCCCGTACAATGAGACCTTTACGCACTGTTGAAAATGTTTAGTAGGTACTTCAAATCTTAGCAATTATTTTCAGAATCTTAACTAACATCAAAATACACTAGAATCAGTTGAGCCACGTAAGTGCCGTTGAAAACAATCTATATATAGCTCAAGAATCCAGGTCTGAGGTCAGAGCATGGTACACTCAGATTTTGGATATTTAGAGGCACATGCATAGGCCCACATTTTGGAGAAGTTAGCTTTCCATACGTGCCGGGTTGCAAGTCCATCGCCGCTATTAATGCGCTTCACATTTTTCATGGGTTTATTCCCTGAGGTCCACGACTACATTGAATGTATTTCCCAGTGGGTCCATGAAATGGTCTAAATGGTCATACATGAACTCCCAATGGGTCCATGAGATTGTTGCCATTTCTACATGACACAGCTGACACAGGCTCATTGTCAATCGACATTTTGGCGTTATAAACGTGAAAGTGATGAATAAGCAAACATTTTGAATATCACGAACTATTCATAAACCAATATTATAATCAAGTTTCACCGTTTAAAATAATAAGATTAGATAAGAGGTTGAATATCAAGTGTCATCGTCATCATCAACCAATTGGATTTCTGATCGGATGTCATCAGCCTATACAAAGGCATTGACTAAGTGATAATGAAAGCTTTCCGTGCGGTAGTGGATAAGTGCTCTTTGGGAACAAGTAACTGTCTCAAGAATACGAATCAAAATCCTCTCTGACAAAAAGGTAAAGCGTTTAAAACATTAAAACGATGAGTATAGTTACATCAGATACATCAAACAAATAAATAATTCTGGACATTTACACAGCGTTATCTAGCCCCAAACTAAGCAAAGCTTTTTGTTTGTAAATACATACATATTATACATAGAAACACCCAGACCGGAGATAAATATTTGCAGATCACACATATTTATCCCGCACACATGACAAACTTGCATGTTGGAAAACGTAGTAAAAACTTTGTAGGAATTGTTTTCCGTAATACCCAGCCTCTGCTGACCATAACCAATCTACGGTAGAATATAGAAAAATATAGCAAAAAAGAAAAAGGAAATACTTGTGTTTTCGCCAAAACTCTAATGTTAACACAACAGCCATAGTAAGCAGGTACTTAGAGATATCATACGTTGACCAGAAAATCATTTTGATGAACATGTCGCACATAGTGTTGAGTGTAAAACCTGAACAAGTCTAGCCCTTCATTGTCATCAAGAGCCTAGCTAATTCATTTAAACAAGTATTGTAACTAGTCACATAATAGTTATTTTGATTTAAAATGTGAGTAAATAGCCGTGCAAAGTTTTAACTGCACGTACATCCGCTGTTGCACAAGAAAGCCGTTTGCTAGCCAAATAGAAATTATACTTTTACTCAGATACATAAATGTTACTCTTTAACTTTAGTTTACTGCGAGAAAACTGACATTATGACATCCTAAAGATGCTGTAGACCCAGTAAAACTCTCATTAACAGGTGTTCATAGACTTCATAGTAACGACCATGATTCTCAGACTTGATTTTCTCAAAGCTTAATTTACTTTGAAAATGAAATGCATGTTTAGAATGATTTTGGATATTGGTTTACCAAAAAAAGATAACGAAATAAAACAATAACATGACATGAAAAAAAATTGTTGGAATTTACAGTGCCACAAACTTATCTGGACCGGTGGCCAAATTAGGAACTAACGAATTTTACTGTAAAATTACTTTTTCTACCACCACCAAATGCGATAACAGCGCCTCTCTCACCGGTTCAAATAAGTTTGTGGCATAGTAAAGCTCTTTGCGTGAAAATTTGAGTTTTACGTCTCAACTATTAGATTGTTTTGAATAAAACCTGGTTTATCTTGCTAGCGCGTTCTTTTTAAGTCAATTGCACAGAGTGTGCATTACTTTATTCATCTCGAAAAAGATGTAGTCCTAGGCGCTACAGGCTACGCCGTTCCTTTGAGTGTAAGCATAAGCTGGCTCTTGTCAAAAAAAAAAGTCAAAAAGCATTTATTCAGTAGGACCGCTGGGATCATTTTGAAACGTCTTAAAACTAGGTGATTTTACTCCTGTTCCTTCGCGACCAATACCGTGAAGAATCAGGGCAACAAACACGGTTTGGGGCCTAGCTTTCTTTTAGGTGATCCATCTTAAATCTAAACTTATGATAACTTAGGTGGTACCTACCTACCAATTGCTTAAATTATATAATACAAGATAGCAGACATTGAGGACACATCAGCCGTCGAGGGGCAGAGCGACATCAGGCCACGCGAATTTATCATTAATATAATCCTTAAGTGAATAATAAGCTTTTTTTATAAGAGTATTTTTTATGTAAGTTTTAAATCTTCGAATAGGCAGTTTAGTCGCGTTTTCAGGAAGTTTATTATAAAAAAGTATCGTATTTCCCATAAAAGAACCTTTTACTTTTTCTAATCTAAATTTAGGCAAATAAAGTTTATTCTTATTTCTTGTGTTGCTCATCCTGTTTAAATTACCTAGGTTTGCACAGAACTACAAGGCCAGCTATTATAAACGTGACCATCGTTTCCAGATATCCATCCAACGTATTCCGTAGAGCTGATGCAGGCTCCTCGTTGCCCGTCATCAGCGAGCGCTGCCGCCGGCGGCTGCTTTGCGAACTACACAATGAGAAGAACTACACCAAAGCAGAGTAAGTTAACTTGTAGCTAAGAGTTCCACATGAGTCACACTAGATGCATTTCCACTTTGGAAAAAGTAATGGGTGTTTCCGATGGCAGGCCTTTCCGATAAATTAAATTAACCCACTGCAGGGCGATTCAAACTTTTATCGAATGCATTTGATTAGAAGACCTATGGTTAATGATTATGATGTAAATAAACCTCCTACTAAAACTAAACTTGTAAATTTGAAAATTTGTAAATTTTCAAAGTAAGACTTTATTGTAAAGGATAAAACTTTCCACGACAGATCATCTCCTCGGAAATGGAAGCAGTGCCACAGGATCCGGTGCGAGGACCCGGCGGCGCTGGAGAAGACCCTCAAGTGGTTGCTGGAGAGGCAGACAAACAGACAGCATCACTGATAATGATGTATCTAGAAATGTCGTTCTCGAAGTTGAAGTCAAAATCGATCTTTATTATTAACTAGTTTTGTTTTTTGTTGACTGATTTTATTAAAAAACAATACATAATTGCTTATTTATTGTTCTTCACTAAAATAAAATGTGTTCATATGTACCTATTAATATAAAGCTGTACTAAAAATACTGGCAAAATTTTCATTTCATTTTACTGCGCATTCAAGTACTAGGCATTCAAGGCTTCCGATCTCAGTATGCGAGGTACCTAGGTACCGAAAATACTGAACATAAATCCGACAGCTATCAACTAAACCCAATCATCGATGGCCTTTTCTTAAAATTGGTCGGGTAACTAATTCCCGATCTCGAACCCGGCTTCCCGCAGAATTATATTATGGAAAACCGGTCGTTGGTGACTCGTCAGTACGTAATATGTCGGTAAGATCTGTAATGCAGTCTGCCCTAGACACACAAACGATGCTAATAGCCGTAATTTCATGCCCATTAGAATCGGAAGCCCGCGCGGCACGTCCGACCCCGATCGCGACATTCTGCAGAATCCACGGGAAATCTCTAGAAAGATGCTTTACTTTATCTGGAGTATACTGTAGTACTCGATTTGTAGACTCACACGGTGAACATTCATTGTTTTTTGAGGAACAAGATCGCGTCAAGATTTTTGGATTTTTATAGAATATAATCGCACTATTATTCGACCCCACCACCGAACTCCTCACAAAGCATGATTCACAAAGATGAAATATGATTGAAATCTTTTAACGAAAACGGAGAAAAAAAGGGGGAGGGAATTAAACAAAAATAGTATTCCAAGTTGATATTTTAATGGGGTTGTCAGATAGTAATACAAGCCGATTCTCTTTTCAGTTTTTAAACGTAAGATGCGATGATATAAACAAAAGACATCTCAAGAAATAATACTTCATAACCGCAAGCATTTGTTTGCGAAACAAATAAATCGCGACATAGTTACTTTCACCAGATGTCACCGCAGGCATCACCATCATCACCGGCACAAATTCAACGCTGGCTGATATCTTTTTGCATGTTTTAACTGTTTTGATCTAGGTACGAGTATTACAGACCGACTATTCTATCCAACCAAAAACATATCATGTAAAATTGGATGCCAAAAATTTAACTGTAAAAAAGTTATGACATCTTTATTAGTAGAGTTGAGCTCTAATTTTTTAAGACTCCTACTTCCTATGATAATTAGAATTAAAAAAAAACAACTACGTTTTGTTTTTTTTTTAAATTCTAATTAAAGGCATGATCATGGTAGTTAAAGGTTTCATGGTACAAAAATATTTGCTCTAGTGTCATTATCCAGGGAAGAAAGAGTCGACTACGTTTGTATGGAGAAAGAGCCGGTATCCTTTCCTCTTAAGCTCTGACTCTACAATAGCCCCGAGAGCTTAAACCCGCAGCACATAGCGGAGCTCAGAGGTTTGGCTCTACTAGTAGAGATCTCATAACTTTTTACAGTGAAATGTAGAGTATTGGCATCAAGGCTTTAGATGATGTTTTGTCTTCTAAGCGCTCTTACGCAGTAGCGGTTGAACCGCGGGGTGGCTAGCCGCTTTTCAGTATGCAACCGCTTCTTTGTACGCACCTAACCGCCACAAAATTGTACAAAAATTTTTACCACTGGGCGCGGTTCAATCGCTAAGGGGGCTAACTCACGCACGTGTCATTGAAAACATGAATAACACGGTTAGTCCCTATAACTACATCATGATTTGGAGAAAAATGTATACTTACCAATATTTATTTTATCGACCGTGCGGTGACTGTAAAATTGTTATTGTAATTGGTAATGACGCCCCCGCGGGCTTCGGGTACTCCAGCGAGTACTCAGGTGGCTCAAGTGACGACCACCCTCAAGCATGACGTGAAACTTTTCACCTCGACCTCATTAAGTAAGTTTAAAAAAAATATGAGTTAGTAGCCAACTCTGGTGACGGAGTTTTTAGGCCGCCCCTTTGTCATAGCTTACGACAATTTCACGGTCACCCATCCACTTACTGCTCAAAACGTAGCTTAACTTCGATGATTTATCAAATACAAAATACAACGCCCATCAAGAACAAGAAGACTACGCAAGGACGACCACGATATGTAGGAAATATCAACCATTATTACTAGCCTCTTACAACGTGGCCATTTGGTATTATATTATCTGGGCCATTTGTAAGAAACGTAGGGAGTGTATCGAATTTAAAAGTGCTCCTTTGGGCATGTCCTTTAGATGTTTTCTGTAGAAATCCTATGGGTACAGGTACTTTTACCATTCGTAAATTGAAAGTAATGATTCCCAAAGCCATGTACCTAATTGCGGCATTTAGGCAATTAGAAACTAAGTCCGCCTTCACATGCCAATATTCTGAAACAACGGGCACTTTGTTAAACAAAACTTCATTTTGATGTTGACACTTATATTCACACGGTGCGCTTGTAGGGGTAGGCAGTTTTCCGACCGCGAGCGTTTATTTATTTATTTACTTTAATTAACACCGTACTTATATACAACCAATTCCATTAATTAAAGAAGAAATTACATAAAAATGATAATAATAATAATATTACATGGTCAGAATGAATTACGAGTCAAAATAGTAGCAGTTTAGCGTTGAGCGTAGCGTCGGGCGTTGAGCGTTGAACCGAGTATATAGTTCTATCGCTGGGCTATGCCTTTTTCATCGCTCGGCGTGAGTTTTATACGCCGCGCGAGTATCGCTGAGCTTTTTTTTTGAGGCGAATACAAGAATTTATTCTCATCTCAAAACTGCCCAACGCGCCTAAAGAAGTTTTCACTTCAAAAACTTTGTAAGTACTAATTCCCAAGTAAAAAGACAAGTCTACTCAAAAAAGGCAATAAACATTCTATAGAATTAAGTAACAGTGTATAATTGCTAACAAAAACAGTGCGACGAGTAGAAAGCGCCGCCGGTCCATCCAGTCTCCGCGGATGACACCGGCGTTGTGTCATCCGCGGAGACTGGATGGACCGACAAGATCTACACACTATCAATCCTAAAACATCAAGTTCGTGTATTCGACGACTTTTGAAGCGCAGTGGGCGAAGGTCCGCTTGCGACGCTGTAGGTTGTGGGTTCGATCCCTGCGAGACCAATGTTTGTATGATCTACAAATATATGTCTCGGGTCTGGATGTTTTCTATGTTTAGTGTAATACAAACGAAAACTATATAAGTAGTATATCAGTCATGTACCCATAACACAAACTCTGCTTACATTGGGACTAGATGAAGATGATGCTGTGAGAAAAAGTCCAGCATTACATTCCTGCCATGAACCTAACACACTAACCTAAATTCAACTTGAATGATAAGGATCGAATTTAGATTAGGAAAAGCGTACTTACACTCAGCCTTTACCTTAGTAAAGGCAAAATATCGTGACAAGAAGTGTGTACTTGAAGCTTTCATGTAACATTGACAACTTGCATGATGTGACCACTAGCCTAGGGATAGCCTTGTGTTCATTGACTTATTCCAAGCTTGTGTTTACGTTTTTTTAAATGCAATATCGGAACGTTATGGCAAGTTCAAGCTTTGGTGGTGGGTTTACGTCCGTTTAGCACGCGTGCGTCCGGCCCGCGGGCGTCCGGCGTCCGGCCCGGACGGGTCTCGTGCGAGTTTTCTCCGGTAATTGTCGCGTCCCGCCGCGTTGCGTCATGCCTACATAAGCGTGTGCGCAAGTACGGACAGCAGAGTAGCCTTCAATTACAAATACTAAGTAGAATTACCTTAAACAAATATTTATGTTAAAAGAATGCGAAACCAAGGTTGAGAAAAGCATTGATCAGATAGTTTGGTTTGATTGTAACACAATAAATTGATCTCCATTAATAACAATCTTATTGTAATAATTGAGCAATTAGACACGGACCGAAACCAAAGAGGAGGAGTCGACCTACATACTTACCTGTCTTTCATTCTGAATAGCATTAACACCTGTTATATCCTCTGTTATCAACCACCGGCATTCCACGCCATAACCTAGATTTGATCCCTCTACCTGTACCGACCGTACCGCGGTTACACAACGCTCTCTCCGGCCAGTCCGCCGCGGCACTCGACGCTCAATCCGCTCCCGACCCGGCCGCGTATGCCACGGAAATTTTAAAAAGGAATCGCATTCGAATTTCGAAAATTTCAAACCGCGAATTCTGTGTTTATTTTTAATTTGTTTTTTTAAACGCAAAGTGCAAGGTCCGGTGGACGAAAGTGAGAGTGTAGTGTAGCATGCGCTCGGCCTGACCGTTTTCACTTTCTATGCGCGGGACATATCCAACGGTGAGTTGCGTAATTTAATTTTGTAGATAATGTTTTTGATGTGATGATGTGCAATTAAATATTAAGTGTAAATTATGTAAGATTGCCGTACGTACTTATCTGATAAACTAAGCTAATTAGTAACTACAAATAAAAATATGTAAAAATGTTGTACTTACTTATCAAAAGTTTAGTAAACTTGTGCGCACTTTCACGCCCCACGTCAACCGCGTGAAAACAATAAAGTGCAATTTTTCTCGGCGTTTTATTTTTACTGCTTGTTGTTATAACGTGAAAATTCACAAAAACCTATAAGTACAAGAAAATCGCAACAGCATATGAGCTCTAAGTTTAGTCCTTATAAAAAATACCCTCGGATATGGATATGTTCTCAGAATTGATAATTAGACGGCAACACACGATACTTATTATCACAACGACATTATCGTCGTGACGTCCAAGAAAAATTCAACGATACAAAGTGATCCCAGCGGTCCTACTGAATAAATGCTTTTTGATTCTTGGACAACATTTTCTTATTCTAATTTTGAAGATCAATGTCTGATAAAGTTGAGCTAAATACTCGCTAATCCATGACGGATGCCTTCGGGCGATCTGAAAACTCCGTCGACATATCGCCATGTCACCGAGCTCATACTAACTTATAGATCAGGCAACAAGACGACCGGCCTAAAAAACTCGCCTGAGTTAAACTTGCTCATACATATAAACTGACTTGTCTTACATCAGTCAATATAATAGGTACACTAATGACTGAAGAGTGAGTGGAAATGACCTAGGTATCTAAGGTCGTGAGCTCAAAGCTGATCGCGACCTAATCGATTTTCCTGTTAGGAAAAACTAATGCCTTTTTTTTTTTTTTTTTGTAAATACATACATATTATACATAGAAACACCCAGACCCGAGACAAATATTTGTAGATCATACAAACATTGGTCCCGCCGCGGGGATCGAACCCGCAACCTTTTGCTTCGCAGGCGGGCCTTCGCCCACTGCGCTACAGAGGCCTTCAAACGATTAACCTACAATCATCCGTTATCATTCTAAATCTATCAAGGATAGACGTAAAATGTGAATATGCTTAAAGTCAAAGTCAAAAAGCATTTATTCAGTAGGACCGCTGGGATCGCTTTGAAAGCTAGGTGATTTTACTCCTGTTCCTTCGCGACCAAAACCGTGAAGAACCAGGCAACCAACCCAGTTTGAGGCCTAGCTTTTTTTCCATTTATCTTAAATCTAAACTTAGGCTACCATAGGTGGTACGACTGTACTCTCCAGCTAAAGCAGAAATTCTATTATTCTACAATCATTAAACATTTTTCTTCTGAAGTCTTTAAAGGTAACTAGTCAGATGTAATACCTTTATTAAAAGTAAAATTATTTTAAAGTATATAAGTAGTATATCAGTTATCTGGTTCTCATAGTACAAGCTTTGCTTAGTTTGGGGCCAGATGATGCTGGGTGAAATGTCCAGCATTATTTTTTATTTAAAGTGTAATTAAACTTAAAAAAATATCTCGCCCGATCGATCGATTGACCCTTATTTAATTTATGTACATGCATTTTATTGTCTAAAATGTTATACATAAGCCGTTAGCAATACATAAGCTATCACTCGCACCATTTACCCAGCCGTGCATTATGCATGAGCCCAACATAACAATTGGGATGCAAACGGACGCGCGTGCAGAAACATAATGAGAGCAGAATAGTGATAGCCTTTTATGTAGTTTTCTAGATTTCAGTTACGAAACATTAATTTATGGAACTCGAAAGCTGACTTGAATCGAAGCTTCGTGACTGGATCGAAGGTCTCAGAGCGCTCACTTGTCATCTGATAGGGCAGCATAACACTGAGTCGAGATCTTTTCTGCTGCACACAACACTGTTAGGCAACTTTCCCCTTATTCTTTTATTTTATACTTGCTGTCCGTCACGGTGTCAGCCGCGCTCCTTCACTTTCCCGGGATAAATATAGCCTATATTCATCTGGGATAATGTAGGATTCTAATGGTGAAAGAATCGATCCAGTAGTTTCGGAGCCTATTCATTTCAAACAAATAAACAAACAAATCTTTCCTCTTTATAATATTAGTGTAGATTACTTTTTACATGTACTTACCTAAAACGTGTGTCTTCCTTATATTGATTGCTGTATTGTTTTTGTGTATTGATGTGTATGTGTGCTTATGCAGGAAATAAACTAATGTCTATGTTGAAGCTCCTTCGTAGGCCTCATTCTTGCCTATGTAAGTTTCGAGGTCAAGAGCCGACCCATTCATCATTAAAAAAAATGATATTTGCAAATAACTTTAAATGGTCTCTCAACTTTGACAATCATGTGTGCTCGGATGAAATTTTTTTTTTTTTTTTTTTTTAATTTATTTAAGGGTTTTGTCGCTTAGCGACCACATCACCCTAATACAACAGAAAATGATTAAGAACAATATCAGAAGAAACTTAAAACTTAACTACTTATGTAAACCTAACTCTAATAACTTAACTAAAAACTCTACTTTTTCACAAAAAGGGTCCGCAAGAATTGAATTTATATAACCTATAGGTATAAAACTATTACGATCAAAACACATATCTCTATAAGCTGCATTTCGAATGCATTTCATAAATGTAAGAGATTCGATTCTCACGACAGGACCCAATGTTTGTGCTGCAGATATTTGTTCTGTTGTGGTACCTAAATACGGTACTCATGGTTTCTGATATCTGACAACGAATCCTAGTGTGGTATCAGAAGGGCACATCACATTTAATTCGGACACATTGCTTCGATGAACTTCTTCGAAAAGATGACGTTTCTATATTGTATAAACGACCTCACTCTGCCTGATGATAAGCTTTAGTGAGGTCTAAGATGTAGCAGAATAAACCTGTTTACTCTTGATTTGAAGACCCCTAGATACCGAAGATCAGCGTTGCGTTATAATTTATCCTAACGCAGCATTAAGAGAGTCGGTGACCAATTTATAATATCTTTACTGTACCTTAGAATTTTTTTTTTTGCTTTTAGGGCTTAGATTAATGGAGACACTTTATGATTAATCTCTTAGTCTGGCTTATGGTTTTACTATTCAGTGCTTGTTAAATTTTTGTTTGTTTTTAATTATTGATGTGTTTCTATTTCTAGTTTCTAAGTAATGAGTGTCTGTTCTTCTACGATAGATGTTATAAATATACGCTTTTTCTGAAGCGCTCGTGGTCGTGCTTGCCGTTCTTGATAGATCGTCAAAGTTAAGCAACGTACGAAATGGTCTGTAAGTGGATGGGTGACCGCCAGTGGCATTTTCATCTGAGCGCTTCCGTGCTTCGGAGGGCACGTTAAATTGTCGGTCCCGGCTATTTAAGTCGTTAAGCCATGACGGAGGCCTTAAGGCGGCCTAAAAACTCCGTCACCAGAGTTGGCCACTGACTCATACGAGCTTACTTTTTATTCAATAAACGATTGATCAAAAGTTTCATGGGAAGGAAGAGCGCGTTGAAATCTTTTGTATGAGAAAATTGACTTTGTTTTGTTATGTAATTATCTAGTTCTTAAAGATAAAATAGAGCATGACTAATAACTAGAATCAATACAACATCTCTAAGCATAACTAATTGTCTTCGCGAATACAACGCGAGTACCAAACATTACGTATTCCTACGCGTGTACAGTCAGCGACAGTTCAAATTGTCCAATATTTTGGTAACGCAAAAATGTTTGAACACAGTTCAGATGAAAGAACTTGAAGAAAAATTATTGGATACCTACTTACAAAGAATCCTTCTTAAATCAATATTGTAAATCTTACACTATTCTATGTAATTATGTATTTTCAAAAAATTTCAACAATTTATCAGAACTTACTTAATTTTTTTTATTATTTACTCTGAATTTTTAAATAAAAGACCAAAAACTTATATGATACTATCTGGTTAGTCTAAGGTGCATACACGATGCAATTTTTCATACAATTTGCTTAGCCCCGCCCATTGAACGTCGCTCGGTCGCGCTAACTATGACAAATCACATACGATGAG
The DNA here is from genome assembly GCA_963565295.1 of Epirrhoe alternata. NCBI lineage: Eukaryota > Metazoa > Arthropoda > Insecta > Lepidoptera > Geometridae > Epirrhoe > Epirrhoe alternata. The sequence continues at coordinate 12,890,999 of OY751385.1, read as the reverse complement.
CGTTTACACATGAAATATTGCCGTGCGATACGATAGCGTATGGTTTGAAATCGCATCGTGTAACTGCACTTTTATGACTATAAAAACTTTAAGGTAAGAGACACAGCGTCCTAATAAGAACGAGAACTAAATAAAAAGCAGTAATAAAAACAGTCACGTCGACTGTACATATTGCCTCAATACGCCATGACAAATTGCATTGTGTAAAGCATGAAGTAATAAGAATAAGTGCGGCGTTTCCCATGCGAATAGTTACGTCGCAACTGGGTCGCCATCTGCAAAAACATTGGGAACCGATGACGAAAACATAGGAATCGTGCATTACCAATTATGAAGTAGAGAAGTCACGCGGAGTTTTGTAAATCTTTTGTTGAAGTGTAGGCGCGTTCGGCAGTTTTGAGATGAGAATAAATTCTAGGATTCGCCTCGAAAAGGTCACGTGTGAGACACGTGACTGCTCACCGACACCGGGTTATTTGTCAAGCTTAGAATCGTTCAAGTTTTTACTTCTACCGGCACTGCTGGAGTGCCGCTGCTTTTTTTAGTTCTTTATTTACAATTGATATACAATATTATACAAATGATATTTGTAAATAAAGAAATTAAAAAAAACAGTGGCACTTCAGTACTTGTATTAATGCGTAATTCTAAAAACACACGATGTTTACGCACAAATTTCGTATTAAAATTTCGTAGTACAAAACATATCTACATTACATATGTTTTGTACTACGAAAAGTGCTACTATTTTGCTATTTAGGTTAGAATAGTTATTTTAGTTATTTTATACAGTTGTAAATTCGATCTAAATTGCTAGTAATTTCGGTATTCGTGCCAATTAATCTGCTCAAAGTTTTATCAATTATCTCAAAAATATAACTGACAAGGTGATCCTGTGTCGCTTGTCGAACATTAATGTTTTATTCAGGCTACAGAACCCATTCGGCTTTTTTGGTTGTCATTAATAATGCGCCTTTTTTCACATTGAGGGCAATGACCTCATTGTTCCACTTATTTGGTTGACCACCAAGAGGAATGTGTCCGAAAGTTCGAATGACAAAAGAACTACTTTACTTCATACTTTTTTAATTTAGCTTAAATTTTTCATATTATGTAATAACTTATTATTAGTAATAACTTTCCATCATTTACTTTGGGACACTTTATGATAGAAAACCAATTATTTCTATTTGCTACGATCCCTGACACACATCTTTCGGCTCATTCACTCTCATCAGTCATCACATAAAGTATCATTAAAAAATAACTAAACAGATGGCCTACTTCGATAGAAAACGGGAAATAACTACGTTTAATGCCATTTGATTCTAATCTAATTGGCATTGTGTTCATGACCCTGGCTTTTGGAAGTGAATGATTTTCAGTAAACATAACCTCAAAATTCCTGGAAGGAGAGTGGGCAATCTTGTCCAAATTCAAAAATAATTATAAGTGCTACATTTTCTTGTAAGTTACTTCTATTAGAGTTTAATTTCGAGTCTTCAATTTCCACGCGCTTGTAATCTATCTATATTTTTTAACATCTCGTACTACGTCATTGCCAATGATGTTTAAAATATAGATACGCGACGTTTTTGTCAGTGACAGTATTCCAAGCTCGAATTTAAAAAATGGATGCTATGAACATAGGTAACTTTATCTATACTTAGCTCATTAGTTTATTTAATATCATTGGTCCTTGCTGGTTCTTGCCCACTTTCCTCTTTTAAAACAGTCTCCAACTTTTAAATTTGACAGATTATGTTTTGTCAAATTCTTGTCAAATGACCTGAGAAATATTATCAAACACTGCTACTAGCCAAAGCAGTAAATCCTGCATTATTCGTTTAAATTAATGCAAAATAATTGACGAACGACTCCAATTAACCTCATTCGCTATTCAAATTAGGAAAAGCATTTGGTTATGAAATGATATTTCGCGGCGCGACTGCAAAATGTTGTGTTATATCATCTTATTAGCGTGCCAGCTTATTTACGACTTCCATTCGGAAACTAACGATTAATGATATATGATTTTGCATTGTATTTGCAAAGCTTTATGTAATTTGCGCAAGAATCAAACATGCACCTGATGCGAGTTCAGGCGCTAAACCTACTCGACTTATTTTTGAGAAAAAATAATAAGTACCGACAACAAAGTAAAGTGCGTAACGCCAAATTTTAATGTCTTTATCAGTAAACAACTGACTCGTGAACAAAAAAAAAATATTTCTTCGATCTAACATTATAAAGTGCAGTAAAAAACGAAGTGTCAAAAGTCGTGCATGTCCGCGATTGTTCGTCAGAGTTCGCGCGTGCTCGGCCGCCGAATGCACCGCCTGCCCCGTAACATGACGCAACTGCTTTCACTGGTCGGACAACTCCGATTCCGATTTTGTAATTATAATGGAATGCGATGCTTTCTTATTTTGTTCGTTCATTTCCGCACGATTGCGCAATACTTGTTCCACTGAACATCATAATACTTCCGTTTTTGGGCACGTTCAAACGTGCTGCACAAATGAGCTACATAGATCTGTCGATAGGTCGATACAATCCGACATTTTATTGACAGATCCATTTCCAATTTCAAATTCCTAAGGTTTCTGAGGAAAAAAACTTGACCTACTTTTTTGTGTTCGCACTACAGTTTTCCAATTGCTAAATTGATTCATTAGATAAAAGTCATTTATGTAAAATGTAAGCTAAAATAATCGTAAAAGTATTTCAAGGTGCACATACGTTTTACTCTGCAAAGTATGAAAGCAAATCCAAAGAAAAATACTACCTACTTACAGAATCCAAACAAAATATCCCATACAAAAGAATTCAACGCGCTTGACCAAAAAATTCATTACTTACCAATTTTTTTTTATGTGTTTACAGCTAATTAAAGGAAGAAACTTTACAGTACGAAAATAATTAAGTACCTACATAAAAATGTACTTAAATCATAAACAAGTATCACATTTTAAGCGCGCTATAAAAGTCACAGAAATCAGTAGTACCGTGTGTGTCACGCACTGACGCACTCGTACGTTCACGATACAAACATTAAATTTAAAAAATATCACGAACAGACAAATCCTTGACGCTGATGTATTATTAGAGGGTACATTGAAGCGATTTTATGTAAATGTTACCAATTGATTTATTATCAACTGCCTAAAGAGCTTCCGCCCTATGCTGGTGACGTCTCTTGGGGTGGTTTTAAAGTGTTTCATATGAAAATTGCAGTAGATTTAGCATTAGTTATCCACCATGATCATGAAACTCACAAAAAAATATTTGCCGAATTGACAAAACAAAAACAGTAGTAGAAAGAAGTGAAAACTTGATCGAATGGAGTCGGTAACGGTTCTAAGCTTAAAAAAAGTCGGTAACGAGTTCGATGGTTTTTTCTCATCTCAAAAATGCACATCGCGCAAGAAGTTTAAACTTTAAAAAAATAAAAATAAACTCTATAACAACTGTCATCTCAACAAGTACCTATATCTACTGGTTTTTTTATACCTTATAAAAAATAAATTATGCTACTTTGCCCACAGCTACCTTTTGACACCGCTTCTCTAAAACCGCATAAAACGAAATTATGCTTAAATCTGGTGTAATTACTAATTACACTCTCACAATTAGCTAAACAGAGAGTTAACAATATCTGCGAGAATCAGTTAATTCTAACCAAATTGTTGCACTAACGAGCTAAGTTAATTAAGTCTAAAGTATCTCACTTGTATCATTAAGAGGTAAATAAAAGATGGCGTTTGTTATATCATGTCTGTCAAGACAGGAAATAAATTTAAATAAAACTGGAATTTACTTTTTCGTTGAAATACAGTAGGTGACTGTGTTAATGAGATTGAAATTAATTTGCTCAGTTGGTCTGAGCATGGTCACAGATTGGCAAGGTTGTGGGTTCGTATCCTGCATACGTAGATGCAATTTTGGGGAATGCATTTTACCCTACAGCTATCTTAGTTGGAGATTGACGGCCGGTTTCTCGAACGCAAATCATCTTCAAAATTAACTAATTATTGGTTAAATCCATTGAAAGTGTCAAATCAGGGTTAAACGGCTTGCAAGTCTTAATTCGATCAATTTATCATCACTACATAGTATAAAACAAAGTCGCTTTATCTGTCCCTATATCCCTATGTATGCTTAAATCTTTAAAACTACGCAACGGATTTTGATGCGGTTTTTTTAATAGATAGAGTGATTCAAGAGGAAGATTTATATGTATAGCATGCATAATATAGTAGAGAAACACTGATAATTTTAGAGGTTTCTAATGTGATGTCGTAAATAAACAATTTTTTTGCGCTTACGTTGCAAACGCTAACTGAACCCTAATATTTAGTATCAGCATTGCACCCGTGCGAAGCCGGGGCGGGTCGCTAGTTCTATATAAGTTCAATCGGTTTGTCAATTTGAAAAGTGTGCGAGAAACCGGCCGTAACTTTAACAAATACGAGAAATAAATACTAGTCAAAATATGTCGCATATCCATAGTAATAAGATGATAAAGATTCGAACATGCGAATCGAAAGTCAAGAGCATACCCACTATTCACTCATTGAAGCCAAGCCGATGGCATTGGCTGTAACAAAGTCAATGTCTCGGCATCACTTAATTAGAGCCGATCAATTTAACCAACTACTCAGTATTACTAATTGGAGGAAACTCCGGCGGCAATCAAAAGGTAATTAACATTCACCGACAAATGAATCATGTTTGTTTTCCCTATTTCGATAAATAATCACTTACTTACAATATAGGTAAATCCATACTAATATCCATACTAATATTATAAATGTGAAAGTAACTCTGACTGTTTGTTACCTTTTCACGACCACTTTTTATCCCGAAAAAATCCCGAGGGACCGCGGCCTACACCGCGGGAGCGCAGCTAGTAATAAATAATGCTGGACTTTCCACACAGCGCCATCTAGCCCAAAACTAAGCAAAGCTTGTACTTACATACTTTTTGTTTGTAAATAAATTATTATAGAGATAAATATTTGCAGATTATACAAAAATTTATCCCGCGGCGGGGATCGAACCCGCAAACTTCTGCGTCACAAGCGACTTTCACCCAGTGCACCACAGAGGTCGTCGATTGCAGTTGTCGATTACGTCGGTACAGTTGTTCTGTCTCTGACTAACCCCCTTAGACACCTGGAAACATTAAAAAGATCTGAGAGAATTGTCTACCGCGCCTTGGAGATACAGCCGTGACTCTGTTTCCTGCGTTTTACGTATTTGTTTTATCTCACAAAAGTGGGTTGGGGCTTTATTGTGTGGGTAGATTTGTTTCTGTGTGCGTAAGCGATACTGAGCGCTCATTCGTCAATTGAGAGTTCAGACTCCTACGTACACAGAAGCAACGTGCATGTGCATCTACACACACAATTAAGACCAACCCGCCTTTTTCATATAATAAAGCTGAAAGTTTGCGAGTTTGTTTAGATGTTTATATGTTTGTGTATTAATCACGCCTAAACCAGTGAACCGATTTGGATGAAACATGGAATAGGTGTAGGCAGTGACCTGGAATAGCATAAAGGCTATTCAAAATGTTGGTAGATTATACAGTTGGTCTTACTTCATTTCAAGTAGATTTTTCAATCAAACCTTCATTTGGTTTACCATTTGTGTAAACCGACAATAATAATCGAAACCTCGGAATAAATATTCAACAATTATTTATGCTCTACTTAGTCCGCACAATTGCTATGTCGTTTTAAATTTAGGCTAATATGCCTCCATAGTCCATACTCTGAGTATGCATACTGATAAATATAACCCAACTGTCACACATATCATCCGAATCATACACTGAATTACAGGGAACCCTGTAATGTGTTCCTGTAATTCGAGCCACAACAGCCAGATCCGATTTTTTTAAGCCCAGCAATTGTATTATAAATTAAAAAATTCACACATAAACATTCAGTTTACCAACATTAGGATTTCCACGTTGAGAATGAAAAGTGCGTGGCTGCGAAAGTGCAGCTCAGGCGAACTGGAGCGTGGGGTGAAAATGGAGACGACACAATTATTCCAGTGGACGACTCGGTGTTTATGAGAACTATATGCTAACTATTGCTAACGTCGCCGGGCTGACCTAGAAGACATATCACTTTCGAATAGAAGTAACTTGACAACAAAGGATCAAGATACATGAATTACATAAAAAAGATCTCTGTTCAAGCCAACTTAAATTAAAAAAATATATATTTTTAGATTGGGTCCATACAATGATATTACAATATAATGTCATACAAATACTTATACATCTATACTAATATTATAAAGAGGAAAGATTTGTTTGTTTGTTTGTTTGTTTGAAATGAATAGGCTCCGAAACTACTGGACCAATTTGAAAAAAAATTTCACCGTTACAATCCTGCATTATCCCTGATGAACATAGGCTATATTTTATCCCGGGAAAGTGAAGTTTTCCCGAGGGATCGCGGGTAACACCGCGGCGGACAGCTAGTTATGTATATAATAGATAAATTTACGCTAATTTATGCCCGTGACAGCTTTATTTTGCAACTTAGGCAATAAATATTTATTTTTACCTAATTTGCATAATAAATCTGTCTTGTAAACGGATTTATTAGGGCTGACATCCAATGTCTTTGCATGTAACTGTCATGCCTATGCGCCAGGCAGGGCCCTAAGTACATAGACTGTTTAAAATTAGAACGAAACAAATGAATCATCAATAGCTTAGTGCTACATGTTTCTCATTTGGTTTTAATCCCTGACCATATGCAATAAGATTATTGTTCAAAGCGCCAAGAAAAATACTGTGATTAATCTCGTCTAGTTGGACTCACGCATTGAAGATGCCATTATTTGTCTATGCTGTGGATAGGCCAATTGGATAGTGCGAAGCAAATTGTATAATCAAAGTGATTTTTGCATGAAAATAATGAAGAAAATATAGGTAAGAAAATAACAAAATCAATAAGTATCTCAATGATTCCCTGGTCACTTAAATACACTCTAACAAGTTGTTTTTAGTAGGTTAGGTACCTAGTACCTACCAAGAATTGCTCGTAGATTAAACAAAGGTAGAGTAGTTAAAGTCGACAACGTTATCACTGATCCAGTTAACAGTTTCGCAGTTGTAAAAAACTAGGTAAATACTTAGCTTCGCCCATTATCACATCAACTGAAGTAAGCGGCCGGCCGTTGACCGCGTCACAGTATACTGCATACAACCACATACAGACGTGTAGAAAGTGAAATTACTGATGATACTTGTCTAACGACCTGCAACAGGACCTTTAGAAGCTTAGAGAATATGCATCCGTTACATATCTACCTAAGTAATGAGACTTAAAATTAAGGCATTCATAATTACAAGTTACATAGCTTACATTTAACCTTTGTCACACAAGAAATCGATCAAAAAGCTTAAAACCAAACAATTCAATAACAATTAGGTCAAAGACATCTTGGATCATTGTGCAATAATATTTTCTAAAAGATATTCCGTGAGAAGTTACTGTAGAAATGGGGGAAGCCTGCGAAAGAGAAATGCGAAGACAATGTCATCGATAACAGACGTAAACCTGTTATTATGTCAGTATTATGAGACTTGAGAGACTGCTTCTTGGAACGAAAGTTCGCAGGTGTGCGCGGAGACAATACCACCTCAACGATATACGACTTAAAAAGCGTGTTCAAAAATTTACTTGTTTTCGGAACTTTACCTGCGTCCCGCGGTTACTACCATCCTACAGGAATATAAAAGTAGTAGGTAACACTTGGGATATATAGATGCGTTAATCTATCACCAAAACGTCATCCAAATCTATTTAACCATTTCAGTGTAGTAACAATTCATCCATCCATCCAACTTTCGCATGTATGAAGGTAAAATTAAGCGATAATAATGCGCAACGTGTTAAAATAGGCCTATAAAACACATTAAAGTTTTTCTTTTATACTTTTTTACTTTAATGGTATTAACTGGTTATACCTAGCTGTTTCAAGATTAATTCAACAGTAATTAACAATAATTAGTGAAGTATATGAGTAAAACAGATTTGCTGCAGCCAATAAAATGCTAAGCGTAATTTTACTTAATGAAAATATTCGTTATAAAAGTCCGTGTGTTGACCCGGCGTTTCGTGGGAAAATCCTCGAAACAGAATGTTTTCCTAAACTTTCTCTTATCAATCAATAAAATATCGAACCCCGAGTCGATTTGCTGCAGTTTCACTGATCATAATCACGGCATTACAACGCATTTCTTCCATGATAGGCGACACCTGTTCACCTGTTATTTCAATGCACGATTTTATGGAAATGATATATAACGGATGATAATTATAATTTGAAAGTTTGTATTTGAGTTTCAATCAGGCCTAAACGATATATTGTTCTTAGTACTATCATAGTGCTTTAGCTACGGCAGCTGCTAGAATTAACTGGCAATATAATGCCAATGCTTTTTTTTATGTTTGGTTGAATTTAATTGATAAAAATGAAAGCGTTGAATACCCACTATTAGATTACTTAATCAAATAGATCCCATGATAAATGATGTTTATGAACGGAGAGTAAATTGTAGTTTTATGACTTAATACTGAACATGTGATAGTTCACGTCTACCTAGATAATTGTAGAGATTACCGATTCATCGAACTCTCCGTCTATGGTTATGATTGTACCATCATCATTAGTATGCTAGTTTGAAAAGAGTTGTATAAAATTGTTTCCAATTCCGATGTCTGAGCGATAAAGTGAAAAGGCGTATCTTTTGGATTGCCTACAGTAACAATTTATTTCTATAGTAGAAATTGACATTGAATTTCCTTGTTTCAGATGATTCCCGTGATACGGATAGGAGCCATCCTATGGCTGGTAGCGGCTGTCGCCTGCACAGCAGACGAACAAAACACCACCACCACCAAAACCATCCGCACCACCATCCTCCCGTCGAAAACGACCAGAACCGAGCTCAAGGTATCGAGGAGCCTCAATCCTCACGAAACTCAGACCTTGAACGTTAGGTCCAAGAACGGACATGTCACCCAACTTATCGTCAAGAAGAAAGACTCGAAATCGACCACTGTCGGCAGCACGACCCCCGTGCCCACCACGGCGGCGGTCAAACTAAATGCGACAGCTGATGACAAGAATAAAACCGAAAGCAGAGACCAGAGAAAGCTCAATTTCATGGGCACGGTCAACAGCGATTTAGCCGGCTACGATTATTACCTCAACCGCAACAAACATGGCGAACAACTCGCTGACATCAAAGCGGAGTACGGAAACTGGTCGCCTGTTTCAGTTTACCCTGAATCGCACATACAAGAAGACGGCGGAAAACCAGAAACAGATCCCGAAACTTCAAGCTACTATCCCACTTACGATAATGAGAAGAAGGTTGAAAATAAGAAAGTATACATCACTTCAGCCAGCATGATGGATTATGGAGGGCCGATCAAAAACTACAGGTTTGATCCCCACAACCCTGTGATCAAGAACGACAGGAACCCGGTTTATATTGAAGTTGTCAGCACAAAGGTATCAGAAGGTGAAAGGAAATCCTTCAAAGTTCCCGATCCAGTTGTAATCAGTTCGGAACCCATGTACCTAAAGAAAGCAATCGACAAATATAACAACAAACGTGGACGATCTATCTTTGCGATCGGCGATGATGGCATTCCGGAAATCCACGGCATCAGAGTGCCCGATGATGAATCCGACAAGAAAACATGGCGCAATGCTAGAATCATCAACGGAGAGCTGTTCCCCTACCCTGAAGGATACACTCCCCCAAAAGCAATCCCTGAAGCAGACGTATACCCTGATCTAGCTGCAGCAGACCCAGACAACTTCGGTCCTTTCACTAAAGATGCCAACTTTGAACCCAAAGATGGACCATTCACTAAGTTTGACAACATCGTCAAATTCGAGGCTTCAGACAGCGGTCCATACATGACAAGCGACAACCCCAACTTTGCTTACAAACAGAAGAAAGACAACTACTATCTTAAGTCAGGATACGGTCCATTCACGAAAGCAGATAACTCGAAAGTGGCCAACTCAAAACTCATCGAATACATCAAACAAATCAATGATCAAGAACTAAAGAGGGATTACTTCAGCGGTCGTAGTTCAAGATCTCACGGAGGGGATATGGACTATGCCGAAAGTCATATCCAAAGACGAATGCTATTGCACCCTGGTGACGTAAACTTCCCTAACTCTGCTATGTACTCGCCTAAGAACTCAAAGCCGTCGTTTGACGAGAGCGTCCGGAACCCAATCTTGCAATACGCGCATCCGGACCTCGGCGTGCAGCCGGCGAAAGCGACGCGCGACGGCGACGGCTCGCAACAGAAAGTGAAATATTACACCAATGTGCCCAAAAGCGCTCACCCTTACCCGATGGAGCCCGTCAACGGCTACAACCAACAACGCTCCAATGTCAACCACAACAACAATGCTAACCGCTATTACGAAGACGAGTACAACAAGTTCTCTTACTACGAAAACAGTAACCAATACAACCCTTCTCAGCAACGATACCCCTACTACGGCGCCATCAAGCGGACACCGGAGCCCTCCCTGTGGCAGAGATTCACAAACTCCATGAAGGATACCCTCAACAGCGCGACCCAGACCGTTCAGTCCTTCACCAGACCTATCACTGACCCAATTGCAAAGTTGACACAGCCTGTGTTCGACCCAATCGTCGAAGCTACTCATAAAATCACCAGTAACTTAGGTATCTATCCCTCAAATTCTATACAAACTCAACGGTACGCCCAGGATAAGATTGGAGTCGCAGCAGCTGCATCTGGAACCCCTGCTATGCTGCCAGCCCTCGGTCTGATGGCTGGAGGAGCCGCTTTGGGTCTCGGTGCGGTAGCGATGGGCAGACTCTTAGACGTAAATCTAATGCGAAGCGCTGGACTAAGTGACGATGAAATCCAAGACGAAATTGAAAAAGAACACAAACGATCCTTCGGAGTCAATCCTTACGACATTGATAGACAGATCATCAGCAATCAGAAGGTTTATGATGATAACTACAAAATGCCGAGTGAAAACGTGTATGTAGTGATGTCTCCCGAAGGTGCTGATGGTAGCCGATCCAAGAGGGAAGCTCTGAGTTTCTTTGAGCCAGTGTATGAGGGTGCTGAGTTGAGGAGAGTAAAGAGAACGCATGTCAAGCGGTCTCTCAACGAAGACATACCTGAGGACCTGCAACGGTTAGACGGTGGTTCAGGAACCTCGTCTCTAACTTCTGCTGCTATGGATCTGGTGAAACAGACAGACTGGAGGGACTCACAGTGTGCTAAGTTCACATTCTGCAAAGTGCTGACGTCACAATCTTCCGACTCTATCTTCGCTATGGAAAAGAAAATGGAATCTCTTCTCAAAATGTGAGTACATAACATTACATTTTATTTATAAGCTTGCACACAGATATTTTATGATTCATCAATTAATTAGCTAAACAAACAGCTGTAAACTAAAGTGGGAGCAACAATAAAACAGATCGTGTCAGGTTTGGCATTATGTGGGCATAACATTTGAAAGCATCATTGATTTTGCAACTGTTTATAACAAAACAAGGCATTGTTTGAGCAGTCGTGACTCAGCCGGCAGGCATGTTTGTGTCAGGGGTCAGGGGCTATCTACAAAGACCTTTAATCCGACGTGTGACATTTGGTAGTCTCATAAATCAAGATGGTACCTACAATGAGATAATGGCATACCGATAGGCTCACGGACACATCTTGATCGAAGTGTGAAGGTTTTGTCGACAGCAAGTCTAAATATTTTGTAATATCTTCGACTAGACGAATGCTTGCGAACGCACTTTAGCTTCAAACTGCAACCTTCTGTTAGAATTTTAAACGTGTACTTTCAAAACCACATATTGAGCTCACAATAACGTCCTATTCAAAAGTTTCTCAAATATAAGAACCATAAAGTTGTCTTTGCTATTTTCACACATACACAAGGACAAAACTATTGTCGTCATTTCACTATTAGCTTAAAGTCTGAAGCGTAATGCCAGTGTGAGGTAATCGACTTTCTAGGGGTCAATGGTCAGGCATACGGCACCAACGACACCGGTTAGATGTGTCAGTGGTTTCTTCACTGTCACTCCATTTATTTAGAAAACACTCGTTTTACTTGGAGAGACCGGTGCGCAGTGCCGTTGGACTGAAAGCTTTGAGTTTTTTTACTCACTACGTACAGCTTGTATAAGGTTTTGTAGGTGTGTTGGACCGGCATATTATGGAAAAAAACGTAGTATCAGTATGTACTTAAATTATGATAGTTATGGTGTGTGAGTGTGTGTGAGGGTCTTAAGGTCAACATCTCTAGACAGGTGTCTATGTCTATGGTAGATCATAATCATTCATCGCTAAGTTACCGCCAAAAACGAATTAATCTTTCGATGTTCCGGATAATAAATCGCAATGGTTATCGCTAAATTAATATTTAGCATTCGATAACAGAGTAATGCGGTTCTATTACAAACAAAAACTCGGAAGGCGAAACAAAACGTTGAAAGTTTTTACTAGCACAAAAAATACCTAATGCAAGAAACTGATATGATTCATTCGATAATAAGTGTTTTTGCTACTGAATTTGACAGGTACCTACACACAATGCAACTACTTTTAATACGCTAAACTCTCACTCGCAGCCATTTAACAAACCGTTCCAATTTAAAGTCCATAAAGTGTCATCAAAAACAAATAAAGTCACAGTTTCACAAAACAGTGGAATTAGTAACGCAGTCACATTTCAAAGGCCACATTCCACTGATACAAAACCACTCAATGTGATCGCGCTAAATGTTTATTGTGTTTGAGCATAGCAAGGTTCCAAAAAGCCGAAATAGTTTTATAAAATTTAAAAAAATATTTTTATCTCTAATTTAAAAAAGAAAAACCAAAGGGTTATATTTGTGCGTCACTGTCTATGTTCTCATGTATATACGTTTTATTATTTTTTAAATTGGGCCTAGGTTTAGCAGCCAGTCGACTTTACAAGCGCGATACGTACGCTATACTCGTACATACAAAATATATGTTACGTGACAGACAGAGAAAGTGTTGTAATGCCGTGATGTGGTAAGGTGTTAGGCGACACTTTGCCTAACGCTTTGTAAAGAAGCATAAACATTGGTAAACGTGATGAGAACCAACCTAAACCCTTGTTCAAACCGGACTCCAAACATGTGTAGGTACTTACCTAAACTATTCTCGTTTTTTGTTTACACCTTTGTGAGGTAATAATTAAGTTTTAAAAACGACTTTAATATTGGACTGAGGTCGAAAATTACACGTGATGATGAAGTTTTTTGAGTTTTACGGGAAAAGTATCAATCCCTCAGGAGTTAAATTTTGGGACCACCTTGAGAATATACCTAAAATAAAAAAACACTTATGTACATACAGTCAAACATAGAAATAGATTAACTCCTCCTTTTTTGAAGTCGGTTAAAAAGGAACTCGTAATATCGCAATACTGCAATGTATCAGCTAATCATGACTCGACCACATGCAGAGCTAGATTATCTTACGCAACAAAAAATAATCAATTTCCAAAAGCATCGGTCTTATTATCCAATTTCACAGTCGAGCAGCTATCCGGCTCACCCACAATTTATATAGCACTGGATCCGGGAATGAGATCACAGTTTTTAGATCAGAAATCAATCTCGTAAAAAAAACTGTTGATGGTTTTAAGAATTTTTAAGTAACTTCGATGGAATGAAATCTGCCATCTATTTTCATTCACATCACCATCAGCCTTTCTAAATTGACGGCTGCATATAACCTTGCCATTTCCATATTTATGTAAAGTAATAGGATACGCATACCCATAAAAACAACTTTTCCCGCTGACAGCTGTAGAAAATAAACATCCGATTACATCACCAAACTAAATCATACGAAGTCGACTGCGTAGGCCGACTCGGACTTGTCCAGTTGACACAGACAGCGTGCCGCCACTGCGTAACCTCGATACGTTACATAACAGCGAGAAAGTGGCCCAACACTAGTCACATACCCACGTGGCCAGCACTTCCGAGTACAGAAAAGAGGTCACATGCCGTATTCTTAATTTGAATTTGGTATTTCGCAGCAGAATTCAAAAATGGAATAGTAGTAAAAGAAAACAAGAATAGATTATGAATCGAGAAGAGTTTTATTCAATTAAATTCATTTATTTCGGTTACATACTTGTTACTTAAGAAAGTTAAGGAACTTCCGAAATCTCTTCAAAAGTGTGCATTATACTGTATTTAAAACTAGCTTCTGCCCGCGTGGTACAAACATTATGACTAGCCTATACGCTATTCTATGTATGCCTATACCAAGTTTCATTCAAATCGGTTAACTGATATAGGCGTGAATAATACACAAACATACAAACAAACATCTGAACAAACTCACAAACTTTCAGCTTTATTATGAGTGGGATAAATAATATGACCAAATTATAATTCTTGAATTGAAAATAGATCTAAGGATAAGTCCATGATCCATGAACCGTTTCATATTTCAATTCCATGACAATGTTATGAGGGTCGGTAGATCGGTGATGGTAATTACCTAAATCCAAGATTAAAAATAACTAATTTATAAATCTCCATGTTTTAAGTTGATAAGCTATTGCATAATGAAGAGAGTGGTTCCTCGTAAGACTGGTTTTCGACCCGCGAGGCAAACGAAATTCCATCAAAAAGAGCAAAAGTACGTTGATTTAAGTATTTCCTTGTAGTAAATTACGCAAACGTAGCGAAGACAGCAAGAACTATCCAAGTAAATTACCTACCACAAGTCATCATTGGCCTGTCCTTATCCCGCTTATGCGGGGTCGGCACAACATGTTCTTTTTCTCCACTCACCTCTATCACTCGTCATCTCCATATCCACTCCTTTCTTACCTTAATTTACAAAATTTTCATTCCAGGATCTCCCTTGGCAATGGCGACAGTGCATCATCAGTGGCTCACCAGCTCGGAGATGTCATGGCAGCCAGCAGAGACCACGACTGTTCGCGGTTCAGCTGCGACCGGCATTGACCATCATCCACATATCCAGTGAACGACACAATGTGACCGATTGTTCAATGACCGACATTGATCAATTCAATCTCCGATAATATTTATTGACCAACACAGAATTCAATGACAATCGATCAGTCAGTGACTGAACGAAATTGACGTTACTGATTGACCGAAGTTATTTTTTTCATTGACCGAATGATTATTCAGTGACGATTACTACTATTAGTGATCGACTCTAATAATTGACTGGCACTGATCATCCGAATGAGTGTACGATGTTACTGATTATGCTAAGACAGTGAACTGTGAGCGATCAACCTTCATTGATCAATGACATAAATAATCGCAATCCACGCTATCGCTTTGATCAAATATATCACGTGATAATCGTGTGATACCGAACATTTCAATTTAATTGTTTGGTCAGTAATTAGGTGACAACATTTTGTTGCCAGACAAGAATGAACCAGCAACAATTTGTTGGAAAATCTTAGTAATATTTCAAAATGTGAATCTTGCATCTACAAAGTGATAGTTAAATAATAACTATTTATTAAATCTACTCACCCAAAGTATCATATCCACTGAAGCACAGCAAACTATGAAACACTGTACATAACTGCACGCACCTGTGTTACATTATAATCTATAAAATCTAGGTTTTGCATGCTACTTTGCGTGAAACTTTTTATAGAATAGCTATCTGCTTGCACAATGAATTGATATAATTAAGCAGTTGTGAGTTTGTGACTTTTTCAATCAATTTGTACAAAGACCAAGCAGTGAAGCAGTAGCTTTGATCATTATTAAATACAGTAATGTTTTCAATTTTGGAAATTATTTTCGTGTTACTTACATATTTAAATTTTAATTAGTAGGTAATTTTTGAACATGAAGACAAAAGTTAGATAAAAAAATTTACATCATTGATCGATGAGCGATAAAGTCGACCAATCACAATCATATTGTGTTATTGTAACCAAACTCAGTGAGACGTGATTGATAAGTTTGGACACGTGTCGCTTTGGTGGATGATCTGCTGAATTTAGCTATTTGTTAAATAATGATAACAATCATGAATGCATCCATTACTATCCATGCCTTCAGTGAAAAAAGTGACAGCTAACTTTATGCAGTGCTTAGACTAAAGTAGTGTTTGTGTGAAAAATATAATCTAGCTATGTAAGAAAAACATTTCCTGGTGAAATGTTAAGTGATTTAACAAAATATTTATTTAATTTATAGTACTTTTAAAATTAGTTTAAGTTAGAATAAGTAGGGTGATAGATAAATCACATTTTATTTGTAAAAAAAAAGTAAAATTGCTTTACTTGTAAATAAAAATTGTGGTTTAGGACCTTAAAAAGAAAATATTAAATGATTTATTTAATCAAATGAAAGTAAAGAAAATTGTTATACAAATAAATGTAATTAATAAAATCCTCAATTTGCCATTAAAATTGAATTCGTTCCTAAGGGTTCAACTTTTTCAAGATTTACGTCACGATTTACGATTTTCAAGTTTCATTCATTCACGATACCAAAATGTATTCATTCAATTTATTCAGAAAAAAATAACAACCTACCTACCATCCACTTATGCTTATAGTATTACTTATAAATTGGCATTTCTATTATAGCTATTTATTTTAAATTATATTGTGCTATAAGATGTAAATACGCTTGGAATCACTGTAAATTATTTATTTATTTTTATAATAAAATAAAAACTTTTAAAATTAAACTTTTTTTTTATTCACAATGAAAAATAATCAATAATTTACCTACATATACAAAAATAGAGTAAATGATCTACCATACCATATCATTCATGTCTTTGGTTCTGTGTCAGGCAGTTCCATAGTCGTTTGTTTCAATCCTACAACGATAAAATTGACATTTAAAAAATCATCACCCCACTTTGATGGCCAGCAGCCTTTAACAAGCGCGCTTACAGTTGAGCCGTGTTGGCCGAATGGGGTTGTACCTCGACTTTCAATCCGAAGGTCGTGGGATCGAATCCCAACCGTGCCTCAATTGATTTTTGCGTTTCTTAAAAATTTATATGCGCTTTAACACGAGCTCTGAACGGTGAAGGAAAACATCATGAGGAAACCAGGTTAGTATTCTTATAGGCGGCGATGGGCTTGCAACCTGTCACGTATGGAATACTAACTTCTGCAAGATGTGGGCATGTATCAAATATGTATTTGGACATGACTCTGACTACCCCCCTTAGACATCTTCAAAGGATCTGGAATACATATAAGATCTGAGAGAATGTCTACCGCGCCTTGGGGATAAAGTCGTGACCCTGGTACAGTTGATTATTGTAGCAAGTGGAGATCCGTGGTCTCTGCCTACCCCTTCGAGAAAGAGGCATGATTTTATGTATGTATGTATGTACAGTTTATAATGCCATTAGCGGCACCCTAAAGGGATATTTACCATGATTCAGTCAGTTCTTACGTACGTGATCATGGCGTATGTTACTGCGCCGAGATATCGGGAAACTCAAAACACATTGAATCCTGGTAAATAAATGTACCTAAGTACCTAAAAGTTAGTGCCAATAATAATTACGTTTTAAAACTAAAAGAAAAACCGACTTCAATGTTCGACTCTACACATGGCGTAGCCATCCATAAAAATTGAAATAAGAAAAAGAAATCAAATCGACAGATAATGGTTAGGCTCCACCGGCGTGTAAGGGCATTAATTACTAAAACTGCATACATTTTATGTCAAGTTTTGCGGCACGTGAGTTCCTGGCATTAGTCAATTTGACATATTGCATAAAGAGTCACTTATCTGTCGATTCGATTTACAATAGCTAGGAGAGAAGGTTATTAAACCCTCAGGAATAAAATTTATATGGGACCACCTCTGGAGTCCCTTTCAGACAAAAAAATAATTTTGAAAATCGGTCCACAATTGGCGGAGTAATCGCGTAACAAGATACAGAAAAAAATAAAAAAAAAACATACAGGCGAATTAAGAACCTCCTCCTTTTTTTGAAGTCGGTTAAAAATGTAGCTTGCTTCACGAGGGTACCTATAAGTAGGTACCTACCTGTGTCTCCACCACCATCTGCCTGGGCAACTGGCTCCGGCTGCTTCTCCTCAGGCAGCTTCTCCAAGTCAGTGGAGATGAGGTTACACTCCACACATGGCTGGAGTTCTTCTTCCATCATGTAAAGCTGTCAGACAAAATATGTTCTCCGATCATTGTAGGTAAAAATAATGATTTATAACAAAATTAACAAACCACAATGATATCAAAAGGTTTTCCTCTAGATCTGAGCGAATGTCTGGTGAAGTGTCTGTTATTTTACGATAGATGTCATAAATAAACGTTTTTTCTTTCTTTCTTTCATCTTCTAGATTCAGCTCTACAGAGTGATTTCTAATGCATTCAATTGAAAAAACGTTATGGTAAAGAAGTCTCTTTGAAGCGAATGGTTTTTTATGCGATTGTAAGCTTTTGTCTGTTGTGTTCTTACTCGTAGTACGGCAATCAGTACAATTCAAATGACGAATTGAATTTTATTTCTCGGAAAGCTTTTTACAGTCCTATGTTGTCTGAAGATCCGCTGACTTGCTCATTGTGCTTTTTGAATGCTGAAATGAATGTGGATTCGGCTAGACTGGTAGACTCACCCGTCCATCGCTGCCATATCCAGTGTACCGCTTGGTGGGCGGCCCCAGTTCCTGCAGCGGGCCGGCCTGCTCCCGCACCGTGCTCTCTCCCAGCAACGTGTGGGATCCACCCACCCAGCGGTGACATGTGTGCTCCCTGCAGAAACAAACAAAGTTCAAAACATAGGGTGAAGTGCTCGAAAAGAGCAGGCGCATTTATTGCGGTCGTACAGCAAGGCTGAAAATCGATGAATCCTGAGACTGCTGGGTATGAAAATGCTAGTTTCACCTGGCCTCTGGCGGCGGCGGCGGGCGCCAGTCAGGCGTGCAGGGCTCGGCCTGGGGCCTCGGGCGGGCGGCGGGCAGCAGCGGCGGCTGGCCGGCGCTCGCGTCCTGCGGCTCCTGCAGCGCCGGCACCAGGCACGCGCCGCACCGCGCGCCGACCGACAGCTGCCGGGTCAGCATCGCCGCCTAACGAAACATGGTTAGCAACGTTCAAAATCATTCAGTAGGACCGCTGCGGTCTTAAAACAAGAGTTTTCTTCTCTTGTTCCTTCGCGACCAATACAGTGAAGATAAAGCACCAGCGCAACAAACACGGATTGGGGCTTTCCATTTACTCGTGGCAATACCTGGCTCGCTCGTTTTGAAGCCGATGTCATTTAGCGGCTCAACGAGCGTTACGTTGAATTTCATCGGTGTAAATGCCACTCCATTACTTTTTTACTCTTGATAACGAGAGGCCTATACCCAGCAGTAGGTAGTGTCAGGTTGTGGATGATGATAAAATCTTTAAGATGCCTCACCTTTGGCTCCCCGAGGATGGCGGCCAGCTGCTGCAGTCGCAGCTGTATATCCCTCAGCTGCTGCTGCGCATCGTCCCGTGCTGCCAGCAGCTGCATGATCTCCGCCTTGCCTTCTGCCGTGCTTGTAAGGTCGCGGATGGCGCCCTACAGGCAACTGTTGCTTAGACCTTAGACTAAGATCTACTATATTGCGAAAATGATGTGCCTATACAGGCGCAGTAGCAGCCTGAAATTTTATAGGGGTCACTACTTAAATTTTGGGGGGGGGTCACTACACTAATAATAGACTTTATTGCACAATAAACAAGATTTTAATATTAGACGTGTACGTTTTTGGGGGGGGTCATGTCCCCCGTGACCACCCCCCTCGGACCGCGCCGGCTAGAATTCCTACGTGGAAGAGGACAGATAGAATTACTTTAATAATAATATAACCAGGGGCGACTCACCATCCACACTTGCTCTTGCTTCCGGAACTTGTCGTAGCAGAGGTCCAGGCGGCGCTCCAGCTCGGAGCGCGAAGATGCGAAGTCTGCTTCAGTGAGGAGGCCGGCCAAGCGCGAGTTGTCGGCCTGCAAGAGGTTCATTTTACTTGCCTTCTTTAGCCTCGCTTGCGCAGTATTAACCTAGAATGGCCTAGTAGGTACCTATACGCTTTTTACTACGATCTACCTACATCTGAGACTTACTCTTTTCAATTGATTGTTAGAAACAAACATTGTTTGTTTATTACAAACTTCACTTATTTGATGGTCGTTGGATAAAATCTTAGGTATAGAATGGTTACACTTGGAAGTCAGGCACAGCAGTCAGCACCCCATACCTGTGGTAGTGGACGAGGCCTGTAGCATTAGGGACGTTATCTTAACTACCGTAAGAAATGGAGAAGGGATTGAATATTGAGATGACAGGAAAGTGGAAGTAAGTACCTAGAAAACATGATTTGTCACATAAAATTGGTTGAGGGGTTACCTACCTTGTCCCGCAAACCATCCTGCACCTCGTCGCGGTCAGCTTTCTGTTCTCGCAGCATCTCCACGCACTCCAACAAACTCTGGAAGACATGCACTATGATCATCACAATTAAATATTGCTTACTAGTACCAACAAAATGACCAAGCCCTGTTTTGGAAATGCAAAAACCACCAAAAGCATTTGAATCGAGCTTGGCATTTACTTAATACCGGTGAGACATTACCTATTACTCAATGACCAGAAGTCGAAAACGACCACCACAGGTGCACAAGAAGGGCAACAGGAAGTTATTTTAAGGATAAGAGAAGAGAGTATGAGAGGAAGTTACATGCAGCTCATCAGCCAGCTGCTTCTGGAAGGCGGTGAGGGCAGTGTGTGCGTGCAGCGTGGCGTCCAGCTCCGACACCAGGCCTTCATAGCGCTCCGTCAGCTCCGTCACGGCTGGAAATATCACTCTCAATACAGCAAACGGAGAGTTCGAATCCCGGCCGTCCATCAATGGATTTTGCGTTTCGTAAATTTTATGCGCGTAACACGAGCTCTCGGTGAAGGAAAAATCGTCAGCTCCACGTGCCGATGTTATGGATAAGGTCAAAGTAAGCCAATACAAGTAACTGTCTAAACTCAAATATAATTTTCCTCTTATGTGTTACATGGTATAAGTTACCGGCTGTTTCAGCGTTGTTGTTAGCAGACTCGAGGAGGGTGATGCCGCCCTTCAGGTCGCTTCGCATCTGAGCCATCTGCTCTTGGAAGCTTTGCATCTGCACAAAATGTAACGTGCTTTTAATAAGCCTTCGAAGTCCGAACATTGACTTATCTAAGAACAATCTCCAGCAACCCTTTACAGAAAACTGTTTTTATCGACCAACTGTTTAGATTTCTCATTCTAAATTCACACTGCACATTCACATCTTCTTCCAGAATAGGCCAATATGTTACCTGTGTCGTCAGCCCTGCATCGAAACCGCTAAGTTGCTCCGCGTAGTCAGTCACCAGGGAATACAGAGTGTTGATACGGGTGTTTAGCTTCAGAGCTATGTCCAGTTTATCCGCTAAAAACAACAAATGCTATTGAAAAATGTTCCTGGTCAATATTTAGAAAAACATTTCCGATACGTATGTTAATGTTTCTAAAAGGTAATTCAACCGTGACGTAGATCTTCAGATGCTACAAACTCCAAGAGGAGTTGGACTCACAACCAATTTTTATGTACTTACAATGAAATTCTGGATGATAGCGGCTATGGGCTTGAGTTTGACTTATTAAAGTGCTACTAACAGACTGCTTTGGCAGTTGCGGCGGCGCCTTCTGCAGCCGCGGTGGCCTTCGCAGTCAACAGGTTCACATTCTTCGTGAGGTCATCCTTCAGAGAACGCACCGCGTTACTGCAATAACATCCAGTTGTTTATACCATGCCTCATTGTTATGCTGGTGTCGAAAAAAGTGACAAGAGAAAGCTTGAATTGTGGAATACTTCCTGGGGTCTAGTAGTGGAATGAACCTCAGACCCAGGGTTTAAGTGATCGAGCATGGATAGATTCTTAGTTTTGGAGACCTTACGCAACATAGTTCACAATGAGCAGAAACTCGTGATGAAGCCTAGCATCTTAAATCAGATTCACGTATTGATCCTGACGATCCTGTATTCTCAGAGGTTTTGGACGACATATAAAGAAGGCTGAGATGAAGATGATAGAACAGGCTTGAAAGACTATAGCTTACTCGAGTTCGACGTGAGTGACCCCGGCCCCTCCCCCCAGCGAGACCCGGGACGTAGCTGAAGGTCTGCTGCTGATTGAGGGCCGCGCACCAACAACTTGCGCCTTGGACATGACCGAGGTTTTCTTGGACAGAGGGTCGATGGCGACAGACTTGCGAGGAGGAGCTTCAGCGGCTTGCCGCGCCTTAGCTGACTGCGTAACAATTTTAGAAGTTGGTCAGGCCGCATGACGCATGATACGCATGACTCATGCGTATTCCTACTATCCTAAAATTACAAATCTTAGTGTTTTATTTTCATATTTGTTTGTTGCTGCTTGATGGTGGATGCTAGGTTCACCTCTTCGGCAACAGCATCCATCTCCGCCTTCACGTCATCAAGTTTCCCCGCAACATCCTCCGGCAGAGCGCCGGCGGCTGCGAGTTGGGTCAGCAGACCCGCCATGCGCCCTATGGCCAGCTCCGCTGCTTGCACGCGAGCCGCCACCTAGGTAAAGTTTACTCATAAAGGATATCCACAAATTACGATAACTAGAAGAAATAAACTGCTGCGCATCGCCACAAAAATAAGGGATTTTTTTTAATAGTCTTGAAAAATAATGTTAGGAAATTTTCAATAAATTGGAAATCAGCATGTTCGTATCATAGTAGGTCTATCATCGGCGAAAATGTAGAGGGCCCTACATATTCGCCGATGATAGACCAAAACCAAAACCAAGTGTGCCTTATGCTCCTACGGCGAATAAATGAGTATGAGTATAGTCGAATTCCGACGGTCACGAACGTGTAGAGGGCCTCATCGCCTATCTTCGCCTGTCCA
Source organism: Epirrhoe alternata (assembly GCA_963565295.1). Classification (NCBI taxonomy): domain Eukaryota; kingdom Metazoa; phylum Arthropoda; class Insecta; order Lepidoptera; family Geometridae; genus Epirrhoe; species Epirrhoe alternata. The sequence continues at coordinate 12,867,961 of OY751385.1, read as the reverse complement.
AATAAGTAGCTCGGCGAATGTGGCCGTAACATTAGAGTTGAGACATCGTGAACACAAGTGCCAGTATGACTTATCTTATGAATAGTTTTAAATAGCAGTTTTATGAATGTTAGCATGTCTAAAAACATTGTAAAAAGTAACCTGCATGGCGTGCATAGTGTCTGTCAAGGAAGCGCTGCCTTTAGACAGATCTCGCCTCAGCTTCTCGTTATCCGGCATGGCAGGTAACGGCAGAGGCCCCGCCTTCAGCTTCAAGTCCTTGACAGTCGCCTCCAGGAGCGCAAACTGAGATAAAGTCACCACCTCTATGCTGCCCACTTTCGTGCGCGAATCTGCAACAAATCTTAATGCAACATCCTCTTTAGAGAACAACTTAAAACAGAAGAGAGGTTAACTCACCAGTCCGTGTTGTTGGTCCTTTTTCAACTGAAAATTAAAAGCTTGTTAGTCGAAGGAATGATTATCAAAATATCATGTGTTTCTCATAATATGAACTTGTTTCAAGGTTCATGATTTCAAATAGGGCTAAGTAGGTAGGTACTGGTACGCACAACCAATTTTTAGCTGCCTGAAGTTAGGTGCACTAAACGATTGCGCAGGTTTGGTAGAGTAGGCGAGATAGGAGACAAACTAAGCGAGTGAGCGAGGCAGCGCTGTCTTCGACTTTTAGGCTTCATCAAAAATGGGTGCTGCGCAGCTACTTCAAAGAGCTAAAGATCAGTTGTGCGTACTTGTACTAAAATTTATTCAATGCATGTTTTACCAATCAACACCTTGTCCTTTTCTGAAACAAATTTCAAATAATTACTAAGTACCTACCTACTCTACATTATTTTAATATTCAATCAACTAGCTGGAAATTAGTCCCTATATTGAAAAATCACCAGTCTCCTCCGATTTTAAGTACCTTGGTTCGCTTCTCCACGACAAAATTGACCGGGACGTAATTGTTAGGATGAATGCGGGATGGATGAAGTGGCGACAGGTCTCAGGGACAATATAGGACCCGCGAATGCCCCTTAAACTTAAGGGGAGAATATATAAGACGGTCATTAGACCTGTCGCGACGTATGGATCGGAGTGTTGGGCAATGAAGAAGACGAATGAAAGGAAAGAGCGCACCTCAGTCACATGCAGTGACGGAGGTGCGAATGTTAAGATGTGTGGGGTAAGATGGTTAAATAAGAAACGGAATAAGTATATGATGGAAAGTTTGAAAGTGAAGCCTACTTCTGAAAAGGTAAGGAATGCCAGATTGAGATGGTATGGACACGTTATGAGGAGGGATGAAAACCGTGTTGCCAAAAGAGTTATGAATATGAGTTTGGCTGGGATGTATGCAAGTAGAGGAAGGCCGAAGAAGGCTTGGATTGTGTGAGAGAGGATAATGAAAATTAAAGGAGTGGATGAACAGTTGACGAGTGATAGGAGTGAATGGAGGAAGAATACATGCTGTGCCGACCCCACTTAGCGTGGAATAAGGGCAAGGGAATAATGATTGAAAAATATGCAAACCTTTTATTGAGATTCCGGGTTTCTGAAAGAAAAAGTAACCAATTAGAAAAAAATATTAACATACCTAACTGCAAATTTAAATTGCTACACATAAAGAGTTAATAATTTACCCCTGTCTTGCCAGGTTTTTTTTCCTCCTTAGCTTTTTCTTTGGCTGCAGGTTTCTCCGCTTTTTCCGCTTCTCCTTTGTCTTTTGCGTCAATTTTTTCAGATTTTTGTTCTTTTAATGCCTTTTCCTTATCTTTAGCTTCCTTTTCCATTTTTTCTTTTTCTTTGGCAGCCTTTTCCTTCTCTTTGGATTCTGCTCTTTCTGCTTCCTTCATTTCAGCCTTTGCGGTTTTAGCCCGGCCTCTACTCTCTTCTTTTTCAGCTTTCTCTCTTTCCTTGGACTCTGCCCTCTCAGCTTTTTCTTTTTCTTTAGCTTCTGCCTTTTCAGCTTTTTCTCTTTCCTTGGATTCCGCTCTCATCTGTTTTTCACGCATTCTCGATTCTTCTCGTTCAGTTTTCTCTTTAAGTTCGACAGCAGCTTTTAAGTGTTTGTCTCTTTCTTTCGATTCAGCTCGTTCTGCCGCTTCTTTTTCCTTTAAATTGATCTTTATAGTTTTTTCACGGTCTCTTGACTCCGCTCTCTCTGTTTTTTCCTTTTCTTTCAAGGCAGCTTGCTCTGCACGTTCCTGTTCTTTAGCTTTTTCTTTTTCTAATCTTTCTTTTTCTTTAGCTGCAGCCTGTTCCGCTTTTTCCCTTTCTTTAGATTCAGCTCTTTCAGCTTTTTCTCTTTCTTTGGACTCAGCCCTCTCAGCTTTTTCTCTTTCTTTAGATTGTGCCCTTTCAGCCTTCTCCCTCTCTTTAGACTGAGCTCTTTCAGCCTTTTCCTTATCTTTTAAAGCAGCTTCTTCCGCTTTTGCCTTTTCCTTTTCAGCTTTTTCTCTTTCTTTAGCAGTCATTTTCTCCCCTTTTGCTTTATCCTTCTCAGCTTTTTCTCTTTCCTTAGCAGACATTTTTTCTTCTTTTTCTTTTTCTTTCGCAGCCTTTTCTCTTTCCTTTTCTTGCCTTTCTTTATCTTTTAGAGCTGACTTCTCAGCTTTTTCTTGGTCCTTAGCTGCCGATCTTGTCTCTTTTTCTCTTTCACGAGACGGTCTAACCTTCTCTTCCTTTATTCCTTTCATTGGTGATTTTGGAGGAGAAGCCTTAGGGCTGGAGGTGTCAGGGGAGGATGGCGCAGGTTGTTTTGGCTTTTTTTCTTTCTTCTCTTTGGGAGGAGGAGCTTCTTGGACTCGTATTTCAACCTGCGTCTCCAGCATACGCAGTTGTCGCGCTAAGATGTGCAGCACTGTTTGTATCATTTTGAAATTGACGACGTTCACCTAAAATATTATAAAATTGTGTATTTTCGCTAATAATGACTTTCTACACTACAGCTTATTATGTTGTGGAACTTACATCCGAGGGACCCAACGCCATGTTGATGAGATCCTCGACGCTGACGAGCAGCGTCGTGTCGCTCATATTCGGAGATCCAAACCGCTTCGGCATTTTTATCTAATTCAATAACTAGGTACAAAAAAAAGATGTAAAATTCTTCTGCAAAAACTTTCAGACAATCATTCTTTCACAAGTTTAATGGTGTCAACGCAACGGTGTCAACCGATTGACAGTCCTCTTGCAAAGTCACGTGCAAAGTTAAGTTGATAAAAAAGTTAATGGCCAGGCTTAGATAAAGGTTGCAAATAAACTCTTTGATCCAAGCAACGTTTATCCTCTTTTTCGCAGGCCTAACTACCTGAAACTTGCCCGAAACCCAATGATTATCATTGCCGAAATCATTTTAAAGTAAAAAAGTAAAGATCATTTTATTGGGCTCGGGCTGCTCACGGTTCCATCACTGTACATATATGAATTAGCCATTTATGTAAAAAATAACAGTGATCAGTTTGAGTGGTTTGCAGTGGGATGTCGCTCCGAGGGCAATATGCGTCATGTAACATGCAAAACTCAGCTGTTCCGTAAGAGCGTGTTTTGCATGGCACCAACCATTTACAATAAAATTCCTAAATCTGTTCGTACCCTATCTATTGGTGAATTCAAGACTCGCCTAAATCAGATTTTAGTAAATAAAGCTTATTATACTCTGAAAGAATATCTTGACGACCGTAATCCTATAAATATTTCCTATAAATATTATAAAGGCGAAAGTTTGTAAGTATGGATGTATGGATGTATGGATGTTTGTTACTCTTTCACGCAAAAACGGCTGGACCGATTTGGTTGAAATTTGGTATGTAGATAGGTGATACCCTGGATTAACACATAGGCTACTTTTTATCCCGATATTCCCGCGGGAACGGGACTTACGCGGGTGAAACCGCGGGGCGCAGCTAGTATTATATAATTGTACCTACTAATAGTTAAATAATTTATAATTTACTAATAATAACTTGACCATAATGCTAATTTAATTTTTCTAATCATTTATAATTTGACATATTTTTGTTTAGTAGGTAAATAATGAATGACTTTTATATTAAAATGTTTGTATGCTAATCAGCAGGATCTAGAGATTCCTAGTTTTAAGCATTAACATCAGCTACTCAGTAACCTAGGTCCACAAGCATTAAATAAATGAATATGAATGAATATGAATATGAACGAAACCAAAGAAAACTTCGATCAATAGGAATCGATGTAAGAAACCAAATAACTTAAGATAGCGAGTGAACAATATTGCCTAGCTAGGGTTTACTCTTTTTCTGGAATGGGGAGCACTACAGAATAATACAACATTTTCATTTAAATTATTATTTATTTATTTATAATATTTCTTCCTCTCGTCACAAAGTTCAAAACAGCAAGTATATACGCTAATATACGTTATTGCATAATAATAATTACATTGATCATTATATTTTGTTTGTACACTTAACAGTTGAAATGTGCACATACTTGCGTCGAATGTATAATACTGAACTCTTAAATAAAATTTCAAAAATGGCAACACCGTTATAATATTAGACTTGAAAAGCATAAAAAGCATGATATCAACAATTTTACTATACACTTTCTATTCTAATAATAATGTGGAATGCAAGAGGATACTTCATTGAAAAATACTCTTTTAGATCGACGGGCGAGAAACAATCTACTGTTAGTGTGTATATAAATATATTTAAATAAACATATATGGTAAATAACGACTACATAGAAGCGCCGTCGTCGAAAGGACACGTATTTACAGAGGGCGGCGCGCTCCGAGCGAGATAACAACTGGAATCACGAAATACACGAGTAATTAAACCTATACACTCTACGTTCGTAACACATTAACGTCTATCATAACAATTTGTGCACTGTCGAGAAGTTCCACCCGATAAATACATAATGCGTACAGATGTAGGCTTCAAGGCTGGGCGGGAGTTCCGCGGCAGTGGAGCTGATGCAGCCTAGTCCTCCAGGTTACGGAAGGCCGCGGACATGTCTTCGAGGAGCTGGTCGAAGTCCGCTTTGATCTTCGCTTCGCCGTCCTTTACGGGGTCCTGGTAAATAAAGGTTGTTTGTAGAGATATTTAAACAATTTCTAAAAACGGCTACTGCTCCTGCATTCTGTGTTGGCTCAAAGCAATGTTGGCCCAGTTTGACACACATTTGATTTTTAAAGGGAGTGAGATTTAGGAAATCAAAGTTGGCTACATAATTTGCAGACACTTAGAACGCTAAAACATAGTACTTTTACTGTAGGTACATGCGTATGGACTACACGCATTCTAGTTTTCAAGGAAACAATCTTTTTATAATTCTACTAGCTGTCGCGGTGTTACCCGCGATCCCTCGGAAAAACTTCACATTACCGGGATAAAATACAGCATATGTTCATCAGAGGTAATGTGGGATTCTAATGATGAAAGAATTTTTCAAATCAGTCCAAAATATTGGACTGATTTGAGCCTATTCAATTCCAACATACAAACAAAACTTTCATCTTTATAATATTAGTGTAATAAATCGATCTTATTACCGATTTTCCTTCTATAAAAATTCGGATTCACATTGAAAAATATATGTTTATGGCCCCTCTACATATTCGCCGACGATAGACGAATACTGACGGTCACGAACGTGTAGAGGGCCTCATCGCCTGTATTCGCCTGTCATTGTCTATCCAAATAATAATTCGGCGAATGTGTATAGTAGTTGTTAGAAACGTTAGTTTTTATCTTACCTTGAACTTCATGGAGGAGAGCTGGTAGAGCACGTTGCCCATGGCGTCGCGGATGACGTTCCACGTGACCTTGTTGTCGCTCTGTGCGGTGGACTCGACGGCGTGCCGCGACATGTCGTAGAACGAGATTATGTTCTTCAACATGCCGACTGTCTTGTAGAACGGGCAGAAGCGATCGTATGCCGAGTAGCTGGGGGTCAATTGAAAATCATTCTTTTACTAATCAAGTGAAACGAGTTTTATCCTACTTAGGGGAGAGAGATGCTCAGGGATAAAGATAAAACCTAGGTATCAAAATTACAGAACCAAAATAATATGGATTAATAAAACTCCTACTGTACCAAGCATACCAAATGGGCGCCTCATAAGCTCCTTTTACACGTTCAAACATACTAGGTTCTATGCCAGTTTCCTTACGATATTTTCTTTTACCATTTTGAGAGTACTGACATAATGCATTTCAGTTTTTAGCCGAAAATACTCGTTCATGCACGACCGGATTCAAACCCACGACTTTAGGTTCGTGAGGCAGGACCACTACTAAACCACCAGTACCACTTGACTATGTACAACAGTAACGCAATAGATGATAGTTTCCAACGTATCTTGCTCTTTGTCAGTCTCTACTAACCTATTGTATAACAGGCTGGGGTGGTGCACCAAAATCAACGTAATAGCTTTATTAACACCTTACCTGTTCTGTTGCAAGAAGTCGTCCTTGAGCAGTTTAGCGACCTCGAGGGTGATTTTGTCGGTCTCGGCGAGAGACGCCTTGCCGACCAGCTGCACGATTTCAGACAGATCCTCTTCCTCTTGCAGGATCTCCTTCACCTGGAATATACAAGTGTGAGTATCGAAATATTGTGTCACAAACCACAATACACATTTACATAATAAAGAGATATAAAAACTACACGATAAAAGGTCGTGATAATAAATAACATAGCTGACATGATATGCATTATTATTTGAAAAGGTCCTAAAATCGTCCAATATTTGCTGGTATTACAACAATCGGTCTAACTAAAGATGTAATTTTATTCAATCTCGATTTACTATAGTTACCTTAGTTCTGAGAGGCACGAAGTCACCGTAGTTCTTCTCATAGAAGTCATCCAGAGCGCGCATGTACTTACTGAAACACGGAAATAATTGTGTTACCATTGAAAGCCATAACTTAAAACAAGAAAAGCAAAACAATGCACCTTAAGTTTTTATATTTTATATTTTCTTTATTTAATTTTGTATCGTTGTTCTTATTAGAACTTTACTTATTAGAATTTAGAATCTTTTATTCTATTCATAAATAGGATCTTTAAAAATCAGTAAGTAAAAAGTCAAATCTCCATCCATTTAACCTCTAAAATACAAAGTAAACTTGAAGCATTGCGTTTCAATTCACTATTTATTTGTATCACAGCAAGTTTTAAACAACATACCTGTATGAGATAAGCCAGTTGATGGAGGGGAAATGTTTCCTCTGCGCGAGTTTCTTGTCCAGCCCCCAGAACACCTGCACGATACCGAGTGTAGCCGCAGTCACGGGGTCAGAGAAGTCACCACCAGGGGGCGACACCGCGCCGACGATGGATACCGAACCTGACGATTTATGATTATTAAATTGGGTAATGCAAAACTAAATAAATTGAACTAAAATAGAGGACTGAGTCGCATCTTGATTGGTTTTCATGGCGATAGCTATCGACGCCTGACGTCCGTACAGTACTGATCGTCAAGACAATTTTCTTTTATTTATAAAGATCACAAAACAGATAACAATCCTATAAAGTTCATACATTATGGTAGCAATTTGATTAGTTCTAGATAAAAAGAGTAAAATGTTGCAAGAATTAAAACTAAATTACCCTAAAAACTAGAACTTGAATGTAGAAAAAATTATACATTACAAAAACAATGAATTATCAGAGTTTTATGGATACATCTCTTGAACACCGGCCTTCATGCGAGTCAAAAATATCCAAATCATAATTGGACGCCATTCGTTGTTGAAAAAATTGACTAGCAAACAAGAGATATCATAATAGAGGGGCCGTCTTCACGAGAGAATCGCGGTGATATTTACGCGATAAATCGTATTTTTGGACACATTCTTAGAACGTGTCATATTCCTACACAAAGCGACGTTATCGTGGCAATGCGACGAAAGAAAATACGTGACACGAGGATAACATCGGGGCGTTCTTCTCGGTCGGGCAGACGGCATCTAACAGCGACGACAGCTCACCTTCCCTGTCCGGGTTTCCGAGACACTTGACCCGTCCAGCACGCTCGTAGAAGGAAGCGAGCCGGGCGCCCAGGTAGGCGGGGTAGCCGGAGTCGGCCGGCATCTCCGCCAGGCGGCCGGAGATCTCCCGCAGCGCCTCCGCCCAGCGGGAGGTGGAGTCCGCCATCATGGACACGTTGTAGCCCATGTCGCGGAAGTACTCCGAGAGGGTGATACCTGGGGGGGACATACACCAATTTCTAAATTAATTGATGACTAACAGTGAAATTATTAATTTGAACACGCAGTATCTTGAGAAGTTGGGTGCTAAAACTTTGACTTTTAAATCTCAAAAGGCGCCATTTTAATCTAATTTAAGGTATGGTTACTATGCATTTTTTTTTCATTACTTACATTAGGATAATAAATAAATATTGAAAGACATTTTGCACAGTGCCAGCAAAGCTTTTTGTGGGAACTATTTATTAGCCCAAACATAGAACAAACATAGAATGTGAGGAACATGTTCATCACAAAATGCTTGGCCTACATGGTAACGGAACCCAAGACTTACAGATAACTGTGAAATACTAGGCTGATGATAGGCCAGATAACTGATAGAACATAGGTAACATAAACTTATTATAACACTTATGTAAGTTTTCAACGTACCAGTGTAGATGGAAGCCTCTCGGGCAGCCACAGGCATGTTGGAGGTGTTGGCCACCAATGCGGTACGCTTCATGATGGACTCGGTGGCGCCATCTATCTCCACAGTCAGCTCGGGGAAGTCACGGAGTACCTCAGACATCTCGTTACCTGGACATTTATTGACTTAGTAGCTCAAGGAACAGAAAAAAATATATGTGTGAACACCTTAAAAGGAAAAGTAGGAGATGAAGGGAACAATTACAGAAAACCAGCGCAGCAGCACCTCTAAGTTGCTGAGTGGTGACCAATGGTGTGCGACTAAGTACCTACAATTAGTCTATTTCTTAAATGTAATGTAAAACTTATTGTAACACAAAATAAACGTTATATAATTTATAGAATTAATTACAGATTTCTTCACAGACCACACATTTAACTATATTATCTCAATCATCAGTTTCAGGAAAATATTATGTCCATTCATTTGATTGTCCTTCGTGTCAATATTTTGTGAAAAACTGGTTGTTGCAATAACAAATCGACTTGAATAAGTGGGAGAAGGAATCATGGGGCAAATGCATCCACCTGCTACTTTGTAATGCAGTCCTACCAAATTATTCGGCCGAATATTCGGTTCGGTAAACCTTTTAACCGATCATTCGGCCGTTTATAAGTATAACGATACGATTCTTTCCATCACTACGTACCACGCTCTCCGCAACCGACGTACACGATGACGTCGGAGTTGGAGTACTTGGACAGCGCCTGCGAGATGACAGTTTTACCGCAACCGAAGGCTCCGGGGATGGCGGTGGTTCCACCCTGGACGCAGCTGTACCAAATATTACACATTGTATTATGAAATTCCGTGAATTTTTATAAAACAACGAGACACACAAATTGTCACATAAGTTAGACTTGAGATAACGTATTGATTTTGTACTGTAATTAAGATTTTGCACAAAAAGTTCAATATAGTTCAGGGTTCATAACGTAAATCAACTAGCCAATGGCTACTAGTAGAGATCTTATAAGTTTTAAGTCATCAAGGTAAGTTTAATACGCGATTAAGTCCGCGTAATCGTAAAATGAGTTCAAGTCGCGAAAGTAGAATATACATGTGTAATTGATTGATTTGATTAGAGCATGAAGATGTAACTAACGGGAAGAGCGAGTCGAGCACCCGTTGGCCGGTGAGCAGCGGATGGTTGGCCGGCAGCTTCTCGGCGCACGGCCGCGGCTGGCGCACCGGCCACACTTGTAACATCGTGAACTGGTTCTTCTCGCCGTCGAACTCCGTCTCCAGCACTACGTCCTGTTCAAAATAAATAAATAAATACTGCTGGACTTTCTCACACAGCATCATCTAGTCCCAAACTAAGCAAAGCTTGTACTTTGGGAACCAGTTAACTGATATACTACTAATGTATACTTTTTGTTTGTAAATACATAAATACTATAGATAGAAACACCCAGACCCGAGATAAATATTTGCAGATCATACAAACATTTATCCCGCTGCGGGGATAGAACCCGCAAGCTTCTGCGTCCCAAGCGGGCTTTCACCCACTGCGCCACAGAGGTTGTCAACACTTGTTTTCATTACATTGAAACAGATTTTACGTGGGTTTCCTGTACCATTTGCGAGATTTAGGGGAGGCGCCGTGATGGCGATTTTCGAGTAAAACTGTGAACTTGTTTATGTAGGTCGGACTTTTTAAACTCCTTATTTATTGATCTTCCACTACCTGCACTCTCAAGACCACGTTATGCCAGTCTGGCTCAAATTCATCCAAATCTCGCCATTCATTACTTGGGTCTGTGGCGTTGTCTTCTACTGTTTTCAGGTGAATGCATTCGAGTCATATCTCCTATGATTCTTACATCGATTATGAAGTCTACCCTACATCCGTCACTCGTTTTCATACTAAATAAAACAAGCAAGCAACAAGCATAAACAATAACTCAGCAAGGTCCCAATTGATGTGAAATCGAGAGTCTTATAAATAAATAATGCTGGACTATTCACACAGCATCATCTAGCCCCAAAGTAAGCAGAGCTTGTGTTATGGGTACTAAGATGACTGATATTACTTATATACTTTTTGTTTGTAAACATACATATTATACATAGAAACATCCAGACCCGAGACAAATATTTGTAGATCATACAAACATTGGTCCCGCCGCGGGGATCGAACCCGCAACCTTTTGCGTCGCAGGCGGGCCTTCGCCCACTGCGCTACAGAGGTCGTCAAATCGTCTTATATCTTTCTAGTTCTTTTTGTAGTGTCATTAGTTCTTTGAGAGGATTTCAAGTATTCAGAGTGGCTCTTTTCGGAGGATCTAGTATATAGTAGGATACTTACAGTGACTTTGTAGTTGCCGGTGGGCGCGATGTAGGTGACAGTACCCTTGGCGCGCGGCGGCATCAGCATCTTGTGCTTCACCAGCGTGTTCTCGTGCACGATGCCGTACAGGTCTCCGCCCGTGATGTGAGACCCCACCTGGAGACATCATACAATTAGGCCTTTACTTCTCACTAGACAATGTAGGCAGGAGGCGATCAATGGGACGCTGTAGTGTCTAAGATATTGTAAATGAAAATGAAAAAAGTCGTATAGACATAGACGCAAACCCAAATGGATATTAGACTCGCCCGCTTTTTGACAGACGTTAGCATTCCATACGTGACAGGTTGCAAGCCTATCGCCGCCTATTAGAATATTAACTGTGCTCAACGGTTCTCTCACGGTGTTTATGAATAGATTGGACGGGAAAGGCAAGAACCAAAAAAATATTAATTCATCGTGAAGATGGATTATGGAAGCTGGAGTTTCTGTTTTTTTTTAAAGCTAAGATAAATATTATTTATTTGCTTCAACATGTATAAATAAGATAATGAAGAACAACATGTTTTACAGATTTCGGTGTGGCAAACCGAGAGAATGGCATGCTTTTAGACATAAATCAAAATAAATAATATTTAAATTTCAAGACTTACCTTGACGTTAAGAGGGTTGAACTCCCAGTCGATTTCCCGCGCGAGGCAGGGCACGTTCACTCCCTTGGGGATGTAGATGGACTGGGTCAGGTCATGGATGTCTTTCAATGGACGCTGGATACCTATTTACAAATAAAAAATGCATTTTTAGTTATTTTCCATTTGAATACTGCCAGATTTACAATGTGTCAACTCAGTTCACTTCATTCAAGATTTTTTGAAGATGTCTAATAAGTTGTTTAGTTGGAGCAAGTAGTAGAAGAGGTACATACCGTCAAAGATGGATCCCAGGATACCAGGTCCCAGCTCCACGGAGAGAGGCTTGCCAGTGCGCAGCACGGGGTCGCCCACTGTCACTCCAGATGTTTCCTCGTATACCTAAGGAGAACATTGCTTTTGTAGGTTCTAGCAACCAGAGACATTTTAAAGTATACTTATTATTACAAGAACATTTATAGTTTCAAGAAACCAGTGTCATATTTCATAGTGAAGGCTTTCTAGAGGGTTATTGATTGCGTCTGAAAGGCATGCAAATTCTGTATAAAAACTCACGACAAAGATAACAAAAACTTTTTGAATTAGAATTAATAGGATCAATTCGAAAGAATCGAAGTTTAGAATAGCGATTTATAGACGCCTCTGAATCGGATTTGAATCCGCGAAAATTGGCAACAAATTAATTAAAATACCCTCCAGGTCAAAAATTGTGCAAATGCTTGAACTTAAATACTCAAAGGAAGGAAGGTGGCATCAATCAGCAACATTTTTTAAAAGGGATACCTATTTTGAAACCTGTGCCATAAAACCATGTCTATTATGTCCATGAAAATAAACGCGAACATTAGGATTAATCTTATTCGACACTGGCAGCGAGCCAAGTGAAATAATGGCGCCTTTTCTACCATAATTCCCTCTTTCCATGAAGCTAAAATTGTTCCATTAATTCTAACTATGCCAAGTGTTACGTCATCACATGTATGACGTCGGCAGAAAGTTCAACCACACACTTTAATCCTCTTCTCGTTGCGTCACCACTACACATTGTCGTGTAATTTGATGATTTAATCTATTCTATCTATTCAGCCTGGTTGCACCCACTGCTGAGTATAAGCCTCCTCTTTATAACGCCAATCATGTCGGCCCTGTGCAGTCCTTTCCCAATTAATAATGAATAAATGATATCCCATTATTAATTAATACATGAATTAATTGTCCGTGGACATTATTTTTAGGATGCTCAATTAAAAACTATGCTTGCTTAACAAATGCTTTATAACAACTTAGACTAGACTCGAAATGTCTACTGTCTCCTCTTTTTACTATGGCTATGCACACTGAATGGGCAACGACGCGACGTAACAACACATTATAAACCTTAAGAACAATGTAACAAGATATACAGGGTGTAAAAAGACGTCTACCGAAGCCGAAGAGGGTAGGTACAGCATCCCAATACACAACCAAATCCAAAAGGATTTTTCGAAAAAATCATTATATCCGGAGAAAACGGCGTTTAAATGAATGAAAATGAAATGAAGAGTACTGTTTGCGTATGTTCTGGGCGCATTGTTTTACGTAAATTGCTGGTTTTTTTATTCTTTTTTATATGAAGTTATTAGGTAGGTATGGTCTTATTATGTCGTACGTTAGTAAATAACCAAAATTTCTTTTGCTTTTTTTTTCGCTAAATATGTTTAGAATCATGGTCTGATTGCAACCCCTCAGTTTTCGGTAGCAGTCTTTTTACAACCTGTAGAATGTAACATTGTTCATAGGGTTTATAATGTCTTGTTAGGTTTCGTTGCGTCGCGTCGCTGCCAATTCAATGTGCATTGAGCCTATGAAAGACACAAAGACTTAAGAAGTGCGTTACCTGAATGGTAGCCAAGTCTCCTTCAAGACGGATAATCTCTCCGACCAGCTCGTTGTAGCCCACACGCACCAGCTCGTACATAGCCGATCCGGACATCTTCTCCGCCGTTACGACTGCGGATAATATTTACTTCTTATAATCTATACTAGCATACCCAGTTGTCACAAATGATTTCTACAGCAGGATCGCTGGGTTCAGTTCACTAAAACTACAAGTCTTAATAAACTAGATGATGATACTCCTGTTTCTTCACAGTTTTCTGGTAGTCAACGACAGAAGTGCATGAACATTTGATGTATTCGAATCTTCAATATCTTCGAAGTTCGTAGGGTTTTAGATAAAACTTTACTTTGTAATGGATGCTTTGCGTTGCACCATTACTATTTGTGAAAAAATAGGCAATTTTCCCACAAATAATGATGAAAAATAAGCTTTAAAATCTCCAATTGTTAATGAACTTCTGTCGCTGACTGTACAGTCTAGATAGGATACTAACCATGGTGTTTAGTTGTGTTTAAGACAGTAGATAATGGGATCATCTCTGTGGTAGTCTACAGAACAAAACATTTTTTGCTTTGTAATCTTACGTCTGATGTAGAAGCCAGCTTAAAACTAAGCAAAGCAACAATATTCTGCATCACGTTGGCCACAGGGGCAGTTAAGTTAAACTTTTACTACATTTATGGCTTATACTAATAAGTTCTACCTCTAATTAAAAATTTCGATGTTTGATACCTATTCTGTTATTTCATCATCATCATCATCCACAGCCCGATCTAGCCCTATGCTGGGCATAGGCCTCCCTTTGCTTGTGCCATCCAACACGATCTCGCGCCAATCCCATCCATCTACGGCCCACACGAATACACACACGGATTCTGTTATTTATTATTTATTTATTTATTCAATCACTACTTTGCTTCAGAGGCTTCCCTGCGCTTTTAATACCTGTCATCACTATTGTTGATTACTATTAAACATATTTATAAGAGTATTTTGTACATACCGGGTCCAGACACGGCGTACACATAACCGAATCTCTCCTCATTCTCCTCGTTGGCGATCGTCTTCAACCCGCCTTTGCTCGCCATTTTGAATTGTTATATTCTTTCCCTGCAGACAAAAAAATACTTAATAAGTAAAGGCTGGATAGATGGATTGACAAGGTCTTAATAACACTGCACAAATTCAGGGCAGCCCATCAGATAACTCTCAAAATTAAACAGAATCTAGAAATTCTCTCTGATATTCAATCATTCACAAATATTGGAGATGTTAGAGAGGTAGGCAGAATGCCCATTTGGCAAAACCAGGGTAGCAATTCAGAGTTCAGGGGAATGCATTTGGTTCAGAATAGGTCAGCTGTTCAACCAACTGCAACCAATCAATCATTATTTTTGTTTGCTCCAATAAGATTTTGGGCAAATAGCGCAAGACAGAGAAAAATGTTTTGTGTTAAATAAAATAGCAGTAGGTACTGGGATACTAATACTGGGAAATCACATGGATAGCTAGAAGAGAGCTCTACAAAACCTACTATGATCAAGGATTAAGAAACAGTTATTTTCTCTGAAAATTACTTTAAGACCAGATGTATTGCATAACATACCCAGCTCCAATGATACCTAAATAACAACTGACAAGTATACATCATCAGCTGACTGAACTATCTGATAAGCATAATCAATCAATGTCAGAACTTTCCAATGGGAATCTACTTGGATATTAGGGGAAAATTGCACCAGCTTATATGTAAATGAGTTGTGTTGTTGATTACAGATTGGTAGCAAAGTATTTTTAATCAGAAAATGAGAACTACTTGTACAAACATGATTGAAATTCTCGTAAATTGGTTTGGATTTAGTTAGCCTATTTACTACAGCCTAATAATAGGTAACTGATCTTCATCATCCATAATTGGTCATTGATTGAGATCATAAAAGAATTAGTAGTACAAAAAATTGATGTAATTCATTACTTGTGACGAGCAGTAGTAATATTTTCATCACACTTTTTAAACTATTATAAAGAAGATACTTTGTCACAGGAACACTATGTCACATGTATACAAAATCCAGCTCAATGAGATGAGGTCTTCGGGCTAATCAGAATTGACAATGATCCAATCAATAAGGTACAAGAGTTTATCAGAGGATTTCATGCGAGAACCACAATACCAGATAGAAGAGATAATTCCGGCTAGTTTAGTCTAGTAAACTGCAATTTTCAGGGCTCATTTTGCATCAGTCACATGATAGTAGGGTGGACGCTGACCTAAGTGTAAGTTGCAAAGATTTAGCAACTATAATGGCCATAAAACAATTGGGTATGCTTATTATCTACTCCACCTTGTAAAAAACATCTGAATTAGGCCGAATAGTTCTAATGTGTGACATTACATGGCAATAAGAAAAAATACGATGGCAGAATCAAGAACAATCTTACCAAGATATCAAGGTAAAAAACCAAATATCCACTATATAAATCACAAACACCAGTAGCAATAAAACAAATAAAACGCCTATTTCTAATAAATAATGAAAAATTCAACTCACGGGACGAGAAAAGTGGAAAAGACGAACCGAGAATGGCGGAGCTCCACAACTTATCACAAGACCAATGATAAAAATTGAGTCAGCTGACTTCAGTCTATGCTTCTTGTCTATGACAGCTCATTTCATCGATTTTTCATACAGTCAACAATTTTTTTTCGCAATATTGCTTACTATCCGGTATTACATAAAGCACTCTAAATCTTAGTAATAAAGTTGGTTATCCAGTGAATATATTTTGACCATGACTTTCAATGTTTTCTGCTAGGATATAAAACAATGTTGCTATGGCAAAAATATAAAAGTGTGATAGTCTGTCATTCATTACTAATTACCTAAAGTCAGTTTGTTCAACATTTTTTACAAACTTACAGCTCACTAGATGTAAAAATCTGAAAAAAACTAAACACGAAACCGTATAATTATTAAGACGGAACTCGTAATGTTAATTTATTATTGTGTAGAGAATGACAATAAGATGAAGCTTTTCGTTCTCTTTTCAATGATGTCTATGGTTATTTTTTACTGTTCGTTCTGGACCATCTCACTCATTCACTCATTCGTTCAGTCATTGTTTTCACTTTTTGGCTTTCTTTTCTTTTGCCGTTTTTCCGAAAGGTCATCAAGGAGGAGGGATCGTACTTTTTGATTTTTACTCTAATTCTATTGTGCACGTAAAATATGTTTAAAACCGCCGGTCCAGTTAAATTATGTGCGTCATTTAATCATTTCTAACTTAAGGTGAACCGAGGTATCTAGTACCTCGAAAACTTGTGAAGTGAGAGTTTGATACCATGGTTCACGGTATTTCTTTGTGTAGATTCACTGTTTCTTATCGATTTGCAGGAGTGATAAAGACGTCCAGCTAAGTAAATCATTGTCTTGGCTCCTTCGGCACGGAGCTATTCGAGAGGGGCTACAAATAAGGTAGGCAGTAAGAATATTTTTTGCGAAATATACCACGTACCAACCGACATACAACAACCTTATGTACCTATAGTTTCGTTTCGTGTCAATGCTGACTGAACATGAACACAGAACAAGAATTGCCCTACTTTATCACGATCTAAAGTATCTCCCTAAAAGCATTCGTTTTATGATTTACAATGCTCAAATGAGAATTCCAAAAGTTTTGACTATTTATACTGTGACTGTGTAAAGGTAAACAAACACTTTTGACATCTAAAACATTGTTTCCCATAACTTAAGACAAAATATAAGACATCCGGCTCGAAGGACCAAATTATGTGGAGATACGCAGCTAGTCTGGCCTGGCTTAGTGTGACTTTGATCTTCCTGCCTTGCGTGGATAGGTTTCAGCTCAGGTTGTTATATGATTTTTCCTTTACCTTTTTTATCTAATCGCTTCCATTAAGATTTGGGTAATATAGCACCTGGCAAGAGTACTGCTATACTTACAGTACAAACACAATATGTATGACCATTCTTGATTCATAGTCATTGAGATAAACAGATTCATAATTGAATCCTACATAAGATTTTTTTTATCGAACTAAAGCCACTGTTGTGGTTTAGATAGGCCTAATGTAGGGCCTTTGCCCTGCAGTGGGACAATGCAGGCTAGCAATAATAAATAAAAAATAAATTTCAGCCAGGAAGGATACGTACAAGTACCCATTGTACTGAACCACAGGTCAATCAAAGGTAAATTCAATGTAGCCGATATTGAAAGAGTTGTCAAAAATAATAATAAACAAAGGTTCAAACTAAGATTGAACCCACTCTCAAGTATTTTGGAAATAAAGGCCAATCAGGGTCATTCTATCGAAGTGAATAATGCTGATTTGAAGCCTTTAGACGAGGTAAAATTTAAAAAGATCACATTAGTTCTTTGTTTTGTATTTTATTTTTAAACTAGCTACATAATTCCAGACAAAATATAAAACAATAGTCCATGGCACATACCTTAAATGTTGGCCACAAATCAAATCTGAAGGTCTGAGTCGCATGAAACGGCAACACATCCATCTTGCCAAAGGAACTCCGGGAGACCGAGCTGTGATCAGTGGCATGAGGTGTGATGCCCAGGTCCATGTGTATGTAGCCTTAGATAAGGCTCTCGCTGATGGACTGAAGTTTTATGAGTCAGAAAATGGAGTTATATTAACTGCTGGCAATAAGAATGGATATTTAGAACCCAAATATTTCTCAAAAGTTATTAATATTTCCACCGGTATGTTTAAATTACCATCGCTGTTCATGTCGCTTAGCTTATTCACTCAAAACATCCTCATGTAACAAACAATATACATGAAAGACTTACAAATACTTATAATATGGCTTATCTGAGTAAATGCATGCCCTTAACTTAGTTATTTTTTAACTAAAACCTTGAGGACTATAACACTAAAACATATTGAAACTACTGTAGCCTTAGCTGTTTTATGTAACTATATAAAGCCTCTTTTGCTATTTAAATTCTTCTGGAAAAAGTTAAACTCCCCTGCCATTGTCAAGAGCCAAAAGTGCTCGAACGGAACGAGTTTACTAATGGCTAGCTACTCAACTTGTGTAAACAACTTATAGGGCATCTTGCACTTCAAATTACGTCATTCAATAACTTTTATGTTTAGGTAATTCCCCGCATTATCGGTATCAACGCCGTCGACATCATCCTACATAAATAAACGAATTATATAATATAACATTAGTATTCCAAAGTTCTTTGACTAGTTCAGACAACATTTTCGTAAGCTCATTAGGTACCTAATGCAGTAATGATTGTGTTGTTCCAACCAAAATAGAGTGAGAGTTTTTGTGAAAGTGAAAATTTTGTTGAGTTTTAGTGTAGCACTCTGTGAAATGCTAAGTAATTTGTGTTTGCAGACTTCAAAGCTGTGTGACTAATGTATTTTCACTATTAACTACTAGATTAACAAAGCGTTACACCTTCGTCTTTTCAACGTAAGAAACTGTTTAACTTTTAAAAGTGTTTACTTCACTCGTATGTTGCAAAATAACATATTTTTCATTCATTACAACAAAGGAATTACTTATACGATAATTAGAGTGAAGTTCAACACATCGAGACAAAAGTACAGCTATAATATAGCAAATAAACAATAGTAGACTATACTTTCGCGCAGTAGGTAGGTAGGTAGTACGTAGGTACTACCTACATACATACATACATAAATTCACGCCTCTTGCCCAAAGGGGTAGGCAGAGACCACGGATCTCCAGTCGCTACGATCCTGACACACAACTTTCGCCTCATTCACTCTCATTACATTCTTCATACATGCTCGTCGGTTTAGGGCCCTTCTCCAAAAGTACCTACCTACTGCCCGAAAATATACATAAGTACTTACTTACCTAATATTTTCGCGCGAAACAGCACGAAATTCTAACACTGAATTGTGTGTACCTTTTTGTGTAGGAGATTATTTTTAAAAAGTATTTTCCACATTTCGTCTCGATTAAAATAGCGATGTGTCATCGAGTATTTGGTATGTTTTATCATGCCGAAATAATTTGGCTCGTTTAGGCACATTTTCTAAGCATTGAAAATGTGCGGCGTGATCCTTGTGTAATTAATAACAAAATTCGTTTTAGATTCTCATAAACGTTTAATTTAAGTGATAAATTGTTATTTGCAGGTGAACAGCTGTTCCCATGAGCAATGGAGGCGGCGGCGGCTGGACAATCCACGCAGGCGCAAACCAGCCAAAATCACGTGAAATCTCCCAAAAAGTCCCCTAAGAAATACCCCAGATTAAATCATTCATCGCCTAAGAAAACGTTAAGCAGCACATCTAACATAATTCCTCAAGTTGACAGTACAACTCTTGTGACTAAAGACTCAATTAAAATAATAACCAGATCTCAAAATGACCCAAGTACAAGCAGATCTCAAGCTCCTTTTGTAAGAAGACAGCCGCATGAAGCTTTGATTTCCGCCATTGAAAACCACCTAAACAGAGGTAGCCAACCTGAAGTGACCGCATCTGCGGCCCCGAAAGTGGACTCTCTGGTTATAACTGTCCAGAACTCAACACAGAGGATCGTTGAGAGCCAGTCGCAACACATACGAAATAGCCAGGAAGTTGCGCAAAATGATTCACCTAAACCCCATCTATTCAGATTTCCTCAATCGAGGCCGTTTCAATATGACAATCCGCATCAGAAACGGACGCCAAATAGAAATGCGTACCAGCGCCCGCAAGCAAAGGCTATGGCTAGAGGGAATACGAATGGACAGCATCAACAACGACCGTCTTGGCGGGACCATCGCGCGGGGCGGAGGACGAATGAAGATGATGATGATAATCATTATCGGAGGGTTGTTGTGACAGGTGAGACAGGTATCCCCTATTATACAGGGTGTACACTAGCCTATTAAATCTATGCGTTCCGTCCGGATAAATAATCTAAATCGACTGTGGAATACAACGAGAATGCTCTACTATGAATGCTCATAGCATTCAAGGTGAACAAACTTCTACAAAACCGGACTTCTGTATTTTAATTTTTGGCCTCCGTCATGAAAGCACGGAAGCGCTCAGTTTATAATGCCACTGGCGGTCACCCATCCACTTACTGGCCGTCCAGAACGTTGTTTATCTTCGACAACCATTCAAGAACAGCTAAGAAATTACACAACGAGATGTCCTACTGAATAAATGCTTAATGACTTTGACTTTAGTATTAACATAATGATTTTTCAGGTTTCCCAGCTTACACAAAGGCAGATGAGCTGGTAAAGAAACTCTCAAGCCTTGGCTCAGCTGAAGTGGAGCTGATTAAGAACCGAGTTGCGGTTGTATTGTTTGACAATGAATTTGAAGCCTCCGATGCTCTTAAAGCCAATAACACAATCCCTGTGTACGGAACCATACTTACTATCATGAGGTATACCACCAGGAAGCATGTGATGGACCTCATCAGATCCAATAGGAAGGTGGTGAGGAATGATAGAGGTAATTTATTTTTGTTTTATTGTTTGTTGTTTGAAAATGCGTCGTGAGGAAACCTGTTAGACATAGAACGCTAACTTCCGCAATAAAAAAAATAGCTTTTGTATTTTGGACTATGTTTTTATCATCATCATCATCATTGGCAGCTCAAATGATAGCCCACTGCTGGACATAAGCCTCCTCCCTCAAACGCCACTCCAATCGACCCTGAGCTGATCTTATCCAAGTCTTTCCCTCTATGTCGTCCACCCATCTGGCTGCTGGTCTGCCCCGGCTCCTAGCGCTTCCCCTCTCGGTCGAGCTTTACCTATGATTTTATAGTCTTGTAAAATTAATACTTGAGAATGCATCTCGAAAATTGCACCCACGCGGGATTTGAAACCACGACGCCGACGGGTCCAAATCAAATAATTTTGCTCGCAGCAATTCACGGATAGGCAAAGCAAGCTTGTTCCAATTCCACTCCAGTTCCTATTGACTCTAGAAGACTTTTTAATCTAATGACTAGATCTGAAAGAATTCTATGTCTAGTCTTTAACCAGAAGTATTTCATGCAGGTGATTAACCGATATAATGAGCTTATCAAGAATTTCGATTGCGACGACTAAGGGTTCCACGGCCGAGCGATAAGGCACTCCGGCTTTAGGAGGATCGTCTGATCGTTGCGGGTTCGAATCCCGTCGGAATCGAAAATTTTGATTAGACTTTACTTCTCAGTATATTTTTTTTTTATTATTATTCCATGTATTCCAGGGCCGCCGATCGCCGCACCCGCAGATATAGACCTAACAGGCGACTTCGAGCAACAAATGCGGAATATAGAGGAAGCCATTCGCCTCACGCAGGAAGAGGTTGCGAATATCAACCTACTGTTCGAAGACGTCGAAAAGTATATGCGCATGATCTTTCCCAGTAAGTCATCTTATTATTATCATCGAAGCGCTCGTGGTCGTGCTTGCTAAGTCGTTCTTGATAGATCGTCGAAGTTAAGCAACGTTCGAAATGGTCTGTAAGTGGATGGGTGACCGCAGTGGCATTTTCATCTGAGCGCTTCCGTGCTTCGGAGGGCACGTTAAATTGTCGGTCCCGGCTATTTAAGAAGTCATGACGGAGGCCATAAGGCGGCCTAAAAACTCCGTCACCAGAGTTGGCCACTGACTCATACGAACTTACTTATCTTATTATTATTCTATCTTTATCTGTACATACAAAGATACAGGAAGATATCTATACGAAAACTTTCGGATACCCCTAGGTCGATGCATTTTTTTTTTGTCGTCTCTATCTCTCGGTTATTAAACAACCAATTATCCGACAGCATGTGAAGCGGTCCCGTTCGGCTCTATCACAACGGGCCAGGGTATAAAATCTAGTGACGCGGACTGTTTCCTCTCCCTCTCCGCTGGAACAAACGGCTTTCCTGGCCCCGGCGCCGCCGAGCTTTGCTCACAATTCGTTGGACGAGCGGCGAGACTGCTCAGATTGTATCCAGAGGTGTTCACCAAACTAGTGTCGATACCGAGAGCGAATACGCCCATCATCAAGTTTCTGCATGTGCCTACCAATGTGAACTGCGATCTCAATTCAAAGGTATGTTTATATTAATAAAAAACGTAAACGTAAACAGGGTCACGACTGTATCCCCAAGGCGCGGTAGACATTCTCTCAGATCTTTATATTCCAGATCCTTTGAAGATGTCTAAGGGGGTAGTCAGAGGCATGTACAAATACATATTTGATACATGCCCACATCTTGCAGAAGTTAGTATTCCATACGTGACAGGTTGCAAGCCCATCGCCGCCTATAAGAATACTATTATGATTTTGGTGAAATTTCTTTCTACTCGAGTAAAACTCGGTATACTCTAAGCACCCGCCCCGAAACCCTCAGGGAAAAGGTTGCTCAGACTCCCTCTCGCTACTCTCATTTGTTCCCCCCCGATTGATGAATACTGTATCCCCAAGAACTTTACTGATGATTGTGACTGTGTGTATGGCTGCCTGCTTCTGAATGATGTGAATGTTAATGTGTGAATCTAATTTTGTGCGATATCTATGTAAACTTTTAGCTATAACTCCTGTGGCGCCGACTACAATAGGTATGACTTCAGTAGGTGTTTTCCAAAGCCGCGTAACTTCTGTTTTTAGTGCATGATATTTGCTTAACTTTTCAATTTCTTTAGCTCCTATATTGTAGTCGGACGGTACTGTTATATCTATTAAATATGTTTTATTTTCCAATTTGTTTATGTATATGATGTCTGGTCTATTGTGTACTATTGTAACGTCAGTTTGTACTGGTATTTCCCACATGAGTTTTGCTGTGTCATTTTCTTTAACCTGTGGTTGTGTTAAGTTCTCCTTCCACCATAAACTAGCCACCTCGAAACCATGTTTCCTCGCTAACGTCCAGTAGACGTATTGCACGATGTTGTTATGCCTCCTAATGTAGTAGGTGCCAGCCAGCTTTTCACAACCCGAGATAATGTGTTGCGCGGTCTCGTCTTTGGTTAAGCATAGACGACATCTACCATCTACTGCTCTCTTTAAAATATCTCTTTCATGCTGCCTAGTGACAACTGCCTGATCCTGGATAGCAAACACTGAGGACTCCAGTCCTGGTGTAACTGGTTGCGCTTTGATCCATTTAAATGAGTATATTTTATCTATATTATCTTTATCTAAGACTTTTTTATAAAATTGGCCGTGAAGCGGCTTAGCTTTCCAGTTATTTATTTTAGTTTTTAATACTGCTTTTTTTAATTCTTTGTCCGTATAGTTCTCCTCATTACCTAGTCCTATTTCCGCTAAGTTAGCATGTGATTCTTTGAAAATTGAGTATTTAGTTTTATTTTTATCATGTTTAACTATCGTTTTTATTAAATAGTCTTGTTCTGAATTTAAGTATGTTTTGTATTTTATTATTTGAGTTTTGTAAAGCATCTCTATATTTGTAAGTCCTCTACCCCCCTCTTCAACTGGTAGGTATAATCTTTCTACTTCAGCTTTCTGCTGATGCGCTTTGTTCATTGCTAATATTTTCCTAGTTTTGATATCTAATTTCTTTAAATCGTTTATTTTATAATTTATTATTCCAAATGTGTAAAGAAGAACTGGTACGGCGTAGATATTAATTGCTTTAAGTAGGTTTCGTGAATTTAAATGAGATTTAACTAGACATTTGACTCTGCGGAAGTATTCTTTTTGTGTTTGTTGCCTAGCTTCAGTGTGATTAATTTTCCCTGATTCGTGAACGCCTAAATACTTATATTGCTCATCTGCTCTTAAATGTTCAAACTCGTCCCCACTCAGCAGGACATGACCTCTTCCTTCATGCTCTTGCCTTCTCCCTTTGGCTAAGTGTAAAACGTTGCATTTATTTAACTTAAATTTCATCCCGATGTCTTCCGTAAATATTTCTGTACTGTCAATTAAAACTTTAAGATTGTTTGGTGTGTTTGCATATAATTTTAGGTCATCCATGTATAACAAATGATTAATATGGCTATTGTCCTTTAATTTGTACCCCTTTAGCCAATATTTATTTAATATCTGAGAGAGTGGATTTAATCCTAGGCAAAACAGAAGAGGTGATAGCGAGTCACCTTGGAAAATTCCCCGGCGAATGTAAATGGGCTCGGTAGTAACAGATGCGTTCGCGCCATAGGCTGTCATGATAACATTCCAGGTAGGCATGACTATCTCTAAGAAGCCTTTGATAATAGGTGGACATTTATAAATATCTAAGACTTTGAGTAGCCACTCGTGCGATATACTATCAAAGGCTTTCTGATAGTCAACCCACCCCATACTTAAGTTTTTGTTGCACTGATGTGCATCTTCCAGTATAGCTTTGTTTATCATGAGATGGTCTTTGCAGCCCCTGGCGCGCCGCCTACATCCTCGCTGTTCCGGTGCTAAGATGTCATTTTTGTAGAATACTATTATTATTAAGAATACTATTACTATTATACTTTATTATTATTTATTATTATTTATTTACTATAAAAATTTTCGATTCCGACGGGATTCATTTCCCAATGAAATTTTAGTGTTGTTTTTTTTTTTTTTTACTTATGAAAGTAAAACATTTATTTACAGAAACTAAGCTACTACAATATGTACATAAAATTACAAAATACAATAGAATCAGTCAAGCTATCTAAGGATCCACTTTTTTTTTTCACTTTTTTGTATCTAAGGATCGTCGTAAAAACGATCTATAGATAGCTAGTGTTGTTTAACACTTTCAAAATTTTTTTTTTTTAGCTAAAGTGACATCTCTTCATTGATCATTGATTCTGAATCTCTCTTCTTCGTCATTTGATTCTGAATGTAACTTCGGACAATGAGCATGAGTTCACTAGTGAAACGTGTAGATGGCGCGGCGGGGATCGAACCCGCAACCTTCTACGTCACAAGCGGGCTTTCACCCACTGCGCCACTGAGGTCGTCAAATAATAATGTCGCGTTAGTACGCAGGTGGAGCGGTAGCATTATAAATCTACACTAATATAATAAAGAGGAATTTGTTTGTTTGTTTGAATTGAATAGGCTCCGAAACTACTGGACCGATTTGAAAAATTCTTTCACCATCAGAATCCTACATTAACCCTGATGAACATAGGCTATATTTTATCCCGGGAAAGTGATGTTTTCCCAAGGGACCGCGGGTAACACCGCGACGGACAGCTAGTAATAGATATGTTTGTTGCAGACTCCCCTAGGCGTACAGAACAGTCGTCTCCTAGGCCACCTCCTGGGCGCAGACCCTTGCTTCGGCGCCGTCGCCCTGCTGTTGAAGTACTGGGCGCGGGTGCAGCAGATCTCGGGCACGGGCCGCCTCACCAACTATGCGCTGCTGCTGCTGTTGGTCGCCTATCTGCAGATCAACTTTCTGCCTCCTGTACACAAGTAAGTATTGTTAACTTCTTACAACATTTTTAAGATGACGTCAATATGTGAGGAGCTGACTAAGCTGAGGGTTTCCTCACGATGTTTTCCTTCACCGTTAAGAGCTCGTGTTATAGTGCATATAAATTTTCACGAAACGAAAAATCCATTGATGCCCGGCCGGGATTCGAACCCACGACCTTCGGATTGAAAGTCGAGGCACAACCCCATTCGGCCAACAAGGCTCTGAATCTACTAACCGTTGTAATTATATATTTGTTTGTCGCAGATTGCAAGACCCGGAGCACAGTTTCATGGTGGAACATTGGCAGGCTGGCTTCAACCGAGCCCCCATACAACTGTCCGCCCCGGTGCCGAGCCCACGCGACCTGCTCGGCGGGTTCTTCACGTACTACGCTAACTTCGACTTCGATGATCTTGTTGCCAGTCCGCTGATTGGTCGACCGCTCAGAAAGGTAATAAATAACCTTTACAATATGTTACATACCATATTTCTTTAATTAAGAAAAAAATTTAAATAGTGTATTTTTTTTATTTAAAAAAAAGTGTTAAACCACACTTGGGAATTTCATTGAGAAATGAAGTCTTATCAAAATTTTCGATTCCGACGGGATTCGAACCGGTGCTTAACCGATAAATATGAGCTTATAAAAAATTTCGATTGTGACGTCAGTGGATTCCGTGGCCGAGCAGTTGAAGGCACTCCGGCTTAAGAAGGATCGTCTGATCGTCGCGGGTTCGAATCCCGTCGAAATCGAAAATTTAAGACTTAATTTCTCAATGAAATACCATATTTCTGGCAAAAAAAAATTTTTTATTTATATAATCTTATATCCAGGCGGAGTTTGAAAGCAACTTCCTACCAGCCGAGTTCGCCCTCTACCAACGCAACATAAGAGACGGGCTGGCTCTCAGCATCCGGACCAACTGCACCCTCTGCGTGCAGGATCCCTTCGAGCTGAGTCACAATGTGGCCTCCGCGGTCTCTGAACGACTCGCTGAAGAAATACGAGCGCATATCAAGCTGGGTAAGTCGCTGTTGTAACACTAGATGGCAATAGAGTAGCCTTAATTAGGTCAAAAAAAATTTTATGATTTGTTTAGTCTTATTCTAGACAAACTGTGACAGAATCAGAATCAGAATAATTTTATTGCATAACTGTTGTACATGTTAAGGTCTTATTTTAAATAGGTACAGGTTTCTACAGTCTATCCATTTCGGATGTGCAACATCAATGGTTAGTAACCTAAACACAAGCACAAATAGGTAAGTAGGTAAAAAGGTTTCGAACCAAAATTAAAAGAAACAATAGGTAGTACTCAAATGCGAACTAATTTAGAATAAATACAATTTCTTACTTAAATTAAAAATATACAGGTATGTTGTATACTTGTATACATACATTACCTGTTGTAATACTCGTCTAGACTATAAAATACACTATTAATTAGCCAATTTCTAAGTTGATTTTTAAATTTATTTCCTTCAAGGATTTTCAGCTCAACTGGTAACTTGTTATAAATGCGTGCAGCAGAAATAAAAGTACCATTTGCGTACATGGAATTATTTATCTGGGGAATGCAAACATCATATTTATATTTGGAACGCTGAGACTCGACTCTAGATGATTTTTTACCGAAAAAACACTTAACATTACTTTTCACAAAAAGACAAATTTCAAATATATGTAGATAGAAGAAAGAGTTAACAAACTTTCATCTTTAAAAATATTACGGAGCGTATCAGTTCTTTTTTTGTTATAAATTGCACGCAGGCACCTTTTTTGCATGACAAAGGTTGATTGTATATCCACTGAATTTCCCCAAAAAATTATACCATAACTTAATTGAGGATAAACAAAACCGTAGTAGGTTTGTTTTGCAATTTCTCTAGATGAAGTTGAGCTAAGTACATATAAGCCGTAACAATATTTTGATAGTTTACCGTTAATATTATTAATATGAGCTTTCCAATTCAGGTAACAGTCTATTTTTAGACCTAAAAAGTACCTTACCTTTTCCTTGTCTTCTTCAGGGAACAACATTAGACTTCCTAAAGTGAGGTCACATTTGCAATTTTACATCTAGAAATGTATTATTGACGACC
The DNA here is from genome assembly GCA_963565295.1 of Epirrhoe alternata. NCBI lineage: Eukaryota > Metazoa > Arthropoda > Insecta > Lepidoptera > Geometridae > Epirrhoe > Epirrhoe alternata. The sequence goes on along the minus strand of OY751385.1, from coordinate 12,839,971 downwards.
TCTGTGGCACAGTGAAAGCCCGCTTGGGACGCAGAAGGTTGCGGGTTCGATCCCCGCCGCGGAACAAATGTTTACCTATATGATATTTGTATGAATAATATGTATGTATTTACAAAAAAAAAGTATATCAGTTATCTGGTCTCCATAGTACAAGCCTCGTTTAGTTTAGGGCTAGATGATGCTGTGTCAAATGTCCAGCATTAAAAAAAAGTCATACCTTTAAAATAGCTGAGTGTAATCTCATCCATTGTTTTTAGCGGCGGATGCGTTCAAACAAGCGGAGCGTCGCCCCGGCGACTTCCTCCGCACGGTCCTGCTGACGCGGCCCCCGGAGAGCGCGGCCGACGGGCGGCTGGCCGCGCGCCTCGCGCTCCCCGCCCGCACGCTGCAGGACATGGACGACTGTTGGCGACCCATCTTGAGGGAGACTCTCACTAATGTGTACACGGACATGCTGTTTGTCAAGCTGACGCGGGCGCAAACTGTGTCTAAGGTATACCTTAGACATCTTCAAATAGTCAAGCTATTGTATACTAGCTGTCAGTCGCGGTGTTACCCGCGGTCCCTCGGGAAAACATCACTTACCCGTGATAAAATACAGCCTATGTTCATCAGGGATAATGTAGGATTCTAATGGTGACAGAATTTTTCAAATCGGTTCAGTAGTTTCAGAGCCTATTCAATTCAAACAAACAAATGTTTACTCTTTATAATATTAGTGTAGACAATAAAATAGCTTCTATTTTAAGGTGTTTTGTGTTATCAAGATGTCGCTTCAATAGAATCAGTCGCTATTGTCTATTCTCCTGAGTAACTTTTAGTTTTTTTTTTGTGATTTTCTTGTGTGAGTGCGTATGCCAAATAAACGTTCATTAGTTTATCATGTAAAAAATAATACCTATGAAGCTTCAAGAAGATTGTTACAAAGTGCAGTCACAGTCTTCTTTCGTACACAAAAATAATGTTAAATGTATGTTTACAGGAAGCAAATGTGGACCGTGAAGTGTACATAGGCAGTATAAATCGTCCAATATGGCGGCGCGGCAACAACCTGAATGGTCGCTGCACCGCCGAGGAGATGCTGAACTGGCGCGCCGCCATCGCCAGCATCGTGAGGAACGTGCACCTGGCGGACGTGAACCTGCCCTTTGAGGTATGCACCAACTGCACCAGTTGTTAGTTATTACTATTAGGAACAGGAGTAAATAAATGCTTTTTGACTTTGACTATTAGATAGGCTTTATAGAAAATATACGTTTATGTTATTAATAGTATTAAATCTCTTATGAAATGTTAATGAATAATTTGTATGTTGAACTCAATGTTAAAATCGGAATGTCGTGATGATTATATTTGGTTTATTTTAATCTTCCTGTCCTATTGAATAAAATAAGGAAATATATTTTTTCCCAGGTGGAGTTCCAATTCCGCGAGAAACCGCGGGGGTTCAGCGTGACCACCTGGCCGCTGGACGGAGCCGACATGGACACATTCCTCGCTTTCAGAAAGTTCACACACACCTTCATCCACCGCTGGCACAGAGAGCTCCTCAAACCACACTTGATAAAAGACCCGCCGCGTCAGGAAACATCCAAAAACCCTAAATCACCCAAAAGAACTCCCCGGAGACAACAACAAGCAGAACCAACCATCAAAAAACCCGCAGCAAAATCTGATCTTGGTCCCATCGAATCAGTCGCATTTGTGAACTCGAACCACAAGGATCTCAGCGAGTCTGTGGCGGCGATTAGTTTAAAAGACAGTTCTAAACCGACAAGTGATAATAATGATGCTACATAGGGTTTGATAGGCAATAGTCGCTGTTACTGCTCAAAAATAGCGACTGCTTCATTGCCAAGAGTGCCCCAGCAGGCAGCAGTCTCACTAACTGATCCACCGCATAATGATGTTAGGTTGTCTAAGCTGTGACGTGGGGACAACCTGAAAAAATGGTGATAGATAGAGTACATTTTTAGTATTTCTTAAGTAAGGTTTGCACCACTCTTTGGTGTGTTCCCTGTCGTTTAATAGGGAAAAACTGACGTACAGCTTTTTGCTGCAAAACTGTTGATTATTCTATGATGTTATCTATTTCCAAGGTAATGCCAGAATTAGTATGATTTTTACTTTAAGTACGAAAACGTAATTGTATGTCGCTCTCTATACGGCGCGTTAGTTGGACCAGGCAGGAGTAGTGACAACGAGTGTGTATGAAAGAAGCAGAAATGAGGATGCTTTAGTATTTTCTTCTCCACCAACAAGATGGTTGAATGTCTAACTAGAATACAATTGATTATAATCATCAATTATGTAAGAATAAAATAAAACTTATGATTTTGCTATTGAAGTTACATTATTAATTGATTCAATAGTTTCTACAAAATATAGAAATTAAAAATCTCTGTATAAATATGGTAGTTACAATCATGAAAATATTTTAAAATTGCACTAAGTACATACCTACAGTTCTTAATTCTTTATTGTATAAATAAAAACACAAAATAATTACATACTAATACAGTTGGTTTAGAAGTTTAGGTGTTTGTGTTTCAATCACGTCTAAACCAGTGAACCGATTTGGATAAAATTCGGAACAGGCATAGATAGTGACCTGGAATAGCATTTAGGATATTCAAAATGTTGATAACACGCGGGCGAAGCCGCGCGCAGTAGCTAGTAATAACATAAAAAGGGCATGTACAAAGGCGAGCTTAACGCTACAACAAGTTTTCTTCCAGCAAACCTTGAGTTAGTTAAGAAATAGTTGAGGCATATGCATATCACTGCGGTAATACCTCGGTTACTTAAACTAGTTCAGTCTGTTTCCATTATCATCATCAGTCTGTTTCCTCGTTGGTTGCGCTGTCCTTAGCGCTCATTATTCCTCATCACTAGAGTTTAAACGTTAGATGTTCAATGTTCATGGTGTAGATGATTAGTTAATATTAGACACGACAAATACCTACTAACTACGGTTCTCTTCGAGAAATGAGATTAGGTGGTTGTAGGTAAATTCAGCAATAATTGTACAAGTGTTATTTGTTGGAGTAGGTATTGTATATGTCGCAGGCAACTGGTTCAATCAGTCATTCAATTAAACGCCTAGCCATTTTATTAAACAATTAACGGCCTGAATTATATTCAGCTGAAATGAACTGGCTCATTTAATAGGTCGTTCTAAATAGTTTTAAAAGATTTTAGGCGCTGCCGCGGCTTACTGACATTGAACTAAGATACTATCGTCTAAGTACCTCCTACATCCAAATCAGTCGGTTAGGCTAGTGAAAAATTACGCGCAAGGCGAGCGACCGCAGCGAGAGTGCCACGGAGTGCTAGAAATTGAATAATGTTATCCTTATTACCTAAGAAATGACTTGGCTAGGCAAGTAGTTAAACGTCATAGCTCCAAGCCATTTGCCTAATAACATTCAGGCAGCTAGTTGAACGGCTGATTAAACCAGTTGCGACTTATATGCATTGGTAAGTACCAACTTACATAAGTAATTGAAATAAGTAGTAAACAAATATTTTATTATTGCATTTATTGAAAAAATAAAACATCTGACAAATTGAAAGAAAGAAAATACATTTATTCTTAATACTATTATTTATTAGAATACATTGAATTGTGTTGATAAATAAAAGTTGTAATGTTTTTATTTTATTATTAAGTTAACATCAATCAATAAAATATTTTTGTAATAAAAAATAATGACTGTGTTGATTTCCTTCCTTCCACTCGACACCACCAAAACGACACCATCCGTGGTGTCGTATGGAATCTCTAGTCAATACGACACCACCCTAGTGATGTCCAGAAACGCGTGTTTTTGACTAACAGCTCCCAGTTCATTAAAATAAATAAATAAATATCAGATCCGACCCCAAAGTTATTATTTCAAGTTATCTATAGTTAAACGATAATTAATAAAACAGAGTTTATGAAATATTATTTTTTTATTTCAGTGAAGTAAGTAGTTATGTAGGTATTAAAGAACGGACCGGAAAACTAGTCTTGCAGCGTGTCCACAATTGTTGTTACGTGCTTGAACTTAATTGGAGTTTTCGTAACAACAACTTTGTATGTAGGTAACCTCACTATTAGTCGGTGGTGTCGTTTTGGTGGTGTCGAGTGGAAGGAAGGGTTGATTTTACATAAAATACTGCTTTCTATTTTAGCATGTAGGTGTTGTAGTCTTTTTCACGCCGCGCCGGAACGGAACGTATGCGTGATACTTCGAGATGATGTCAAATCAAAGGTGTGTCAAAGTCAATCAAATAGTAATGTCCTACAGTTTAGTCGATCTCGGAAGATAGTATCGTAATTTTCGTAAGTGCAAAATAGTTAAGAGAAATGTATGCAAAATCATAAATTTCTAAAACTTAAAGGTTATTTCAAGTAAGTAGGTAACTAAACTGTATAAAAAAATAATTCACATCGTACTAAGGACGCTGATATTGGGAAATTGGGATACTAACTAAGTTTAAAGTATCTACAGCTCAGACAAAATAGAATGGACTAGTTACTGACAGAAATTCAACATTCTCTGTCAGTTTTTGCGGGGGACGAGGTAGCACACGAATGCATTTTATTTATAAAATAATTACTAATTACTTAATAATAATGTTAGCAATTATTTATTTTATTATAGTTTTTTTTCAATTATTTATCAGTACGTTGAATTATTCCATGAACCACGTGGCACTTGTAATTAAAAGAAGATAAATCCGTGGTTCATGGTAATGTTGATAAAATTACTCTTATTAATTATAATAAATATATTAAATAATTATGAAATAGTATTTCCGATTACTATGAATTGTTTAGCATTATTTGCGGAAGTAGTTGAGCATCTGTATGAAGTCACTCGCCACGCCGCCATCTTGTTGTTTACTACCAGTCCAGGTAGGTATAAAAGAGGCGAAGGCGATGCCAAACTCTCATTGGTTGCTCAACTACGGCCACGGCAAGACATTGAAGTGTAAGTAAATTATAAGTTGGTACCTACCTACATACATAGAATAAATTACGGTAGGTATGAGATTATGAGTGAATGAATAAATATTTTATGTTACCATGCTATCCTGAGTATGTACTGTACAGTAATAATTTCGTAGTATAATTATAACAAATAAATCTATTTTACTGAAATTAATTGTTGTATAAATTATTTATCCAACAATAATAATAATAAATAATGCTGGACAAATTCACACAGCATCATCTAGCCCCAAACTAAGCATAGCTTGTACTATGGTAACCAGATAACTGATATACTACTTATATACTTTTTGTTCGTAAATACATACATATTATACATAGAAACACCCAGACCCGAGATAAATATTTGCAGATCATACAAACATATATCCCGCGGCGGGAATCGAACCCGCAACCTTCTGCGTCTCAAGCGAGCTTTCACCCACTGCGCCACAGAGGTCGTCTACTTATGCATAATAAATGTCAATACACCCTCATTTTACGCACACTTTTGCAAATTTCGTACTACAAGACGTACCTACCTACATGATTCGGTATCGTGTACATTTTGGCAGAGGGGAATTATACAAGTAAACGCTCATCCCGTCTCTATGATCTAAGATCTACAGGCGTTTGAAATAGGATAGGTAATAATTTGGATAAACATTCCAGATTTAGCCCATATCGGCTATCCGTGAGCATTTTAAAGTCAAACAGTTAAGTCTGGCCAGAATTTGGTAAATGTTTAGTGATACGATTTTTTCATACGATCTTCTGATCACAATACGATTTGATCTGGGTGAATCGCATGGCCATTGAATAGATTCAAAAAATCGGAAGATCGTATTGCCGTGATCGATCTTCTAATTGATCGATTCAGATCAGGCATCCTCCCTAGTTTATTTGCTTGCTTGCTTGCCAGTGATGTCAACTTAGCCCTCTCGGGGCTAGATCTAGCCCTTCTTTGGCTTATTCAGCCCATGATGATTTAGCCCCTAGCCCTACTTCTAGCCCCGAAATAAATTACGAAATAGAATGAACTTTGACACACTAAATTCTATATTACAAATACGATTTGGTCTTATAAAATTCGGTCAAACTTGCTACACATAAGATATCCCAATAGATGTCATAAAAAAGATTGGATCTCAAGAAAAATATAAATTTATTCTGAACAAGGCACCTGCTGGAACTGATAATCAATCTCTTCAACCATCAACTTCGCAAAGTACAAGTGAATTGTACTTTACGGCGGGACCAATGTTTGTATGATCTACAAATATTTGTCTCGGGTCTGGGTGTTTCTATGTATAATATGTATGTATTTACAAACAAAAGTATATAAGTAATATATCAGTCATCTTAGTACCCATAACACAAGCTCTGCTTACTTTGGGGCTAGATGATGTGGTGTGAATAGTCCAGCATTATTTATTTATTTATTTAATGTACGGCGAAGAATCCTCCTCCGATGAGGAGATTGAGTTGTGTATTTTTAAGAAAAACAGTAGATTTTTTAATTTTTTTGGTTTAATATTAACCAAGTACAAGATTATTAAAAAATAACTTATTTTATTTGATTTCAATAAAAAAAATAACTTTTCCTATTTTTATTTTTTTGGCCAAATCTAGCCCTTTTTAGAACTCCATTTAGCCCCAAAACCTAACACCGGGTTGGCAACACTGTTGCTTGCATTTTGCGCGTGTTTTGCTCAAAAGTCAAAAGTTTTTGTATTTTGGTTAGTTTTTTAGAGCATAGATCTCTATTGAGTTCTATGACTTGAAGTCCTTAATTTACTCTAGTCCGATCCAGTTACAACACAAATAATGGAAGAATCAGGTAGCAATCATAACACCATGGATTTCACCACCGAAACCCTAAAAATATTATTGAAATTGAGTGAACGAAAGTAAAACGTGTTTGTTTTGTTAGATGAGTTCCTAGACGTGTCCCGGATAAATTTCCAAGGCAATGTGGACGACCAGGTGGAAAGCCTGTTGGATAACGTGCGACTGAGCCGCGGGGAAGTCATCGGCTTGCGCAATTTACTTGCTGACTTGGAAGACGCACTGAAAAATATCTGGCCAGGTAATAAAATGATCTGGCATTCATCAGTCTTCCTTCCAATAAATCTTCTACGGAGCCTGATTGTGCTATACTAAAATTCAAGGTTTTTTTTAAGTAACATTTCAAGTAGCACATATTGCCCAATCGTATCATGCACAACTGGAAATGGTTACCAGAGTCAGTGATAAGTGCCCCCTCAGTGAATTCTTTCAAGAATAGACTGGACAAATATTTAAATCGCACTGACAAGGACTAAGATATACACACATCCACTCTGAGAGCTGCCTGTGTATTATAAATAATAACTAGCTTCTGCGCGCGGCTTCGCCTGCGAGTATCAACATTTTGAATAGCCTATATGATATTCCAGGTCACTATCTACGCCTATTCTAAGTTTCATCCAAGTCGGTTCTCTGGTTTAGGCGTGATTGATACTAAAACATTCAAACATCTAAACAAACTCACAAACTTTCAGCTTTATGTAAATTGTCACAAAATTATTATGATATTTCCATTGTAATTTATGAAATGGCTATTACTTTTCTAGTTTGTAATTACAGTCTTTATTTCAGATTGTGAGGTACATCCGTTTGGGTCTATTGTCACAGGGCTCGGCATCAAATCCAGTGATGTAGATGTCTATGTGAGGATATCTCATAGATACGGAAACCATACAAACCCTGTGATGCAAGCCAGGAATACTCTGCGCAACACTCCGTGGAAGTTTACAAAGATATTTGCAATTCCTGCTGCAAAAGTCCCCATAGTTAAGTTCCTACACATACCAACAGGCTGCCACTGTGATGTCAATTTTAAAAGTGAATCAGGAGTTCATAATAGCAAACTTATCTTCCATCTATTAAAAACTGAACCAAAAGCACTTACACTAGCAATCATTATCAAATACTGGTCTAAATTATATGGATTCACTGGGACTAACCTTCTTTCTAGCTATGCTTTGACGATGCTAGTTATTTTCTACTTGCAAGGAATCAATATGTTAGCACCAGTCTGTGAAATGCAAAGATTTGTAGAGCCCTACATGGTGAATGGCTGGAACTGTGCCTTTGATAAAACTACTGCACAGCCGAGGAACTACTATGATAACATATATCATCTACTTGGAGGCTTCTTTAAATACTACAGCTGTTTCTCATTTGAGCATTATGTGGTAAGCACATATCTTGGCACACCGATCTTAAGGACCATATTTGGAGGCCCTGTGCAAGGGTTGCATAGAGAGTTCTGTTTGTACAAAGAAAATCTGAGAACAGGGTGTCCGCCACTGCGGATAGATTCTCTAATGTGCATCCAAGACCCCTTCGATCACTCCAGGAACTGCTCAGTAGCTGTCTCCCAGAAACTGTTTGTTAAAATTCAGATGCATTTCCAACATGCTGCTAGAATGTATGACCAGATGCCACCAGATGATTTCCTAGAGGCCGTACTAACCCAAGATGTTCGTATCCCGAGGGTGACCATAGAAGTTCCACATAAACATGTTGTTCAAACTACATTCAAAAGCAAGAAGAAGAAGAAAAGAAAGATGAACAGCATAGTCAAAACTTATTATTTAAAAAATCAGAAAACAAGTTAATAAAACTTGTTGCAATTTATAAGTGAATTGACTATGTTACCGGCAACTTCATACATAATGTATTGCATTACTTTGTAAGTATGTGTTATCTAAACTCCAAGTTTGTATATTATAAGTTATTTTGTCCATTAATTTTTTTATTTGTAGCAGCTAGTGTCATGATCTCACTGTCTGATAAGAAGTTCACATACCTACAAAATGAATGACTGAATTTTATTGGAATTTTACCTCTTTAGGGGTAAAATTGGATAACATTCGTGAAGTTCCGCTTAAGCCAGCCCGTTTTTTTTAAATAAAATTTTCAGTTTTCTAGCTTGATGATTTATATTTATAAGTCAGTTTCGTTAAGCTCATGTAGATCTAAATCATTCTCTAATTTGCTTACTTATTTCTGTATGACTAAAGTTAAAACAATATTTTTTATCATGGTGATAACCATGTCTTTTTTTAATGTATGTCTAGTCTTAAGTTGTGACAAAAACCTTGATGCCTCACTAGTGAGCCATTCTGTTAGGTACAAGAATGGTTGTGAAACTAATTATAATAACCTTTTGATAGAAACAAAATTCTCTTTCATTTTACCTGAAAATCTATAAAATCTATTATTGGGTTTATTTTTATAGTTAGTACAGTACGGCCGGCGGATCTAGACCGGTCTGAAGTTGCGCTGTGCGCAGGTTACCCCGCGTCTTACCACATAATCGACCCTAAAAGTGACTACTGCGCAAACTTAACGCCGGTCTAGATCCGCCGGCCGTACTGTACCTATTTGATTTGCTGAGAATATTTGTTCTAGGAATGCGCTTTCATTGTTTTCTCGGTAATTGCGCGCGGCTCGCTTCACTTGAGTCGAACCGGGATTCAGGACTGGCGTCCAGACGTTTACCTACATTTTTGTTGTGATGAAACGCATCCTGGATACAAGTACCTACTGCGAGTAACATCCCTCCAGGGGCTTTGTCGCATTCGACTCCACATTTCGCACGTACAAAGAAAACTCTTCTGGAACTGTTCGCGAGTTTTCAAAGAGTCTACACTCAACCGGATGAGCAAACAATATCCGCATCAAAGTCAAAATCTGCGTAGAATTCAAAAAACCCTCCCAGTAGCTCGTACAAAGTCTCGTTGTTTCCTAATTTGTAAACTATTTCGTCAAATCCCATGTTCCAATAGTCAACAAACAAGGGTTTAGCATTTTCCTGCAGCAAACTGATCGGCGGTAAGATTCGCTTCTGTTGGAGGTAGAATACCACCAGTTGACTGTTAGTTAGGGTACTTATTCATAGGGGTCAGTCAGTTGGATCATGTTGACTAAGATCTGTAAGAACGCTAAGCTGTGCGATTATACCTATTACCTAACCTACACCTTGTAAGGTTTATTTTTGGTAGGGTAGGATACCTAAAGCGAAACATAACTCGACTGTAGCGAAGGTCGTCCAAATATAGGTAGGTACCTACTTATTGAACAATTGCTTATTGAATGCTCACATTTGCAGAAGTTTCATTTCAGCAGTTTTCAGTGCAACATGACGGTTGCATTGCACGCCCATCGCCACTTCTCTCACGAAAATTAGTTTCCTCATCATGTCCCGTATTTTCCTTAGATCTTATTTCCTATAGAGCTCATGTTGATGCACATAAAACGAAACGAAAAATCGATTGATGCACGCCAGAGATTCGAACCCACCACCATCGAAAGTAGACCGCTACCCAAACGGCCAAGGGCAAGGAGGCCGAGTATGCCAAAGCGTGCAAAATAGTATATTTCATTACAAGTGCGGAAAGGCTGTCATTGCAGAGTTCCGACAAATCGGAACAAGTTTCAGTCGGAACAAGTTGCAATGACGGTTCCGCAGTGGTTCCGCACGTGTACTGAACGACTATTTTTAATACAGCTGCGAAAAAATGAAGCAATTTAATAAAATAACAAAAACACAATAACTTTTAGCGCCAGCCCGGCTAGCTAGCTCAAACAGGGGTTCTTTCCAATGAGTTCAACGCACAGTGGAAGTTAAAACACGTATATTAGTTGTAAAACACAGAAACAGTAAAAACAATAGAATAAAGTGTATAAAAAGATAGATAAAATCACAAGTGTTAGAGTCTATGTCCGGTAAAAACGCACGCCATTTGAATTTGAATTTAAAACCAGTACTGCGCGTTATATACTCCCCTTCCAAGTTGGAAGCACGTCCCGAGCCCAACTTGGGACTAAAAAAACAACAATATGGGGACTTGACAGGGGATCTTGACAAACTTAGAGGAGACCTAAGTGGAATCAAGTCCATGCAATGATACGATAGCATAGGCTCCCCTTACATTGTAACGTGGCCTCCGGAAAGAATATTTTAACTATGAAGCAAATCAGCTGTGGAAGAGGTCATGATTTGCCGAGTTGAATTTTCATACTCGATTGGGTATGTGATGTGTTGACCTGAAAGGTGCCAGCTTGATGAGCCAAAATCTAGCACAATACCCGCTGCCACCAGAAAATCTATCCCGAGTAACGTCTCATTATTTTGAGCTTCAGGGAAGATGGTAAACTCAAGGGAATATTATGGAAGTTGTTCAGTTTGTTAGGAACAACATTCATTTGTTTGTTAATTTTAAAAGCAACCGTCTAAATAAAAAACTGTGCTGTCCTTTAAATAAAACTGCCTATCTTAATAATAGCATATTCTGCATGGGGCCAATGCTTTATAACCATTTACCCACACACATCATCGAATCTGCTTCTCAACAAGGTTTTAAATGTAAAGTTAAAAGTTTGCTTTTACAAAAGGCATATTATAGTGTTGAACATTATTTATGTGACAAATTTTGACTTAAACTTGAAACGTATGCAATGTCTACAAAAATATTCAATAAAATCCCCCAGGAAATTCAAAACCATAATCTCCCAAAATTTAAATCCCTGTTAAAAAAATATTTGATCGAAAATAGCTTTTACTCTTTGCAAGAATATCTTTCTGAATAAATAAATATTAATATAGCTAAGAAAAACTACTTAGGTTTAAGAAAATGTATTAGATACATTTAATTATAGGTTACTTAATTCTAAAAAAAAAAAACATACGTGATGTTTTTTTTCTTCCTAAGATTTTAAATAAAAGATCTCATCATAGCGTAAGAAATTTTAATGTTTGTGTAACAAACACAATTTTATGTTACTCATTATTTTTGCGATGTCCTTCCAGGACTCATGTGTTAGTAACTTAGTACACCTTTATTTTAAGACCTATTGTACACACACATGAATGCAATAAATACTTTGAATTTGAATTTGAATTTGAATTTGAAAACTACTGACATACTATTTATTGTTATTTGAAAGTGTAGTGTCTTTATTAATTATTTGGACACTTATAGAGTATTAATCTAATTTATGACATTAATTAAGCTTAATAATAAAAATATTCTATGATTATGTAATGTACTACCAAATATTGCATGCTGAAAAGTTGATAATGGCTGATCTGTAATTTTTATTTAATCTGACATGACTCTTTGTTGTACTACCCATTATCGCAATGAATAAATGAATTGAATTGAATTGAAATTGAAAAGGGTCACTGACCTTTCGGGGTTAATTTGGACATCTAAGGTAGTGAGGAGAACTTTCCGGGTGCTCAAAGAACCGTCTGCAAGCCTCACCTGACGGGTTGCATCCACACAAGGGTGGCTGCGTTCTTGCAGCAGTTTGAAGAGCGAAGCACCAGCTATGCTACTCTTAGCACCGGAATCTAAAATTCCTCTACCTCTGATACCCAAAATTTTAACACTTAAACTAGGTCTAAAACTAGCCTGGTGCTCAACAGAGTCACTCAGGGAAACATTTTTGTCAACTGAGTTGCTTGAGGAAAAATGTCCTAAATTTTTCATGGTCACCCTACTTTTCGAACTCATGGTCAAACTACTCATATCTGTAGGCAACAAAGTTGCAGCTCGTTTTGACCAAGGGGGTGAAATATGATTCGCATGATTATAACAATGCGACCTAGGTGAATCGTAAGTATCATTGCATGCACCCGATCCCACTCGGCTATAAATTGAACCGGGACAAAAAGAAGGACGAGTTTGTTTGTTTTTATGAGAATGCAATGACTTTACGCTTGGAAGGGAAGCAATAGGCGTTTGTACTGAGTGTTTAAACTTAGTCGGACTTACCTGAGGTTTTACTTCACCGGTAAAAGAATCATGAGCGAGAATGGACCGTGTCGCGTCGATAGCGTAGTAGTCGGCGTTACATTTTGAGCACTGAGACCGCGTTACACCTATCGTGTTACAACCGTAGCAAGTAAGTACTGCTGGTACGGCTACGGGTTGTAAGTCGGCACTGTCCGTCTTTCCTTTTAGTCTAAGGCACTCGTCACGAACGTGTCCATAACGTTTACAATAAACACAATATCGACGCCTATCGCCGTCGGCCGCGGGTCGCGACGCGGTAGCGTCACGCGATGAGAGCGGCACGGGAGTCCCGGCGCCGGCGTAGGGCGCGGCGGCGCGGGCGATGCCCTGCGCGGGCGCGGCGATGTCGTTGTTGCTATGCGGCCTCTGCGGCTCTGTGCCGGCGGCGCTCGACGAAGGGAGTCCGCGTGAGAGACGCGGCGTCGTCGGCGGCGCGAACCGATGCGGTTGCGGCAGGGCTGCGTTGGCGGCGGGGGCTCCCCCCCGCAGTAGAAGACGGTGGATGCGTTGGGCACGGGAACGCGTTGACGGCCTCGTCGGTTGCATCTTCGATGTGTCTCGCCTTGCGTAGTAACGCGTCGAACGATTTTATTTCGTCTCGACGAAGGCGCTCGCGAACTCGACGGTGTAAAAGGCCGTAGAGCATGTCGAGCTGTACCTTCACGGTGACGTCGCCGGGGGGAAGGCGGGCAAGTAGCGCTCGCGCCTTGGCAACGAACAGCTCGGTCTTCTCAGTCAGACCTTGAGACATGCTGAACAGTTCCTGGTAAATACGATGTGGAGGACGGACGTCTCCGAAGGCGCTCCGTAGTGACGTCACGGCCTCGGTCCAGGAGGTGATGGAGGACTTGATGCCCTGCCACCACACGGCTGCATCTCCTGTGACCAGCATAGATAATCCGCGTAGGGCGTTGTCGTCTCCGACGCAGGCGCATTCCTTATAGGCCTCCACAGCATCGATGAATCCATCGAGCGAGTCGCCACCGGGCGCTCCGCTGAAACGCGCTGTACACAGCGCGAACGTTCCAAGATGGAGAGCGGGCGCGTACGCTGAGCCGGCGGGTGAAGGCGCCGCCGCTGCTGGCGTGAGTGATGACGATTCGCGACGAGACTCGTGTGTGAGAACTCGGTCGAGAAGGCGTTCGAATGCTGCTGTTTGCGTCTGCTGGAGCATCGCCATAATGGACGCCATATCAGCGAAATGGGAGCTTGGCGTCGCTGTAGGTGGAGGCGTCGGCGTCGGCGTCGCGAACGAATTCGGATCTTCGAAGTCCGACTGACGGCGTGATTGACGGCGTGTGCGCGGCATTGTGATTGTCTTTTCACACTTTACATTTACTGTCCCGGTATGCACTTTTACACTGCACTTTGTTCAAAGGCCCTCGCTTGGGTAGCCAGTTTAGCGCCAGCCCGGCTAGCTAGCTCAAACAGGGGTTCTTTCCAATGAGTTCAACGCACAGTGGAAGTTAAAACACGTATATTAGTTGTAAAACACAGAAACAGTAAAAACAATAGAATAAAGTGTATAAAAAGATAGATAAAATCACAAGGGTTAGAGTCTATGTCCGGTAAAAACGCACGCCATTTGAATTTGAATTTAAAACCAGTACTGCGCGTTATAAACTTAACATTTATTTCTTATAAAAGTTATAATTCACATATATTGAAATTGTATTAAAAATCAAATATCATTAGCCTCATGGTTCGCCTGCTCCGCGCCAGGTGGCGGCGCGCTCCTATCTGTCATCATCACTATCAACTGGTTTTACTCAGGATGTTTTCCTTTGCCGTGACAGTTGGGAAAGAAAACGCACGAGTGCGGGAAAGGTAAAAAAAAAGCACGAGTGTGTAATAGCCCACATGCCGAACGCTATACGTCCCTGCAATACGCCACTTTTTGAGCAACTGTATTAAAAAATACATAGAACTAAAACAGAAGCCTAAACCAAAAGGTTAAAAAAAAAACAAGAACATTTAATGCTCGCAAATTTATTTTATTCACTTTATAGGTAAAAAATACAATACCTACTAATATACACAGGTAGGTAGGTACTAATTAGGACCTAGGGTAGTCGGACCAAAAGATGACCACCCCCCAGTAGATGACCGAAACGCACATTTTCTCGAATTATAAGAATTGAGTGGTACTCCCTGTAGTGGCGTATTTTTTCTTTAGAAGCGGCAATACTGTTCCCTCTTTTAAAAATTAATACATCGTCATTGGACCCTCAGTCATGCTCTAGGACCTCATTTAGTGCCGACGTGTTTCGGCCATCGCCATTTTGTATGGACAACGAGCTAAGGTGAGTAAACCAGTTTCTTAAGCTTATGAGTGGATTGCCGATTTCTTGATATAATTAGGCCCCATTTATGAGTTCCCCTGCATTTATGACTATTATCTCATGTATAAAATCAAAGAAAATAAGTAATTTTTATTAAGGTTTTCGAGAAATTTGCTGTTCAATTACTGGTCTAAAAAAGATACATAAATCCTATTTGTGACCGAGCGGTCAGAATTAGCTCCGACCTGCAAATTTTGTTTTGATAATGTAGATTGTATCTTTGATTTTTTATTGATTTTTTACGTTTATCTTAATGGTTTTGGATACATAATTCTATAAACCAAAACATGACCGGAGGTTAATTACAGAAAAATCGTTGTTTTGGGCTGTTATTTCTTAGCTGGTCATTTATTGTTCCAAACGCTCTATTTGTGACCGAAAAAATTTGTTCGTTCATAATTTGGACCTCAAAACCTAATTGTGACCGACTGATTTTGACTGTTGCAATAAAACTGTTGTGGAATTTTACTAGGGTTCTTCGTAATCAAAAGTAAACCAATTTCGTTGGCCTTACAAACTGTTGTCATCATTACATTACTTGCTATCATAGTTTTTCTTTAATACATAAATAAAATAAATTACATTTTCCTAAACGGCGGAGGGGGAGGTATGTTTTTTTGCGGAGCTGTGTAGAACAGCTTTGGGTGATCTAGGGAAACTTTCGAATTTTTGAGAATTGCTCTTCCGGATTTGATGAATTTTTTCATAGGGGATGTATGGAGGGGGACAAGTGATTTTGAACACAGTAAATATTTTGCCCCCACCTGTGCCCCCCAAAACCACCCATTTTGCAATTAAAATTATGATAAGTACCTTAGTATTATATGCAGACAAAATTATGTATACGGAACCCCACTTCTTTCAAATAAAGTCTCTTGTTATGAAGAATTTCGCCTTTTATTTGGTCGGTCATAAATGAAACAGACTGCAATAACTATCGACCTATAGCTCTGCTACCTACTTTTTCGAAATTATATGAAAGCTCGATGTCAAGTCGTTTATACTCGTACTGCGAAAAATTCCAAATATTCAATGACAGTCAAAATGGATTTAGAAAAAATCGATCCACTTCCCTAGCTGTATATAAATACATGCATGATATATTGAATATAATAAACAATAAACAACACGCTATTGGTATACTATTGGATATGAGCAAAGCATATGATAGAGTGACATATGAAATACTACTTGAGAAACTTCACGGAATAGGTGTCAGAGGCTTAGTCCATGAATGGTTTAAATCATATCTCAAAAACAGGAGCCAATACGTTGAAATAGAACACTTCAATAGCGTTACAGGACATATAACGAAAGTAAAATCAAAGAAAATCGACATCACAAATTCTATTCCCCAGGGCAGCGTTCTAGGCTGTATATTATTCCTCATATATATAAATGATTTGCCTAAAAATATCATAAGCTCATGCACTCTTTTTGCAGATGATATATCAGTCGTCATCCCTACAAAATCAGCATCAGACTTAAATAAAATATTGGACACTACTTTGATAGACATAAAAAATTGGCTCGACGAACACAACCTCCAACTAAACTTCAAAAAAACTAAACTAATGCAGTTCTATCCATACCAGAGAAAACCATTAAATATAAACTATTCATTCCAAAACACGCCACTAGAAACCGTAAACACTTATCCCCTTTTAGGAATAGAAATAGACTCTAATATAAATTGGAAAACACACATCAATAAAATAGCATCTAAACTCTCAAGATTTACATATGCCCTGTACGAACTCAAAAAATTGACAGACGAAAAAACAGCAACCAGTGCATACTATGCGTATGCACACTCTTGGCTCCAATATGGAATTATCCTTTGGGGAAATAGTTCGGATGTTCACAAGCTTTTTGTTTTGCAAAAAAGATGCCTACGAATTATTTATAATCTAGATCTCATGGAAAGCTGCAAACCATACTTTATAGAGAAAAACATTTTAACAATTCATAACTTATATATTCTAGAAGTAGGAACATTTGTCAAAAAACATATAGACCTTTTTAAAATTTACACCCGCCCCCAAAACTTACGACAAAAAAGTAAATTAGACCTTCCTTTCTCAAAACTTCAACTAATTCACACAGCTCCGTATGCAATGTCTGTCAAAATATTTAACCAAATCCCTCCAGATATTAAAAACATAAATAACCTCTTAAGATTTAAAACCCAGTTTAAAAAATACTTAATTAGAAACAGCTTCTATTCCTTGCAAGAGTACTTAGATAAGTAGGTAAAAAAAAGTATAATAATTTATTAGCGTATAATTAGGTACTTATTAATATTTACCAATATTATTATTTAGAAGGTACCCAACTCGATTTTTAATTCTATCGTTTCTAATTTTATGATTGTTTTTATTTTAAGATTTTACCTACCTTTGAAGATCTCATAGTTTTAAGACTTTTTTCTTTAAAATTTATAACAAAATACTGGGCATAACAATAACAACCCAGTATTTTTATTTTATTTTTTGCGATGTCCTTCCAGGACTCATGTTATAACCACATGTACAATAAATTATAAGACCTACAATTATGTACAAACACAACATGAATGCAAATAAACACTTTGAATTTGAATTTGAATTTGAATAGGGCCGATTTCGGTCAGAATTAGTTCCAAACCGGTCACAATTAGGGCCAAAGTCATTTTTTTGATATTTTTGCAATTTTAACTTATTTACAAAAAGTTCAGAGTAAAAACAGTTTATCTAGTTGATGCACCAAATATCTACCTACGTATACAACCAAAAACATAAAATATTCCTTGAATAGGAGTTGAGATAAAAAATAAAATAACTTGAATTCCGCTTAATCAGTCATCTATTGGTCCGACTACCCTACTTGTTTTTCTAAAATTATAGTATAATGAATTAGATTCACTTAAGTTGATTTTTTTAACTTTTTCTGCTTTTTTTTAGTTTATGGTCTATGTAAGATTCAATTCAGAATAAAATTTATGTGTAGCTTATTAATCTGATTTGGTATTCTAGGTTAGGTTAGTTACAGACCAGCCCAG
The DNA here is from genome assembly GCA_963565295.1 of Epirrhoe alternata. NCBI lineage: Eukaryota > Metazoa > Arthropoda > Insecta > Lepidoptera > Geometridae > Epirrhoe > Epirrhoe alternata. The sequence continues at coordinate 12,821,755 of OY751385.1, read as the reverse complement.
TCTAGGCTAGTGTTTGACAAAATACACCAGAGGCAAGTCTAGGCCTTACCACGTCGGCGTTGTACAGTACAGCCTTAGCCAGTGCGTCGAGCATTATCGGTTGCGAAACTAATTTATTAAATCTTTTAATTTAACTAAGTACCTAAATATTTGGATCCACTATTAATAGATTCTCTAGAAAGTCCATTTTATTTTCCCTGAACTTCCTGGCGGCAATCTGAAACTGTTCTATGAAAGTGGAGCTGGGCTGCGCGTCTGCAAATTCCGCGACATTCTGATTGTGTATGAACGCGTCCTGAAGCACGAAAGCATTTCCCAGCGACAGGGGCTTCGAGATCTCGGCCGCCACGTTCTGCACGTACAGGCCAAACTCGTGCGGAACTTGCTTCAAATCTGTGAAAAACCGTTTCTCCACCGGATATCCTGCGTAAGGACTGACTATGTACCTATCATAATCAAAATCTGCGTAGTACTTGAAAAACTCGCCTAAAAGCAAATCTAACGGAACGTAATTTTGCATCTTGTATTCTGTCTCGCAAAATCCCATGTTCCATTCATCATCGTAGAACGGTTCAGCGTTACTCTGCAGCGATGCAATCGAGGGCATCATGTTTCTTTGCTGCAAGTAGAAAATCACCATGAGGGTCATCCCGTAGTTGGACAAGCCGGGGGTTTCGACCGTCGTGAGCTGTCGCGTGCTCGCCCACTGCTTCACCACGAACGCTAGCTCGTAGATCCTGTCATTCAAGTGCAACAGGTACCTGAACATATTGCTTATTTGAATTCCGGCGAGGTTATTGATCGTGAGGTCCACTTTGAACTGCGTGGGTTTGTGTTTTAAGGTAAGAACGGGGATGCGGGTCCAGGGGATGGGGGTTAGGTCTGTGAAGGCGGGGGACAGTCCCAGGGCGGTGGCGGCGAGGGCGAGGGCGGGGGCCGCGGCGCGCCGGGACAGCAGGAGGGTGCAGTCCACGTCACTGGTGCGCATTGCCAGACCGTACGTGAGCGAACCGAACACTGCCACCCGAGACCCTGCAGGTATGACGAATATTATATGCATTTATCACAATATAGCTGCTCCTTCCTATTAGGTACAGTAGGTATTAAAGTATGCTACAAACTTGAGGTCTAAAAAATATTACAAAAGCTTGTTTTTTTTTGCAAGTAACGGATAAACATGAAATTAAACAAAACACACAATACGATTTGTGCATAGGGGAAGGTTGCCATCAATGGACCCCCTAACTTTACGACCTTTTATTTATCTAAAAAAGTATTAGTGATAAGATAAAACCAATGCATCATTTTTAATAAGTAAGTCCTATATTTATAATAACCAAAAACACAAACATTAGTTCAGACTTATAGTTTTTGATTTATACGAAGAAATCTAAATTTTGGACTGTTGCCTTCATTGGACCATGGGCACCTTCATTGGACCACCAGGTTGCTATCAATGGACTTCGAGAAAATGTTCATGGCAACTTATTGTAGCTGTCAATATTATTCCATTTTTACAGAACTGTCATGAGTAGGTCCTAGTTTCTAAGATAAGTAATAAAATATAATCATCGTACCTGGCCAATGCTCATCGAAGACCTTTTTCATATCGCGCAGGACCTGCGGGACCGCTCTCCGCCGCCCCGCGGATAACGTCTCGTTGCTGATCAGTCGTGCTACTTGTTTTGAGAACTCGTCCAGTTCTACTCTCGATAAACGCGACCATTCTTGCGTTCCCAGTAGTTCTTCAGGAAAACTTGGTGCCCACTCGCTGATTGGTTGCTCTGCAAATTCTGCTGGCCAGTCCTTATTCTGCGATTCTGTTAGCCATTGCTGGGCATGTGCCGCGTTCCATAAAAATATCGCAATAACTTGAAAAAGGAGAAAATAAAATTATTTTAGGTACACCTCCCTAGTAAAGATATCTTGAAAACGTAAAACGCTGTAAGAAAACTAACTAGGACAGGTACACAACTCACATAAACTTCTGACAGTGTAGCCCGTTGGGCCGTATCTAGCTCGCAGCATTGTCAATTGCTACAGTTTTCAATAAACTACTTCGACTGGTCGAACACCTCTTTAATATAGGCCGACTTTTTTTCCTCGTCAAACTAGGTTTTTTTACTTGAACGTTACTTTAAAAAACCTACTGAGCAGTAAACATTGACATTAACCTGTCCCTGAAATTCTGATGACTAGATAGTAGATATTAATAAATCAAAGAAATATTTCGAAGCTTTCATGTCTGTGGTTTCACTCGTATGAATGATTTTCTTTATTATTTTCAATATTAGCAACGACAATGAAATGGTACTAAGATTTATCAATTTAGTAAAGTAAAGTAAAAGTTTATTTTGCTAAATTCGTGGTAGGTACAAGTTACATTCATGTTATTAGCAAAAAAGGTTACCACTCAGCATTGTGCATTTTCAATTTGTGATGTAAATTCGTTTTAGTAGGTATTCTTAGCGTAAGTCGTGCTTCGCAGGGCACGTTAAATTGCCGGTCCCGGCTATTAATCGTTAAACTATGACGAAAGCCCTAAACACTCATACGAACTTACTTTTAGCGTATTATTATATGATAAACCTGCTTGTTTCACTCTATATATTTTTACGAGTTCAAAAAACCTTGGATTTAAACTTTCTAGCTGGACGTTGTTTAATATTTGCGTTCAAAACATGCCCTTCGGCCTTCAAGGAGGCGGTTACTTCCTAGGAAGGATAAGTACAAAATAGATGGTGGTTTTTAATTTAAATTATCGGTTCTTAACCGTGGTACGGTTGTGTAGTCCAGCCAGCCATTATTCAGTTTCAGTTTCGAGTGCCGTTCTCTGTTCCTTCATCAGAATTAGGGTAATCCTCATCATCATCAGACTTTACTGCCTCAGCTTGTGCCATACCGGCTCCCTCGTCTATGGCCATACCCCACGATCCTACGCTAATCTGACCAATCGATAGCCCGCTTATCTTCCATGTGCAATTTCCAGGCACAAAGAATTTAATTACTTGGTAGACTCAATTAATAGGCACGGCAATTTAGCCTCAAATTACTCGGCTTGGGCATAACCCAATACTTTTGTTGAAGTACTCAATCGCGTGGAGCACACGAGGCAAATATCCGCAGTGCCTTTGTTGGTCGTCCGTAGCCTGCGACCGCTACCAGCTTGTGAAGTGGTATTTCATCATCATCCACAGCCTGATTTCACCCACTACTGGGTATAGTTTATATATAAGTGGTAATTAATTCATCAGAGACCCGTGAGTCGATACCGGAAACTACATACGAGAAAGGGAAGGGCGAGGCAAATAAATAGATAAAGTTTATTTCAGATCAAAAATCCATTGTGTTTTGCAAAGACCTCGTTAGATCAGCGGTCGGTGTCTTCAAGGGGCTCGAGGTTGCTAAGGATAGAAGTGGATCAATGAAGTTGGATGAGACCTTCGGGCTTCGTCCACTGAGAATGGTTGATAAAAAAAATAACAGGTTTAATTGTACTAAGTATTTTTATTGAATTAAACTAAGTTAACTTAAACCTATCATAGTAAGTCGAATCGTGTTTTATTCTTAACGAGCCAAAATGAGTCGATCACAGTGCCATCTAGGTCAACTGACACCTGGAAATAATATTAATATGGATCAACGTTGTAATTGTTACTAAGTGGCAAATATGTGTCACGCCTCTGACTACCCCCTTATAAATAAAATATATATAATCCCACTCATATAATAAAGCTGAAAGTTTGTGAGTTTAGATGTTTGTGTTTCAATCACGCCTAAACCAGTGAACTGATTTAGATGAAACATGGAATAGGCGTAGATAGTGACCTGGAATAGCATATAGGCTATTCAAAATGTTGGTATATCAAGGATTAGGCAAGCGAACAATGAGCGCGTCAAGATACCTAATAATAATTGAATTAGCGATAAGGTCGCCCATTGTACCATATTTTTATTGTTTGTTTTTAATTTGTGTTATTTTTCTGGTGTACAATAAAGCTGTATTCTATTCTATGAATTCATTTAGTATTTCTTAAACTTTCGCGATCACTATTCATAATTACGTATTAATTAAACGGGATTTATCGCTTACCTTATTTTATTATTTCCCGACGTTTCGCCTGTGTTGCAACAGGCGAAACAAGACAAAATAAGGTACGCGATAAATCCCGTTTAATTAATACGTAATTATGAAACAATTTGTTGTTTTTAAGTTATTAAATTACTTATGTACCTGTTCTATGACAATGTGAGTTCCGTTGAACGCCTTGAACTTGGTGTAGCCGTAGTCCTGCGCGCGATAAGCTGTCCATTTGGCCGGATCATCTGAAAAAAAAAGAAACTTCTGTATCTATGGAAATAAAAATTTTTGAAAAAAAAATTGAACCGACTTCACTTATCACAAATAGACACTAAGAACCTTCTATGTACCTACACTAAAAAGAGAAAAATAAGAATATACACATGCAATTATTACTTACAGTATTCAAATAATAAATTATTATGTTATATTATATTTGAAGTCGGTGCCAACTACCTATGCATTTACATCTAAGGCTGGTTTTCCTGTCACGCGTACCGTCGGCGCTGATAGAAGCATAGTCTTTAATACAATGACTTAAGGATAATAATGTCTCAGCAGAATTGGCATCGCTGATTTCTCTCGGCGCTGCTGTACAATCAGTATCCTTACTACGTTGTAATAAAGATTATGCTTTCTATCAGCGCTGACAGTCAGCGTGACAAGAAAACCAGCCTAAGAAGAAATTACGAGTACCTACAACAGAACTTGGGTGCAAAATTGTATGGAGTAGTTAGAGTAGAATAGTTGGCACCGACTTCAAATATAATATAACATAATAATTTATTATTTGAATACTGTAAGTAATAATTGCATGTGTACACTGAAAAAAATATATAGCTTAACTGTTTTGGCTAATTGAAATTTATCCAAAATTTGTTTATTCATTACTAAAGTTAATATAAAATAATAAAACTGGTTTATTAATCAGGCCCTTAACTTGTTTTGTTACTAACCCGTAGGTTAGATGTAGTCAATTTTTTTGTTATTAGTAACCTAACTTCTGTAGATAAACTGATTCATTTACCTGTAAGCAAACCTTTGTACACAATGTAACAAAACTCTTCGCTACTATAAAGCTAATAACATTGACTTTATGTTGCAAAAGTAATTTAACCAATAATTTTGTCAAAATTTACCAACAAAATTTGGCTATTTTAACCTAGCCCTCTGTAATTATCTAATCATTGACTTTGTTTGTAAACACACACACGGCCAATGTGTTTAACTTTGGCTATACATAAATTAATAAACGACTATCCGATAACGAAACTATTGTAGCATGTAACGGAACGTTTTGGTTGTACCTGCCATTAACCTGTCGAAACCTGCACAATTTGATTGATTTGATTACGCATTATTGATGGCGTCGGCGGCACGGCACGAAGTGAGGTATTTTGCGCGTGCGTTTGTTGCATAAAGTCCTATCTACTGGTAATCATTGGTACTGTGTTATGTTTGTGAAACTACTAAAAGACACAAAAAGACGTCCTGTGATGGACGAAGAAAATACAGTTCTAGATCGGCCTGTAGACGATTATCTCCGGCAGTGGGGCCTTGAAATGTATATTGTAAAGTTCAACGGTAAGTACCAATAAGCCCTACTGTTTCTGTTTCTATTACTTACCTACTTATCTATAAAAAAATACCGCGAGTGGAGTTCTGTCTGTTTGTCTGTTACCTTTTCAAGCCCAAACCGCGGATTAGGCAGAAATTTGGCATTCTTATATTGTATCCCATCCCAGAGAAGGCTGGGAAAAAATCCCGAGGGACCGCGGCGCGGATCACCGCGGGAGTGCAGCTAGTTATTTTCAAAGTGTAGGCATATGTTGCCTCTTATTAGACTCATCTAGAGTAGATGATAGGTATATACAGATAAATCATCTACTTTATGTAAATGTAAAGGCCTGTTCTTATTTGCAGAGCAAGCCATAGATTTAGAAACTCTTCAAATGCTATCAGAAAATGACATAAAAGACCTAATACCTATCATTGGCCATAGGGCCAAACTAACAACACAAATCAAAATGTTACGGACTTTATCTGAAGCTGGTAATCAAGTATCAGTAAGTACATCATGTATACATGTCTTCAGAAAAGTTCTATTTACCCAGCCTTAACTAAAAAAAATTTGATTTGATAGATTATATTTTGGGATTTATTTAAATTTTGTCAATTGAATACTTTTTGATAACGTATGCAAACATACCAATGAGTATCTAAAAGAATTTGGTGTTCACTTGGCTGGTAGCTTCTTTTCTTTCTTATTTGTTTGTTGTAAGTACCTACTTGTCCAGAATCAGAATCAGAATCAGAATAATTTTATTGCATAACTGTTGTACATGTTAAGGTCTTATTTTAAATAGGTACAGGTTTCTACAGTCTATCCATTTCGGATGTGCAACATCAATGGTTAGTAACCTTCGAAAGGTAGTTATACCTTTCGAACCAAAATTAAAAGAAACAATAGGTAGTACTCAAATGCGAACTAATTTAGAATTATTTAGACTAAATACAATTACTTACTTAAATTAAAAATATATAGGTATGTTGTATACTTGTATACATACATTACCTGTTGTAATACTCGTCTAGACTATAAAATACACTATTAATTAGCCAATTTCTAAGTTGATTTTTAAATTTATTTCCTTCAAGGATTTTCAGCTCAACTGGTAACTTGTTATAAATGCGTGCAGCAGAAATAAAAGTACCATTTGCGTACATGGAATTATTTATCTGGGGAATGCAAACATCATATTTATATTTGGAACGCTGAGACTCGACTCTAGATGATTTTTTACCGAAAAAACACTTAACATTACTTTTCACAAAAAGACAAATTTCAAATATGTAGATAGAAGAAAGAGTTAACAAACTTTCATCTTTAAAAATATTACGGAGCGTATCAGTTCTTTTTTTGTTATAAATTGCACGCAGGCACCTTTTTTGCATGACAAAGGTTGATTGTATATCCACTGAATTTCCCCAAAAAATTATACCATAACTTAATTGAGGATAAACAAAACCGTAGTAGGTTTGTTTTGCAATTTCTCTAGATGAAGTTGAGCTAAGTACATATAAGGCGTAACAATATTTTGATAGTTTACTGTTAATATTATTAATATGAGCTTTCCAATTCAGGTAACAGTCTATTTTTAGACCTAAAAAGTTTGTTACATTTACTTCATTTACTTTACTTCCGCTATTTAAAATATTTAATTTTATTTCTGGTGTTTTATAGTTTCTAAATCTAATCAAGTTTGTTTTATTAATATTTACTTTCAAGTTTATTGTCTCTAACCAGTTTACGATAGAATTCAAGGCACTATTTATTTCAGCTTCATATTCAGTTACGGATAAGTTACCTTGTGGTATATAAATAGTTGCGTCGTCAGCAAACATCACGCACAGATGATCAGTTACTTTTGGTAATTCATTTACATATAATAAAAATAGAAGAGGTCCAAGTATGCTGCCCTGAGGCACTCCAAGCGTGACAAATTCAAATTGAGATTGTATTCTTTCAATTGTTTTTGTGCTTTTATTAAATCTATCTATTATTGTTGACTGACTTCTACTATGTAAATATGATGCGATTAATGATAGAGCGGTTCCTCTAATGCCAATGCTTTCTAGCTTACCTAGTAGAATTTGGTGTAATACGCAGTCAAAGGCTTTTGACATATCTAGAAAGAGTGCCATGCCATGTGATTTATTATTTATGTCTTCTAAGATGGATTTTAACATTTCGAAAATAGCTAGAGTTGTATTTTTTTGTTTCTGGAAGCCAAACTGATTTGGACTTAGTATTTTACTAGAGATAATAAAGGATTCTAGCCTGTTATAGATAATTTTCTCAAATATTTTAGAAAAACTAGGCAGGATTGCTATAGGCCTATAGTTTCCCATATCAGATTTTGTGCCTTTTTTATGCAAAGGTTTTATTAAAGCTCGTTTTAATTGATTGGGAAAACATCCATTTTCAAGAGATAAGTTAATAATATATACTAAAGGTTCAACTATAAACTCTATGCCACGTTTTATTACTTGTATAGGAATTTCATCATACCCAGAGCTTTTTTTATTCTTCAAATATTTAACTACGTTTTTTACTTCATCTGAATCAACAGGGTTCATAAATATGCTGTTTCCGTTTATTTGGGGTGTATGATACTTTAATTGATTAATGTTTGTTTTGTTTAAGTTTAAAAAGAATTTATTGAACAACTTAACTATGTCATGAGGATTTGTTTCTTTTTTGTTATTTACTTCTATACTCTCAATCGACGTTTGGATATTGTTTACCGGTGTGGTATGTTGTTTAATGTGTTATATCTATCGACATCTATAAATCTGCCGACCATCGTAGATAATTTCATTGTCTTTATTTACGACATAGAACAGTGGCAATTACCTCAATTACATTTTGGAATCTGCGAAATCAGCAAAATGCGCCGCGACACCGGAGTCAGCCCCGCGAGCCACGCCGCACCAGCACTTACGTTCTAACATCGAACTCGTCAATACTTAGCTCATAGTTATATTTTAAAACCATTGTAATAATCCATATTAAATTTTTATAAAGTAAATCGGTTTTTTTTGGGAACCCCTGGCGTCGTTCCTTTATTTGGCGCAGGCGGTAGGAAAATCCGGGTCATTCCAGGGTTTCCAGTAAAGTAAATTCCGGGAGTGATAGACTTTTCAAGGTCGAGCCGGGTTTTCCACACTTAGACGTTCGCCGGGAATCAAGAAATCGATTACCTCCCAAGAAGTACCGAGCTGCAGCATATGTAAGTCCACTGAATTTTTTCTCCAGTACTTGCTTCCTTCCCTAAAATATAAGTCCTTGAACTCATCAATTTTTCATTCAAGAAAATTACAGAGTCTTATGATTAAAGGTAGAAATAACTTAATTGATAGTAATAGAGATTTAGAAGATTTAGATAGTAGTTTAAACAGTAGTAATTCCAGTAATAGTAGTTTTACTGAAGATATTACAATGGCCGTCAGCCTAGATAATATTGTAAAAGCCTTGAGATTGGTCCCTGATTTCGATGGGAATCCAAATGTGCTAGTTAGGTTCGTGAATTTGTGTGATCAGTTAGTGGCAACTTACGGACAGGATGGGAATCAGTTAAATAATTCGGGATTATTAAACGGCATCCTTAATAAGGTTGTAGGTGCAGCGGCACGACAGATTAATGCGAATGGCATCCCGAACGATTGGACTAGTATCCGTAATTCTCTTATTAACAATTTTGCCGACCAAAGAGATGAAACCGCCCTCTATAACGATTTGGCGATCCTAACACAAGGCTCTAGCACCCCCCAAGAATTTTATGAGAGGTGCCAGAATCTTTTCAGCACTATTATGACATATGTATCGCTGCATGAATCATTGCCCACTACCATAGACGCTAAGCGGGAATTGTATAAAAAACTAACCCTCCAAGCCTTTTTACGCGGGTTAAAGGACCCTCTAGGATCACGCATTAGATGCATGCGCCCTGAAACCACTGAAAAGGCTCTGGAATATGTGCATGACGAAATGAATACTATGTATATTCAGAATAGGAATGTGTATTTGCCCGACAGGAAAATAGGTGATAGTCAGAAGAACCGATTCGACTTTAAAGTGCCATATCAGGCGCTTCAGCCCTTCAGGCCCACAAATTTTAACATGCCAGGGCCTAGTTCGTACCCTTTCAGACCTCAGTTTTCACAGAGGCGGCCTCAGTCGCCTCAACAGCAGTTTAGAATGCCTTTTAACCAACCGCGAATGCAATCGCGCACTCAACAGATGTTCAGTGCGCCACTACCTAATTATCAGCGTGGTTTCCAAATGGCTCCTAGGCCGCAGCCCTCATTCCAAGGCCCTAAGCCTATGAGTGGCGTATCCCACTTCACGACTAGGGAACGACCGACACCAGCGGGACCCAGTGGTTGGAATTGGGCCAAGCAAGGCAATCCACCCCCGTCTAATTATTTTAAGACTAGGGATGTTAACGTGAATGAGTGTTCGAGCTATGATTGTGAAGGTTACGAGTATTATGACTATGGTGACTATGACTGTTACGATAGTTATTACAATGACTATTACACCTACCCCACTGAGTACGACTACCCATGTGAAGCTGACAGTGGCGTCAGAGTACAAGAGGTAGATGACGAACAGACAAATCCAAAGTCTTCAACTGAGGATTTTCCCAAGGACTCGACTATAAAAAAATCAAAATAGAGTTAAACATACAGACCCAGAGACAGTTACCCTATATTCGTATAGCAAACCCTCCTTTGAACCTTCTTATTGATACAGGCGCGAATCAGTCTTTTATCAGCCCAGAGGCAGTGGAAAATTATTTCCCTCATGTTCCACTTAACTACGATCCGTTCGAAGTTACTAACGTTCACGCCACAAGTAGGAATGAATACTCTATAACTCTTCCGTGTTTTTCAGAGTTTAGAGATTCGGAGGATATTAAGTTATTCGTGTATAGGTTTCACGATCATTTTGATGGGTTAATAGGTATGGATTTACTGACTAAATGGGAAGCTAAACTCGATCTTAAAGATCTAGCGCTTATTACTAAAGCCGCACTGAACCCTATTCGCATTTATAACTCGCGAAACTTAAATCTTTACGAAGATATGATACCAGCTGAGACATCAAAATTGGTCAGGCTACCCATTAACGCCCCGGATGGCGAAGTTTTAATCCCAGAACAGGTCATCTGTAACTGTGTGATTAGCGAGTGCATAACCACAGTTTGTAAAAATCGCGGCATAGTAGAAGTCATTAATAACACCCAAAATGATATAATTTTATCATTAGACCGCGCGACGCAAGCGTCCCTATTCACTATGCAGTGCAAGCATGTAGAGCCGATGACATCACGCGCTAGGGATGTCACCTCGCGATTACGAACCGATCATTTAAACGCCGAGGAAAAAGCTAATTTACTCGCGCTTTGTTCCAACTACGCCGATATATTTTATATCGCGTTTGATTTTGTGTGTCATAAAAGGCTCTTGCAGAAGCTGTACATGTATGGTATACGCGGACCAGCTTATAATTGGATACAGACCTACCTAGCTGATAGAACTCAATGTGTAGAAATCTCAAAATATGATCCTGATACGAAAACAAAAATCCCATTTAGGTCAAATATTCTTAAAAACATGTTTGGTGTTCCACAGGGGAGCATTCTTGGACCATTGTTATTTCTTTTGTACATAAACGACTTACCAAATGCTCTAAAACATAGGTGTATATTGTTTGCTGACGATACAACAGTTATAGTTGAGGGTTCAGATATTAGTATATATGAACAACAAATTAATGACGCATTAAATTCTACCATCACATGGCTAGAACATAATAATTTAAAAGTAAATATTGACAAAACCAAACTTATATCATTCCGGACAAAAAACAATAATAACAATGAACATAGACTTAATGTAGTTTATGATGGGCATAATATTGATAATATTCCTTGCATGAAGTTTTTGGGCATTTATATCGATAGTCTTTGTTCTTGGAAGCAGCAGGTAGACAATGTTTGCAAGAGACTAAACAGCTTTGTGTACCCACTTTGGAGAATTTCGCAAGTAGTTTCTAAAGAGGCCGCTATTACGGCATACTATGGGCATATTTATTCTCTTTTGCGATACGGAATTATAATCTGGGGCAGATGTGTTAACATAGAAAGAGTATTTATAATCCAGAAAAGATGCTTAAGAGCTATCTTTAGTTTAAAACTGACTGACTCATGTAGGCCATATTTTCGACAATATAAAATTTTGACATTAACTTCGATTTATATATTAGATGTAAGTGTATTTGTATTTCAAAATAAAAGCCTATTTCAAGAAGCTAGTACCATGAGTAAATACAGTGTTAGACCAAAATATAAAAACAAATTATTTACGCCGCTTACAAGATTGACATTATCATCTAATAATAGTTTTATAATGGCAATAAAAATTTATAATAAAATTCCTGACGATTTAAAAGATATGACATTTAGTAGATTTAAAACAAATTTGACGCGATGGCTCATTGAAAAATGCTTTTATAGTTTGAATGAATTCTTTGACTACAAAATTTAGTAACTACTTTGACATTTTTATTTTAATGTAATTGGAGAAGAGTTAACTGTAATCGCATGTATTTTGTTCTGTTTTATTTGATTAATACTTGAATGTTTTATTCATACGCCTGTAAGGGCAGGTTCCGGCTGGAAAAATTGTTTTAAAATCATTGTTTAAAGGTACCTGGAATTATGAATTAATAAATGATTTGATTTGATTTGATTTGATCGAAGGTGAAGCATTAACGTTCACGAATAAAATCAAACACAAGATTCGAACCCACGACGAAGTCCCCATCTACACGAAAAGTTATCGTTACCCTTACATACATCGTGAGGAAGTCCAAAGTCAAATATCTAAAATGTTAGACCAAGGTATTATCAGACCATCGGAGTCTGCGTGGAGTTCGCCTATTTGGGTTGTCCCGAAAAAGATGGACGCTTCGGGACGACAAAAATGGAGACTTGTGATAGACTTTCGTAAGCTCAATGAAAAAACTATTGACGATAAATACCCTATTCCCAACATAACCGATGTTCTCGATAAGTTAGGGAAATGTCAGTATTTTACAACACTAGACTTAGCATCCGGATTTCATCAAGTTGAGATGGATCCCTCCGATATACACAAGACATCATTTTCAGTCGAAAATGGCAGGTTTGAGTTCCTTAGAATGCCAATGGGGCTGAAAAATAGTCCTTCCACCTTCCAACGTGTCATGGACAATGTCCTAAGAGGCCTCAATAACGTTATATGCCTCGTATACTTAGATGACATCATAGTATTTTCCACGTCACTACAGGAACATATGGTCAACCTTGAGAAGGTATTTCAAAGGCTAAGAGAATCCAATTTCAAAATACAACTCGATAAATCAGAGTTTCTCAAACTTGAAACCGCATACCTAGGACATGTCATCACTAGAGAGGGAATAAAACCTAACCCTGACAAGATTTCTGCCATACAGAAATACCCTATACCGAAAACCCCTAAAGAAATAAAATCATTTTTAGGTCTTCTCGGTTACTACCGAAAATTTATCCCCGACTTTGCCAGGATAACTAAGCCCATGACACAGTGTCTCAAAAAAGGAAGAAAGATTACATTCGACTCAGACTATGTCAATAGCTTTGAGAAATGTAAAACTATTCTTACGAACGATCCCATATTGAGATACCCTGACTTTGACCGTGACTTTATTCTGACGACCGATGCATCTAATTTTGCTATAGGTGCAATACTTTCGCAAGGTCCCTCGGGTTCAGATAAGCCCATAGCGTACGCGTCACGTACATTGAATGAGAGCGAGATAAACTATAGCACGATAGAGAAAGAATTACTTGCTATTGTGTGGGCGACAAAGTACTTTCGTCCTTATCTCTATGGCCGTAAGTTCAAAATTTATACGGACCATAAACCTTTGCAGTGGGTTATGAGTTTAAAAGAGCCTAACTCTAAGCTAACTAGATGGCGATTAAAGCTAAGTGAATACGACTTCACTACTGAACACAAGCCAGGTAAAAAGAATACCAACGCCGATGCTCTCTCTCGCATTGAGATCTGTAATGAAGAGACTAGCTCTATGGCCGGTAATACATCAGAAGTACCACCATCTATAGCAAATGACCCTGACGCAAGCACAGAGACAGTGCATACTTCCGACGAGAACCCTATCTGTTGGCATTTCTATTGTAATGTACAAAAATTAATATGGTAGTTTTTGTTTTGTATTCACTGGTAATACTGTAACATGGCAACACTAAACTGCTTTAGCATAAAAGCCATGGTAGCCTCTAAATCATTCTCTTTTTGCTGCGATCTTCCATGGAGTAAGAACCTAGATACTAAGTACCTACTCTATACCTTCCTCGTATTGGTCATACCCAATTGAATAAATATACGTATCATCGTAAAGTTTAATATTCAATCTGCATTTTCTTTCTTCTCCATAATCCTATTTCCAATAGGTTATGGGCCCAGTCACTAGCTAAAGTATATTCAATTATTCATATTGCCTCTAATAAAATCACGTGTTTCCCATTCGTCATGGATAACCTAAAAACCAAGAGAAACATCCAACCTTTCAACGGAGAAAAATATAGCGTATGGAAGTTTCGTATTCGTGCGCTATTAGCAGAGCTGGATGTCATCAAGGTCATCACCGAAGAACCCGTGTTGCGAAACGAGGCCTGGGAAAAGCAAAACCGAACTGCGAAAAGCGTGATCGTCGAGTATTTGGCAGACTCCTTCCTTAGTTTTGCCAAAGAAGAACTGACCGCCAAAGCCATCTTGGAGAACCTGGACACCTTGTACGAGAGAAAAAGTCTAGCAACGCAGCTAGCAATACGGAAGAAACTACTAAGCTTGAAGCTGCAAGGTGACATTCCACTAGTCAAACATTTCACGACCTTTGACGACTTAATGACGGAGCTGTTGGGCGCTGGAGCGAAGCTTGAAGAAACCGATAAGGTATCCCATTTACTTCTAACACTCCCGACATCATACGATGGCGTCATCACGGCAATTGAAACGTTATCAGAAGATAATTTAACGCTGGCCTTTGTAAAAACAAGATTGTTAGACCACGAGGTAAAGTTGAAAAATGAGGGTACTGACACTTCGAAAAAGGTACTTCACGCTGAGTCTAGTGGAAATCGATTTGATCCAAAATCCTACAAACAGAACTTTAAGGCTACCAAGAAATTCGTGAGGTGCCACCATTGTGGGCGGAAGGGCCACATGAAGAAGGATTGCTACTACTTCAATCGACAAGACCATCAACCAAAATTCAACCGACCGAGGAAACCCAAACAACAGCGAAAACCGGTGGACCGGCATCGTACTATTCAAGCGGTGGAGCTGACCGACGAGGGGGCGATGTCCAATGAAACCTCTGGATTCGCATTCATGTCCGGAAATTACGAAGCTGGCGAAAACAAGCACAAACTAACATTCCTGTTAGATTCCGGAGCATCAGACCACATCATAAATAGGGAAGACCTTTTCAGTACCTATACAACTTTGTATACACCGTTTCTAATTTCAGTTGCTAAGCACGGTGAATTCATTTCGGCTACCAAACGAGGGACATTGCAAGTAATCAGCGACACGGGCATCAATGGTACTCTGGAGGACGTGCTGTTCTGTCCTGAGGCACCGTACAACCTGCTGTCGGTGTCGAGGATGCAACGTGCCGGGCTGACCATCACCTTCGATCAGCACGGAACGAATATCAGTAAGGACGGTACAATACTGATGCGAGGTAAGGCAATTAATAATTTAATTTCGGTAGATTTCGAAATTAATCAATCTGTCTCTCATTTATGCAGTACCGATAAAAATAATTATGATTTGTGGCATCAAAGATTAGGTCATATTAGTAAACAAAAGTTTTTATTTTTGAAAAATAATTGTATGACTGATGACGGTAGTTTAATTGAATCAATAACTCCGAGCGAAAATCTGTGTGAAGCATGTATAAACGGTAAACAATCTCGTTTGCCATTTAACATAGCTAAAGATAAAAGCTATATCAAACGACCATTATTTGTTGTGCATACTGATGTGTGTGGGCCGATCACTCCTTCTTCAATTGACAATAAGAATTACTTTGTCTTGTTCGTTGATCAATTTACTCACTACTGTGTTGTGTACCTGATAGCCTATAAATCAGATGTGTTTTCAGTCTTTAAAGATTTCGTGGCAAAAAGTGAGGCAAAATTCAATTTAAAATTGGTAAATTTGTACTGTGATAATGGCCGGGAGTATTTGTCTAATGATATGAAAGATTACTGTGTGTCTCGGGGAATTTCATATCATTTCACTGTTCCTAGAACACCCCAACAAAATGGTGTTTCGGAGCGTATGGTTAGAACAATTACAGAAAAAGCCCGTTCAATGGTAAGTGGCGCTAGTTTACCAAAGAACTTTTGGGGCGATGCAGTATTAACTGCAGTACATTTGATAAACATTACGCCTACCCGGGCTTTGCAACAAAATAAAACTCCCTTTGAAATGTGGCACGATAAAAGACCTGCAATAAAATATTTAAAGGTTTTTGGTTCTACCGTATATGTACATAATAAAACCAGTAGGAGTAAGTTCGACGAAAAATCATGGAAGGGTATACTGGTAGGTTTTGTACCGAATGGCTACAAGGTATGGAACACAGAACGTGAAAAGTATGAAACAGTTCGCGATGTCATAGTAGATGAGGTTAATTTTCTACAGTCAAGGCCTAAGTTGCAAAATACTGAATCGACATCAGTATCAGGGTCAATGGAACCTCTAGGCTGTGACAGTTCGAAATCTGACATACCTAAACCTGATAGTTCAAAATCGGGTACTTCGAAATCAGTTGAAACGAAATCGGATAATTCGGAATCCGATACGTCTGAACCGGATAGTTTAAAATCGGGTAGTTTGAAATCTGATGAGTTTGTTTCTGGTTGTAAGATTCGTAAGCTAAACGATTCAAATAATATGCCAAAGCCAATTGTTACCGATGAATCAAGTTCGAATGAAACTTGTAGGTCTGATCATAATATCAGTGATTCATGTCAGTTGAGGAGGAGTGCTAGGATAAAAGGTCGTATACCGATTTCGTACAAAGAAATTGATGATGTTCTATTGTGTGCTCAGTCTATTAGTTACGAAGTACCTACTTCATTTAGTGAGATTATAAATCGGGATGATAGAACTCGATGGGAAGGTGCAGTTAGAGATGAATTAGATTCACATTTAGCCAATAATACTTGGACATTAGTGCCTAAACCCGAAAATAAGAACATAATAGACTCTAAATGGGTTTTCAGTATTAAAAATGATGAATTTGGTAATCCAATAAGATTTAAGGCACGCCTAGTTGCCAGGGGTTTTAGTCAGGAATATTTAACTGATTACAATGAAACTTTTGCGCCAGTAGCTCGCATAGCAAGTTTTAGATTGATGATTAGCCTTGCAAATCAATTTAATTTATTGGTACATCATATGGATGTAAAAACTGCATTTTTGAATGGCATTCTGAAGGAGGAAATTTTTATGAAAGTGCCAGATGGTGTAGTTAGCAAAAGTGGTTATGTATGTAAATTAAATAAAGCTTTGTATGGATTAAAACAAGCTGCAAGATGTTGGTTTGAACTGTTTGATCAGTGTCTGAAAGAAAGAGGGTTTGTGAACTCATCGGTTGACAGATGTATGTATATATTAGATAAGGGTGATATATGTAGAAATGTATATGTGCTATTGTATGTCGATGATCTCGTTTTGGCCTGTGCAGACAATCAGATAATGGTTAGTCTAAAGGACTATTTGATGAGTAAATTTAAAATGGTTGATTTAAACGACATTAAATTATTTCTGGGCATTAAAATCACTCGAAATAGTGACACTATAACTTTGGATCAAAGTTCATACATAAAAACGATTTTAGAAAAATTTGGTATGTCTGACTGTAATCCGGTTAGTACTCCTTTAGAGGTTAAGCCAAATTATGAAGCTCTAAACTTAGATAGTGAATATAGTGCACCTTGTCGTAACCTTATTGGTTGTTTAATGTATGTTATGTTGTGTACGCGCCCTGATTTAAGCGTTAGTGTCAATATTTTGAGCAGATACACAAACAAAAATAATAAAGAGTTGTGGCAATGTCTCAAGAGAGTGCTTAGGTATTTGAAAGGCACTGTAACATTAAAACTAACGTACAAAAGATGCAATAATTATGATCATATTTTATGTGGTTATGTAGATTCAGATTGGGGTGGCAATGATGTGAATGATAGAAGAAGTACTTCAGGTTATTTATTTAAACTCTTTAGTAGCTGTACAATAACTTGGAATACAAAGAGACAAATATCTGTGGCTGCTTCTTCAACTGAGGCCGAGTACATGGCATTGTTTGAAGCTGTGAAAGAGGCATTGTGGTTAAAGTCTCTAATTATAAGTGTTAAAATTAATATTGTCAGTCCAATACCTATTTTTGAAGACAATAATGGTTGTATAAGTATAGCAAATAATCCTACGAGCCATAAGAGGTCAAAACATATTGACATAAAGTACCATTTCTCTAGAGAACAGGTTGAAAACAATGTAATAAAATTGTTTTATCTTCCCACAGGTGAACAGACAGCCGATATGTTAACCAAGCCGCTGCCAATTGTCGCATTTCGAAAGTTCAGAGATGAGATGGGTATGAGTTTGTAAATGTTTCTCTACTCATGTTGATTTTGTTTAGTTAAATGCGTATTTTAAGTTTTAAATGCATAGTTTAAGTTGAAATGCATATTTTTCAGTTTTAAATGCATAGTATAAGTTTAAATGCATAATTTTAGTTTGAAATCTATAATTTATGTTTTATAAATGCATACTTTCAGTTTAAATGCATACTTTTCATTTCAAATGCATAGTCTTAAGTTTTAAATGCATACTTTCAGTTTGAAATGTATTGTTTATATTTAAATGCATAGTTTATGTTTTGAATGCATAATTTAAGTTTTAAGTGCATAAGTAATTTAAGTTAATGGTCTGATTAGGTTTTACTGGGTTTCCCTAATCCTTGCAACAAATGTTGGACCATAAGTATTGTAATTTCCCCAGAAAATACTTGGAAGGTTTTAATGTGGTTAGGTAGAAAACTAAGATTGTAAATAGTTAGTGATTAATTTTTGAGGGGGCGTGTTGGCATTTCTATTGTAATGTACAAAAATTAATATGGTAGTTTTTGTTTTGTATTCACTGGTAATACTGTAACATGGCAACACTAAACTGCTTTAGCATAAAAGCCATGGTAGCCTCTAAATCATTCTCTTTTTGCTGCGATCTTCCATGGAGTAAGAACCTAGATACTAAGTACCTACTCTATACCTTCCTCGTATTGGTCATACCCAATTGAATAAATATACGTATCATCGTAAAGTTTAATATTCAATCTGCATTTTCTTTCTTCTCCATAATCCTATTTCCAATACTATCCTTGAAATTCCCATAACTGACGAGCCCCTTAATAAATTTAATCGACAGCTGATCATGACGATAGTAGGTGACGTTAAAAAACGCGCGTCAGCGACTAAGCCGTTCGACACTCACACACGTACGTCCGTGCAGTTATCGGAATCTAACCTTGAAGAGGATTTAATTAACGCTATCAAGGAATATGTTAACCCTAAAATTAGGACAGGTATTCTTATTAACCCTCCTCTAGGTATGTACAAAATTGTCCCAATTTTACAGGAAAAATTCAAAAGCTCATGTATGAAGTTGGTACTTGCTAAAAAGGAACTAGAAAATGTCAAAGAATATCTCAGACAACAGGAGATCATTCGTAACTACCACGAAGGTAAAACTAACCATCGCGGCATTAACGAATGCTATCTAGCCTTATCAGTTCGCTACTACTGGCCGCGAATGAAAGATCATGTGACCAAATTCATAAATGACTGTACTATTTGCGGACAAGCTAAGTACGACAGGAATCCCATCAGGCCTAAGCTCAATATAGTGCCACCAGCCACGAGGCCCTTTGAGATTGTGCACATGGACAGCTTCACTGCCCAAAATGAGAAATACGTTACTCTAATAGACGTTTTCTCAAAGTACGGTCAAGCGTACCTACTTAGAGACGGCACTGCGCTTAGTGTAATACAGGCTTTATTAACGTTTAGCACGCATCACGGCTTACCGCTCACCATTATAACAGATCAAGGTACGGAATTTACTAATCAGATGTTTTCAGAGTTCTGCAAGGTGCATAAAATCACGCATCATCAAACCTTAGCACATTCACCTAACGCTAACGGGAATATAGAACGTTTTCACTCGACTTTACTTGAACATCTCCGCATTTTGAAGTTAAAGCAAAAAGATCAGCCCGTTATTAACTTAATGCCTTACGCTTTGATTGCATATAATAGTTCAATCCATAGCTTCACTAAGTGTAAACCATATGATCTCATATTAGGACATACGGACCCACGTGATCCGACTGACATCGATATTACAGGACACTTATTACAGCAATATTCACAGTCCCATAGAGAGCAGATGAAACAAGTTTATGATATTATAAATGAGACATCTCTTGCTAACAGGACCGCGATTATTGAGAATCGAAATAAGGGCGCCTTCAAATTAGCCGCAAATTGTCGCGCGGAGGCAGCGCGGCTGCAGCGCTGCGGCCGCGCTGCTGTCTAAATCCATATAAATTAAAACGCGCGACTGCAGCGCTGCAGCCGCGCTGCAGTCGCGCGTTTTTAAATTATATGGATTTAGACAGCAGCGCGGCCGCAGCGCTGCAGCCGCGCTGCCTCCGCGCGACAATTTGCGGCTAATTTGAAGGCGCCCTTAGTCTCGCGAATCTGAGGTAGAGTACCAACCCGACCAACAGATTTTTATCAGTAATCCTTGCGCTAGTAGATCTAAGCTCGCACCAAGATACACGCAGGATAATGTTTTAGCGGATTTGCCCATTCACATCTACACGTCTAAGAAAAAAGGGCCTATCGCGAAAAATAGGTTAAAACGTGTCCCTAAGACCGCGAAATTGTTACAGGATGCTGACCCTGTTGCTGTTGCTCCTGTGTCTAACACAGACCCGCGCACACGAGATAAAACTTGAAGGACTTGGAGACGGACCAGGAATTTTACCTTTTAAACTAGGCCCCATGCGACTAACAACTCATTATCATACGTTTTTGCAATACATAGAACTAAAAGAAATGGACTCTAATATTAACTCAGTACGGTTGCAACTTAATGAAATAAAAAGCAAAGTAGACAATTACACTTATGCCATGTACGAAGCCCAGATAGATCACTTGCAGACCGAGTTAAATAACGCAGCGCTTCAATTAAAAACTTTAGAGCCAACTCGTTTTAGAAGAGGTTTAGTAGATAGTCTTGGATCAGTTATTAAGAGCATTACAGGGAATCTAGACTATACAGATGCTGTAAAGTACAACGATGCCCTTTCGATTCTAAGAAAAAATCAAGATAAAATTGTTTTAGAGCAAAATCATCATATCAGTCTTAGCAAAGATTGGATGGATGAACAAAATAAAATTATTGCTAAAATTATAGATAATCAAGTTGAAATAAATAAGACATTGGTAATGTTAGCTGACCCCGATTCATTTGCGCGACACGAGTTTCTAATTAAATTTGCAAAATTCGCACAAATATTAGCGATAACTGGAAACAACGTAGGTAGCTTAGTAAGTGAAATAAGTAGGATAGAGACTATGCTTGCGTTTTGCCGTACTTCGCAAACGCATCATTCTATGATAGGTATAGATGTAATGAAAAATATGTTAGGTAAATTGCAATCTTTTTATAATAAAGATCAATTATTAGACTTAGAAGTTAGAGAATACTACGACGTTATAAAATCAGCATCGTTTTATAATGGAGATCAATTAGTTTTTGCTTTTAAGTTTCCCGTGGTATCCCCACTGGTTTATACCTTTTATAGATTAGTTATAGTACCGAATAAGAATAGACAGGCTGTCATCCCACCTTTCCCATTCCTCGCAATCACTGGGAATATTCACGTGTACATTGAGGCTGAATGCCCAAAGATAGGTACGAGGTACATCTGCGAAGAACATCTCAATCACCAACTCAAATCTCAACCCGATTGCATCTGCAACATCATTCAAGGAGAAATAAGCAAAGGAAAACCCTGTGAGATGACCACTATCGACCTGATGAAGCCCGCCATGGAAAAACTGGACGACCGCCACTACGCCGTAGTGTTCCCTCAGCCAACTCAAGTTCGACTCACTTGCGAACGGGATGAATTTAACACACTCACCGGCAGCTACTTAACAACTATCCCACATAATTGTAAGCTGCGTACTGAGGACTTCAACATCGTCAACGTCAATGACTATATCCAAGGACAACCGTTGAAGATATCCAGAATTTCCATTCATCCAGACGAAGTACCGGCACCCCACATCAAAGTCAACTCAATCAACCTGAGGAAGCTGCACGACATTCAGGATAAAATTCACCTACAAGAGCAAGTCGTGATAGAACAATCCTCATCGCTCTATCACACAACCATACCTTTCTACGGTACACTATCCGGTGCACTTGTACTTATCATCATTGTACTAGGACGAAAATTTATCTTACGTCGAACCAAGGAAAATTCGAAAACTGAGATAGAGCTAACTCAAGTGGCGCCGACTTACGCCGTACCAGATTCATCTCAACATCAGAGGAAGCTGCCAACGACATTTTTTCCCAATCTTCAAAAATAGTCGTTGATCTCAAGGGGGAGATGTTATATCTATCGACATCTATAAATCTGCCGACCATCGTAGATAATTTCATTGTCTTTATTTACGACATAGAACAGTGGCAATTACCTCAATTACATTTTGGAATCTGCGAAATCAGCAAAATGCGCCGCGACACCGGAGTCAGCCCCGCGAGCCACGCCGCACCAGCACTTACGTTCTAACATCGAACTCGTCAATACTTAGCTCATAGTTATATTTTAAAACCATTGTAATAATCCATATTAAATTTTTATAAAGTAAATCGGTTTTTTTTGGGAACCCCTGGCGTCGTTCCTTTATTTAATGATACCCCAGGTAGCTTTATTTTTATTAGTGCTTTTTTTAATGTATTTAATATTAACAATTTTTTTCGATCTACGTATTACACTTTTCATTACCTTGCAGTATTTTATGTATTTTATAGAGCAGTCTTCATTTTTTAAACTATCCAAGAATAATTTTCTTTTATTTTTACTTGAAATTTGTATACCTTTTGTTTTCCAATTCAGTTTTCTTTTGTATGTTGTTTTTTTGCGCTCTAGTGGAATGCAGAGGTTAAAAATAAGACAAAATATATCAATAAACTCTTCGTATGCAGAGTTTGGATCTGTGTGTTTGTAGGTTTCATTAAAGCTTATTTGAGATAAGTATTTTAAAAAAGTATCCATGTGAATGTCGATATTTCTTTTTTGAACATACCAATATTTTTCAGTATATCCTAAACTAGTTTTTACCTGTATAGTTTGAGCTGTATGATCAGATATTCCTAGATCTAGTACTTCAGCTTTATATCGTCTAAGGTTAGTTGCGATATTATCAATACAAGACTTTTTTTGATGCTTAGTAATTCTTGTAGCTTCTTTTATTGTCGGTTTTAAATTAAACATTTTTAATAAATCTACAAACTCTTTACTTTTCCTATTGTCTACTAGTAAATTTATATTAAAATCTCCCAGCAGTATGATGTTTCGTTTATTTGTTCTTGAACTGGTTATTAATTTATGTAGCAGCGATTCTAGAGATGCCATGAAAAGTCTAAGATTACTGCTCGGTGATCTATAAACACTAATTATAGTTAAATTTATTTCTGGAAGATTGATTCCACAACACTCAAAATGAGATTCAATAGCTAATGATTGCACCCAGTCTATTTTTTTAAATTCAATTCCAAGATGTTTATCAGTTCTCTTCGTCACAATTTATTTTTTGTATGTATTTCAGATTTCTGAAGCCCAGCAGTCTCTTTTGTCAGATAGTGTGCTCAACTTCATTTTCGAACCGAACACTGCTGAATCCTCAGCAATAACTATAGATGATTCTGCACCCATAGCGCTGGAAGTGGACAGCACTCATGATACAAGTCCAAATACATCCTGCGTAAGTATTCCCCGTTTCAACAATTCAATTTTCTTATTATTGTACAAGTGGAACCACCTGCAACTTCATTTGATTTTTACCATAGAAATCTTCATCTTCCCTTGAAGCCACACTGATATCTATGCCACATGGACATACTGCTCCTGTCCACATAGAATGTATCACACGATCGGAAGCTATTAATAGATAAACATGTAAAATAATGTTTTATGTTATTTCAGGAATTATACAATATCTTAAATACATGCAACGCAGGGAAGTCATTGCTCTTAAGGTATCAAGAAAATGGGTTGTTGAACAATTCCTCAAGACGAAAACTATGCAATATTGTTATTGACAATGAGCTGAAAACTGACCCTAATAAAAAAATTACTAGCAGTATAGGCTATATCAGTTAGCTTATGATGTACCAAGAGTATTTAAAAAAGAAAATTCATCGGTATATTTCATACCTTTCATGAGCTTCAATCCAGGTCAAAAAACATCATTCAAAGGGAAACTACTCGACTGCTACAGGCAACGCAGGAGAGAATTTATTAAGTCTGGAGTAATTGCTGAATCTTCAAAACGTGGCTCTTTATCTGCCAGTAAAGGAGGTTCACCCGGCCCCAGTTCCAGCTGCAGTGTTCAAGACGCTATTGACCAATTAAATGAATTGACGGAGGATGTTGATGAGAAATTATTGTGGTTGAAAAATTGTTGTGACCCGTGGGTGACTGTTGAATTAAACTGGGATATCACAGCCAAAAAAAGGCTATCTGATTTAACTTCTAGTGAAATAACAGTTGAAGACTACCTTTGGGAGTTTAAGCCTCTCAACCAGCCAGGCGGTGTCTTTTTGGTAAGTAATTATGTAGAATTTCTTAAATAAATCTGTGTTAGCTAAGTGGGAGGTCCCTCGACTATTATTTATTGGTATTATATACTACGGTTAGCTGTGTATGTATGAGCCGTGTTGGTCGAATGGGGTTGTGCCGCGACTATCAATCCGAAGGTCGTGCGTTCGAATCCCGGCCGTACATCAATGGTACCTCCTGACGCTGTATAAATCATCTAATAAAGATGTAAAGGCCTAAGTTTAGCTATGTACTCGTATATAGTTTTAACAATGTACCTACTACTTTTTTTTTTGCAGCTTCTGAAAGACTTCAAAAATCTTTACCAAGAAACTGATGATAAATTATACCAGAACTGGCCAATAGTACGGCCAAAAATTCTTGAAGAAGTTAAAAAACGACCCCTTAATGTAGATTCTGGGCTAAAGGATATTACTACAGATATTTATGGTAAGTTTTGTCGTCATCTTTTAATCTTTTGTGCCTGTTGACCAATCTTACTTAATGCTTTATTGAGCTTTTTTTTGAGATTGGATTTGATTACCCCATGGCTAAAATGAGGAAGGACTTTAGAAATTATTGTAGGATTAAGTTTACTGTTTGCGATACATACGACTCTAAGATCTACAGACACTAGGATTCTTAGGGATGTTAATAGAGGTAGACAGAGGCAGGTCCAAAAATTAAATTCGGTACCTATACAGGGAGGGTGGGTTTTTGAGATAGGATATGGAGGGCAGGTACCCTAACCGTTGTGCTACAGGAAAACGCTCTTAGGAGACCTTCCCTAACTTTTTCAGATATTTTGAACTCGCAATTCACAAATTTTGAAAAAAATGTACAGTCAGCGACATAAATGCTTTACCTATTTTTTTATGCCAATCGATTCTGTTTCGTATAGGGATCAAAAGACTCTATGGGACCATTTAAGGTTATTAAAACGCGTTGAGTTCATCGAACAACTTTTTATTACTACTCAAGTCTTACCCACACATATTAGAAAAAAATATTTTGTTACTAACTAGGAGTACCTACATTTTAACACCCCCACTTAACAAAATAAAAATTTATCAGCTTATATCATTAACAACCAGAAGGGTACATATTCAGTTAGGTGTTAGTCCCAACATCTGCATAAATTTATAATGTTTAGGTGACAATAAACCTTTTGTCATTTCTTGGGTAGAGATGTATCCAATTTCAACTAATTTATTTTTAATGGCATCTCGAACATAATGGTAACGTACATCAATATGTTTAGACCTGTTGTGTGACTGATGACTTGTTGCTAATTTCAATGCACTTTGATTGTCACAATGAATCTTAATGACACTCTGTCTATCAGTAAGCTCATACATTAAATTTCTCAAATAAACAGCTTCTCGAGTTGCCTCTGATAACGCTATGTATTCAGCTTCAGTGCTAGAAAGGGAAACCGTCTTTTGTTTTTTACTTTGCCATGAAATAACAGAACCACACAAGCTAAAACAGTAACCAGTGTACGATTTCCTGTCTATACTGTCACTCCCCCAATCAGCATCAACAAAAGCAACCAAATCTGCATTTTCTTTTCTATCATATTTTAGACAATAATTTTTAGTCTTCTGCAAGTACTTCAAAATTCTTTTAGCATAACTGTAATGACTTTCGTTATAACAATTATTAAATTGGCTGAGATAGCTTACAGAATATGCTATGTCAGGTCTAGTTAAGATAGCTAAGTACATAAGACTACCAATTAATTTTTGAAAGGGAATCTCACTCGAACACATTTCAGATTTTTTTAGATTCAATTTACACTCAATTGGAGTATCTGCAGTTTTACAATCAGACATGTTATATATAGACAATAACTGCTCTATGTACTGTTGTTGATCTACTGTTATAGTATTGAACTTCCTATCAACACTGATTCTCATACCTAAATAACGTCTTACAGAACCTAAATCTTTCAATTTAAATTCTTGACCTAATGCTGTTTTTAATTTTCTTGTTTCCTCTACACAATTTGAGAAAATTAAAAAATCATCCACATAAACAGCTACTATAACTTTAACATTATCAACAATTTTTTGGAATAAACATGGTTCATATTTACTATTCTTAAATTCCATGTTACATAAAAAATCTTTTACCTTCTCATACCAGACTAAAGAGGACTGCTTTAGCCCATAAATAGCTCTTTTCAGTTTTAACACTTTCCCATTACAATTTTCATTTTGAAATCCTACAGGAATAGACATATAAATGTTCTCTTTTAAGTGTCCATTTAAAAAAGCTGTAGTCACATCAAGGTGTGAAATGTCCATACCCCACTGAACACTCAGGGCGAACAGCATTCTCAGTGTGGAATGTCTCACTACCGGCGAAAATGTGTCCACATAGTCTATACCACGTTGTTGTGTAAAACCTTTAGCCACAAGACGTGCACGATATCTCACTTTATCATTTATATCAAGCTTTTTATTGAACACCCATTTACTTTGCACTATTGACACATCACTTGGAACGTCCACAAGCTCCCAGGCATCGTTATACTGGAATGATTTCAACTCCTCCTGCATGGCCAGCTTCCATTGTTCTGCTTCAGGTCCATTTAGTGCATCTGAGAGGACAATCTGCTCCGTTTCTGGGAAAACATCTGAGACGGTCGTCGTTTTCAGTCCATAACGTTCAGGAACCCTTCTTAATCTTTTTCCTGATGGAATTTCTGGTACATCATGAAGCACGCTGTCAGAGATATTTGTCTCACAACATGAGTCATTTAGGGTCTCACTGCTATCTTCAGACTCAGCCGTGTAAACGGATGTACTAGAACTTGAACTGTTCAGAGATTCATTCAATGTAATATCCCCCACTGAATCTCTGCTCTTATCATTCAGCTGTTCTAGATTCCCATCTATTTTTTCTGCTGTTTTATCCTCCTGAATCCAAATTGTGCTTTCATTATCTTGATGTTCTTTATAAGTTTGTTCTTCCATTATTATAACATCTTTCTTCACAGTTATAGTGTTTTTTCTAGGATCATATACACGATATCCTTTAATATTTTCTGAAAAGCCAACTAGGATATACTGTTCTGCTTTTCTATCCCATTTCAATCTCCGTTCTTTAGGGACATGTACCATTACAGTACATCCAAACAGTCTTATATTACTGTTCCGAATGTAACAATGACTTTGATTGAAATCAACACTGTTTCCATTACTGATTAGTTCACTTACTGATAGCAAGTTTGTTGTTAAACTTGGCACGCATAACACATTCTTGATCGTGACTTCGTAATTGTAATTAGTTGTTATTTGTACATCTCCGGAACACACAACCGGCACTGTTGTGTCATTTGCAACAGTTATTTCAGGTAAACTCGGTGAATAATTCGCATTGTTTATCCAATGTTTGTTTGCCGTCATATGTGCGCTGGCGCCGGAGTCAATATACCACTCGGTTTTGGAGTATTTACCATTCAGAAATACCACATTGAAAGCGTTTGTTTCCTTAGATCTCTTCAATAACGGACATTGACTTCTAAAGTGACCACTTTGTTTACATTTGTAGCACTGTATTTTCTTTTCGCCGGCCATTTTTGATGCAATTCCGCCATCTTGTTTTTTATTGGTATAATTCGTTCGGAAATGCGATTTTTTCGCAGCGAATGCAGCGCCACTGTTTTCTGTGTCGTTAGATCTTGAAACATCCATATCGATTAACTTCGATTTTATCGCATCGGTGGTAATCTGAATACCTGAGTGTTCTATGGCCATAATCATGGGCGAAAACTGATCTGGCAAACCTGCTAATAATAACGATCCGATCCATTCATCGGTTATTGCAAAACCTGTGCCTTTCAGCCTTTGAGCTGTATCAACCATTTCTGTTACGTATGATGTCATAGAGTTACAATTTTCTTGTCTTATGGAGATCAAATGCCTCAATAAGCTTATTTTTCTTGTGTAACCCGAGTCGTCGAACATGTTTTTTAGTTTCATCCACAACTCTTTTGAACTGGCTGTTTCTTTGATGTGCACGAATAAGCCTGGATCTATGGTTAAAATCAGCTTTGCTCTCGTTTTAGCATCTTCTTCGGGTTTTATTTCCTTGCTGGGAATCGGCTTGATGTAATTAACCATACCCTCAAGCACCAACAGGTTTTCCGCCGCGAAGCTCCACTCTTCATAATTTTCTCTGCCCTTCAATTTCGGTATACTTTGAATATAGTTCACGGCCATTATTACACCATTAACTCAACAATATTTCAACTGTATTCACTAAATAGTTCACTAATACTTGAAACTTTTTAACAGATGGCCCATAACCTATTAAAACGCGTTGAGTTCATCGAACAACTTTTTATTACTACTCAAGTCTTACCCACACATATTAGAAAAAAATATTTTGTTACTAACTAGGAGTACCTACATTTTAACAGAGTAGGTACTAGAAAAGTCAAAAAGGGTGTAATAAGACTACTTCCGAAAAATTTGAGGGGTTACAGTACCCATCAATATGAACAACTTTTTCTATGGAACCACCAAAACTGCTTCTCCATACAAAAGTTATTACCTAATTGGCTAAAATGTATAATACAGCTGTTTTTCTGTCTCGTTAACGTTAGTATTTTTTTACAGATGATGATGACGAGGTGCTGGATCTCATTAGTTTTATGGCGCTGCCGTTTTTGATGACGACATCCATAGTAAAGAAAACTAATTCGAAAAAACGGTGGCGCCCTTCGAAGCACGAAGCCCTACAAGGTTTCATATGTCACGTGAAGGCTGCTGCGGAAATTGAAGAAATAATTACACGTCGGAAAGCTAAGCTTCTGGAATTGGGGTTAACTTTGCAACCATTTATAATTGTGGTAGGTCCCTCATTAAAACAAATATCTGCAAGGTATATCATCCTGAACAAGTTGCGTTATGAAATGCCGGTGTCTGGTAGAGATCGCTATTTAGCGATAAGACCGCCGATTGTATGTCATTGTGTTTTTTGTTTAGTTTTCCATTTTTGTTTATTTTTATTATGTGGTGTGCAATAAAGTATTTTCTATTCTATCTATCTAATGCCTTCAATCATCAAGACGGTTGACGCTTGTTTTAAGATAATATTCGTTTTGAATGCCCATTATTCCGCAGAAAGTACACACGTTTGGCAGTTCATTCAAAAATATGTTTTCAAACTAAACACCAAATATGATAAATCTACACCACAGTGCGCGCTCTAGCAACTGACCTTGGCTTAATGTAAAATAAACAAATAACTATCTCAGTAAATGGGTATAGTGCCCAAGTATTAAAAACATAAAATCACTTTTACGTAATTTAAAATGATCACATGTTTTTTTATGTTTTGGTAGGTTCTCATCTGTCAGAGATCAGTTTAAACATTTTGATTTAATTCATAATTTTTGTTGATTAATTCATAATTTTTGTTGATTTTTGTTGTAATTGGTTGTGACCGTTCATTTTATTTAAGAAATACATTTAGCAAACATATAAATAATAATCATGTTGTTGCAATTATGTAACACAAAGAGTAGTTTTTTAGTAGGTTAGCATAGATACTAAGGTATTATAAATATTATATTAACCAGGTGTAATATGACTTCCTAATTCCAAAATGTTTGGGGGGGGGGGGGGGGGGGGGGTTATAGTCCCCATCAATATGAAAAAATTCTATGGAACCAACACTGAGCACGAAAAAAAATAGCTGTTCCGTACATTTTAGCTAAGAAGATATTGTATGGAACTGCTGTTTTTGCATTCACAGAATAGAATAAAATAGAAAACAGCTTTATTGTACACCAGCAAAATAACTAAACACAGTGTTGGTTCCATAGAAAAAGTTTTTCATATTGATGAGTACTGTAAACCCCTAAAGTTTTCGGGAGTTCACCCGGTATAATATAATCAATGATCATTCTTTAATATTCGTAATTAAGTACAGTGATCATTATCATTACTGTCACCTCAAGTGAAAAAAGGTTATGAAACGCAGAGTGATAAAGGACTAAGTAACTGTAAGGTATATGAATAAAAGTGTTTATTTTTAATAAATAATAATGTCATTACGAAATTGCTTATTTTATTTTATCATACGAAAGCAGTAAATCTTTCCTTTTAATTTATAACTAGAGACTGATTTTCCTAATGGGCAGCTTTTTATATTAATTTATTTGTTAACCAGTTTTACATAGTAATTTTCTTACAGGTGGACGCGCATTACTCTGAGCCACAGAAATTTTCTCCATACTTTTTGTTAGCTGAATTGCATTTGTCAAAATGCTGACAGCTCAAATTGTATAAATACCGAGTGTAATAAGACTACTCCCGACAACTTTGGGGGGTTACAGTACCCATCAATATGAACTATTTTTTCTATGGAATCAACACTGAGCGCGAAACACTGTTCATACATTTTAGCTAAGTGGGTCATTAATTAACTATTATGGAGAAGCTATTTTTTTTCGCGCTCACCTTGTTGGTTCAATAGTAAAAGTTGTTCATATTGGTGGGTGCTGTAGCCCCCTAAGTTTTCTGAGGTAGTCTTATTTCACCCGGTATATTTCTGCGGCTTCGGGTAGTGTGCGTTTACTACGTATAACAAAACAGGTTATCTAAATATAGCATAACTATTGGTTCATATCTAACAAAACAGGTTATCTGAAAATAGCATAACTATTGGTTCATATCTAACAAAACAGGTTATCTGAATATAGCATAACTATTGGTTCATATCTAACAAAACAGGTTATCTGAATATAGCATAACTATTGGTTCATATCTAACAAAACAGGTTATCTGAAAATAGCATAACTAATTGTTCATATCCAACAAAACAGGTTATCTGAATATAGCATAACTATTGGTTCATATCTAACAAAACAGTTTATCTGAATAAAGCATAACTATTGGTTCATATCTAACAAAACAGGATAACTGAATATAGCATAACTATTGTTTGAGCTGTAGACCCACTGTTTGAGAACCCTCAGCTAAGGAGAATAAGCAATACAAAACAAAAAATAGTTTAGTTAAAGGCTACATAACTCCCGTTACCCAACTGGGTTTAGTTATATGTTACATTGGTTTTGCTGTCACTCATTTTGTGTAACTGGTAGACAAAAAGTTGGTTACCTAGAACTAAAAATTTTTTTCAGTGTATATTCTTATTTTTCTCTTTTTAGTGTAGGTACATAGAAGGTTCTTAGTGTCTATTTGTGTTATGTGAAGTCGGTTCAATTTTTTTTTCAAAAATTTTTATTTTTCAATTTTTAGTGTAAATAATATAGTAGGTTAGGTTAGATATTGGAATAGTCAAGATTAAAGAAGTTAGAGTGAGAATCCCTCAGGAATAAAATTATATGGGATCACCTCGAGCGTATTTAAACATGTCAAACTATTCAATGTTTGACTCAGATTTTGTAGTGAGAATGAGGTTTTTTGAGATTTACAGGAAAACTATCAATCCCTCAGGAAAAAAAAGTATGAGGACCACCTAGATATGTATACACTTTCAAGCAAAAAAAAAATTTTGGAAATCGGTCCACATTTTTCGAAAAGATCGGTGATTTTTTGAGTATTACGGGAAAACTATCAATCCCTCAGGAGTAACATTTTTATGGGACCACTATGGTAGCATAAAAATTTTGGAAATCGGTTTACAACTGACGGAGATATCGATGAACATACATCCAAAAAAAAAAAAAAAAAAAAAAAACATACATACACCCGAACATAGAACCTCCTCCTTTTTTTGAAGTCGGTTAAAAATACTACAGAGGTAAATTTTTACATCATCATAAACGAACTTGCGTCGCAGGCCTCAGCCGAGCTTTCACCTGTCACACCGAGAGCATCAAAGGTATATAAATGATATAATCAAGAATATAATGTAAAAGCTTACTGTTGAAATGGTCCCGTCCCTCCTTGCAGCCCGCGGAGCCGGTGATGAGGTGCACCGGGGCTCTGCAAACACAATTCATACTACATAGGCAGAGTATTTATTATTTTCTTGAGAAATTACAAAAGAAACTTAACACATCAATGAGCGCCTACCAATTCCCTAAGAGATAAAATTCTTTGACTGAGTGACAGACAACGTACAGCCTAAACCGCTGGTCGTGGAGACTTCAAATTTTGAGGGTATCCGTTTAGGTGCGTAGGGGTGTACTGTACCAAGGGATTTTTTGTAATTCAACCCCTAATATTAGGCCTAGGCCATAGAATACAGACTAGGCTTGACAAAATTCAGGTCGTCTTAAGAAAAATTAAAATTTATTTCTTGATAGTATCGTATAACTAATAGTATAACTAGGTGGACTAACCCTTCAAAGCAAAGTGCATTATAATCAATCGAAATCATATCGAATTTGTATAAAAAGACCAATTTTAAACCAGTTAGTATTCTATAATGGAAGGAGGAACCTGTCCAGTGTCCACCACTTATGGATTCGGAGTAGACACTTTTTCATTCAAAATTGTCGAAACCGGCCATACTGTACTAACTAAAAGGTGCATTCCATACCTCTCATAATCTACATTTTAGGTGCTGGGCAAGCCTATTCCACAAACAATGTCCCAGGCACTACAGCGTCCCGTTGAGTGTAGGCATAGGTTGCCCTCCTGACGCTGTATAGGTAAATCATCATCTAATGAAGATGTAAAGGCCTAAGTTTTTAGAGCTGATGTACTGTCATAGTTTCTTGTGCCCCCCCCCCCCCCCCCAGAAAAAAATCCTGGATCCACCCATGTTGCTGTCTAAATAAAACAACAGTTTAATGCTTCACATTTATTCGCTACAAAGTTTATAAAGAGTAGATTTTCATAAATTCATATTTAAGTTGAGCTTCCAATACAGTTTAAATAAGCCTCCGACTTTATCCGTCTTTTAGGCTCAATGCTGACTGAGACGAGAGACGCGACGAGAACAAGACATCGACGCGGGTTCGAATTCCGT
The DNA here is from genome assembly GCA_963565295.1 of Epirrhoe alternata. Classification (NCBI taxonomy): domain Eukaryota; kingdom Metazoa; phylum Arthropoda; class Insecta; order Lepidoptera; family Geometridae; genus Epirrhoe; species Epirrhoe alternata. The sequence continues at coordinate 12,788,126 of OY751385.1, read as the reverse complement.
CGGAAAGATGACTTTTCATTTCTTAAAGACATTATAACAATGTCACAAGACATAGAAACGCTTGATAGCTCGCGACCGCGAAGGACTGCTCGAGCCGGAGCGAGGCCACACCTCTTTTATTCTATATCTTATTACTTTGTTCTTAAGGTTTATAATATCTTGTTACGTTACGTGTGTATTGAGCCTTAGGGTGACTACGGTTATAATTGGTAATATAAGTTTACAAGGTCTAGATTCAATCGATGAGAACCAATGAAACCTACTTATAATATTTACACAAATAAAATCATGAATGGAAACTATCTGCTTTGGTTTTGTAGCCTCTGGCGGTCGGTTGGTTCATTGTAATCTATCAACAGTTATGGGCACCAGCTCATACGAGCTTTAACACTATTCGTTACAAAACCGCTCAACATTTGTAAATCTCTCAAAATCGTGTAAATCATATATCACAAACATGCAACTCTGCATAAATATTAAATTTGCGCTGGCACGGGAACCGAACTCGCTTCTCTAACCACAACCCGGATATTATTCGTCTCTAAAACAGTTGAGCGAGAGTGCTTTCATAATTCAGAAATCTTACAATTTAGATAACGTTGACACACAACAAAAATTTTACTAAACATTTTATTAATTAATGGCAAGAATCGCATGTATAAGAGAGGCAGATTCCTATTTGTCGTGTTCGTAATTCGCAAGACAAAGAGCCTATGTACTGCCTATGATGCAATATATTTTTTTGGAGAATCCATGATGAAAGTCTTCCATGAATAAATTTCACACCTTCATGGCTACTAAGATTTGTTGTCCTTTTAGAATCGCGATATCAAATAGCGTCGCCACTTTGACAGTGTTCGCGCATGATACCATCAGCCTTATCGTCTAACTTGAAATCCATTTCCAGTTATCATCTATATTGAGCTCAACCAATCACGTAACACGAAAATGACAACGAAAGTGACAACACGTCATTTTCGTATTGTGTGATTGGTTGAGCCCAATAGGGATGATAATTGGGAATGAATTTTAAGTTAGACAATAAGCCCCCGGTTACACAATACGAAAATGACGATTGAAATCCAGGTTAGTTTTCAAATGATAAAATGAAGCCGATCTCCATTGCCAGTGGAGTTACACAATAGGGCCCTGAGTGTCTCTTTTGGACAAATTAAGTAGCTTTTTCCCACAAGCTTATATCAATCAGATAAACCTGCGATACAACATTTATTGTGACACATTAATTGACAGCGAATACATAGTACAGTGCCACAAACTTATCTGGACCGGTGGCCAAAAGAACTAACGAATTTAATATGAAAATTTATTTTCCAAAGTTAACAACTTTAGTCAGTAGTGTTTCTAAGCTAATATTAGGTTTGTCCAAACACTACGTTTTCAATTCGTTTTAAATAGTTATGGTCTTATTATGTTGTAATAGTAGTAAATAGCCGAAAATAACATAGCATGACGAAGCTAAGTGAAAAAAAAATTTGCGTTTTTTTTCGCTAAATATGTTTAGAATCATGGTCTGATTACAACCCCTCAGTTTTCGGTAGCAGTCTTTTTACACCCTGTATGTAGTACAAGGTTTTATTAACAAGGTATTCATTAGGACCATACATGGTAAGTAAATTCGAATAAGATTTGATTATATTAAAATGCGCTAAAGGAATGTAACAAATTTATTTGCGTTTAACTGAGTAAGGATGACCATATGACGATGACTTTTGTAATGACTGTTTCATGTGATAAGGAACACCAGGCCGGTGATGAGGTCGCTGATCCAGAAGAAGTACTGGTAGAAGCGGCCCCGGACGGGCGCAGTCGCGGGTCAGAGGTAGTATGCCGTGTGAGCCTCCTTCACCACCCAGAACGAGTCGATCACCTTGCCCTTCAGGTCTACGTCCACCTGGAAATGATATATTCTTATATACTACAACTATATTAAATTATATAGAAATTAAAAAAACGTAAACAGGGTCACAACTGTATCCCCAAGGCGCGGTAGACATTCTCTCAGATCTGTATTCCAGATCCTTTGAAGATGTCTAAAGGGGTAGTCAGAGGCATGTGCAAATACATATTTGATACATGCACTCATCTTGCAGAAGTACCTAAGCATTCTATACGTGACAGGTTGCAAGCCCATCGCCGCTTACAAGAATACTAACTGGTTTCCTCACGATGATTAGGGTAGTTTTAAAAAATATGTATGTATTACGAGTATATTATAATCAAGGTGATACCGGCCGCCTGGTTATGTTAGCGATTGTTGATCGCTCATTTGTTATTTACTAGCGGAACTAGCGCCACTGCGATAAAGTAGTAATCAGTGGAACTAAAGTGGTAATGTAATGAAACAAGGGAAATCTTTTTATTTCTGAACAAAGTAAAAACAATAATTTAAATCCTGGTTAGTTACATCTGTTGTACATCAGTGAAAGGGGAAGTACCTTAATATATTTTAAAGTTACCTGTTCAAAGTAGATGTGCGTTTTGTTGGCTGCCTTGAAGCGGGTGTAGCCGTAGTCGCTTGATCTGAACGCTGACCACGGAGGGCTGTGCTCTGTTCAACATATACCATTGTTAGTTTTAATGCTGGACTACTTCACACAGCATCATCTAGCCCCAAAGTAAGCAGAGCTTGTGTTATGGGTACTAAGATGACTGATATACTACTTATATACTTTTTGTTTGTAAATACATACATATTATACATAGAAACACCCAGACCCGAGACAAATATTTGTAGATCATACAAACATTGGTCCCGCCACGGGGATCGAACCCGCAACCTTTTGCGTCGCAGGCGGGCCTTCGCCCACTGCGCTACAGAGGTCGTCATCCGTTTTACCATCATCATCCACAGCCTGGCTTCAACCACAGCTAGGCCTCCCTAAGGGCTCCCACACAAAACTGCGAACACGCATCGCAAATATCTGCGAACTCGCACGAATGCACCGCAGTAAGGGCTTGTACACAAAACTGCGATGCGACGTCGCATCGCAAAAATCTGCGAGCTCCCTTTACTAATCCCTCTAGTAATTTTTGCGATGCGACGTCGCATCGCAGTTTTGTGTACAAGCCCTAACGTCGGATCTTATTCGCATCGCGCATTCCTGCGATATTACGTCATACCTTGACGCCCCTTTAGTCCACTCTGAGACAGCTTTATGGAAGAGCGTCTGAAAGTTTGTTTCCGAATTTCCAAGACAAAGAAAACAGTGAAAAAACAAAACTGAAAATGAATGACTTCAAATGAAGATATGCTCATTCTAAAATAATCAAAATATGTATCTTCCTCAGTTCTCAACCCATAGTACTTTCAAGTAAAATAGTTCCCAGCAGAGTTCATAATCGTATGGGTTCATATCTATTTAACAATAACAGCAGTGCAATAATCTTTTTGCGATCCATCTTACGCTCCCTAAAAACACGTCCAATACGGCTGACTACACTTGAAGGTATGGTTGCCCTACCAAACGGTTTGCCGCACAAAATCGTATCGCAGAAATTCGCATCGCAAGTTCCTGCGATGCGGCATCGCGTCGCATCGCATCGCAGTTTTGTGTGGGAGCCCTAAGCTTGTGCTCATTACTGACAGTTTAACAAGTAATAATAAATTATACAAAAATAAACAATTTACCTAGAATGGTCTTGTACCGTCTATTAACTCCGATGTAAATACAATATTTGATAAGTATTTGACCCTTACAACGTTGTACTTGCAGCAAAACTTAGTTTTATTTTGTTTTCATGTTGTTGGTCTCAGACACTTACCGGGTATACAGTGCCACAAACTTATCTGGACCGGTGAGAGAGGCGCTGTTATCGCATTTGGTGTTGGCAGCAAAATACATTTAATATTAAATTCGGTAGTTCTACTTTTGGCCACCGGTCCAGATAAGTTTGTGGCACCGTACTAACCTTTACTTTATTATTTGTTGTTATAGATATAACTAGCTAATGCGCGCGGCTTCGCCCGCGTGGTACCAACATTTTGAATAGCCTATATGCTATTCCAGGTCATTATCTACGCCTATTCCAAGTTTCATCCAAATTGGTTCACTGGTGTAGGCGTGATTGTTACACACATACAAACATCCAAATAGCCAAACATACTCACAAACTTTAAGATTTTTTATATTATTAGGATGAACTATAAGAAAACTTCAACTTTAGTTAGTCTAGTTTAGACAGGCACAGCATGGGTTCTCAGATTGTGTTATTTAATAAAAAGGGCAACTTACTGACGAATTTGTCGGTGTCTTCACGGCAGCCGGCCGACCCAGTCACCACGTGGATTGGAGCCCTAAAATAAATATGCTTATTACATTCTAACGAATAAGTTATTCAATAATTAGTGATTTTAAGCAAGCATACCAAATAAATTAAATCAGGATATACAAAAATAAGAGATTAGTCATAAAAGCAGTACCCAAATATCTAAACAATACACACACACGCACATATAAATCAAATTGCTTTAGTAGTTATAATAATTGGAATTTGTGTTGAACCCAAAATGATTTGGTTTATATGTAGCTATGAATATATAAACAAAATTATATCAGTTTTAAAATGATTCTTGATTGACTAAATATTGATTGTATCCAAAAGTGGTATTTACCTTGTCAATTTTGAATTTATTCAAAAATAATCCCAACTGCACTTAGTTACAAAATAACACACAGACAAATATAAATAAGAGTTAGATAGGCACATATTTATGGAGCTTCGACCAAGGTAACAAGGTTCAAAATGCAAAAGCAGGTTGACATAATGTCATTTTGCACTGTCTCAACTTGGCAATAGTTTTAATTTTTAGCCGATTTTGCCCAACGATATAGTACCAGAGATCGTCGATTTTGCCCATTTTTCTTTCACATAAACGTATTTTCAACCTGTTTCTGGTAAGGGTCATAGGGTCATCAAAACGAACCATAAATAGACCAGTGTGTGGAAACGAATAACGAATATAAAAAGCGGGTAGTTAGTAAACAACAAAAGCTAAAATACGAATAAAATCGCATGCACAACTTAAGTGACGTCAAAATTCAACATGGCGGACACCGTAAGCGTTACAATATGTAGAGTTTTGATTTGAAACACCATCTTAAATGTTTTCTTGTATGAAACATGTATTTAATAAATACCTGTACATACAAGAAAACATTTTAAGGTTATCGGCAAGATTAAGATAAAATATTTCCCAACAAAATTTTACTTAGGTTATTAGAATAAGGTTACATGTTTTTAGTGTAAGAGGGGGTTATAAATACCTGGGGTTGACGTAGGGTTGTTCGTAAGATCCGTTGTACACCTTATTGTCATAGAGAGGCCACGTACGCTCGTACGAGTGCTCGTGTGCCCAGATCGCCACATCCACGCCGTATGTGTTCAATAACGGCTCTAATCCTGCACAATATAAGGTTTATTTTACAGTGCATGCTAGTGATTCGATTATCGATCCGAAATAGCGAAGAAAATAAGCATCGTTATTTGTATTGAGTTTCATTAGTTACGAAAGAACACCAATAGATGGAGCTGTTTTTCTCCCATACAAATCGTTGATCGGGATCGAGTAAGTTAAAAACTGCAGTTATTTCTCTCATCTAAATGGCGTCGGGCACTGCCGTCTTTCTATTCCATTGACTACTAAATTCATGGTAATAAAGCACAAATTAAACACGGTATGTCGTTGCTCGGACATTGTGCTTTATTTCCATGCATTTAGTATGACATTTGAAAGGAATAGGAAGTCGCCAGCGCGATGTCCGCGCCAGACGTTAGGTGGGGCTTGCGCTTAAATAATACAAATTAACATTCTGTATCACACAGCATCTAACCCCGGCGTTGGTTTCAGGAAAAAAATCACAGATCGTTAGATCAAACCACACTAAAACATTAACAAAAAAAGTCAAAAAAGCATTTATTCAATCAGAAGCATAATAATATAGAAGTCTGGAGAACCAAATGAATGTCAACAGCTTTCCCCGAGCAACCACAGAATATAACTGCAACAGTACCAGTAGGTAGTCACGACCAAGTCCAAGTCCCCAAGCCGTGGTTGGACTCACCATGCACCCCCACCAACCCAGTCCTCGTGTGCTCATCCGCACACTCTTTCTCATCGACCAAATCGCTGCAATACATCGGTCTATGCCCAAATATAACAACCCAAGGGCGCTTCGATCTGAAAAGTTAAAATAGACTTTATTCCCATGCACATAGAACTCACCCATGTAACCGAAAAAGCCGCGGCGAGTGTACTCGTAGCTGCAGTCGATATCGTTAGAGTTACTGCAGTACATCGGTCTGTGGCCGTATATGATTATCCACGGACGTTTCTGCCTGGAATTACGCTCTTATTATAATGGAGTAAGGTTGACTTTCACGTTACATGATTCGCATAACTTAGAATATTCAATTCAGTTATGGCAGTAGTAGTAATGGCATTTTAAAACTAGCTAAAATGAGTAAGAAAATTGTCGTGAGGAAACCAGTTAGGTCTCTGTATGGGCTTGAAATCTTTCAAGTCTAGAATGTCTTAAGTCATGTGTATTTTTAACCGACTTCAAAAAAAGGAGGAGGTTCTCAATTCGCCTGTATGTTTTTTTTTTATTATTTTTTTTATTATTTTTTTTTTTATTTTTTTTTTGTATCATGTTACGCGATTACTCCGCCAATTGTGGACCGATTTAAAAAATTATTTTTTTGTTTGAAAGGGTATACTCCAGAGGTGGTCCCATATAAATTTTATTCCTGAGGGTTTGATAGTTTGCCCGTAAAACTCTAAAAACCTTCCCTCCTAGCCATTGTAAATCGAATCGACAGATAAGTCTAAGACTCTTTATGCAATATGTCAAATTGACAATTTACTAATGCCAGGAACTCACGTGTCGCGAGACTTGACATAAAATGTATGCAGTTTTGGTAGTTAATGCCTTTAGACGCCGGTGGAGCCTAAGCATTATCTGTTTAGCATTATTTCTTTCTCTCTTTCAAGCTGATCTGATGATGGAGTCAAGAGCTGTTCCAGGGAACTCCTCAGAAAATAGGCTGATTGAGTTGAAACTCGGTTCGTAGATTAAGTATCATATAAAATTTTCTAAAATGGTGACAACAAGCTGATCTGATGATGGAGTCAAGAGCTGTTCCAGGGAACTCCTCAGACAATAGGCCGATTGAGTTGAAACTCGGTTCGTAGATTGAGTATTATCTAAAATTTTCAAAAATGGTGACAACGAGCTGATCTGATGATGGAGGGAACTCCTCAGATAATCGACCGATTTAGTGAAACTCGGTTTGTAGATCAAGTATCATCTAAAATTTTAAAATATAGTGACAGCGAGCTGATCTGATGATGGAGAACGGAACTCCTCAGTTAATAGGTTGATTGAGTTGAAACTCACTACATCGGTCAAGTTTCATCTACTAATTTGAAATATGATGACTGAGAGCTGATCCGATGATGGAGAACGGAACTCCTCAGAAAATAGGTTGATTGAAATGAAATTTTGTACTTACATCGGTGAGTTCAATCAGATCACGGTAATCCATTAAAAGCTTGTACTTGTTGATATTTAAAAAAAAACTTATTCTTATTTAGATTTTTATGGATGACTTATTGATTCCCTGAGTCACGCCGTGTGTAGTGTCGAACATTGAAGTCGGTTTTTCTTTTTAGTTATAAAACGTAATTATGTTTGACATGCTTCCCACAAAGTACTCTCAGATATCTTCCAAGAATCTGGAGTGAATTGATCTGAGATAATGTCTTCCGGGATGTGACTTGATGTGTATTTCTGCTGAGCTACGACCCTGATGTTCTTAAAAAGAGAGTTAATAGGCACCTTCTGGGTAGGCTCGCTCCATCGTAGACTTCATTCTTGCCTATGTAAGTTTCGAGGTCAAGTTACCGTACTCAAAGAGTTGTTTGATGGGCTACTTTAGTACATTTCAACCTATTTACTAAAGAACGACTTAAGCACCCATTTATATTTCTGAGTGCGGCAGTTAGAGAAACAGTTTTCGTTGATAATAGTTCTCTTGAAACTGTACAAATCCTATCTTTATAACCACACTAGTTAATATAGTACTGTATTATTTCATCTGTGGTATTACCAACTCCAGTACCACCAATAAGTACCTGTTCTCAGGCAGATTGGCCTTCTCCAGATCCGCCTTGAGCCACTCATACTGGTTCACAATAAGCTTGACTCCGTACTGCAGGAAGTAGTACACTTCGGTGGAGATGGACACGAAGTGCACCGGCCCGAGGTCGAACGAGTAGAACAGACTCGAGTCTGCACCTGGCATGCTGAAGCGGTTCGCGTAGTTGCTGAAGTTGCTGGAAATTAAAGGACTTATTACACTTTATTATTAGGTACCCTAAAAGCATCTAAACTTATTTAACGAGCCTCAATTTTGTTTGACTGGCTCCCCACTGGAGCTTGACTTTTTAGTTTTAAACTGGAACATGAAAAAAATGCTAGCCCCCAAACCGTGTTTATTGCCTTGATTCTTCACGATATTGTTTGCGCAAGAACAGGAGTAAAACTAGTTTTGAGACTATTCTAAGTGATCCCAGCGGTTGAAAATGCTTTCGGATTCATGCATTTTTTTTGCCACCTTGGTGGTTGTTTCACACATGTTTTCGAACTTATGAGTAGGTACGACTTGCCGCCGGTTTCCCCACGATGATGTATCAAGTTTTGAGAATACTGCATTGTGAAAATACATTTTTGAACAGAAAAATCGAAAGGGGTTAGTTTCCACTGGACCAGCAGTCCTACTTTATTATTATTATTTTTAATACACAGGCAGCTCTCAGAGCTGATGCGTGTATATCTTAGTCCTTGTCAGTGCGCTTTAAATATTTGTCCAGTCTATTCTTGAAAGAGTACTTCCTACTATTATTTATTTATTTAAACTAGCTACTGCGCGCAGTTTCGCCAGCGTAGTACCAAAATTTTGAATAGCCTATATGCTATTGCTGGTCACTATCCTATTCCAAGTTCATTTCAAGTTTAGGCGTGATTGAAACACAAACATACAAACATCTAAACAAACTCACAAACTTTCAGCTTTATTATATTAGTGGGATAGGGATGTTGGTACCACGCGAAGCTGAAAAATACTCACTAGGCCTGCTCATGGTTCCCGGGACATGTCATATACGGCACAGTGGCGGCCAGCGGTTGTATCTGCCGCATGAACTGGTCTCCGACCCTCGCTTCGTCCGTGTCCATATCGTACGCGAAGTCCCCGACGTGGAGGATCACGTCGAAGTGACCTCGCTCCGCTTCATCTTGCAAATATGCCATCGACTGTTGAAAGATTACAAGTCTAACTCCCTGTTCCCACCAAGCAGAACAAAACATGTATTCAACATGTTTTGCAGTGGAAGTTTACAGATTGCCAAGCCTTGGTCGGTAAAGGCTGAGGACAGTAGGTGGTTTGGTGGCCTTTACTTAAGTAGCCTTAGAAATCTTTGTTTGGATAACATTATAGTCTCCGCTAATCTTATCCAAACAAAGAATATATGGCTGTACCATTTTCAATAGTTTATCTATAAGTACCCTCAGGTAAAGTGGGGATAGGTATTCCACTTGCAGAAAACGAGGCCAGAAAGTGTGAAAGAAAGGTGCATCAGTTTGACTCCTAAATTAAAAGAAAACCTTGCATCAGTCAACAAAATTGAGATAAGGCAATCCAGAAAAATGTTTTTTTAATACGTTTTTGTATATTAAATTAGCCATTACCGAGAAAATCTGATAAGCTTTATCGAGGCTGGGGTTATCAAGACAGTCAAGGTGAAAGTTGTTTTTCAGCTAACCCAGAGTATCAGTAAAAGCATACTATATAACATTGTATTAGTGACTCTCAACACTAGCAGAAACATGTCCTACAAAACAAACCCTAATGTAATCTTAACATCCTGTTTATCTGTGACTAATGGTTTGATTTAAAATACACATTTAAATAGAATACATGTAGATTGTAGGCAGATTGATGAATTAGCCATTTCATGACATGCCTAGGCATAGCGTTCAACGACGCCATTTGACAATCTGCTTTCCTATACATATCATGATATGGCTAATTCAACACCCGCCATATCGTTCAATGTTTAATGTTTAGGAACATTTACTTAGATCGAAATTAGTTGGTTATGGCGGCGATGGGCTTGCAACCTGTCACGTATGGAATACTAACTTCTGCAAGATGTGGGCATGTATCAAATATGTATTTGTACATGCCTCTGACTACCCCCTTACATCTTCAAAGGATCTGGAATATAAAGATCTGAGAGAATGTCTACCGCGCCTTGGGGATACAGTCGTGACCCTGTTTTTTTTTTTTTTTTAGTTGGTTATGTTAGGTTAGTGAAAAATATACGCGCAGCGGCCTCTGAAGCGCCAGAACTGTAATATTCCGTTATAAATTTGTTAAATTTTACGATCTGCCTAGGTAACACAAAAATCACAGTAGACCACGTTGACTTGTGTGAGATCTTTCCTGTGGAGTGGAATAAGGCTGGGTAAGAATATTCTGAATAATCATCAAATACAACGCATGATAAAAAGTTGCCTAAAGAAGTTTTTTAGTTCTCTAGATGAAGAAAACCAAGTTATTTAGTGGCCAAAAATGCTGTCAGTTTTTAGGCCGTCATAATACGTCATAGCTTAACGACCGGGACCGACAACTTAATGTGCACTCCGTGGCATAGAAGCGCTCAGTAAGAAAATCATGAGGTAAATTGAAAGGCGCTAAGTTATATTTTCCTACTCACATGCGCATTCTCGCTGCCCATATCTCCGTAGATGGCGGCCCGCACCGGCCAGTTCTCGCCGGCCGGCGGCGTCTTGAACGAGAACAGCTCCGACCAGCCATTGTCTGAGCCCGCGTGGTATACTGTAACATTTACTTGCGTCAATATTCGTCGCAAGAGAAGAGCCACATTGAGGCGCACTTCAATCTTTCAACAAACTGCATGGCGAATCATTCTTAGCGGAAAGTAAGTAAGTTCGTATGAGTCAGTGGCCAACTCTGGTGACAGAGTTTTTAGGCCGCCTTGAGGCCTCCGTCATGGCTTAACGACTTAAATAGCCGGGACCGACAATTTAACGTGCCCTCCGAAGCACGGAAGCGCTCAGATGAAAATGCCACTGGCGGTCACCCATCCACTTGCAGACCGTTTCGAACGTTGCTTAACTTCGACGATCTATCAAGAACGACTAAGCAAGCACGACCACGAGCGCTTCGGAACGCATCCGCGACGAAACCGTTCCGATGCTCAACCGTCCCCAACCAATCGCAGTACAGGGCAGCGATTCCGACTTCACCGGAATGCATTCGGTTCGGAATAGGTCAGCTGTTCAACCGAACGTCAGTTTTGGATCAATGCCTGCACTGTGATTGGATGCGGTCGGTTGTACTGACCGATCTCGACCCGAATGCATTCCGCTGAAGTATGAATCGCAGTGGAGGTTCGAAAGAACTAAAGACACAAGCACAAGTATATCATTGTAACAATTCTATTTTTTTTTATGATGAATGGGTCGGCTCTTGATCTCGAAACTAACATAGGCAAGAATGAGGTCTACGATGAAGCGAGCCTACCCAGAAGGTGCCTAATAACTCTCTTCTTGAAAACAACAGGGTCATAGCGCAGCGGAAATACAGACGCGGGAAGCTGATTCCAAATTTTTGCAGTGTCAAATTTCCAAATTTCTGTTGTACGCTAATGGAATGAGAAGGTAGATATAATGGATTTCAGAATCATTGATTACATATTGTCACATGTACAGTCAGCGTCACCAATGTAACCTCCCTAATAGGCAAGAGGGGGTTACCAGTTGGTGATGCTAACTGTACATATTGTTACGTGCTGGGGTTCGTCGATTCTGAAGATAAACACTAGGTATAACTTTCGAAACTTTATTACACACTAATTTACTCAAAACACACTTTAAAGTTATGAACAGTCGCACTGAATATCACTGGTCACTATTCACTCAAGTTAACACTCTCGTAATTCACAGAGAACTCATTTGTGACGCGCAAATCGCCCGTTTATATACCCCACAGAAACGCCTAGAACGTTCACCGTGGGAACTCTCTACAAATAAACAGGAAGCTTCTATAAATAAACAACAACACGTGACAAGCGACCTTGAACCTTATACACTTGTAATAAGGTCGCTTGTCAGTAGCGCCCAACAAATATGAACCTTAAGTCCAGGTATTACGATCCAATTGTTAATTCGGTATGTCTAAGCGAGAATGTTCGTGGCATCTATCCTGCGCGCGATTCTTCTAGAACGTTCGAGTGCTTGTTCGTTACACTGCCCCCTCCTTAGACATGCTCGTCCCGAGCATCACCGTTGCTACCACCGGGCGATGTGTACCACCTTGGATGAGGCACATATCCAGTCCGCAATTTCGGAGATCTTCCTCTTCGACAACCTGTAGTTTGTAACCAGTCCGACGCACCTTCCTTGAAACCACTTGTGTCCAAACCTCGGTCGCATCTGACTCCTATGTTCCTGCCAGACTGCAACCATCTTTCCTTCTGAGCCTTCTTCATTGCATCATCCCTCCAGGACTCCAAAGGTTTCGCATACTTCCACGTCGTATCCCTCGACTCCTGCTTGACGAAATGTCCATCAGCCTCATAGCGAGGTCTCCACGAGATTGCGCCTGCATTGTCGTAGGCCTTCGCGCTACGGTGTGGTTTGAAGTGGTAGTTCTTGAATTGCTCGTTTCCCTTGTCTTGAGCATCCGTCCAAGCCTCGTACTCCTTGGTCAGCTGCTTCAGACGTTCCGCCAATTTCTCGAGTCTAGCCATGTGCGAGTCTTTCTGCGGACAATTAAGTTGCAGGTGGCCTTTTTTTCCACAGGAGTAACATCTGGGTCCGCGCAATGGTGGTACTACGACCTCTCTAAGTCGATGAACGCGATGGTCCTGTCTCACTGCCTCTACTTCCAATGCATGGGCTAAGGCGTCCTTGAGTGTTTCATGGTGCCCAAGTCTCACAGCAGCCCTGACTTCAAGGTCACGAATCCCGTCGATAAATGTTTGCACTAGGTTCCCATTAATGAGCGCAGGTACAGACTGGTATGCTTTTCGGACCAGCTTTTCAACTTCCAGGGCCCATTGTTGTAGGTTTTCACCATTGCGTTGTACACGATCCTTAAGTTGTGCACGAAACACGTGCTCCAGGTGGGCGTCACCATATCTAGCTTCCAATGCCTCAAGTAGTTGTTCATAAGTCACTTCTTGCCCGAGAGCTTCTAGAACAGTCAAAGCCTGATCTCGAAGGCCTAAGGTGAGTGCAGTCATAGCTTGAGCCTTATTCCATCCATTCGCCTTCATCACGGCCTCAAACTGTATCTTGTAGGCCGACCACGAAGATGTCCCGTCGAATGGTGGTACCTTGAATCCACGTATTGAAGGTGCGGCAGCTGTAGAAATTACAGCCGCGTCTCCATCTTTGAGATTACCTAAAGCCTTCTTCACATCAGCAACCTGAGTTTTCACCTCATCAATCCGAGTTTCAGCTTCAGTGAGGCGTTCTCCATGTTGATGAACTTGATCCTTCATCATCTTGAGCTCCTTGTTGAACGTCGCGTGAAGATCTTTCATGAGGATCATCTGTTCTTCCTGTCGGCTGGCCTGCTCCTTTTTGTCGCGCTGTAACTGTTCTTCTAAGCGACGGGCCTGTTCCTCCTGTCGGCGGGCCTGCTCCTCTTTGTCGCGCTGTAGTTGTTCTTGTAAGCGACGCGACTGCTCTTGAAGCATCGCCATCAAGGCTGCAAAGTCTGGAGCTGCAGGCCCTGAAGTCGCGGTGGAAGGGCCGGCTTCCATTGCTATCAGCTGACCACCCGACGATTGCTGCGAAGTATCTCCAAATCGTCTCTGATCCGTCTCTTGCTGACGCTGACTCCTAGTACGGATACCTTCCGTGTCCTCCTTTGGTAGAATCGGCATGATTTATCGCACTTCTGACACCAATTGTTACGTGCTGGGGTTCGTCGATTCTGAAGATAAACACTAGGTATAACTTTCGAAACTTTATTACACACTAATTTACTCAAAACACACTTTAAAGTTATGAACAGTCGCACTGAATATCACTGGTCACTATTCACTCAAGTTAACACTCTCGTAATTCACAGAGAACTCATTTGTGACGCGCAAATCGCCCGTTTATATACCCCACAGAAACGCCTAGAACGTTCACCGTGGGAACTCTCTACAAATAAACAGGAAGCTTCTATAAATAAACAACAACACGTGACAAGCGACCTTGAACCTTATACACTTGTAATAAGGTCGCTTGTCAGTAGCGCCCAACAAATATGAACCTTAAGTCCAGGTATTACGATCCAATTGTTAATTCGGTATGTCTAAGCGAGAATGTTCGTGGCATCTATCCTGCGCGCGATTCTTCTAGAACGTTCGAGTGCTTGTTCGTTACAATATTATACTTTGGCTTAATAAAAATAGATTTTTTTTACATGTTCAGTGTCCAGCTAAGATTGTCAGTAAGCATATACAAAACTTACTATATTTAGTATTGAACTTGAGGTTCTTCAGGGTTACCCGATGGATCCACTGCCGCCTGTGCTCCTTCCCTCCATCCACGAATAGCTTGGCGTTGCCCTTCACCTTCCGATCCATGACGTCCACTCCATACTCAACCACTGACTGATCGGTGTAGTTGAAAGTGGACCATGTGATTACAATGTTGTTGGTCTTCTCTGCAGATATTTTACAAAGAGATGAATGAATCTTCTGATTACAAACATACACACTCACACATTGATAAATATGATATGAGAAGAATTTTGTATAATAAAGTTGTTAATAAGAACTTGTGTTTATGAAATATCAGAAATTATCTATTCTCATGTTAAAACATACAAAAAAAAAACGTAAACAGGGTCACGACTGTATCCCCAAGGCGCGGTAGACATTCTCTCAGATCTTTATATTCCAGATCCTTAACATACAAAAGCATATAAATAAACGAATTACATATAATTGATGATATTTTATTTTATACATTTTATAAATCTTAATAATAATCATTTGCTATTGATCCAAGATCACTGTTTACCCATAATAATACAAACTATGATAACTTATTTATGATCTTAGTAAAGTACCTAGTACTTAACTTACTAAGATAATTTAAACTTGTTTTGTTTTTATTTTATGATTTCCAACACTTCAAAATAAATTAATTTAACAAATAAATTATGGAACACATTGATTGCAACGAATATTTACATTTAAAACATAACATGAATTATTTTGTTAAATATTTAAAGAGAATATAAAATATTTAATTGTCACTGACATTCTTCTTAAAAACAGTTTTGTATAACTGGGGCGTTTTTAAAATCTGTGGTATTATCACCAGAATTACTTACTTTTTCTAATTTTCGATATCTATTTTTAAAAGCAGTGCTTCGGATGGACTCTTAATATGTTTCTAATTAAGCGGGCTAAGTACTTTTAAATTTCATTAGCTCTCTAAGTCCTATAAAAAGAGGTCTAAAAGTAGAATTCATTTTACAATTTTTTAATTTGAGTATTCATGTACGGTTTTCAATTGACAGAGCGTATCGGAACAAACTATAAGTAAAGCTTATACTACGGATTTCCTCCATCCAGACCCACGAGTTTTTGAAACCTGTAATTTTCTAGTATGTCTACATTTTATAATCTGTTAAAAAATACGGGTGTTCTTTTCATCAAAATTAACCCCTGTTCTTTACTGTCCTAACAACAAAACGCAACTACAATAGAAAAGGCAATGACGAAAAAAAATACCTCGCACTGTATAAAATTTTGCTGGCTGCAAACAAATATGAACTTTACAGTAATCAATTAATCATTGCAAGTCCTGATAAACTACTTATTTTTGAAATACAATGGAAATGTTTTTATTTACAATATTGTACATTCATTGTCAAGGTAGGTACTTGCAACAATAATAAATTGCAAAACAATAGCATTAGTTTGACAAAACTAAACATTAAACGGTAGGTACCTTCCTTTTAGAATAATTTTATACTATTTAGCTAATATAATGGTTGAACAAAGCAGGAAAACCTTATCATTCAACCGCATATAAACTACTTTGACTAACATAATTATCCATAATCAATTTGTTACAGACAATCATTTAGAGTCGGTACTGTTCCGCATATTTAATAAAATTCTGTATTTCTTTTTTGGAACTCTTTAGGAAGGTGGAAGTTATACTCGTACCTAAAGGTCAGGACCCTCAGCATTAAGGAATATGATACAAGGAGGAGGAGGAACTCTTTTTACAGGATTTACCAACATTATTTTATTTTTATACAGAGTCCTGCCTACAGGACTAGGGAATTAGCTGTCTATTCCAACAGCAGAAAAAACTGCATATTTTCTCTATAAAATTATCAGAAGTAAACACATTGATTTATATAAGGGACACCTTAATGTTTCTGCCATTACGTCTATGATTATTTTACACTCTTGTTTCCTGCAAGCTTGAAAATCATCCGATGATTTTATTTTTACAATGTAGTACTCACCACCAAAGGCGATGTGAATTTGCTCCGGCTGGCAATAGGAACAGTCGTAGTGAGGGCCCGGCGCGGGAGACTTGGCCCAGGCAATTCCTATCATCAACAAAATTACAAGGAACTTCATTTTACACAGCTATACAGCTCGATGCTTCGACAGCGTCTAACCAAATGAGTGGGCAGCGGATGAATAAATCCTACTGATAATAACCCTGTAGAACGAATTATTATTGTTGTTGCTAGCGGTCTTTGTTCTACGTTTCACACACACAGTTATAAAAGTATTCTAAACAATTATACACAGTAAATTAGATTTACTTTGCAGTTATCTAAGAAATGAACAAATTGAGCACTGATTCAATGGGGCGCCATGCCATTGAGGATACAAATGAAACAAATCAATGGAAAAATCAATAAATCAAAGAATGTACAAAAATTAGTATTTATTTTACAAGTTTTACAACGAACAAATCAATCAATCATCACAAAATCAAATCACCCGCCCCGATTCGCTCGTTTACAATTTGCAAAACAAACAACGCAACGCAAAGGAAAACAATTTTAGAAACTGACATGTTATTGTCAATGTCATTAATACTTTACTAGGAGACACAGTAAGTCTCGGACGAACGATCGAAGGAGTAAATAAAGCATGAAGAGTAATTTTTTTTCTGTGGATGGAGCTCAGAGGTGTTCTCAACGAGTAGTCTCAAAACACGTATGGTGGTTGTTCAGTGATTACGGTTTACCAAGGGCATAAAATACAGATATTCAAGAGCTACAGTTTTCATTAAAGTATCTATCTAGGTATCTAATCCGCCCGGTTGCACCCACTGCTGGGTAGACTACCTAATTTGTGTGGGTAGATAATAAGCCATCTCTATCGCCACTCTGCTCGTCCAGTCCTTTCCCACGCTTTTTTCTGGTAAGTAACCTTTTCACCGCCTATTATCATTAAATATTATTCTAGCTAGACCATACCTACCTTCTTTTCTTATTATACCTACAAGTTATACCTAACAGTGGCGTACTAGGTAGCCAAAGGCCCTGGTGCAAAATAAACTGGGGCCCTAACTGGACGGTTTAGGTTTTATCAAATCAAAATCAGTTAGTCACAAAATACAGCAGTTTTTATTTTTAAAATAATCAAACCTATAGTTTCCTACCCTCATGAAGTCATGAGCACCTAAGAACAAAACCTTCCAAACTCAAGAGTCCGAGGGCCACTTGAGCTTGGGGGGGGGGGGGGGCCGGTGCACTGCACCGCCTAGTACTCCATTAGCTACGCCACTGATATCTTAGTGCTAACTTAAGGTGTATTTACACGATGCGATTTTAATCCATACGATATCGTATCGCACGGCAATTCTTCACGTGTAAACGCTCATCGTATGTGATTTGTAATAGCTAGCGACGCTTGTTCGCACGTTCTATGGGCGAGGCTTAGCAAATTGTACGAAGAATCGCATCATGTAAATGCGCCCTTAGTCCAGGGTAGGTAAATGAAACAATTTAATGTAAGTATCAACAACTGTAATTCGTTGTAAGTACCTACGTATTTATAAAATAACATAAAACTCAGCTCGCTGCTATGCCCTCAACTATTCTTTGTCTAGAATAAACCCTAGATTTAACATGGCGTAAAATATTTAAACGATAGATTATGTGTGGGGTAGGCATAGTCACCTCATAAACGTCATAAAGTATTACAAGTAAGTTGTGTAACATAACAACAATGTCCTATACCTAAACAAATTAATTAAATACCTATCTACCTAAGTATTATTATTAAAGTACTTTTCACGTAGGAACGGTTCCGTGACTATGTTAATATCTGAAATAATTAAATAGGAAATAGACAAAATCCTTTTTTATTGAAATTGTATCTTTTAGTATTAAAACTAGATTTCATTTATTTCAAAATGTTTCAATGTTTTCCAGCGTAAAACGTAGGTATGTGTCAGCGATACGTTCCTACGTGAAAAATACTATAGTGGGATAAACAATCGAACTACTTCAACAATTAATAAAAGGAAGTAGGTATCATACCTACTAAATCTTTTCTACCTACCTAATTATTGCGCAGTCAATTCCTAAAAAGAAATATGTTTTTTTTTAATCATATAATCTGGCCTACGCGTGCTGCGTCGTCAGTGTCTGTATTAAAAAAATAGCACATATTTTTTGGAGTTGACTGCACCTAAAATATAAAATTAGTCTACTTATCTAAGTATAACGTTTTGTACTTCATACGGTAAACAAAATGCATGATTTTATCATATTGATTGAGTAAGGCACTACGGAATGAGTAACTTTTAAAAAATCCTGATGCCCTCTCAATAGCGAAGGAACACTTTACAGTTTGATTTTATTTTACTTTAGTGCACTTGGAAGTCATTTAAGTACGAAGAGTAATCAAAGCCAGTTCCATTAAGTAAGTCACATATCAAAACTGGTTTCTCCTTCACTTTGTCGTATTTTTCCCGATCTACATTTTGCCGTTTGGCCTAAGCTAACCTCCCCTTCACTCCGCAATGGTAGAATCCCCATAGACTGAAAATCACTGCTGTACTTTGAAGATGAACTGCATTCTGATAGCGAAGGCACCCTCTTTCGCAGCCTCTTCATCTTAATCTCCCCCAAGCTGCTGAGCTCTGACGACGAGTTATCAGCGTCAATCGAGCTGGAACTAACAGTAGTTTTTATATAAGTCTTATTTTTTGATTTATTTTTTGCACTCTTTACTGAGGAAGTTCGACTGTTGGCTTCGAGATTCGAGATCACTTCTTGAGAGTTTTGCGGAAGGCGTAAGCTGAACCTCGGGGATGACAAGTTAACGGATATATCATCAGCTTCGTTGGCGACGTCAATTCTGGGCTCATCATCAGTCACAAGTATGATCGGGCTGGTTTGTTGTTGAACTGGGACCGACAGATAGAACGGAGAGGTGGTTCTATTTTTTGTTCGCGTAGGTGATGTCATAACGCTCTTGACATGTGCAGGTGATGTTTGAGTATTTTTTTGTACAGCTGACACGTTCTTTTTTGTATCATCTTTGTTTTCATTGGAAGTAGATGGCTTACTGATATTCTTTTCCAACAGATCACCGTACTCGTCAATAATCAATTTCTTTATGAAATCCTTTTCCATTTCAAACATCTTTTCAACTTCTCGTCGTGGATCTATCGAGGGCCACAGATCATTGTGTATGGTAGGTTGAAGGCTTGGCCTATCTCTTCTAGGAGATGTTTGTGTTTCTTTTGGAGATATTTTGTCTGTGGTCCCACTTTGTGTCCCAGTGTCTTGCATGTCGATGGAGTGTATAAATTCGAAGATATCTACAGAATCTTTAAAAGATAAATTTGATTTTGTAACGGTTGTGTTTTTGTTGGGTTTTGAGGGTCCCGGTTTAGATTTGTTTACATTATTATCTTCATCACTAGAAGAAACAGAGCCGACCTTTGAAGGGCCTAAATTGACTGAAATATTAAGATCTAATGCGGCATCATCAGTTTGTTGTGAATTACCAGATTTACCGCTGTGATCAGACTTCTCATCTTCAAAATCATCAGCATAACTTTCATTATCATTATTACTCTTACTGGACACGGTAGGTGAAATCACAGGTTCAGAGTTTTTCTTTAAGTTTTTCGATAACGTCTCACTAACACTTTTTTCTATGTCTATCACTTCTTGGAGTAAATTTTCATCTGAAGTTGTAAGTATTTTAGGACTGCTTTTGAGTCTACGTTTTTTAGGACTTTCTTGATTAAAGGAATTCTCTCTGCTACTTAAGATTTTATCAAGAATGGGGCTCAGAGGGATATCGTTCTTATTAGGAAGATCTAGTATCTCTCTTTCGATATCACTAGCCTTTACGCCACCTATTGTTAGCTGCGAATAAGGAATATACGCAGCGTTATTTAATGTTGAGGGAATTTTGGTCTTTTTTGGGGAAGAATTTCTGTTTACTAGCTTATGGGGATGCGGCATCGTTTTTTTAGAACCAGATGAACCATATACTATATTCAGTTTTTTCTTCCATTCGTCTAAGTTCAATCCCGGACGTTTTCCTTGATCATTCTTGTGTGCCGTATTATTTTTATTGCGACTTCGAGCAGAAGTCTTTGGGGAGTTCCTTATTGTCGATATTATTCTTTTTTGTGTATTCAGTTTAACTTGAGCATCAGAGCTAATATTATTAGCAGATCCGCTACTATCACACGTGGACATTTTAGATACCTTCCTTATAGTTTTATTTGAATTAATTTGAGAATATTCCGTAAGTTTAGGTATATTTACAGATGCTTCTCGTGGTACGGTTTCATGCCGTAAAGCAACGACAGACACGTTGCTCTTAGCTGTGTTCATTTCCTTCACATCTTCACTATTAGGTATAATATCTAATTGTAAAACTTTTTGTTCCTTAAGTTCACTTCGAATATTTATTCGAGGCATGTCTTGAACTTGTAGTTTTCGAGGACTCTCCTTCACCTCTGGTTCAATATGTTTAAAACAGAATTCATTATAAGCTACTGTGGGCGCCTTGTAGACCTTACCATTATTTAGTTTTTCATTGTTACTGCTATCCTTATTATTATCTTTAATTTGAATTATCCTAGTCCGCGATATTCCTAAGTTTCTATTTAAAACTGGCTTGGTAATCGTCGTATTCACCTGGGCGGGAGTGTTCATCACTTTCGGTCTCTGGGTATTAGCTGTTTTTATTCCGCGTACATCATTGCGTGGTTTGATCTCGGGTACGTTTTGTGTTTCAACAATTTTGTGTCCGTGGAATTTGGCATTGACGACTTCCTCGATGTGAACCTTTTCGTTGAATTCTTCGTCGAGCGGAGTGGGCGCTGTTTTGTGTTGAACTCCAGGCTCGTGGAACTTGGAGAGTTCTCCCGAGAGCAGCTTTAGGTCGTCTGCAGTGGACTGCAGCATGTCGTGCAGCTTCCTCAGGATGATTTCGTCCTCGGGCCTGAGCGCCGGTTCAGGGTTCCAGAGTTCGTCGTCTATGATGTTGACCATTTCGAACTGCCTGCTGCTCTCAACCTGGAAACATTAGGCAATTTATTTAGATTACTGATCATTAATATTTCACTATTTATAAATTATAAAACGCACTTTTACAACATCAATTGAAATGAAAAGCTTTAGTGTAGTAGATATTTACCAAATATCGATCGACTGGGTAGCGGAGGGGGCCTGCCCTCATCTGTTCGTCAGACACAGAGGTTCCGGCATCCTCTCGCTCGGCCCGTTGTTCCGATCTGAGGACAAATTTAAAAAAGTTTCATAAACCTTTAAACTTATTTGTCACCGTAGTAATTTCAAGGGTTGTGACTGGTATAACAACTACCTACAGCAATTAGTTTGTTCAGTCTCTCAAAACAGATAAAATATAGACTGTACCTATTCAAAGGTTGCCTGGAAGAAATCGCTTTCAGCGATAAGGCCGCCCGTTGTACTAAGAACTGAACTTGTAATTGTTATAAATGTTTTGTTTTTGTTAATTTCTTGGTGTACAATAAAGTGTTCATTCATTCATTCATAAACTGGCTGAACTAAGATAGGTCCGTTTGCACCTAGCCTAGCTAATCTATCCATGTCAAACAACCTAAGTAATAATAAAACCTATTATTTAAATTATGGCTGCTAAAAACGGTATCCTTTCTTTTTATTTTAACTCTAACTTTAACAGGTCAATACGATATAGATTTTATCTTGTTGTTCAGTAATTTTTTTTCTAAATTAATGGCCATATTAAAATCACCTAGATCTCATTTTATAGTGCATTCATACCGCAATTAAAAATCAGCTCAATTTCCCAGCTGGATTATTACAAATATCCGCTTTGTTGCTCAAAATTAGACATCCGAGCCAAGCCACACTTTTCAATGACAGAGATTATGAATTAGCGAATAATAACGGATATTGTAGGATAGGTGTAGGTAAATAAAATAACTGTTTATACAAAATCACATCAATTGTATTTCACCAACGTGTACATGAACGTCTTATCGAAGCATTTCACTTGCTGCTTACAGTAAGAAAGAGACACAATAGTCTCAAAAAATGATTTCCGTGTCATTATCGACGTCTACAAACAAGCCTAAGGGTAAAGGCGGACTAACACTCGATATGTTAAATGTACGGTATTTGTGCAGTAGTGGTTCTATAAGAGTACCCTGAGAAACACTGTTTGAATTTCTGCTTAAAATGACTTTAATGTTATCTTTTAAAGGGGTTAAGCAACACATAGAAGCTTATTTATTACAGCTTTAATCTCTAAATAATAATATGCAACCTTTTTAAAAGAGTTTCACGATATTAGGAGATAAGTAAACATATGAAATGCTTCATAAACGTCATAACTTTACATACCACGCACATTTAACATATCAAAGTAATAAAAAATAACGCACTCTTTGTGCTCACAATTACCTTTGCCACTTTCGGCGAATATTAATTACATCTGCCAAGCCCCCACATGGGCGATCCATCGATAACACTAAATTGCATCAATTTCGAATCTATCAGAAAACGACATCAAGTAGCAAACTTTAAAAAATTAAACAATTATTTCATCGACTTGAATAAATCACAATTCTACTGAATATTATTAAAAGTTAAAACACAGTCGAAATAGATCAAGCTGAATAAATAAAGCAAATGACCAAGCTTAATAGTAGGTACAGGCTAATAAGTGAAACAGAAAATATTTTAGATTACCTTCAAACTATGAAATTATTACAATTCGAAAAGAAACATCAAATAGTTTTAAACAACAAGGCTCAAATCACATCCACTAATACTGGGCCAAAGGCCGACCTTGTGCCAGCCTCGAAACCGCTACCTAAAAGTTATTTACAAGTTGAAAAAAGTATATACAAAGTAGGTACCTATGTATTTACACAAATATAAATAAATAATAGACATCTCAATTTAATTGAATGTACTAATATGAAGTTTAAAGACAAAACCTTTCGTCTTGAATAACACGCTAATGTAATTTTTGTAGATACAATCGAACCAATGTATTAGGTACACAACACTACACAAGATTACAGTAAAAATTTAAATTCTTCTTGCTTTTCACAAATGCGGGTAATTCAATCGTACAAGCAAGATAATCGAACTACCCGCATTCGTAAAGAAGATTATCTTACACGAAGAATCGATCAGATCGTATCAAAATCCTAAACGGCCGTAGTCTGATAGCCTTCGAAATTGACATAAACTACGAATCGTTTATTAATATGCCATAATAATGTTAATTATACAATGATTACTTCACTTTATACAAATAGCAGCGAGTTTTAAGAGTTCCTATAACGGCCGCGTGGACGCGGTTCTGACAATTTGACATTTCACAAAATGACTAGTTACGTACGCCCTCAAGTGCCAAGCGACCTCGCTAATACTGGGTCGCGCCGACCGACGCGCGCGTCGCAGGCCGCGCCCCGCGGGCGAGGGCTGCGGCGCGCGCGACACAAACCTAACAACATCACTTAATTATCAACTCAAGCAGCACATCCAAATATGTGCATCAAAACGAGAATTTAGAATTTTCATTTGACAATTTCAACGAAATAACAAAAACAATAAACAATCTCAACCGGGCCGAATGTGTCGTCGAACGTATACAGTAACGGAACTCGATCCACTCTGAATAAATCGCTTCATAATAAAACAACAACTACGCGCACGCGCCGAATGTTGGGTGCTTCACCGTCTGTACAAGGTGCGTGCGCTTCCAAAACTACATCTTTACAGTCAGTACTTTCGTCTACGTAAATGTCATGATCATATTAATATAAATCGCATAATACTCGTACAGTAGGTATATAAGAATCACATTAAATAAATGCCATGTTCACTATGGTTCGGGACCTACGGGTAACTAAGAAAATGGCATCCGAAGAAATCCAGCATGAAAGAGGCGCGAGCTCCAGGCGAGCTCCGCCTCGGATCTCTCCACGAAAGACCGCGCGTACTTAACGCTTCGGTACGGTAAAAAAATCCTCAAAAACGGATATGTACTATATTTCAGAATAATCATAGCGCGAATGCGCCTAATCGCTAACTCGCCAGAATAAATAAGAATCCGTCGCATCGAATCCGGCTCTCAGGCCACAGAGCCCGCCGTCGCGCGGCGGACTAAAGATACAAGTTAACTATTTACACGATATCTATATACAAGTGATCTCTGTGTGGGCGACGCGCCGCGCCGCCCGCCGCGGAGCCGCTCGCGCGGCCGCATGCCGCGGCACCGCCTCCCGCGCTCGCGCGCCGAGAGGGACAAAAGGAACAATCGGCTCTTCGCCGAGCGCCCTAGGTCTCCCGCTCTTTCTTCGGCTTGAACTCCTCGCCGAGGATCGTGGCGATCTCCCCTTGCATGAACGCCCACGGGACGGTCGAGTTGGCCAACGGGCACTTCTCTCCGCTCGGACAGTAAACCTGAAAACGACAACACGATTACGATCGATGCTCCCGATGAAAAAGTACGACAGCGAAGTGTAAATATCAAAGAGATCGGATATAGTGGATCGGATGCTCACCTCTGATCCTTGCTGTCTCTTGATGGAGTCCCGGGAGCAGGGGAAGCAGAACTTGTGGTGCGGCTGGCTGGGGCACTGCACGAAGTGCGTGTCCTCGAGGCGCTCCTGGCACAGCGTGCACTTGAGCAGCGGCGCGCCAGGCGGCGCTGTCGCGTCAGCACCCTCACCCGCCTCGGTGGACGACACCGACGTCGTCGACGACACGTGCCGGGAGCCCGACGACCGCCGCCCGCCGTTCGACCCTGTCGGACGTGAGACCAATTGTTAGCTACCGTCTGCCAAGCGCCATGCGGCGGGGGATCGCATCTAGTAGGGTAAGGGGGTACGTTCGTGAGACGATTCAGCAGACTGTAGCCGGACAGGAGCGGGGCGCAAGCGGTCGTCGGGCGCCGCGCGGCATCGGACGCCCGCCCGAGTCCGACCCGTCGGTTCGCGCGATACGAGCACCGTTACTTCGACTCGATGTCCCGATTGCGGGTACGGAAAGCGACGACTCTCCGTTAACCGATCCCGCATCGCACTCATCGTTACACTGATATGAATTAGGTACTAGGCATAGCGCCAAGCGATCGAGGTCTTCGTCTAGCCGAAAGCGGGTCCTTCTTGCGTTGGGTTCCTTGAAAATCACTAATTTACTGAATTCCGATGACCGCTTCTAGGGTCTCGAGGATAGAATGCACTGAATTATTTTCGACTGCAATGTTTCTAGCGAGATGAACTGCGGCGGCCGCCTACCTGAGGAGTTGGGCGAGTGCTGGCTGGAGCGGCTGGCGGAGCGCTGC
Source organism: Epirrhoe alternata (assembly GCA_963565295.1). Taxonomy (NCBI): domain Eukaryota; kingdom Metazoa; phylum Arthropoda; class Insecta; order Lepidoptera; family Geometridae; genus Epirrhoe; species Epirrhoe alternata. The sequence goes on along the minus strand of OY751385.1, from coordinate 12,762,184 downwards.
GGCGGCGGCTGCGGAGGCGAGCCGCCGGCCGAGCGCGGGGACCCCGGGGGCAGCGTGTCGGCCACAGACATCAGCGCGGCCATGGGAGACGGACCCGCGCCCGTGCCTGCAGCCGGAGGGGAACCTGCCGCACGACCAAGTGGGGACCCGGCCGAGCCGTTCGTCAGCGGCGCTGGGCTGTACCCTGCAATCGGATATCATTCTGAATAAATACACAGTGGGGTCACTTAAGCCGATATGAGGAAAAGTGAGATTGAAAGTCAGTATCAGGTATCGTAACGTAGTGGATTGAGTGAGAACGATAAACGGACGCTGGCCGAACTGTGAGCAGTTTGATGAGCAAGAGTATACTAACGTGAAAAAATGGTGATGGAAACCGTTTTTCAGTCTGCCTCGCAGGCAAGAAGCTACAGCAGCATTCTATGCACAAGATTGCGCTGATATGTGATTGAGTATCGATCTAGATCTAAAGGCCGAGTCCGGCTTGAGAATAGTTTTTGGCACAGGATGTTTACGCAGCGGCATCGATCGCTCGCTTAACCGCCTTCGTCGCACGCATCGAAGTCCCGCGACATCGTTTCCATTTGTCCGAATAACCTCACGCTGAATGTCGGATGACACATCGTTTGCGGTGGACCGACGGATAGTAAACACACACGTCCACACACGCATCTAAAGTCTTATAAATAGCATTGTGTGCTAATGCGCTACGTAGCGAGTGTGATGTGTCACAGGCGCTCGGGCTGGCCTCTCGCCCCAACTGCTGCAGCAGACGGGTAGGTAAGTATAATAATTGAATTGATACGAGTGGAACAGGCGAGTGTGCAATCGACTCGTATCGCCAGCGCTACGAGCGGATGCTACGCGACGTTGCCAAACCGCACGCGATATGGGTCCCGTATGTGTACGCGGTTAGTCGGTCGTTGCTATGTTATGAAATCGTTATTGCGACGAACTCCCACTTCCAAGATGTTATAAATTAAAACATTCAGTCGTACAAAATATATGCTGTTAACAAAAATAGTAAGATCTAATGGAAATGTGTCGATATTTGTTTTTACCCGGCTGATTGACAAGGTCATTTCCCATTCCCACCCAAATCATAGTGGGGTAGGAACCTACGGTTTTCAATTGCCTTTGTTTGGTTCTAGTGTTGATATTAGTGATGTTCTGCAGTGGGAGAAGAACGGCTAAATAATAATAATATTAGTGATACTGAAAACGGTTTTTGTAAATAGATTATTGACGAAATATACGTTTACGTTACGTTTCAGCCTTACAGCACTGACTGTAGAAAATGAAGGTAAACATTGATTGTTGTTCATTAGAATAACGTGCTTATGGCGTGATTTATGGTCGGGTGGTTCTGTTGTTGGCGCGAAGGCACGGCCCATATTGCGGTGGTGACGTCACGCAGTGACCTTTTTGGCCGGCGGCTCGTGGCGGGCGCCGCGGCCGCGCTGCACACACGCCAGCGGAATGTGGTCGAACGACTCTGCCAAGCGTAGGCAGGCGCTATATTTTTTCGCTTAATGTTCTACCTACATACGTACGCGAGCGAAAATGTCGTCACGCGACGTTGCCACACCAGCACCGTCCCGCTCGCTGTCGTGCATGCATTCACGAAGCGACATTCACATTACGTGGGTGTTTGTACGTAGCGAGTCTGTGTGCGAGAGGCCGCGGGCTCGCTTTCGAGAACGCTCAACCAGTCGAACCGGTTTCGTATTTATGGACTGAGTTAATGCATCTACCTAGATATGAATCCCGAGGCGAACGCTTGCGCAAAACAACGACACTTGGATGTCTGAGCACGTTCATGTTCTTTTACTTTCGTGTATTTATTATGGCAATATATTGTGGTATGGTGTGGTGCGCGTGTCTTCTCTAGTTATTGAATAACTGTTGATTGTTTCATTTAGTATTTATTTATTTTAAATCTTATCAACAGGTTTAATCGAAAGCTTCTTTAGATCAGTTCTCGTGCGAAGGCTTTTAATGAGTACCAAGTATCATAATTAAGTTAAGGAGATGACTAAATAAGATGGATAAAAATCCAAATCGAAACAAATACAAAGAAGCCTAAGTCTTAGTAAATATTGAATAAAAAGAATTACCTAATGAACAAAGCGAAAATTAAAATATCCGAAAATTAAGTAGTTCAGTAGAAATGGAACATTTATGAGTAAGAAAATGTCCTGGCCTGACCAGAAGGTAAAACAGAATACTAATACCAACTTTCATCACTTTTCCAATGAAAGAATCTCTATATAATCATTAAACTAATAACGAATTTAAAGCGGAACTTACCATTCGATTTGAATGAAGAGGCATCGAAAGATGGTGTGCGCAGGGGATGTTTTTCCTGCTTGAAAACTCTGTCTGGAGCGAAGGGAGCCGCGAGCGAAACCGCTGGCAGTGAATCTCCTCGGGTTAGCGGTGGGCGCGGATGCTCTTCTAGCATCCGCTTCGCAGGTTCATGATGGTTTTGGTGGTCATCATCATCTAACGGTCTTTTGAGTGTGAGTCCTGGTGCGAGTCGCGCTGCACCGTGAGTCGGAAGATGGTGAGTGGGCAGATGAGCTAGCCTTCTGCCATCATGCTCGTCACGACGACCGCCATACTCTGCCAGAAGACCAGCGCTTGCAGCTGGTCTTGGGTGATGTAAAGTAAATCCTGCAGAAGGTGCATGATGAGCCGGTGGTGCTGGCTGACCCCTCACTGTTGTTTCAACTCCATTTTGATGAGCTTCTAGAGGCGCCCTGTGAGCTCCTTTAGAATGGGTCGGTCCACGGCCTTCCTGAAAGCCATGTGCCCTCTTCAACTGTCTGGCACCATCGAGTACCACCTCGATGCGGTCAGCACCTTCGTAGTTGACACATCCTCGGCACACTGCCTCTGAGAACTCATGCAACATCGCCCACGGCATGCGGGGCAAGTCGCACAAGTAGCAATGCTGCCGCTTTTGCATTACCGACATCTCGCCGCCGGGTTGAGAACGGTGGACGAGAGATCGGCTTTCTTCGTTTCGCTTGAAAATTTTCACAGATTTAATTTACTTTGGAGAAAAAACACCGTCACCATGTTACACTTGAGAACACTGACAAGTTTCAATCACATTCGGCTCCGCGGACGTCGGGTGCCTGAGGTACGGAACTTCAGAGGCACTGCTTCGCAAGCGGGTCGAGGAGAGACTGAGCTCGGGTCGTGGCGACCGCGGGGGGCCGGGGCGGCGGCGGCCATTATCGAGCGGTGACGTCAGCGCGCGCACCACGACGACGACGCGCCGTTAGCCGCGACGCGGATGAGCCGCACTCCGCCCGACCCCGACAACATGCTTATCGTACGATTAAGAACCAGATAACTTGGAACACGCACACGACACACGTCTTAGCAGATGCAATAAGGAAGGTAATTTTTCAATATAATAATAAAGGGTCAGGCAACGTTGCTATCAATTACGATTAATGCCAAAATATCAATCTTGGCTGAATCGAGAGTTGAAAGATGAATCAGAAACAAAAACTTAAATTTCTACATAAATAAATTCCAAAAAATAGGTGCTAACTGCTAATAAATCAAAAGATGCGCCTATTGCGTTATTTTTTAAGTAAATATGTAGGTTAACGTAACCTACGTAAGTGTCATGGACCTAAAGACTTTTAACAAATTTTTAACAAAGAATGTTTAGTCAAAACATCAACTAAATGAATCACGGACGCTAGCCACGCCACGCATATTGCCAGGTGCCAGGTAGGTACTATACAATATATAGTGCCTACCTACCTACTTCTATTCCGCTTAGGTACTAGGCACCACTATCTCTATGTTATTCAACGAAAGTAAACAGCAGAGGTATGCTGTAGAATAACAATTAGCATTAATAAAACGTATAAGTGAAGCTACGTGTTCAATGCATTAAATTTCAATCTATTCCCGATCGGTTTCATTTCTGACGATGGCTGCACTCTAAATTATTATTATTTAAAGTTCGAGACGGGAGTGGGGGGAAGCGGGTGCGACCGGTGTGGCGGCCATCTTGAGACGTGACGTCACGTGACGAGTCAGCCGAGGGAGCAGAACGGCAACGTCGCCTCACCGTTCACTCCGCCATGTTGCCTGGTAGCCGGTGCCGCTCGTCGCATCGTCTTAAAACGTTAGTAGGTAAGGTAATAATGAAAGGCACTACATCGTTTTTTTGTAAGTAAGCGATTAAGGATCGGAGAAAAAACAGTTATGCAGCCAGGTAGACGTGGATTTGATATAATTGTGATGAACGATGAATCGTACCTGTTTCATTTCAAGTTGAACGTGAATTTAAAGCCTGACTCATTAAGATAGTGGATAGATACTTGCTGCCATTTACGATTAGACAGTTACTGAATTTTTACAACCTAGAGTTGATGAAAATTAAAAATAAAACAAAGTGTAAATTATTGTTCTAGTCGACGCTGTCAGCCAGTAGTCAAAGTAGTAGGTAAATTGAATTTTGTAAGTATAAGTAGGTAATCAATTTAGTGCGGTATATTTTGCAAACTTGGCGCTATGGCAGCAAATGAAATGAATCATAGTAATGTAAATAAAAATATTTTTTTCACTGAGTTTAGATTGGTTTCTGATGGTGTTTGCTTGGTCCAAACGCGCTCGCAATCAAGTATGTTACCTACATAAATGTATTGACCTTTGTTTTGTTTTTAGTCCCAGTTGAAAATCAGGTTACATTTCTCCCAACGGAGCAAGGCATTCGTGAAGTTAGCCGTTTGTCTGCGCAGAACACAATTTTATATGAAAAAGCGGTCACAGCGCAGACAGAAGAAACGCTAACACGAATACCTAGTAGAGAATAGAGATCCGTTGGGCGAAGTTTAACTTTGATTTGATAAGTTGGAATGTAGGTGACAACATCATGCATGGTATATTCATATTAGGTACAACAGGTACTAAGTTCAATCATAATTTTTTTACTCGAAATAAAGTTAAGTCGAACTTACCGGAAAAAAAGTTCGATACAAATATGTATCGAACTTACATTAGTACGGACACTTTGTATGGTGTTTTTTTAAATGTCTTATTATTTTAGCGATCTTAACATGTAAATTTGTATAATGTTTACTGACTGGGTGGATTTTTGAAACATAAAGGGACAGTATGGGATTTTTAGTACAAAATATATGGGGAAAGTTTTGACGATTTCTGACATTTCTAGTACTCAAACCATAAATGGTCCTTTAGAGTCTCTTAATCCCTTCATGAAACACAATCGATTGCCATATATTTTTTTGTATTTTAGCATTTTTTTCGCTGACTGTACCTTTTACCTGTAAGTTAGGGAAGGTCTCTTAAGAGCGTTTTCCTATAGCTACAACGGTTAAGGTGCCTGCCCTAAAATCCCGTCTCAAAAATCCACCCTGTCCTGTATAATTATAACTGACGAACCCAGAATAACTTCAGCATGCTGGATAGATACCTACCTCTTTTGTTTACCTGACTACCAACTAAACAAGCAATACTATGCAGTCTCAATACTGTGCAGGCTTTAGGAGGATCGTCCGATCGTTGCGTGCGGATTCAAATCCCATTGGAATCGAACATTTTGATAAGACTTTTCATTTTTCATGTAGTTGGACTTAGGCATGCATGCTACCACTAATACTTAATTGAATACGTGTTTGCTATTTATTACAATTTCACTCTAGTGATTGATCGGACGTGGTTATCTACATCGCTTAAAGGATGTCCGAAAGAGCAGCGGTTGATATGCAGCATTTATTATTTGTCAATTTTCTTAGTAGAAATAACTAACCTCTAAGTAAGAAGTGATTTCTAAGGCGGGCCTTCGCCCACTGCGCTACAGATAGCGCAGTGGGCGAAGGCCCGCCTGCGACGCAAAAGGTTGCGGATTCGATGCGATTGCGGGACCAATGTTTGTATGATCTACAAATATTTGTCTCGGATCTGGGTGTTTCTATGTATAATAGTATGTATTTACAAACAAAAAGTGTAGTATATCAGTCATGTAGTACCCATAACACAAGCTCTGCTTACTTTGGGGCTAGATGATGCTGTGTGAAAAGTCCAGCATTATTTATTTATTTTTATTTATTTATTTAAGTGTTATTAATTAGTGTATGGAGGAGACCGGAGGAGTACCTATTTAAAAGTATTAAGTAGGTAGGTACCAACCGGTCACCTAAGGGTCGATTCACATCTGACCGAAGATCCGTCGCGTATTATCGGTCGCGGAACGCCAGAACAGACAAATGTATAGAAAAACACTCGACCGTTCACACTTGACGGACTAACGTATCATCCGTCGAGTGTGAACGGTCGAGTGTTTTTCTATACATTTGTCAGTTCTGGCGTTCCGCGACCGATAATACGCGACGGATCTTCGGTCAGATGTGAATCGACCCTAAAGGGTTTCTGGATTTCAAAATTAATTTTTCGAAAGATCGATAGGTTACCCACCTGAAGCATTATAAACAAAAGAGTTTTAAAATACTGATAGCGCATATACGAGTTGAATACTCGTATTTTAACAGTATCACTTTCAATTTATCTGCCTCGTTATAATATGTAATGTATGTAGGAACCTGAAACTATAGTAACAAGAATTTTTTTTAAAGAAAGTTCGTTTCGTATGAGTCAGTGGCCAACTTTTGAGAATTTTTATTAAAAAATCTGCTATAAAACCGCACAAATGCAAACATTTTCAATTTTCAAAGAGTGCCGAGAAAATCGCAATTTATGTCAAATGATCGATAAGCAGAATGGAATTGTGCCGAGTAATCAATTTAAACCATCAAGCATACCATACAAAGCTATCGAATGTGGTTAAATATTTGCCAACTGTTTTTTTTTTATTCAATTCAATCGCAGTAAAACGGAAGGTTCCACGCTCTTGAGAAGATTCAATTCAATTCTAAATGATCACAGTCAGTATTGAATAAATGCCTACTGACTGACTGAGTTACTTCACAACTAAAACGACAACGAAAAAAATATGTAGGGGCTTAAAAGCATTACGGGAAGTAGAACAATACACTTTTATAAGACCCCCTTATAAGAACTCCTTTGTATTATGTCCATTGAGGAACTGCTGCTTTATTGTTGATGTATTGAATGGTGTATGTATGTATTAGAGCTTGTAGTATCCTACCGTTGCAGGGCACCGATCTTCCTTAGCTTCTGATACATAAAGGAAACTGTGACCCACAATGTTGGTAAAGAGCGAGCTGGTCAGTATTTTATTAGTAATCTGTGAAATAACTCCTATACACATAGTAATTTAATGCAAGAGCGTGGAATTATACAGATGATTGATAAATACATAAATTCGGTAGAAGTAAGAAAGCCCAGCCTCACGTATATTGTGTCGGGCGGGGACGATGGATCGATGACGCGGCGGGCACCGCGCCTGCGCCCGCCCGCACCCATAAACACGTGTCAATGTTTATTTACGTTCCGTGCACGTACCGCTCCAAGATCCAACTACAGCCATTCCAAGTTGCTCCATTTGGGATAGGATAGGAGTGAAATGTGTTTCGGAGCGGCATTACTTCTGGATTATCATTTATTCAGCAGTCAGAATTACCGTTAATTCTTTCTGTATCATTTCAGAAAGAGAACAGCAGTTTTAGTTATCATCTGCTGTCCAGTTAATTCTTGGATTATCTACAAATACTTTGTTTTTAACGAATACGTCGAATCTTATTTACTACCTACGCAAAGTTCAGATATTGTCATTGAAAACATGAATTCTAAATTAAGAAAACTTTACTAGAACCAGATTTTCAAGAACTACAAATTTTGTTGTTGCATATGCGAGTCTTATTATGGAAAATACCATTCAAACTTGTTCACAAAACGTTACCACAGCCGGTTTTAGAACGTCCAAAACATTTGCTCAGATATAATAATAAGTATAGGACCAGTATAACTGGTGATGCTTACAACCAATGATGATACTTAGTATTATTTTGTCTGGCGCCCAAAACAGGTCTGCCGTTACATGGACGTAAATGCGAAGAGGATGTGATCATGCTGTTCTGTACAAAGACACATCTGTGGTACATAGCATTTTATTCTGAAACGCAAAAACAGACCATTTACCGATACCGATTTGCAATTTACCTCTAGGAAATCTACTTAGGTGAACTTCCAAGTACTAAAATGTTCAACGTAACAAGAGCGAGCTTCATTGCTCCAGACGTGCAAGACAAAGAAAACGTAATGTATTACGAAACGAATCATTTCAACATTTTGAGGTCTTCTACAAAGGGCACATGTTTCGTAAACATTATTATTACATCTCCATAATATTCAAACGTTTCCACCCTTGAAAATAGTTACATGACTGATAGATACAACAACCTCACGAAAATACTATGTTACATCATCGAAGCACGAACAGCGGGGCGGGGGGTGCCGCGTGCTATCGATCCGTGACGTCACACCCGAGCCCTGTGCAAACCCATTAGAATTACCGAGCCTATTGATTGACATCTAGGGTCGTAATACCTCGCCCTCTTTGGAATTTTAATGACCGTTATTTGGAACGCTTACAGTTTTGATAGCGTGAATGTCTTCTATACGACGAATGGCTTACGTGGCTCATTAAAGGCATTCCTAGCATTGTAGGTTGTTCACTTAACCGTTATGATCATTAATCAAACGAAGCTCGATAAGACAATCAAAACGAAGGCGCGTTCCACAAAAGCGCGTTAAAAATACTAAAAAGAATACTGTTAATCCATACTAAAATTATAAACGTGAAAATAACTCTGCATGTCTGTCTGTTATTTACCATTTCAAGCCCAAACTACTGAACAGATTAGGCTGAAAATTGGCATGGATAAAGATTGTATCCCAGGGAAGGACATATGCTACTTTTTATCCCGAAAAAATGCAGAGGCCACACCGCGGGAGCGCAGCTAGTAATACATATAAGGATTTCTATATCAAGTCTAAAACCTGTGAAAGGAATGCTTTCTTTTAGGCCATTTATGTAACTTGTTACTCACGAGCAGCTTGTTACTCAGTTCCTTATTAGATCGAAAGCCTTACAAATTTAGTGATGAATATTTGAGGTGGCATTGTTATGCACAAGGCCAACGCCTCCGGTCGTGCGTCATTGCGCGGAGAAATGTCAGAACATCTCTTTCGACCTTGCGTTCGAGCGTGCATATCAATCGGTTCCATCGCTTGACTGTCTTCACAACCGCCGCTATCTAATTGACGTCAATAGACACGAAATTAATCGCTATCTACTAATATATTGCATATCGTAATCAGCTCTTAGTGTGACATATTGAACTGGATAGGAATTCTCCAGTGATGATAATGTTTCAAGGATAGAGTTATTAAACCGGTTACCGATACGTTCATTAAGTGGAAATCCTGTGGTTATAAGCTTAATACGGATTGTTTAAGGTTTATGTAAGGCTTGTGAGCGTCGCGACGCCAACCGCCCTGGCTCCCCCAGACGTGGAGCCATATCTAATCGGAAGGCACGTGCTGACTTGCAGTCATGGGCGATTAAATCGCAATTTTTCTGGTTGTCAAACTTTTATTATATCGATTAGACATAATTTGTGATTTCCATCTGGTTATTTAGGTACATAAAAAATTAAGTATCATTATCATCATTATTTCTGTCTGGTATCAATTGCCCCGGGTATAATATAGGCTTTAATTTTTATAAAACAATATTAGGTAAAATCAGGTTTTAGAAATGATTCACCAAAAATATGGAAAATACTAATTATTATCTCTACGCTCGTTGCAATTGTTTTGTTTCTAACCAAAATGTACTTTCTGCAATAGGTACCTCTGCAATCGGTGGCATTTTATTGACATCAAGACCTATCATAACGTTCCACGAGTCGTTTACCCCGAGGGGGTGACGTGTAAGCCAGGGGTAGGTGAGACCCCCTTTACAGGGTGTATCTGCGCATGCGGGAAAGTAAAGATCGGGTCTGGTTCAGCGGTCGATGGAGGGGTGAGCCACCCTCGTCTGCTGAAGCAGCTGGATTGAATAATAAAATACTTGCATGACTAGCCCACCTAGCGATGTGCAACGATGATAAGAAAACAAGACAACGTAACATGACGACAGGATAATCTAAAAGAAACAGAGAATTATCTGTAAAACTTTCAGCGAAATGAACACGACTCACTATGAAATATTAAAACTCTTACATTTTAGATGGGCATGGATAGAAAACTTTATAAGTTTACAACCTATAGAGGCAGAGGTATTAGAAATTAATATGAAACCTAATACGAAATAATTTGACGCAGTAAACCCTCTATAAGACCCAAGGGTTTGAACATCTCCAATTCACGCCACCACCCCCTGCCAGCACTTAAAACGTGCAGTGTTTTCGCAAACCTAGTTGGCGTGTACCTAGGCATATATAACACTGCTAGGAAAGTTTTATGCGCAAAAGTTGTTAACGAAAAAGAAGCAGTTGAAACTTGATGAAAACTGACAACGATGAAGATGAACACATAACTTATCTTAGTCTATACTGGAGACTAGTAAGTTCTAGGTATAGCGCTAGGTATAGTCTGGCATGGCGCAGGGCGTACCCGGTGCAAGCGATCAATACTCTACTCCCGAACGCGGAGGGGGAAGGTACCCCCAGCGACTAAATTATTAAAGCTACTGTGGTGTTACGTGGAAACAATATTTATGCGTCTGCCGCACGATGCGAAGTGCATTTCATTTGGTTTGCAATATGTGGATGCATATTGAACCATATTATTATTACACTATATACGCGGAAATTTGTCGCATTATTTATTAGGTCCAAATATCTACTTAGTATGAGTTGTGATCGCGAAGATTGCAGGAAGACAGTAGAAGACCCTGAAGATTACAGATTGCATTTTGGTTTTGATAGTACGAGTAGGGCCTTATAAGGGCCAGGTAAAAAGTACCCTAAACCGACGAGCATGTATGAAGAATGTAATGAGAGTGAATTAGGCGAAAGTTGTGTGTCAGGATAGTAGCGAGTGGAGATCCGTGGTCTCTGCCTACCCATTTCGTAAAGAGGCGTGATTTTATGTATGTATGTAGTAAGAGTAGGTTTGGTCAAGCATTGGTCCTTAAAAGTTGAGTTTTAAGTTTGAACCTCGAACGAACTCGAGTATAACAGGAAGGAACGGGAGTAAAATCACCTATTTTGACAACTAAATTCAATATTTCACCAGTCTCATCTGAATGAGGTCAAGATCATGTTAGAGAATAGTGAGTGCAGTTCGAAGACTGCTAATGTAAAGACAGGAACCTCATCCTACCAAAATAATTTACAGACGGAAAGCTGCAGTATTTATTCTCGAGTGCCATAGCTACGGGAGAGGAGCTGAGGAAGTTAGTTTAATCGTAATCGGCGAAAAAAATGTGTCTATGGTAACAACATCATGTATGCGCATATTGCGTCACCACGCAGCGAAAGGATTTGTTGTATTTTTTTTTCTTTTAACAGCGTACACGGCACACCGCCCGATTGTAAATACCGACACCTCGTAAGCTTCACCCAGTAGAAGCGTATCTGTGTTACGGCGTTCCCAGCTTCGCCCCAATTCCAGTCCAAGGCCCACTGGCAGCCTCGGTTGGCTGCAACTCAGGATCCTTGGCCTCATTTCTAGCGACCCGGTCTTTGCCCTCTCAACCCCGGGACCTATGCCTCCGGGTACTTTTATTTACTCTCTGATAATACTCGTTATAATCCTCCTTACCGATTTCGGCTACGGAGACTTGGCTGTGTTTTGCGTTTTTATCTATGGGCTACGGTGTACGGGGTGTACCTGAACCCTATAGATAATACAAAATGTGTAAGTACTGACTCAAACTTTGGTAAGTGTACAAAATGTGAAAGTCGTTACACAATCCTTCACGGATTGGCCGCGAAGGAACAGGAGTAGACTCACCTAGTAGAATTATTCTAAGTGGTCTCAGTGATCCTACTGAATAAATGCTTTTTGACTTAGACAGATGACCATGAATCTGGTGTGGATGGATACATCGGGTGGGAGAAGGATAAGAAAACATGGATAGATGTTATATTTATAGTTACATTCCATATAAAAACCTTTCGTAAGATTCGCTTAACAATAGGATCTAAATAAATAATGTAGAAATATGACTGACTGTGACTACACTGACTATCGCCAATGTAAACACCTAGAATATGCAGTTACATGAATCACTCTATAATTGTTATTTATAATGATTTGTCAATTATACGAGAAACAGGATTCATTATAATGCAATTTAGTTCACTACACTTTTACGTGCCATAAATTATCGAGATAAGACCATTATTCAAAAATACAATAATTGTCAGAGTGTGGGTACAGCATAAATAAAACAAATGAATTAGACTTAACTACAGCCTACGAGTATGTATATTTGGACATAAATCTGACTACACTTTTAGACGTCTTTAAGTTCTTCGTCTTTAATTTATTTTCCCGTGTTTTATAACAGAATAATTTGAAATACTTCGTTCAAAACCACAAAAAGCAGCCAGACGACTTGAAAACATCGACAATACATCTACTGAATTATTATCTTGCATACTTGGTGATTTTCCTACCATCACAAGTAAGTATTTATACAAATCAAACGAATTGGGAGATAAGATCAAACGTCAGTAATACTAGAAATTACTGCCAATCATAGGACCAAAGTGGCATTTATAATTTCATGACATTTCCAACTCAACCATGCAGTTTCTTCAAATAAGCTCTACACAGAATACACGCAATCAAAACACCTAAGTACATGATTATACAATATATTGAATTAAACTACTATGCCGACTAAGAAAAAGACGAATCAAGCACGACAAGCAAGCGAAGACGATACCAAAATAGGAGAGAATTTATATATCCGTAGAAGCACCAGTCTCTTGATAATTCAATTAAAATAAGGAGCTATCAGTAGAAAAGCTCGGGTTCGGGTCACCAAATCCTTGGCCCACTTTCCTATTTCTATCAGGCCTTTACCTGTTGATCCAGTTTTTGTCGACGCACCTGCAAGGTAACATCCGTGACAAATGAACGGGAAATGCAAAAAATGACCCAACAAGTCGGAAGTTGTGGGAATTAAATAGTCTTATATCAAATGAAATAAAACTATCTCACGATTTAACCGTTTTCGTGATTTACCATTGTTACATTGGCAAGACCAAAGTACAACCATCAAAGAGTAGGTATAGCAAAACATTGTTTTAGTGTTGTAAATAAACTCTAATGATTTTGGCAAACTATCATCACCGAATGAAACTATGTATGTACGCAACAAATTCCGGGATCATTACAATGTAAAACTTCTAACAAGAAAACAGGTTTCCCAGGTGATATATAATAATCTAAATGACAAAACGAAACAAACACATTTGCTAGTCGGAAAAGCTTTGGTACAGGAACCCCAGTTTATTTCAAATTAAATAAAAAAATATCGAATGATCCATTGAGTTTGGACATTCGGGAGTAAACCTTCGTTTCCAATCAAATCAAAATCATTTATTGTTTCATGTTATAACAATCTTTCTGGAATTTAATCTTTTTGTTTCATGTTAGTTCCCTCTAGCCCACCTGGCTCAGTGCGCATTCCTGCACGGCAGGGGGCGCAGCATCCAGAACCCAGATCAATAGGCGGGTTGACCGGGCCGGGATCAATACCCGGGCCATGGAATAAGCGCCAGTCAGCGCACCCGGTACGCCGGATCCTTGGCCTGTTTTGCACCTCTCCCGGTCGGTTGTCAAGAGTTCACTATTGTGTGCAAGCTTTTTGCTAAAGGGTCCTCAAAAGCTATGTTTCCACTACAAGGCGCAATTAAATACTTTTATAGGTAAGATTTGAGCTGTAAGAATTGCATAGACGATCATAATGTTTTTATGATACACATTAAAGAGAAGGGCGGTGTTGCAACAAAGAGTGTGTGATTTGGAAGATTAAATATGAATATTTAGGATTTACCATGGTTTCATTATTCAGACAGGTTCTTTCAGCGTTTGGTCGTAAGTATGATAATAACTTAAGTGTACCAAAACACTGACCGCACGTTTAAAACTGTTTATGAGTCGTTGATTAGGTGTTGCGGTTTACCTGTTTTGCTGGTGGCAGGAAAATGTATGGAAATATTTTATATTTACACTAAACCCTTGCATCATGGTCTGAGTAAGGAAGAAACTGTTCGATTGCGCATAATGTGACGCAGCGGCGATAAGCTTGCGGTGTGACCCATGTTCCAATTTACGAGCTGAATAGATCACTTCTAGGAAATTGATGAATTGTCGTAAACACGGATCATGGTATTTTTTTAGCACTATTGCTATTGGATCATTGCTGACTGTAAAAGGAGAACAGCTACGAATTGTTTTGCTTTTGTTAATTAGTTGTTTGTTCGTTACTCGTTAGTGACAGGCAATCTATAGCAGAATTAGCACAGCTATGGCAAAAGTTTTTCACCATATTAAGCTGCATTTCCCCTATAATAGCTGTTTTATCCAGGTACCACCTGAGTCATCATCTTTCTGCACTTATCTCTCATTATGTTGGGTCGGCACAACATGCGTTCTTCTTCCATTCTCCTCTATCAGCCGTCATCTCAACACTCATCCCTTTCTTACTCATGTCATTCTTTGCACAATCCATCCATGTTTTCTTTGGCCTACCTCTACTCGTAAAACCATCAATATTCATACCAACCACTCCTGGTACCACTTGGGTCATTCATTCAGCTAATATGGGATAAAGAGAACAGGCTGATTAATGAATAAGATACGGGTGGCCACAACGTTTACGATTAGGAAGCTCGACCACGTAGGTGAAAGTTCAGCTGGCCAAACGCCAAATTTCGCGGAAAGCAGATAGCTCAGAGCCAAGATATCGCTTATTGTAACTATTCGGCTTTATCTGGCTGTATTTGTCAGTACGATAGACTAAGCGGGGCCTTGTGTTGTATGTATGGTTCTACTCGAATGGGGTTCTAGTCACAAGTTGAAGCGGATACGGCCAATGGCATTCGTGAAGTTAGCTGTTTCAATGCAGAAGATAATTTTGTACGTAAAAGCGCATCTTACTGCGCATTGATCTTACTGTAACTCAACCTGTTCCTTATAAAGCATCTATAGGTACACTGTCGCCAGGCAAATCTTTATTAGGGAAGGAAATGAAAATATTTTCATCGAATTCATTTCAATAAAAACCGCACTGAAATATTAAAATACAATTTGTCAACAGGATAAACTAATAAAAATAGTTACGCGTCAATATATGATTAATATAATTCTTTGTGTACCTACCTAACCTACAGAAATAAGGAAAATGATAGCGTTGCGAATTTGTTCGGATATTATCATATAACAACACAAAGCTAACGAATGATCGAATAGTATCTAAGACAAAACTCGATATTATCTAAAGACACAATGTGAATGATTTGAACCGCGTGACCGTGACGTTAAGGTATGCAATAAACAAATTAAGTAGGACCATGAGACCAACACAAAATTGTTCGATTGTCATCTGCACGCGTGACTGCCTAGCTATGAGGAAGCGAGATATACCACTTAAGTCTAAGTCTCACGCGATTTGATATTTAAACTAACTGCAGATAGGTAGGTACATTGAGAGAGAACAATCTCTTTTAAAAATTTATTGTGAAGTGAATCAGTAATGCATGTAAGCTAGTAAACAAAGAAATAAAAAGAGGCATAGACAATATATTAATTCCTGAGACAGCAGAAAGTACAAAAACAGTAAGTAATGATAAAGACGCGGCAGTTTACACAGTCAATGAACCTGTCTGCGGTAAACAAAGGCTAATTGATGACCTCATTGTACACGGCATGTGATATGTCAACATTTGTCATGGTGGTGATAGCTTTATGCATATTTGATTCAGTTTCACTGTTTAATTTGGTTTCACTATAGAATTATGTCAGAGTGCTTGGATAATAGTATACGATTTTTTACTTCGAATGATTCCCTGGTACACGTTATTCTAAATACCCTTTTACTCTAAGCTGTACCGCATCGCGGTGTCGTTTTAGAATAAAAAATAAACATATTATCGATAGAAGTTAAACGGCAAACGTGTATAAAATAAAAATATCTGTGACAAGGTCAGGTCAGGACATTCTAGAACAAACCATGAAGCTACAATTATCAGACACTTAGAATTTATCTAGTTTATGATTCTACTACATGCTACGTTACATAACTTCACCTTTTCAGGTATCTGTTATTGATAGTGGTTTGACTATATTTGATTTAGCTTCAAGGACAACTAATATTTGGTGAGTAAAGTATTTTTTTACTAGGTAGAAGTCATTGGTAGAAAGTTCCGTAGTCAAAGTATTATCTAAAACATTGGAAACAACGTGTTGGTCACTCTCATCATAAATGCACACACAAACATGCAACACCGTTCCATTGGTTCTATCAAAAATATATTTTATGTAAGTAGCTAAATTAAAAACAGTACCTACTTATTTATGCGTCTGCTTCGATAAAATAATGTGAATATGTAGGTACTCGTACAAGTCTGAAGGTTAGTATTTAGAATTCATAATGACCTCACCGTGCCACAGATACTGTTATGTTTGCACTGCACACGCCTTTTCCCAGAAATGTCATTATCATATTGAATCACGTAACGATTGTCAGTTTATAACCCCTTTGTTTACAAGCGGAACTTCGGTGAATCGTTTTGACGCCGCCATTAGATGGAATGAAGTATTATGATTGATTGATCACAGCGATCAATTCAAAACAAAGCACCTACAATAATCTTGTTCTACAATTTATTAAAAAAAACTCTGGAAATTTAAAATGTACGTTATGTGTTTTCACGTGATGTAAGAAATCTCAAATTCACGGTAATGTAATGTTTGTAACATTGCTTTCACATTTTTTTTTGTTTACGAATTACTTAATTAGTTTTACTAATTAACCTTGTATACCTAACCTACATACAATAACAATTTGAAATAACATTTTTCTTTTAGTAAAACAGCGTTTAAAATGGTAATAATTCTATTATTATTAGGAGCATACTAAATCTGTCAATATCTTTTAGCCCTTATTTTATTTATATTCAAATTCAAAATCAAAAACCTCATGTTGTATCGTTAAGGATTTAAAACATGAGTACCTAGGTAGGTTCTTTCATTAATTTGAAGTTAATGGCCATCTGGTGTGTTCACTCCCTAATATCACTAGAATTTTGATCTGGGAAAAGTGAAGAATTCAACACAAATTGCATGCAAATCTGTCCAGCTGATTCAGAAAATTTCTCACTTATAATAGTAGTAGTGATCGAGTATAACAAATTACACATTTCATACAGTTGTCACAATCGTCAACACGGCGAGTCTGCGTGGTAGATAAGCATTATCACAGGCCGCTAGCGAGCTGCGACTCGGGGTAACTTTCCACAGCCGTATCACTAAGCATACAACATTATACATACATATGCATACTTAACTTACCTATTATTCGATATATCGGAGCTGATTTCGCATTACAGACGGATGTTTACGCGCGATAGATAACTGTAGATAAAGCTACATTACCGAAAGCTGTTATGAATGTACAAAAGCTGATTAAACATGTTATGTTATACTCATTTTATAAAAGTAAAAATATCAGATGAAACACTTTTAGATTGTGTTATTTGAAGAAATAAAAGTAAGAACCTGAAGGCCTCCATCATAGCTTAGATGTGACGACAAAAACTGATTCAAATAAAGAGCTTCTAGTTCATTTAACAACATATTGAACTTCGTAGCCAATGATATGACATGACACACTAATGGCATTGCTCACAATCAAGCGGATGAATAAAATAAGCAACACATTACTGTTGCAAAATTGCGTAGTACCGACCGACGAACCGGACGTAATGAGTATTATATTTAATTTGATATACTACAATATTTTGAAGTCATTATTAGTAATAGCCCAGACATAGAGTAAGTAGATCATTTAGAAAACAATTGATGTATCACATATTTATATGTATCACCGACGATGAAATAGGTTTTGTTGTTTCCCTAGAGCTAATATTATGCTAGGGAAGGTGTTGAAATCATTCGTGTAACTTAAATCAAATCAACCAAAATACAAAACAATAGAATAACATAATGTAGGTAAGCTAGCGACACGAGTGCTAACAAATAAAAAAAGACGACCTCTGTAGCGCAGTGGGCGAAGGCCCGCCTGCGACGCAAGAGGTTGCGGGTTCGATCCCCGCGGCGGGACCAATGTTTGTATGATCTACAAATATTTGTCTCGGGTTTGGGTGTTTCTATGTATAATATGTATGTATTTACAAACAAAAAGTATATAAGTAGTATATCAGTCATCTAGTACCCATAACACAAGCTCTGCTTACTTTGGGGCTAGATGATGCTGTGTGAAAAGTCCAGCATTATTTATTTATTTATTATTATTATTAAATAGAGCGTCTCCGATTGTAGAAGTTGTTACTAACCGATTGCCGATAGTACGAATTGGCACTATTCGCCTTATCTCGCAACACCGTAATTAATTACATTGGGATTTATAAAAATAACATGTTTACTTACGATTACATTTTAATGAGGACGTTTATCAATATCCCAATTAAAATATAAGTAGAATTTATTGGTCATCGATATATTTAACTAATACACAGTATCGAGGTCATAGTGTTATTGACGTAGAAATAT
This sequence comes from Epirrhoe alternata, assembly GCA_963565295.1. NCBI lineage: Eukaryota > Metazoa > Arthropoda > Insecta > Lepidoptera > Geometridae > Epirrhoe > Epirrhoe alternata. The sequence goes on along the minus strand of OY751385.1, from coordinate 12,743,452 downwards.
AATTATTTTATTATTGTATACAAACTAGTTATATAAAAATAAGCACTTAAATATAAAACTATGTTAGATTATTGGATGTGACAAACAGACCTTGTCTATATAGAATGTGACTTTGTGTCTGTAGAAACCAGGCACTTGATAAATAAAAATTACGTCACTGCCATCAATAAAGCGGTCAATCATAGCAATGAAGACGACTAGGGAAACGAGTAGGTGACGTGTCACGCTACAGGTTTGCCATTCGCAGTAATGATAACTATTTATGTAGAAATAGTGCAAACCATACAACAGAATGCTTGTTAACGTAGTGAATGAGACAGGAACTAATAAACAGACTTGTACAACCGCAGTTTGAAATAGTCTCTTTTATATTTTTTACTAAAGAATATTTTATAAACATAGATAAAATTGCATATTTCCCACAGGAAAATCTTGGCGCGGTTACAGTGTGAATTCATTATGAAATATTTCATTCTATAAATCCTTTCTTGCTATCCACGCACCAAAACAATATGAGTAAACATTTCATTTCAAGACTACGGCCTGTGGTTAAGCTGTACCGTCTTTAAGTAAATCAAGATTTTTATTTTTATCACAAGAGACAGTAGACACTTCTATGACGGATAGTATATCGAAAGAGGGCACGTGATATCGATCGGTTCCTATCAATATTTCGAAATTCTGGGAAACTCAAATGGCGTTATGTTAGCGTTATCTACGATACGATACCGCACAGTGATAGGAAGAGTTAGCTATACGTGAAATGGTATTGAAGATTGCTCACGTGTTTTAAATCGGCCACGTTTTTGTAACAGATAATAATTTAGTTCACGTCTTACTTTTTATGATGGCGCAGCTTTTTAAAATGTATAATGAAATATAAGTGTTTAAAGTCAACACCTACGTAATATACCACAACAGTTGTTAATACCTACATGATTATAGATTCATATCACCATAGGTGCTTCAGTCATTGTCATGTTTAGAGCACCTAGGATTATACTACTTAAACAACGCGATAACAGCTTGCGTCAATCTGCTATCTATCATGGCTGAAGTCACAGACCTTTTTATAGATCATGTTGATATCATATCGTGAATATCGATCCTGTATACTTTTATATGAATGTGTAAAACAGCTATTATGTTATACATAAGGTCATGTCTGTCATCACATCGAATGAGGTAATGTAATGAGACAACAGGCATTTTAGATATGATATAATACGATTTGTATTTACTTCAACAGTATCAAGTGTATCAACATGAGTTTTGTAAAACTTATACTTAAAAACGTTATTAGACAAGTGAAAAATATAAGAATGGATAAGGAGTGTGAGATTTGCAAACCCTAGAGTCATAAAACTGTATCTCCAACATAAATAGAATCAACGACAATGCATCTTATTAATTTCCAAAAAAATTGGTAATTTAAAACTGTACGCGCATAAAGTAATGATAAAAAACACGACCAAAGTACAAGTATAATCTACTACACAAGTGATAACACATAAATAGTATACCTTGCCAAGCTGATAGAGCTGTTTACGAAATGCTTACAGCATGATAGCAACTCTTATTGTGTCACTGTAATGGATCGTGTCACGTATTTTCAGTTCGGGTTCACGAGCGATTGTGGGGTCATCTGCTATTGCGTCGCCGCCGTGCAAACGCAACTACTTTTTATGAGCGAAATATAATTCGGTGTATTGTATTGAATAAAAAAACAATGCTGATTGTGTAGTGAGAACGTTATCTATCACACACGGACGCGGATATAAGGATAATATAAATAGTACCTACCTACATAATTACCTAAGTATAGGATATTCCTTCTACATGGATTTGAAATAGTACATATTTAGTATTAGTAATGTCGTTTCTGTTTTTTACGTATATTTTGGTTAAGTATACTGGTGCGATATTAGACTTGCTCGAGAATAGGATTTTTGATGGAAGTAAAGACAATACGCACCACAATTATAGCAACTTCCATGAATAGTCATAATTATGCGGCACGCGTCTCGGATGAGCGGACATCGCGAGGCAACACGTTCGAGAATCAAATTCAAATGTCAAGGTGAAGGCGACGCGAAAGGAAACACACCGCGATGACGTCACGCAGCCGCCATCTTTACCCGAGACGCTAGCAATGACACTTCAGTGCGCTCGTGTACAACCGACTCTAGATTTATTTAGGACACTAGACAATCGATGATTTCATAATCTAAATATAATCGAGGCGTGACGCAGTGGATTTACATTTAAATACTTACAAAACTTGTCATTGAGTCGGTCGTGGAACCTGATGGTATTGATGCGAGGCTAAAAGAAACAATCACTATTGAAGACAATCAGACGATGCAATTAGCCGAACAATTGGTGTCATCGTCGCGGTCGATTAACATTGTGACGTAGGTATAGCTGATGAGAACTCACAGAAAAATTAAGTGTCAGTCATTCATCAAGCATTTGTCGAATGGTAACAATAGATCAGTGTCACGATTTACGTCACACTTGCATCCTATCACAATAAAAATACTGTCTTATATTGGAGAATCAATAAATAATTAGATTCGAGAAGCTTTTTAAATGTACCAGTCACCAACTAGCGTTCAAAGGCCAAAGGAGCCGGCGAGTTGGCAACGAGCTTCACACCTTGTTGAATTGCAGTTTTCTCACGTGCCAAGCTCTTGCGTGATCTCGGCAAATGTTAATAAGTTCCCTAGACAGGCATTGTGCGGAGCGAGCCAACTGGAAAATCTCGACAATTATCTGCCTTACTGAAATTCTGCCACATTGACAATGCCCGTTCTCATGTTCATTCAATTGCATCATTTTTATGGATAATTAACTAAATTGCTCTGCACTTCCTTTACGCTTCGCATTTCGTTCAGGTTCAAAGTTTTCAATAATTTACATCTATAGCTAAGAAATTACATAAACATACATAATTTCTACCATAAAAGTCTGTGAGTTTATTTTGGAATTTGTGTTTGAATCACGTCTTAACCAGTGGACCGATTTGGATGAAATTTTGGAATGTACTTTACTTAGATGGTACGTAATCAGTAATTTAAATGTTGGTACTATGTGAGCGAGAATGCGGAAGAAATAATTACTTAAAGTTATGAATTTAGCTAAAAAGAGTTGCCTTCTAGAGTCTAGAGTTACGATTGGTTTAAATGGACTGGTCATTTTATAAGCAAGGCCAAAAATCCTAGTCTCTATAACAAGATGCATTCAAATATATAGAATGCTCCACAAATTGTATTCTTTCATCACCGAATCCCACACAAGTGAAGGTGCACAACTTTTTATATCATGAGAAGATTCCCACACTATACAGTTGAGTTTTTATGACCGGTTCGTACACCCGTAGGGTAGGGTTCCGCTTGCAGGTCGTAGGTAATGCCACAAAAACAGAATGAATAATGGCTCTGCATCGTAGGAGATACTTTATGGGTTTGGTTTACAGACTTAATCTATAACACTGACCCGTAGGAGGTGAATTTCGAGTGTAACGTTGGATATATGTTGAGTTTTCCACTTATTTATTATTTATTCACTAGCTAAATATAACGCGTCAGTGAAATGCTATTATTTCACTAGTTCATAAAATGATTGTTTTGACACAACCAGCATTAAAATCTGGTTTCAAATCGGCAAAGACAACATCTGCTTAAGATTCCAAGCAGAAATTATTATGTGAGACCATGAAGCGAAGGGGTCCGAACACAATTCTCACATTACGCATTCTACTGAGTCTCAAACACGAGTGGTCGGCCTTGAGTTGCCCGTTTTGGACACAGCAAACATATCTTATTTGGCTTAGCGAAAAGAACGTGACCAGAGCCGGAACGTGGTTCTGTAACTAGTATTGTTACAACAGAAATAATAATTTTATCATTAACCGGTTCGTATAGGAAATTTTATAGTGACCTGGTTATTGAAATGCTTATAATATAAAAAGCGAGTTACGTCGCGTCTTTGTAAAATGTTGTGAATGAGGCGCTTCTAAGGACCCAGGTGCGGAGATGGAATCTTGACGAGACATTGTGAAGCACGTCAAAAGGGAAAAACATGTATTATCTACAAGTGAACATACATCTGCAAAGATGTATGCGTGTGACGTGTGGGAAGCTACTGGGTAACAAACGAAACCAATTGGGATATGAAAGGTAAAACGTACCTACGTTTTACCTTACTGAGTACTGAGTAGAATACCTTTGTAAATTCGTAGCATTCCCCGACTTACCTGAAACAAAGAGAGGTTATTACTCAAGGTATTGTCCGTACAAGTGTACGATTGATGAATACATAAATAGAGACAATAGGAATGCGCAAAAGTATTTTATTGTAAAGGTATTTTCACTTTTTTTGTTCTGATAGAGTATGTATATGGACGATTGCATTCTAAATCGCATACGAGAACGAAATATCAATTATGTATCTTAATTTCATTTCCAAATAAAATTAGGTGTAAAAGTAAATAGAGATAATCACTAATCTTTGTTATTCCATACACAATAGCATTTACTTTGAAATTATCCTAAAACGTATAATGACACTAAACTGATTATGAAAACAATGGAATTCCAAAGTAATACAAAAGATTAAAAACTGTAAAAAGTTAATGAGCCCATAAAAAGCTAACAAAGACATGTTAATACCACCCATCCTGATACAGAGCACAATGCAAAAAGCCTTAACGGCACAGTACCGTTCTGTAACAGTCCAGCTCAGGTAAAAATTACTTTTGCTTGTTATTGATAAAAAATGGTTAAAAATGTTTTTCTATACGACTTTCTTTAAGATACTCTAAAGACTCTAATACCTAAAGAGTATGCGGATTTTGTTTAGAAGTTAATTTCTGGAACTCTATATATTTATCTCCAGAGCTTTCAAATTTTACGGTCTAAGCTTAACTGTAGAACTGTTTTCCAGTTATATCAGTGAGTACTTGCAAGGCAAGTCGTCATTGATATAGCTTACATTACATTGGAGCGCTCGTGGTCGTGCTTGCTTAGTCGTTCTTGATAGATCGTCGAAGTGTCGAAGTGACCGCCAGTGGCATTTTCATCTGAAAGCTTCCGTGCCTCGGAGGGCACGTTCAATTGACGTTCCCGGCTATTTAAGTCGTTAAGCCATGACGGAGGCCTTAAGGCGGCCTAAAACTGCCACCAGAGTTGGCCACTGACTCATACGAACTTACTTTTTTACTCTTACATAATGTACTTCCTTCTCGTAAACATCAAAAATTACATGTTATTTCAGTCATAATTAAAAACGGTATACAAACACCACAGTTGAAAACAGCTTAACCTTTCTTTGGAATTTGAAAGCGGAAACATAAAAGTTTATATTCAAAGTATGCCCGCGCGGGTATTCCCGGTGAGTCAGATCCTCCTCCAAGGAGCTGGCTCCTATCAGTACAGAAGCGGCTGGAGTCACGCGCCCTCGCGTGTCCTACTGTAACAATGGATATTCAGCATGCACGCGAGGGTCCGGCAGCTCGCGTGAGGCACGGCACATCTTATGAGGGATACCAGGCGAGATAAACTTTAATATTAATGTCTTTTTAACAGCAGTAACAGTTTTTAAGCTAGTAAAAAGATTTCCGCTTGAATCGTTAGGTAGTTTGAACATAAGAGTAGGGAAGATAAACCTAAAACTTTTATTAGGACTACATAATAATAATGCTACAAAACTTAAGTTATATTATTCTATCTGTGGTTTTACTTACTGTGTATATTTGACATTACCTCGATTGTATACCTACAGAAAATGTCAAGAATCCACAAAACCACAGATACAATATACGAGTAGGAGGAACTAACCGATAGCCGGTTTGAGACTGAAAATATTTCAAATATGAACCTAGAAACATACTTTGTATAGAGTCCAGATAGCGTGCCTAAAAGAGCTTAGTTACCAACACCACCACTGGTGGTTGATGCAGTCTTTCCCCATGATAACCAGGACGGCCGTGGTCATGCCATCACGTCAGACGACAGTGCGTGTCAGCACGCTTTCTAACCCCCATTCGCGTGAGTGCCAGCTAATTTGTGTTAATTCAGCATCGCGTGCTACCATCTACCATCCACCCACCTAATGCCTACAGTCTAATGGCACTCGGACACGGCAGCCTATATCTTTCGTGTCGAATGGCGTTGGCATACTCTAATGATGCTCCGTAGTAGTTCTATTGTTCTACCTGATGCTTATCGTCATGTTTTCCAGTATTAAGGAACTTTAATATTAGGTATGCCCCAGCCACCAGCCTATTTTCATATTGAACATTTCCTCAAGGGGAAAACCAAGTCAGAAAATACGTCAACAGTCACAAGTAACAATGAGCCATCCATTGTTAGTTGTTACGATAGAAAAGTTGTAACGTAATCGTGTTTGATTCACCTATATACGTTTAAAATAGGATAAAAGTGGAACGTACTCGTATAACAACCTATTTTAATATAATCACCAATACAAAAATTCACGACTACTATTTCTTTCAAGACCATAAATAGGTTTTAAGTAAGAACGGATATCCAGGTATCTAGCACGACTATGGATCTATGGAAGGTAGAATGGTGATCTGGCATGCACCGGATGCCTCTGCGGACGTGCATTTGGGGTAATGTCTTTCCACGAAGTAATGGAACGTAATGACGGTGCTGTAATTATTTCGGAACTCGGCTATTACGCTGCGAAATGACTGAGCCGTGACAAGTTTCATGAAATATTTCATATTGTATCGGATGTTCATACGGCCTGACCACATTCTTCAGTCTATTACTTTGTTTAAAACAGATTTATATTATAGCCAATTGAATCAACAAACAAATTGTCCACCCGGTCAATTTGTTGAATTGTTTCAGCAATAGTAGCTGGTTGATTTAATAGACAATAAACTTTTAAATAATTAGAACGGACATAACTTACAAGGTTTCTTTTTAATTTTTACTGTGACCTTAATATTTTAGTATTCTTTAGCCGTTTCTATAGAAAGTAAGGTTCCTGTAAGTTCTACATCATTGACATTTCGTGTCTGCTCGCGATGGCATCACGTGAAGTACTATTACGTGATGAGTCTTCTGAACTTAGGCCTTTCCAAATGTTACCATAACATGCGATATGGTATCTTTTACAATTCAGATAGCGTCGTGCCGGTGGTTTCTTTAAAAAGTGTTATAAGAAAGTAGGACTACGCTAAAGACTTGATGGCACGGATAATTCTAGACAAAGTTTGGGATTAAGACATTTCACATGGGGTACCTACCTTCTGAATAGCATCTATATCGAGAGGCTTTGCCACAGCAAAATTGCTGATTATTATTTGAATATTCATGAAATAATTACCTATTCAAATCCCTTACAAGGAAGTGCACGCAAATTATATATTTGGTGAGTTTATGAACGTTCCTTGAACTTTCCTACAGCCCCCATTGAACTCCCCATCACTAATTTGACATTAAGCGGTGACATTTCGTGACTTCGTGAGTATCTGACATAGCATGGCGCCATCAAATCACTTGAGACGTTGAAACTTTTACAGGAGACCTCGATTTCAGTATCATTAGGGTTAATACGTATCATTTGATACCTGCCACGTATGTTTGACAACAACGTACCCTTAATGCTGTCTGATATAATTAATCAGCAAGTCAGTATAATTTGTGAACTATTTACTCAGAGCCGAACCCTAGATCAATCAATGATAGTGTCAGTTTTGTCAGGCGGTATTTTAATTGAGATATATCGTTATAGTTTAGTAAGTAATTTTAGAGTAACTACTAAAAACAATACTTTTTTACGTAGGTTACTAACTACATTAGGTATTTTGAAAACTAAAAAACTGACACCCTGCCTGTTGCCCTATACGGACGATATTGCAAGAGTCATGGGTCTTGGATATTGCTAACAAAGAGTCGTGGTAAATGCAAAAAGAGCTCTATACCCAGCATAAGAAGTAAAGCTGTTGAGGGATATGATGAAGTAAAAACAGATTTCTGAGTTACGTGTCCTCGCATTACAACAGGTTTATTTATAACTGTCGGTCAAGTCAGTAGTGATTGGTCACGTGCAAGTGTCACTGTCGAGTCACTTGCTGGCGTAATCAACGACCTAGTAGTAAGTTCGAACCAATCAGGCCAGTGGCCAAGTGACGGATTATCTTCCGGAGTGGCGACTTTGTAGCCGGGTTCCACTCAATATGCATTATGAAGCGGAAGCAATTAATTTTTAATATCAGTCAAGGTGCGACTGCGACTCCGCCCCGATTGGCGCACCGACAGACAGCTGATTCGCAAATGATTTCTGTTCTTTAAATTCACGCAGCAAGACTACCTATTTGCTCAATTTATGATTGTATACTCGATAATTGAATTATACACCTCCGGGGAAGGTCCGTTGTAAGCAGAAACAAAAAGCTTCAAAAACTTTCGAGTGAACGTATTTCTTTTTCAAGTGGGCTTATCAGTGGCCACGTCAACGATGACCCCGGGTCATTTAGTCGGAATATTCCGTACTCTGTTCGGTTACGACACCGGGACTGGAGTGAGCGACGTAAGCGATAACGGACCTCCGATAGTACTGGTAGGTATGGACCGGGTAATCAGATACATGTATGGAGCGAGTGTTGCTACAGAAAAACTGGTCAAGCGTGGAACTCGCGCCTTGAGGTACCGCTTTTAACAGGTAGACAGAAATAGGGTTAGCAAAGTACGAGTATACAGATTTTGTTTCTGTTTTTGATGACCTCTTTTGCAGTTTTGACATATTGAAATGTGCGTCTGTAGACAGAGTGCGTTATCGTTAGAACGTGCTCATGCATAGGTTGTGGCAAAGTCACTAATTATAATGGTATATTACATATCCTTGAATAGATTACATTGCCTAAGCGTTTTGGAATATAAGATAACAGTAGGTACGTAATAGAACTGCCCTTCACTGCCAGCGCACTTGCAGTACATACAGGTAAATATTCATACATATAATACTTAATTAACTTGAATATATAACTTAGATAATAATCAGTAGGCAAGTAAACTGGCACTTGTTGCAATCTAGTTGGCTTACAAAATAATAAGCTTGACGCATTATGACTTTGAAGGTAAACAGCTTGTGACACCGTGTATCTAACAACTTAATACTCATTGCTATAAATTAAATAAATGTTGGTGAATAGGGTCGAAGTATATAACTAAGTATATAAATAAATAAATAAATAATCCTGGACAAATTCACACAGCATCATCTAGCCCCAAACTAAGCAAAGCTTGTACTATGAGAACCAGATAACTGATATACTACATATATACTTTTTGTTTGTAAATTCATACATATTATACATAGAAACACCCAGACCCGAGATAAATATCTGCAGATCATACAAACATTTATCCCGCAGCGGGGATCGAACCCGCAACCTTCTGCGTCTCAAGCGGGCTTTCACCCACTGCGCCACAGGTCGTCAAATGACAATATGACTGATGAAAGGTACTGTATGACCTCAGGACTTAAAAACTGTGTTCTTATTATATGACACAGAATTAAATGATGTTACCTATTCATAGATCAATCATTGGGACTCCGTTATTGTATTAAAACATTGAATAAATTTAAGAGTGGATTTTCCATTTCATATAATGGATATATTTATGGGTGGCCAACAGGCGGTTGCCATAAAACTTGTTCCATTATGACCTCTATGATGCCATATTGGTACTCGGAATAACGCGCAGTTTTTCCCTATAATGACGCTTACAGAGCCGCTGTAGTATGATCTAAACAGATGCGAAATTCTATACACAACCCACGATTTGTTTCTGCAGCTGGTGAAGCAAATGTACACCACATTTGATACTCATGCTATATTTTAAATACACAGTTTAAGAAACAACATGTTTCTAAAAATATTTATAAATTCGAGCCGAAGAGACTAAAGATTCTAAAAATACAAGATTAAATAAGATAAACCTGTCAATGATTAAATGGTGAATCATGCCTACAACCCCACATGAGGTAAAACAAACTTGATCATATAACAAAGTAATGAAAAGCCACAGTTGAAATACGAGTTTTGAGCAACGCTAAGTACATCGATCTGTGGTAAAAATACTCGTATATAAAACTAGATACATAGGAAATTCGAATGTTTATAATGGCACAAAAATAGAGCTTGGTTGACGTCATCGCCACCACTGTCAAGGACGGTGGCCACGAGCTGAAACCACCGTTACCTACAGTTTGAAAAATATTATAATTCAGAATTCGTCTCGGTTCGAATGAAACGGAATCATAAGTAGCAGTGTTACTGATATTTTCATATTACAAGAACATTATACAACATTCTCTTTTTTCAACTCGTAGATTCGACTCGCATTGGTTAGTTGTTGATCGGTTTTATCTACATCTATCCTATCTCTATTTATTTCTTCGATTCCGTGTGTTAATCATATTTTTTTCCCGAATTGTTTATGTTATTTACAATAACATTAATTCCTGAAACTGAACTAGCAAATTTTTTCAACATAAATATTTCAAAATGCCTGCCAGTTTATGATATTTTACCTCGTGCTATGTATTTGTAAACATCGAAACTATGTGGAGGAATTTACTCAAATATACTTCTAAGAATAATTGATCGATTGATGTATGGATATTTACATCGAAAGTAATATAAACTTTACAAATATAAGTAAAACGAACGTGTTTTAGAGAAAGAAAACCCTGTAGAAGAAAATTTGAGTAGAGAATAGTGCTATGCAGTGCAATAACCTACTGTATCAAATAATAATGATTTGCTACTATTAATCATATTGCTAGTCATCATTTCTATTTTTGTGAAAGGAGTGAGTTCTGTTCTGATATGACGATTTAGTGATAGAGGGAAATGGAAGAGAGAAACATGTTGTGCCGATGCCGACCCCACTTAGAAGAAGCTCAATTGTATAAGTCAAGAATAATATTTTTTATTTTAACTTAAAACTGTAAAAGGACAGGGTTGAAGCTGCAAGCGTAACCATTTTTTTTTTCTGAAATAACATCAGCTTAGCAACAACCTTCCATCAGTAATAATTTCATCAAAACTATTTGTCAGAAACAAAGTTGGTGATCAAAATAGTAGCAAATGGTTTCCAGATGTTTCATTTGGATCCCTACACTGTGGCGAATGACGTCACAGCCTCGTTCAGTGCCAAGGCTGTATAAACTGTGGTATCATCTGTGGTAAGCGTAAACATTGTTCGATCACTGGCTCATTGTAAACAAACTGATATGATAACGCTGTTTGCAAAAACTCAATACTCGAAAAACGAACATAACAATGTGCTTTGAGAGCTGAGACCTTGTAGGGATTAGATACGAGAATTACTCTGAGAAGGTTATTTATGACGACGATATTGATAAGGGACCTTCAGGGACAGTATTCAATGATATTGGAATATAACTAGATTAACTAAAGCTAAGCTTAAGATACTGTGCATCTACGCCTACGATATCATTTGATTTGTGGACTATACAACAAATCTTGAATGTAATAGGTTACTTCAAATGAGTTAGTGGCCAAGTCTCGAGACAGAATATTTAGAATACAAGATAATACAGAAATTAAACCTTGTAAAGTTGTGAAAAACCTTGGCGAAGAGCATTTATAATTAAGGCGAAAGTTACCCTTTCAATACTCAGAACAAAAGATCGAACGGAATCACAATTTACAACATGTTAGAGACAAGACAACAGTAAAGTTGTAGATGGTATACTTTCCCTCTCACACAAAAGGATAGTAATAAACTCTAGAAACTAAGAACCATAATCCTTACAATAGGCACAGCGAAAGTGTTGTGCCTTGTCGCAATAGCCGACAAAGGGAATATATTAGAAAATAGAACAATTTCGGACAATTGTCGTAATGTTCGAAGGGTGAAATGCAATGGGATGTCGGGATCGTAAACATAATTACTAAACAGTAAGCTTATTTTGTATAACTTGTACGTCAGCTATAGAAAATCGATCTCTTTTAGCGAACCGTAACTTTGTACGAAGCAGATGCATAGTTTGACTTAGGCTATAAAGAAAGGCGAGAGTACGAGAAGGATAAAGTGAGTTTATGGCTCGTTTGTTTTCGTCAAATGACGTCAATCCGTTTCACGGTTATTACATTTTAGAAGGATAACGGAACTGTGACAGGATTGGCCCAAACTTTACGACCGACTTTTACTTTTAAGTCATGTAATGTGCGAAACGTACAAAGTGTTTTATTGTTGTAACTGTTCCACGTACTTAGTTTTATTAACACTTTGTTACTATTTTGTTACCATGTTTTTGACATTATAATTCTAGGAAAAGGAACTTTATTATATTTTTTAATGTAATTTGTTGTTTGTCTTGAACTAAGACTTGCATTCATTTGGATTAAGCTTTTATAAACATTATCATTTATAGACAGTCCCTCATTTTAAAAGTTTACATCAAAGAGGTACTCTTACAGGTTGCAATCGAGACCCCGTTTTACTCGGTCTGCAAACTGGCGAGCAAACCTACCAGGGTTTCCTTTTTAAGGACAAGGGTATTTTACCAACAGCTTATGCAATGATTTTACAATCTGCCTTTGTGAGTTTGCCATGCAAAATTAGCCCAGGTAAAAATAGGTAATAACTAAGTTCGCATGATAGTGAAGTTCATAAATGAATTCTTACTTAATTTATACCTATAATTTATCATCTACAAAATATTTAAGTCTCTTGAACAAATAGCATCAGCTTGTAGCACTGCTTCTGAGTCACACGACAACAATGAGTGCTTGTGACGTAACGCCTGAGCCACCTGAGCTAACATCCTTGTTTGCGCAACCACGACTGCTCACTCTGACACAGATAGACAGATAGATTGCTTGAGTGCGAGCTTTGGTCATTGCCGCAGCTTATTGTGACTGTCTACTCAAGTTGCTTACTCAAGTCCAGGAACCAAACTTGCCCTGTGCTGATTTTCTACTTTTTTTATCGTTTCACTTATTTTTTAGAACCAGTAAGGTGGTTATACGATTTTAAGTGCGCCTTCAAATCGTATATGATGCAGCTTAAAGATTCAAAGCTCCACTAGATCAATACTGCAGCGAGTTTATTCAATCGTTGTTTATTCATCGATGTCAAGATGTCAATCACAATCACGTACAGTGATTTCATCAATCATAACCTACGGCTTCTAAGGAGTGGTCACGCGTCAGAGCTCAGTAGGTCGATGACGGTGCAATACTATACCTACTATGTTGACAGAAGCTTGTACATCTGATTATGGTAAGTCATCTCGAAACGGCAACGTCTCTTGGCATTTCAATATTTTGACCTCAATAGCTCTGCGAAAACATCGAACTTTTCCGTTTAGTCATATATTTATGTTACATCATTGTGGGAACCAGTTATTTGTGTTTCCTTGGTGTGATTTCGAGAGGTATCTCTAAGGTCACGAAGTGATTATAATAGTTTAAGCAGATATGAAGGCAACACCTTGATTCATAAATTATTATTTGTTGCGTGACTTAGGTGACGTGAATTACGAGATCAAATTATTATGGTCTTTAAAACTTTGGGTCAAATCCGGTAAAAATTGTTATTTTAGTAGAATACAGTTGGTAACGTAAAAACTATGAACCTGTCCCAATAAGCTGGTACAGTTTAAACTGCCTCTAGCGCTCCATTAATTTTATCCAGACTACTATAGAGTCACGAAGACTGTAAGATATTAAAAAAATATGAAGTAGGTATTGTCATTTTTATTTACATGAACATTAGCAAAAGAAGCAGAAGTTTTGATGATTTGCCAATAAGTGTTTTCTTATCGTCTAAACACATTAATTATTATCATCTATGGAATCAAAGCGGATCCAACACAAATCCTTGCTGACCGAAGTGCCACATCCACTCGACATGGTTCAGGGTGCGACCCTCAGATATGGTAAATCCTTTATGTTTGCGGTGACGTCACCAACATCTGCCGACGCAGCTGGCGCCAAGGTTAAGTGGCAGCCTTATACGAATAACTCCTTTATTGGACGAGAAGATGCAAAGGATTGCATATAAAGAGATTTGTAAATAGATACAATAAACCTTTTGTAAACTGCAACGTGCGGGTATGTATGGCAGATACCTTCTGCAAATATTAGCGTTTGAATGAGTCGCTTTACTTGTTGACTGCCGTTTAAACGTCGCTTATAAAGTGCGCCTAAGAGCTTTTGAGACGCACTTAAATTTATTTCACCACACTTGGTTCGAAAGAACTAGTGGCACGATAAGAACCAAATGTGTACATAATATTTGGTATTTAATGTAATGTGGTATTTAAGGTTTTTAATGTTGAAAGAGAGAAACGAGACCAGAAGAATGCAACAGAGGCAAAACTTGAATCTGCTGTACCGGTTTGTCACCTGTCTGTCGGTCAATCGACATATTTCCGTGTCTATTTCCCTCGTTATCGGCATGCTAATATTATCTCAGGGCACAAGCATAGCCTGTCTTTGTGTTGACAGAAGACTATCAGCTTGTGCTAACTTGGGAGCGTTGAAAGAATGACGTCAGAGATCACGACGCCAGCTTATGGTGCGACTCTGTCTATTAAACGGAATTATTTATTTGCACAAGCTGGTAGTTTCGTTTAGCGTGAAGTCCAAGGCTGGAGGAAGAATCTTGGACTGTTAGTTTTTTTTCAATAGTTAATTAATAAGCTTTCGCAGGTCGTGCTTGCGTTATTGAAACGGGATAATGGTAGTACTAAGAATATACCCAACAATGGGATAAGAACGGCATATGATGATGAAGACGATGTAGATAATAAATGAGGTAGCTCTTTGTTTATTTGAGGCTAAAAAACTAAAATTCAGTCCCCTCACAGAGGCCAGAACGATAAATCTATCGGCAGGGCATTACATTTCGCATTCCAGCGCCGTGCCAAGGACCAATGTAGGCAGCTCCATCGGAATACAGGCGGAATAGCCATCTGTATTCCGCAGGCTCGCCGGAGGAACGTAGCGACACTACGTCATGCTTTAGCCAAGGTGTTTAGATGTGCCAGCTCCAGGGATGGAGTTAAGTCGGTTAACTTGGAAGTTTTATCTAGCAATGATAGCATCATTCGTTTTTAGCTGTTGATGAGTAAGTTCGTATGAGTCAGTGGCCAACTCTGGTGACGGAGTTTTTAGGCCGCCTTAAAGCCTCCGTCATGGCTTAACGACTTAAATAGCCGGGACCGACAATTTAACGTGCCCTCCGAAGCACGGAAGCGCTCAGATGAAAATGCCACTGGCGGTCACCCATCCACTTACATAACCGCCTTAAAGCCTCCGTCATGGCTTAACGACTTAAATAGCCGGGACCGACAATTTAACGTGCCCTCCGAAGCACGGAAGCGCTCAGATGAAAATGCCACTGGCGGTCTCCCATCCACTTACATAACCGCCTTAAAGCCTCCGTCATGGCTTAACGACTTAAATAGCCGGGACCGACAATTTAACGTGCCCTCCGAAGCACGGAAGCGCTCAGATGAAAATGCCACTGACGGTCACCCATCCACTTACAGACCGTTTAGAACGTTGCTTAACTTCGACGATCTATCAAGAACGACTAAGCAAGCACGACCACGAGCGCTGTTGATGCAAAAAACTAACTCTACCTACACGTCTTTTGTGCAAAAATGACATTTTCAAAAAACAAAACTTTTTTGGAATCTACCACATTTAAACTACAACTAGCAGTCAGTCAGCGTGACGTTTTTCATCTGGTCAGCAAGTTAAGAGTATACTCGTATGAGTAATTGAGGAAAAATATTGGCACCACAAAGCTAACCGGTTCTCCATATTTCTTCAAAAAAAACAGCCGCATTGTGATCGTGTAACCGATATTTGCGTGTGGTTTCACATGTTTAGCGATTGACGCAAGGGTTTCGTTCGCCAGGTACCAGTTCGCGAAACGCCGCTAAAATCTGTACATACAAGTACTGACGCAAGTGGTTGTTGTTGAACGCTCGTTGCCTCCTCTCGGTCTTTCCCCTTTGGCACGTGTTTCGTAAACATGTTGATGAAGGAATCACGTCCAATTATACAAGCTAGTTCCGTTATATTTCGATCACACTGAAAGGCTAGGCATCCATTTCAACCTTATTTCAACAGGAAGAATTTTTTAAGTCCAGGCGTTATCATCAGAGACGTTGGAATTCGGGTACCAAAGACGTAGAAGTTTAAAGACATCAAATGTTGATAAACCGTAGTCGCGATCCATGCAGGAGTCGATTGATACGATGCGTAGGAGTCTGTGGCGGATGTGATCTGTTTACAATAAATGCGAGAATAAAACTAATCTGATGTTTTCCCCATCCGGTGATGTATCACAAGATACAGTTTTATTGAAAAAATAATACTACGAGAATAATGTCGAGAGTCATTAATAACCAACGGTAACAATAACAATTTTAAATACCTAAGTTAATGTAAATATGTAAATCATTTTGTTTATTTTTTTTTGCAAGCTTCTACGATTTTACCAACGGATATGAGTGGATTATAAAGTTTCGCAAAGACTATAAACCTACGAACTGCAAAATAATTATGTAATAATGTTTATCGTGCTTGCGGAATTCAGGGAACTCGCTTCATTAGGTTTTTATGGCGGATATACTCGTAAATATGTAATTACATATTTTTCATGTAAATAAAAGATTTCGTGGCCACGACCCACAAAGCCACATGATGTATTCTACTATAGCATTTGGAACCAGGAAAGAAAGTACTGTACTTCTTCAACACGGCTAACATTTGCGCCTTCAGCATGCTTACTATAAGCAGCAATGCAATTAGTGTGTTAACAGCCTTGCAGACAAAACTGATACGTGACGAGCATTATAAACGTTGCACTTCAATGATCTTTTAAGAACGTCTCACCCGTATAAGTGCTTTGTGCCATTATATTCCTTGTTTTCCTTTTCTAAAGTCCATCCCTGGCTAACGCTAATGCCGTATTCACACAGCGTGCGAAGGACGCGAGCACCGCACGGACAGATGCGCTCTTGTGAATCGTGAGCCGAAATCATTCTGAGCCACCCCCCCCCCCCCCCCCCCAACCAGGGCTGCCACTTCCAAGTCCAATCAAAACCAGAGACTCGATGGGAAATTAAGTTTTAGGAAACTTAGATGAACATCTAAAACACTGAAGAGTGGAGATCATCATCCACTTTCAAATGCATTAATCGAAAAGAGTGGAATTTACAAAGCTAGGTGCTTTCAATTTTTTCTATTACTTAAAGAATTAAATTTTTATGAATCGCATTTTACACTAGATAATCGTACTCAGAAACAATTCCGTTTAATCGTTACAGCATAAACCAATACTCAATTAATAATGCTCATAGACTTTCGCATTATAAAGCAGGAAGTGTGATGAAATGGAAGGTAATTTCATAGTTAGAAGAGTTACATCAAATCAAGAAGCAGCAAACAACCCTACTCCTATCGTCAGTATTGTGTCAGCTATAATGGTAACACATGGCAAGGAGGAGAGCGTGGCTCCGTGAATGGCGATGAGCCCGCGGTTGTTCTATGAAATTTTATTGAGTTGAAATTGCGGTGGCGAGGGTCGTGCCGCGTCCGGAATAGCCAATGAAGCTGCTACGATTCGACTGGAAAATTGTGAATGATGGGAAACTGTC
This sequence comes from Epirrhoe alternata, assembly GCA_963565295.1. Lineage (NCBI taxonomy): Eukaryota > Metazoa > Arthropoda > Insecta > Lepidoptera > Geometridae > Epirrhoe > Epirrhoe alternata. Next base: position 12,725,758 of record OY751385.1, on the reverse strand, counting down.
GAACAATACCATTTTGTAGTCCGCATCAGTAATTCATGAGTGTCGCTGAAATGTTACCTATTGTTTCTCAATTAGTTACTTGATTATTCATTAGCTAGTCGGCTGTAACTATTCAAAACTATCCATATGGAAGAGCACAAATAAAGGGATCGTTGTTTGGAAGAAGTTGTACTTAAATGATGATGAATTGTTTCGGTATCAGTCTGAGGCAAGTTAAGCGGAATCATCAAATCGAATCTTAAATTCTAAAAACTACTTCTTAAAAGCTTAAATTTTTTTCATTATCAAATTTGACGACATACGTCATAATATCAATATTTGCCCTGATAGCTTCTTTCTGTAATTTCTAGGCTCATGAGTCAGATACTCGGAAATTATAAGGATAAAGGCGTCTGCACACTGTCACGCATCACGCTCAGCCGCCTGTCGGTCAGTGGCGTGTCGCTCCCACGCCACGCTCGGCGAGCCAAGCGATGCGACGCGCTTTCTAAACACGATGCCCATGCATGCGAGGACTTTATATTGCAAAAACAACATTCAAGATTACATTCAAAGTATATTCACATCTCAATAGATGATTGTGGTCGGAGAATTAGTAAGCTGAAGTGGGCTGGCCATATCTGTCGAAGAACCGATAACCGTTGGGGTAAACGAGTTCTTGGGTGGATACCGCGACTCGGCAAACGTAGTGTAGGACGCCCTCCGGCCAGGTGGAGTGATGATCTGCGAAAGGCTGCTCGCAGAAGCTGGATGCGTCGAGCTGAGGCCAGGGCGCAATGGCGCTCATTAGGGGAGGCCTATGTCCAGCAGTGTACTGCTATGAGCTGATGATGATGAGATGATTGTTATAATTCTTAAAGGTCTAAGTAGTGAAAGATTAGCCTTGACATGAGACAATTATAATTTGTAACTTGCATTTGTAAATCACTCATTTTATCATTATGTAAGGTTCTGAGGTTAAGTGTCGTGTGTGATCGTCATGTTTCCGACAGTTGTTGAACTAACCTCGCCGAAAAAAAGGTATGCATGAATTACACATTGATATTATAAGTTTTTTTCCGGAAAAGTTAAGTATTCTCTATCAATAATCGCGGTAACGCAGAGCACTGTAGAGCAGTGTAGTAGCTTTAACATTATTAAGAAATGAAAAGTCTTATCAAAATTTTGGATTCCGACTTCCGCTTTAACATTATGTATGGGAATCAGAGTGCGGATGAGAAAAGAAAGGCAGATCCTAATTTATATCCTGGTAACCACATAATACCGTAATCACAATCAGTGTGCGCCCGCTATACCTGTACGAGCCTCATCCATAATCCAGAAGCTTACATTGCTTACCGTTTTAAAAGCGAGATTCCATCCGCTAGGCAAAAAACCGCGATCAATAAAGGAATCAGATGCGAGTCATCGTGTCGGTGAACGGAACGGTCACGCGCGGCGGTCAAGCGTGGCGTCACGGGACGTGACGCCAGTCCCGCGGCCGTCACGCCCGCGCGCGCCACGCTCCGCCGCGCCCGCTTCTGTGTGAACAAGGCTTCACATTTGCATAAGTCTATTCTGATCGGCAGACTTCTACTAAGGCTGTATCGTTTGCTTTGTTGAACGAGTTCAACGAAACTACGTTTTGCTTAACTGACATCAAATGTTTGTTCTGTCTGACAAACATTTGATGTCATTTAAGCAAAACGTAGTTTCGTAAACCGAGTTCAAGCTTAAACGCGATCAGTTTTTGCTGGGGAAATCCAAGTGAAATCCAAACTTTGCTTGATCTCATTTTCAGTGATCTCAATTACAACGGTGAAACCCAGCCTTAGTAATCGTAAATCGTTTACTTGATCAAGATAACAGAAAACTTAAAAATAAAATACCAAGTACAGAGTTGTCGACATAGCTGTAGGTACGGTATATGTAAGCATTCGTGAGACGACACATTATTATCCTATGGAATTCGACGTACAAATATTGCCACTCGACAAACTGCCAGGCCTGATAACTGATAAGATATCACCGATAGCACTAATGTACAGAACTATGCAATAGTCTGTGGCCAGGTGCTGATAGTGGGTGCAATAAATAGTTGGTATCACATGATGATGCGTCATGGGAATTTGGGAACAAGGTATTACCTATTTGTAAAACTGCGAGCCTTCGAACATGGAACTAGGAATGACTATGACATGTCTGATGTTTCTTAGAATGTAATTATGATAGTGTAGGTAATATGATAATAATTACACAGGTAGAATTTATATAATGGTACCTATGAAGTATAAGACAAACTGTTGCAATTCGATACTTCAAAAGAAAGTGAGTGAGTGAGTTCGTATGAGTCAGTGGCCAACTCTGGTGACGGAGTTTTTAGGCCGCCTTAAGGCCTCCGTCATGGCTTAACGACTTAAATAGCCGGGACCGACAATATAACGTGCCCTCCGAAGCACGGAAGCGCTCAGATGAAAATGCCACTGGCGGTCACCCATCCACTTACAGACCGTTTAGATCGTTGCTTAACTTCGACGATCTATCAAGAACGACTAAGCAAGCACGACCACGAGCGCTTCAAAGAAAGTCATAACAGAACATTGACAAGTTAGGTAATCATTTATGATTGATTTCGAACACGATTCACTTTGTAAAGACCTGCCACGATAACTTATCTTAGTAATCAAAGATAGAGAAAACTACGCAGATACTACAAGAACTTACAACTTATCATCACCACAGATAACAAATGTACGCATTTAGTTATCAAATCAATAGATTAACTGATCCATACGAGAAAGTACATTATAATATAACCATGACAGAAATATTGTGTAAATATAACTTCTTGGCATAGTAAATTAGATAATGAATATCACACAACAATATGTAGTGTGAGAATAAGAAACAAATAAAATAGCAGTCACAATTCAAACGAAACTGGTCTAGTAGGATGAAATAAAAATAAACATAAATATTATATCGAGTCTGGTTCGAAGCCATGATAGAACGTTAAGACTTTGTTAAGTGTCCTAACTTTTTAATAATAAAGACTTAATAAACGTAGATCGTATTTGGTTGCAATATTTTTCTATTTCCGAAAACTATAATACAAAGACTTACTGGCTAGTTGAATTACACTTGCGGATGATAATGATGATGGTTTTACTTTAAGGAATAACAAAGCATTTAGCATAAGTAATTTATGAAAACTATGTCAACCTTACGTTCACTACGTCAAACGACTACAATCGTCTAAGAAGTGGATGAAACAAAAAAGAAAGTCTTGTTTTACCGTTCGTCGACCCACATGATCCGGCAGAGCGGCCGCGAGGCGGACGTGACTCGCGACAGAAACAGATGGAACTTACCTGAGACATGGAAAAATGCAAGCGTCACTAAGCCGAAAGCTTTCGGACATTTTGGAATGAAAACTATGACTGATGGGAATTTGACAGCTAACAACGAAACAGGATCTCCATAGTGTTCCCGAGACACGGTAGACATACTCTCAGATCAACTTACTCAATATACTCTAAAGTCTAAAGAACTAGCCAGAGGCATGTCCGAAAGAAGTTGGGTGAAACAAATCAAGCCATGGAAAACAAATTCAAGAGATATTAATTATATTATTCATGGGAAACACAGAGAATTTACAACCTTTAGTTGGCATCGTGAATTCGTGACTGAGAATCGTGACCTTTGATAGGCATATTCTGACAAAAGGCATTTCAGCCAAGATACAATAGATGGGGTTTAGAATGCGACAATGAACTTGACAGAAAATGATGATACAATTACTGAGTAAAGACATAAGAAAAGAGGTACATAATGTAAGTTTTGTAAGGAATACGTAAGGAATCAAGTCAAAGATATCTCCAAGACGTTTATTTAAGAAACCCATCTGCAGCGATTTGTTTTAATCGAAGCTTGGATGGATAAGCCAATCAGGTCAAACACTCCAGTTCCATATTGGTAGCAGATAGGTCAACATGTGTTCTGATATTTATAGACAAATTAGGGATCAACGCCCTCTACCCTGGCTAGTGGAAGATCGTAAGATCGTGGCTGCGTGAAGGTGTCTGCACGGCCTTAGCCAGATTGTGGACGCTGACGTAGTCGTGGTTAGAAAGTTGCCTTGCTTGCGTCACGGCGCATCGGGGACGATGACCTCTCCACAAAGGGTTGTCACAATTAAATTAAGTATGTTAGTTGAATAAAATAAATGCATATTAACATTTTCAAGTCCTAATTTCTGTGTAACTTGACAAAATTATCCTACACCTAAAGTATCTGTAATAGATGAAAATGGTTAGCTTTTGGAAGATTTTGGATATATATTATATGCTGTGAAATACACGGTAGAGTAGGTACCTATATTATAAAACATGGTAGGTTAGGTATACAAAACAATCGACTCGTATACTAATATTATAAAGAGGTAAAGTTTTTAGATATGACATGTTATACGAGTACCAACACTACCAACATAGCATGTTGGTACTAAGTGAGCGAGACCTTGCTAGTTTTTTACAATGCCCAAGCTGCTTGCAAATGCTGACAATGTCCTAAAATTTACATTGCGTTGGGATGATGATAAAGTAAGTTCGTATGAGTCAGTGGGCAACTCTGGTGATGGAGTTTTCAGGCCGCCTTAAGGCCTCCGTCATGGCTTAACGACTTAAATAGCCGGGACCCAGAATTGAACGCGCCCTCCGAAGCACGGAAGCGCTCAGATGAAAATGCCATTGGCGGTCACTCATCCACTTATAGACCGTTTCGAACGTTGCTTAACTTCTTGAGATGATGATTAAAATTATTTGAAAAAATTAAAAGTTGAAACATAAGTGGCAGCCCTAGTCACGTCACGGACATCATTGCGTCCCGCTGCGCCACCGCCGCTACGCTAACGTAACATCAGTTGTATCACGCTTAGACAGCCCAAAGGCTGAACAAAAAGAAACTACTCGGACAAATTGAATATCTCACGTAACTCTTGACGAGTATGTTATGAGTATTTCTATATTTATTTAAGTGTCAGTCGACTATAGAGTTTGGATTTCAGATGATTATTTAAAATTCATAAGCAAGGCAGAAGAGATCAGGGCATGATTGAAGTAACTAAGGAAATCAGAGTTGGAAGAGTGTTCTGCTAACATAACACCTGAATAACTGCTTTTCACAAAGAGTCCTAAATTATAGACAGGGTTTCTGTTACAGTAGTCTGTGCTTCTTGCTTATCAAATAACAGAAGTGTCACACGGATTCACACGGGCCAGTTCCAAAATATGATAGATTTATCGTTGATAAGTCGTAACTAGATTGCGAAACATCTAGAAATAGCAGCGAGATTAGATTATTTGGCAGGTGGTAACAAAGACGCGATAATGAGATGCAGGGGACCGTGGCATTTAAACAATATCCCTGGCATTTTAAAGTGCCAATGAACTTGACGAGAAATCAATTTGCCCTCGTTTTTTGCACGCAGCTAAAGCTTTGGCACCGCTGAGGCATTAAAATTGTATTAAAATTGGAATAATCAAGCTCCAGTGGAGAAGGGAGTTCGAAAAACAAAGTGAGGCCTTATTTTACAGCAACCAAGCTAATTAACGTCACTATGTATTCACACATAAGTTATGAAAGCAAATTTAACATATAAGACTTAGCAACAGAGTGAAGCCCTTAGTAGATAAGCAGTATCCAAGATTAAAACTTGCAATTCTTGTCAACATTCTAAAATGCCTTCTATCTCGAGGTAGCAGTAACAACCGTCTCGCCACATAAGCCCATCCAGTTCCACTACCTGTAAACTTGATTCTAAAACAGGATCCGCCGGACAGGTATCCAATACCATGACTGCTGTACCTTTCTCTTTTGCCAGTGCAGTTCCTTTCACGCACTTCAAAATACCAGTCTCCATCCTGCATTGACCAACGTAAGATGACACGTTGGCTCACCTACGTGTCGCTGCAGGTATGGAAATATATAGGGGTCTAGTATTTGCGGTTGTAATATGGCCGGATTGGTCGATTCGCGGGTTCGACGGCCGGCCTTAGCCCAGTTGACGTGAAGGGGCTCAACTCCCCACTAAATGCCAGTCGAGGAGAACGTTCGCAGCGATCCAAGCGCTTGTAGTTCAATGAAATAGGGTCATATAGACACGATGCGTTGTCCTTAGGGCACGTGGGAGATACAGCACGCATTACAAATGTTATGATATCCACGCCGGGAGAACGTTGTTTATCAGAGCACGTAAGTGGTGTTAGTCAATAGTAACCTTGGTAGTCTCTGATAGGGTTACGTAAATCATTGTGATGTGTAACAATGAAGGCAATGAGAATTGATGCTTAGCTATGATCGCAAGATATATTTTGCAAACGAATATCCTAGCTTTCATACCTTACTTTGAGTGCAAAGTAAGGTATGAAAGCTAGGATATTCGAGTCCAGGTCGATATTTGAGGAGAGTTGCATTGCTCACTAGCAAAAACACAAAACTCACTAGCACAAAACGGTCGCGTATCGAGTTATTTTAAAGGGGAATTTTTATCTTAAATTATGACCTATGTCAGAGCAGATTTTGTAGGAAACTCGAATCCATCTAATACCAGTAATTAATCACGATGCCGTTGAGTATCTACGCAATTCGATGACTACGAGCGCTGGAGGCCAGCGGGTTACACAACCAAACACTCAATGTTACATAACAATGTTTAGGTCAGGTTTGAACGAGGTTAGCTACTCGTACACACATCCAATTACACAAGTCAGTCACTGTGCAGTGTGTACTATGGAGATATAATTTATTTATTTATTTAGGGCATCCAACAAAGAAATCAATTAATAAATTAAATAAATGTTTTTTCTATGACGTAAATAAAGTAAAGAATTATATTTTTTCTGTGAGATTGTAAAACATTTTTGTATTTCTTTTTATTTTTGTATCCTTGACATGTATATTTAATTGAACTGTGTGTAACTATGGATTTAATATCTGAAATAAATAATAATAATAATAATAAAAATTAGAAGCAATGTACATTGAGGAACAGCGATATTAGTAACTACAAATCAAACATACTGAACACAGTAAGTACATTTGTAAATAGGTACTTACATAATCTGTCCCGTTAGAGAAGGCAGAGAACTAGATTTCCAAAGCAAGATGAAAATTTAGCAAAAAGTCACAAGTAAAATGAACCGACATCCTAAGACCCTGTACAAAAGTGAAATAATCTTGACCGATCTAACTTACAATGTTGTAGAACTTAACCAGCCTGTTTGACCATTAACTTGTAAGTTACTGCCCTCGCGTGAAAGCGGCACGGAACCAGTAACGGTGCTAACCAAGGCTGATGAGATGAGCAAATGTTAGTGCAGGCTTGATTCACTCTTACAAGCCCTGCTAATTAGTATGAAAGCTTTGAGAATCATAGTTGTTTAATAAGAACATCCTACTGGATGTAATATCTATAATAATTAAATAAAACAGAAATTTCACTATTTAATAACTTCATTAACTGGAAAAGACAGAAAAACATCTGTGGAGTCAACTAATTATTTAGAAATTGAGAAAGCGAATGCTTAATAATATCATAATAAATAAATAAAATAATGCTGGACATTCCACACAGCATCATCTAGCCCCAAACTAAGCAATATATAATAATAATAATATATAATGCTGGACAATTTCACACAGCATCATCTAGTCCCAAACTAAGCATAGCTTGTACTATGGGAACCAGATAACTGATATACTACTTATATACTTTTTGTTTTTGTAAATACATACATATTATACATAGTAACACCCAGACCCGAGATAAATATTTGCAGATCATACAAACATTTATCCCGCCGCGGGGATCGAACCCGCAACCTTCTACGTCCCAAGCGGGCATAATGAAGATACGGATGGGAAAATTAAATATTTTTTACAATTTATGCATCTATACTTATATTTGTTTACTTAATATATCCATGCTCTGTCTGTCTGTCTGTTTGTTACCTTTTCACGCCCAAACCGCTGAACAGATTCGGCTAAAAATTGGTATGGACAAAGTATCCCAGGGAAAGACATAGCTACATTTTATCCCGCCAAAATCCCGAGGGACCGCGGGTCACATCACACCGCGGGAGCGCAGCTAGTAAATAGTAAAGTTAAACATCAAATACCTAAATAACAAGGTATATGGCATTTAAGAAATAGCTAGGGGAATTCTTAACATGTTAAACAATAAAATTTATACTCGTGCATATAAAACAGTGGCCTTGAATGTGCGCAAAAGGTATATTTTCCTTATTCGCTGTACCTTATCTACTTACCTACATAAGTAATGTAAATATCCACTGGATGTCTCGCAATATACTCATGAAAATTTAATGAAAACAGAAGTGACATACTTATGAAGAGAAATATTTTAATATTGTATCAATACAATAATAAAATACTTATACCTATTGAAAGACATCATGATGCCATCGATCAACCAATAGGCGACGTTTAGTGGTCCAATAAAAAGATGGACGACATACAGTGCATCAATTGAGAGCTTTGAGCTTTACGTATCATTGTTAGACCCAGCTTATAAAATGTACAGACCTTTAATACATTTGTAAATTTCGAGAACTCAGCTCTTGTCTGTGCAACGAACCAATTTCCTCCATTTATCTTTTTCCAATGTGGTGTCTACGCCATGGCAGCAACCTCTCAATTCTCTGAAGTCCGACTAATGCAATTAATTCTTGATACCTAAAAACGTTGTCGTTGGACTAGGCAAGGCCTTTATCATATAGGAGCAGCAAAAAACCAGTCAGTCGAACCAACTCGCTACTGTAACAAAGCCAGGCAGACATTGATGTAGTGTGTGATATAACAGTGAGTCACGCCCGACCTTGGCAGAGACAAAGAACACTGTATTGTTGAGACCACAAGTCCACAACATAATGGCGATAAAAGTATTCCTAAACAGGCAAGCGCCGACAACGCCTGCCTTGAATAATAAAATGTATTTGTGTATAATTGATATTCGCGAATTAATGAAGGAAACCGCTCTCTTGTAGGTACAATTGAGTCATGGAATCGTTTTATACGTTTACAATAACTGCAATAATAGTTAAAAAAAAGTCTAAAATCTCCGACATCTTACTTACTTACTCCTTTGGCGCAGTGACCCAAAGTGAGTCTTGGCCTCCGATACGAGAACTCGCCACTTGTTCCTGTCCAACGCAGTTTCCTGCCAGTTGTGGGTTGGAACCTTATGCGGAACAGATCCTCAGTGATTATCAGTGTGGATTCCGCCGAAATAGAAGTACGGTTGACCAGATATTCCTTTTAAAACAACTAATGGAGAAGAAGTGGGAGTACGCTCAGAGTATCCACGCGTTGTTCATTGACTTCAGAAAAGCCTACGACAGTATCGATCGGAGTGCCTTGTACATTATCCTAAAGGAGTTCAAAGTCCGATTTTAGCACTATCCATCCAGAAATCATACAGGTGTGTCACCATTGTTAACATACTCCCATTAGACACGGAAACACAAGCATTAAATAAATAAATTGAAAAAATAAAATATTATGTTTCAATGGCTTCATCTCGCATGTGGGTCGTCAACTTAGCACTCTCTTTCTCATCTTTTACATATCTAATTGCATATCTATCCATCTTTTCATTGACTTTCATCGACTCGTCGAATAATGCTGGACATTTCACACAGCATCATCTAGCCCCTAACTTCGCCCTTCGCCCACTGCGCAACAGAGGTCGTCTACACTAATCTACATTCATGTTAAGCTCATCTCGAGTAACATGGCCTTTCTTTCTTATTAAGATGTCCATACCATGCCAGTGATACCCTGTTGCTTCTAATATTTTTACTTACTGAGCCATTGAGGCTAACGGAGAGGGTAATATTAATTTAATAAGCTTACATCAACAGTTATAGTATCCTTAATGTACTCGTAAATGTCCCTCAACTGGTTGAATAATACCAACCAAGTCCTGACTACCAGCATGGTGGTCTACGCGTACTTGTTGGTAGGAAAATCACACAGTCTATTAATGTCAAGTCGGTATTTACCTAGCTAGAGGGTTTATGTAACCGTGTCGTAAATCCTAGCAATAATTATTTATAACAGAAGTGGAAATTATATTATATAATACGAACACAATCCCATTTGAAATCCTGATTCTAAATAGGTATATCACATTATACACGGCAGTCAGTATTGCGGGCAGACGTGAGTTGAAAGAAATACCTGCATACAGGAATACAGTATTTTCTCGTCATAAATTCTTAAAACGTCTCCTAGGCTGAGGTTAAACTATTTCTAGCAGGATTTTTTAGAGGGCTATAAAAAGCAGTGGTAATTGAAAGCAGGAATAGCCCGATTAGACGTCGGCATACGCACCACGAAGTAACCAAGAGGTGGTCTTACATAAATAAAATAACAAGCGTATCTGTTAATTGCTCTAGCACTTCTGTTTTATCAAATAGGATGACGTCCTTAAGGTTCGTTCATAAAGCAATAAGAAAACTAAACTTTTAACTAGATTTTTCCCTTTTCGTTCGATCCGAACTACTACTTATTTGTGCCACTAACAAATAGCAAGGCAAGGCAGAGGCACTTCCGTGTTTCGGGTAAAATATTATGAGAAGATTCGGTAATACAGTCTAGGGTCATCAAACTCGGTCACCAGAGTTTTTTACTTACAAACTCATTTTATGGCACAAAATTGCTCCAAAGAAAGTATCAGCCTTTCCATGTGTTTATGGTATGCATCCAGCATGACGGGCATTCGTGTGCAAAGTCATTGCCAAGGTTACCGATAAGGTCCGTCACGGCATGTCACGCCGGCACGTATAATTGCATTCCAGCATTATCGGCCGGTTGCATCACCGGCCTCGTGATCGGAGAAATGCGCCGTTCTATTGTAGCATTTGTGGCTCGTGTGCCCACTTCGTTACGGATTTTACTGTTCGTATCTTACAAAGTTACAAAGCGGTTACTTGCTTCTGCTTGTAAGCTTATTGAATAGGTGGAACTGCATGATGATACATGCAAGAGTCCTTTTTCATTATTAATGACAAACCAAAACTTATTCGTATGTAACTGAGGTAAGTAAAAAAAGTAAGTTCGTATGAGTCAGTGGCCAACTCTGGTGACGGAGTTTAAGGCCGCCGTAAAGCCTCCGTCGTGGCTTAACGAATTAAATAGCTGGGACCGACAATTTAACATGCCCGGAAGAGCACAGATGAAAATGCCACTGGCGGTCACCCATCCACTTACTGACCGTTCAGAATGTTGCTTATCTGTCTATCAAGAACGAATAAGCAATCGTGCTTGCTTAGTCGTTCTTGATAGATCGTCGAAGTTAAGCACCGTTCCAAACGGTCCACGAGCTTTTCGCATGAGGTTAGTAAATAACAGTGACCGCAAGAAGCCATATTAGAGCGCATTAAAAATCATTCAATACTAATTCGAAAGAAGTGACACAACAAAAAGACTGTATGAGACTCTACCGAGTCTCAGTAATAAAGCTTCAACAACGATCTTCAAGGAAGCATGTTAATGCATTTCAACGGAAAGTGTCCGAAAAGCATCTATTAGACATGATGAATACGAATAGGCTATTACTAGAAATGAAAATTGAAGTCAAGCGTCACGTCTCAACACCATTTTATAGCCTCAACGTCGTGCTCTGCTTAGCAAGAACATTTTAAGAACCAATATGCGACCTGCCTCGGAAGTCAGCCTATGTGGAAGTGGTCTATGTGACTGGTAATATAAAATCTACGCAACCTTCTGAGCTCACTCGTTGAATAATTGATCATGATGTGGCAACATTTGCATAAACGAGCTGCAGTTTGCAATGTTTACCGGCACCGGTACTATCACGCTAAACTAGCAGTGTCTTAATTCAACCTCAAATTTAATCAACACAGCATACCTATTATTGGGTGCCCTGGCTGATAGCAAGCAATCAATGTTCTAAGCTAAATATATGGTTAAAACCGGTTTTGCTATATTTATTTATTTATTTTTAGCCTGCTTCGTCCCACTGCAGGGCAAAGGCCTCCCTCCCCTTTCTTCACACCTCTCGATCTTGAGCCAAACTGTGCCAGTCATCTGCATGACCATTTTGCTATAAGACAACAAAAAAATCAATCACGTTTTCCGACTAGTTCTGATTGTTTTTCAAAGGTCTGTGAAACATGGAATAAGCATAACGTTGAAGAACGCTGTCAAGGTGAACAACCAAGCGCTGGACACAAAGCAGATTGCAACCAGAGTTGTGTGTGAACGAAGCCATGCCTCTAGTGTGTTGCGCATGCAGGATGCTCTGGGGGCTGCAACGAGGGTTTTTAAATAGTCTGGAGGATGACCTGCTCGGACTATCGATGAACTAGCCAAATCAACTTATCCTCGAGAAAAATTGCATCAACCAGATGCAACCCCTTTTTGCAAGCGTCTCGCCGCTAATTAGAATGCAAACTTGTTTTCTCACGTCATGCATGTTTCTTTATCGATCATTTATGCTCGGATTTGAACCCACGATCTCAATCTGTGAATACGGAAAGTGGACAGTAGCTCTTAGAAAAAAACAATTCATTATTTCGTTATTTATAATTGCCAGTATAATAATCCCCTTGCTTGTTCTACGCGGAGGTGTTACAACAAATCCCATCAGTATTCTTTGTATACTTGCGATTATCATAGGAATCATCGCTGGCTTCAGTAGACTTGATACATGCTTTTAAAAACACAGAGACTTTCAAACGTCTCTGTACTCGAATTATAAATAAGAACCTCTGCCTAAAATCAACTTGCAAACCAACAAAAACAAAATCTATGTATTTGTGAGCTACAGTTAATCAAAGAAGAAACTTACACCTGTATTTTTGCGGGATAATTATGTTTTTGTGTTCATGAAAGTAACCGCCTTAGACGGTGTATCCCTACCAGCTTGCACCGACTTTCGGTACCTTGGCTCTTTTATCCAAAACGACGGCGAAATTGATCGGGACATCAAAAATAGAATGAATGTTGGATGGATGAAATGGCGACAGGTCTCTGGTGTTATATGTGATCAGAAGATGCCCCTTAAACTTAAGGGGAAAATATACAAATCGATCATTAGACCTGTCGTATTGTATGGATCAGAGTGTTGGGCAACCAAAGTGACGGATGAAAGAAGAGTGCATGCGACAGAGATGAGAATGCTGAGATGGATGTGTGGAGTAACTAGAATGGACAAGATAAGGAATGAGTACATCAGGGGAAGTTTGAAAGTAGCGCCAGTGACTGACAAATTGAGAAGTGGAAGGTTAGCGTGGTATGGGCATGTCATGAGGAGGGATGAAAGAAGGAACGGGAGTAAAATCACCTAGTTTTAAGACGTTTCAAAGTGATCCCAGCGGTCCTACTGAATAAATGCTTTTTGACTTTGACTTTGACTTTGAGTCATATAACACGACGAGTGATGAGTATGGAGGTGGATGGATATACCGGTAGGGGTAGGCCTAAGAAAAGATGGATGAACTGTGTGAATGCGGATATGTTAGTGAAAGGAGTGAGTTCTGATATGACGAGTGATAGAGGGAAATGGAAGAAGGAAACATGTTGTGCCGACCCCACTTAGTGGGATAAGGGCAGGAAGAAGAAGTTCATGAAAGTAACCGATTTTCTTATCATATTAACATGAAATAATATCTCATGTAAAAGACATATTTAAACAGGAGCTTGGTTCTTATATGTTAACATAGTTTAATAAGTGTGCTTTTTGTGATAATGAAGTAATGGTAAATACATAACAAACAATTCATGTGTGAAGTTTATTAAAGTAAGTAAGTTCGTATGAGTCAGTGGCCAACTCTGGTGACGGAGTTTTTAGGCCGCCTTAAGGCCTCCGTCATGGCTTAACGACTTAAATAGCCGGGACCGACAATTTAACGTGCCCTCCGAAGCACGGAAGTTTATTTGAAGTTTATTAAAAGCTTGCTATGAGAATGAATCGAGTCTGTATAGCATAATTTGAATGCACTACAATGCCTAACTTAGCATTCACCACCCCGAGGAGTTCTTCAATTGAATAACAATTTTCTGTTTGCATAGGCATCAGAGATGAAATGGAACATTATTTATCAATTTAATCAATGATTATTAAAGAATATGTACACTATTAACGGGATATTTACCATGATTCAATGTTTTTTGAGTTTGTCGTATAACCATGATAGTTTAAAAAGTTATAATATGTATGTAGTGATGAGAAAGGCATGAAATGTTATGTAGAGAAGATGATTGAAAACCATTTAATCATATAGGTAAACAAGTATGAATCAATGAAATTGGAATAGTTGAAAGGCAAACATATTTGGATCATGTAGGCGATATTTTGGAGAAGGGTCTGGTTGGTGAGCTAGTACGGAGATGAGATGTGATGTTAATGATACAAAATATTGTGTCAGGATTGTAGAAAGTGGAAAAGAGGTGAAGCAGAACTAGACAGGGTCACGACTATATTCCCCAGGCGCGGTAGACATTCTCTCAGATCTTTTTATGGATTCCAGATCCTTTGAAGATGTCCAAGGGGGTGGTTAGAGGCATGTCCGAATATTTGATTAGTGCCCACATCTTGCAGAAGTAAGTATTCCATACGTGACAGGTTGCAAGTCCAGGTTGTAAGAATACTAACATTAGGTACTAACTGGTTTCCTCGCGATTTTTTCCTTCAGTGAAGCAGAATTAGAGTAAAATAATTCACAAGAATAATTTTATATTAACCCTTAAAGAGAGAATGTTTTAAGAACTAAAAAATACTCAATTTTAGTCTTGAAACGTATGAAACATGAAAAGATTCTCTCTCTTTTCAGTATGGCGACGTTAAATGGAAATAATAAGTACTCCAATATTAGTTTTAAGAACTTAAAAATACTCAATTTTAGTCTTGAAACGTATGAAACATGAAAAGATTCTCTCTCTTTTTAGTATGGGGACGTTAAATGGAAATAATAAGTACTCCAATATTAGTTTTAAGAACTTAAAAATACTCAATTTTAGTCTTGAAACGTATGAAACATGAAAAGATTCTCTCTCTTTTTAGTATGGCGACGTTAAATGGAAATAATAAGTACTCCAATATTAGTTTTAAGAACTTAAAAATACTCAATTTTAGTCTTGAAACGTATGAAACATGAAAAGATTCTCTCTCTTTTTAGTATGGCGACGTTAAATGGAAATAATAAGTACTCCAATATTAGTTTTAAGAACTTAAAAATACTCAATTTTAGTCTTGAAACGTCACATATGGTAACCTATCTTTTTTTTTTTTTTTTTAATTAAATAGGTCAGCATTTGACCTCACTCTGCCTGATGTTAAGCAGTAGTGAGGTCTAAGATGGAGCATGCTTACCTAGAAGGAACCTATTTACTCTTGATTTGAAGACCCCTAAATTGTACTTTTTATCTGTCTTCCGAAAAACGTAATACAGAATTTTGAAATCCAGATAACGTTTGATCTTGGGAATACAGTCGTGACCCTGTTTACGTTTGTTTTTAGATATTCAAAATCCAGATAGTACGTTTTACATCGTTTTATTATTCCGACATTACACAAAGCAGATGTTTCATTTGACAGATATACTAAAGAAAGATTATCATTTAGTTTTTTTTTCATTTGACAGAACTAATTTCGTGCAAATCAAACCCAGGCCAACAGACCTGTAGCATAGGTTGCGAGGAGCGAAGCGACGAGCAGTTAGGTGCATAGTGATAAACCACGCACGAGCCGAGCGAAGCGTGCCGCGGCAGCGGCCGGCGAGTGCCAGAAGCGACTTGCTCCTATAAATTATCTGGATTTTAAAACATCTGTCAAACGTTTGAGTGTATTTTAATACATCTGTTATGTGAAAAAAATACCAAATGAATATCTGGATTTCGTTTATCTGTATTACGAAAAGAAGGTTAATCAAAAATCTGTCAAACGTTATCTGGATTTCAAAATTCTGGATTACATTTTTCGGCAGATAGTAAGGTAACCGTCACATATTCTGTATGAAACATGAAAAGATTCTCTCTCTTCTCAGTATGGCGACGTTAAATGGAAATAACACGTTATATAACTGATAAGAAGTAGGTATTTCACTTTGAACTTGAATTCTTGAAGTTATCAATATTTTCCATGCAAGGTCTAGCCAAACGAATCAATTTGAAATAATAACCTTGTCTATTTGACATTATTCTTTGAT
Source organism: Epirrhoe alternata (assembly GCA_963565295.1). Lineage (NCBI taxonomy): Eukaryota > Metazoa > Arthropoda > Insecta > Lepidoptera > Geometridae > Epirrhoe > Epirrhoe alternata. Next base: position 12,709,526 of record OY751385.1, on the reverse strand, counting down.
ATTATTTTTATGAATGTGGAAGTTTGTTTTTGTTACTAAATCACGCAAAAACGTCTGCACGAAATAGGAATGCACAAAGATTTTTTACCTAGATTCAGGCTTTAACAATTTATAACGAACAAAAAAGCTACGAGCAAAAACGATGTTAAAACCGATAAAGGAAAAATTAAGCAAGAAATGTAAAGTTTTACTTTGATATTATTGAGTTGAGAGTTTCTTTTGATTGGGGTTGTAAATTTAAGCAAAGGCAACAAAGACAATAATCAAAGAAGTCGAAGAAACGCACCAAGTATTGAGAAGTGGAAAAGTTGTTCGCCCGCCACGTGATGGCACTCCTAAGCGGCTCACGTTGCTTGTTACCAATTTCTTTGCGAGTTTTCGGAGAATTTTCCTGTCACGTGGCTTCTAGAGTCTTTGAAAACGGCCGACGTGACTCCCTCGACATAATTTCGTTTTAAAAACTATAGAAAATCGACCTCAATGTTATACTATGTAGAAAATTCCATGCTAGGATTTTCGGGACCACTTCGAGAGTTTACACATTATAACAAAAAAAAAATAGCTTTTAAATCAGTCCGCAATTGACGGAGAAAAATGAACGAATAGTTTTTGTCATTTTTTTCAAAACTCGCTAAATCAACTTCGATAAAATTTCGGTAGACGTATAAATATACAATCAAATTGAGAACCTTTTTTCTTTGAAGTCAATTGAAAACGAAGAAAACTCGTTGAACGTAGCAGCAATTTAGAAAATTCTCGGAGGCCGAGCCTACATCCCCAAACATAAAACTTCTGTACCATCGGCCATCGTGCTCGTGCATAATCCATAAATAGAATTAAGCGGACGTGACCAGCAAGCGACGGGAAAGTCAGCCGTGCTGGGATTTTAAAGGCCCTTTTAATTTTTACTCCTTATTTATGTGAGAAAGCCAATGGGCTATTGTCAATGCCGATGTTGGATCAGCGAGCAAAAATTCCGTTACCAGATTTCGCCACTCGTATTAACTCACTTGGAGCAGAAAGAAGCTAATTAAAATGCACTCGTTTGCTCTCATTTCCAAAGGTTTTTGAGAGACTTGATGTGAGGTCTTCCTTACTTTGGGAATACAGTCGTTTAGTTGTTTTGTTTTTAACTAAATAATAGAGACATCTTTAGTAGAAGAGCAAAAAACTAGGTACTCGCCTAACCTTGAATCATGCCTGTATGTAAACATTAAGTACCTACAAACAATGGAACATTCTATGACGATAAAACTCTGTATATAACTGATTTTGCACGACTACGGGTACTCGGGCAATAAATACGGAAATACATAGGCATTGGTACAGTCACCATGATAAGTAAATTAAAAGTTTTTACAGGGTTTAATGAGAAAGGTTAAGATGATTCTTCAAATCTCTTTCTCAACGGAATGTTTTATAGAAACATCGACAAGTTTTCAAATATTACCTCGATTCTCATGCCGCTTTAAACAAATATTGTAAAAATTTGCGGCCAGACAACACCCAGACCCGGTGGTCTGGGTGTTGTGGTATGTATGCATGTACCACAACAGCCAGATCAAAATCTGTGGACATGGAAACATTTGCACCGTGAGAATCGAACTGACACCTCTTGCGTCTCAACAAACATTTGTCCGCAATGTCATGTGAAATGTTCACCTAGTTTTGTTGTTGAGTGTATATGCCCAAGGTGACGTGTATTGTAGGTGAGAGCTGATGGGAGGAGGGGAGGCTGCGCCCGCGCCGGCCGACGACCCGGTCGCCGACCCCGGGCGTGCCCTTCTCGGAGTGCAGCATTGCGTCTCGCGTCCCGACTTCCCAAAGCGTACGTGAACGTAAAGGTGGATTAAGAACAATTGAAAGTAGAAGTTAGAACTAGAGCTGGATAGCATTCAGAAATACAGAAATACAGAGTTTATTAATAACACCATTCTTTCTTTGTTTACCATACGCTTGTCTATTGTAACAGCAATTCAGTCCTTGCTGTTCGCCTTCGAAGCTACAGCCTAAGTATCCATGTTCTAAACAGGTTCGGTGCATGCAGCCTAGGTACTTTCGATACATGTTCTAAACTAGTCTACGCTACAGCCTAGCTCATGCCTTGTAAGGCGAATCGTGACTGGCAAGTAGCAGTTCACTTGCCAAGTGACAGCTCGTTGCGCAAGCCGCATACCAACAAGTTAGCTGGCAGCCTCGAGCGCACACATAGACATTACTTGTATCACCTCAAGTACCTTGACTGGAAGCGCATTCTAAAGTTTACTATAGTGCACGAAAGGGGCCTCTGTGAGGTTCACTTAAAATCATTTCATCAGTTTGAATGAACGAAGAGATGAGCTTTCTAGGATTGTTTGTGAAAGAAGAGTAGAATAAAAGAGAGATGAGCACTTAAGATCCCACAGTATCGAAGTATAACTGTCATAATCGATGTATAACTTCTTTTTATTTCGTGTTGGTGTTTCAATCTTAAGTCACTTTGATAAGTATGTGGCTCATCTTCGGCTTCTTCTTCTTTTCGTATCACTAGTTCTTTCGAACGAATGTCCTGTCTCTTTTTGTGCACTACCCGAGTAGGACATGAGATGCGCCAAATTGGCATTGCTAGTCTACACTAGCAGTGATTTGGCGTCCTGTTTTTTGGTCCTTTCATTAATTTACCTACGTAAATGAAAGGACTCCGTCAAGATAAGAGGTGACCACTTTTTTCTAGAGTAGAAGTAAATAATTTAAAAAACTTTCATGTAACCATATAACTTTAAAGTGGCCAGTTGATCGATATTACCTCCCAATTTTTGTCATGTTGCCAATAAAAATGAAATATTTCCAGTTTACAACCAAAAAGTATAAAGTTGTAAACACGTCGACGGCAATTTGTCGCTTTGGCAATCTGCCACGTCGAACTTCTAGCTAGAGCTTATTGACCGAAGTTTGGAAAGCACTTCGTGAAACCCGCCACAATCCACGTAATTATGGTAGATAACGGTAATATAAACGTCTGGATATCAAGAGCGAGAGTAACGCTCGTAATGTAGAGCAATAATGACTCATAAATCCATTTTTAGCCCTGCATCGTATGTGACTGCGATCAGGGAACAAACATCGAGTCCATGTGTTGTCTGATAGTTGTCTGTTTTCCCGATGTGGACTAATGGACCTGTTTCCGTGCATCTGATTCTAGGACTAACAAGGACAAAATATTATTACGAGATTCTTTCCACCCGTTCTTGAGCCGAGTTCAGCTCTGATTATTTTAGAAATACTTCATAGGTACTTGCAAGTCTGAAGAGCTTAGGGATTTTAGTCTATTGGGCCTGGATTTGACTTTAGTTCAATGAGATATCTAGTAATACGCACGTTGTTTTAAATGCAACTCTAGGGACATGGCACTTATAACTTTACCTGTCCAGGTGGTATGGTTGACAAGCATAAAGGAAATATTTACAACAGAGATTATCATCAATTAGACAATCGCAAAACTTACGTCAAGAAAACTTCTTTGTACCATTTACGATACAAAGATTCTCTGAATATAATAACGCGGTCATGATTTCGCATACACTCGTAAAGTCGGAGTAAATATATGCGGAGGAACTTCACGCCTGACTGTCAAACATACTAAAACGATCCGTCAACAAATCTCACTGAATTACGCATGCCCGTGCGCAATTAAATTGAATTCGTAAATCGACTCACGAGATTATAATCGCTTTGTCTGGCACAAAGCACATCGCCCACTGTACAGCGACTCACAACTGAGCCGATAAACAAACTTTTAAGATCTGAAACGCAGTCACCGGATGCAAGCGGCTTTTAAAACTTCCACATCCAGAACAGACAAACATTTCCAAACATTTTGTTCGCCCGTCAGGGAATTTGATCGAAACTTATATTCAAGTGTTTTACATGACACATGATGATAAACACGCTAAACTTGCTATTATAACGACTGTAAAATAAAAACCCTTCAATTAAATCAAAACCAATACAGTAAATTAGAAGCCAAGATGCTGCAGAGTGCAGACCGAAAGTCAAACTTGTAACACCTGTTTTTGCAGCGGGCGTTAAAAACGGCTGACTCTTCGATGAGGAGTAGGTCTTAGAAGTCTGTAATGTATCCGAATTGTAGCGATCTGCGTGAGTGAGTCACGGCTCCGGAAATACTTTTACTCTACCTGCGGACGTGCCAACTCTGAAAGCATGCGTCTGCGCCAAATGACACCTGACACAAACATTGTACGCACTTAGAATGTTTTCAATATTCTTGCGTAAGATCGGGAACTGAATGCCTCGTGGAATCTTGATTCTGTCTCTGATAATATTGGACTGAGTCTTACTGGTGGTATGGGCTGCTATCTTAGAAATAATGTTAAAATCGAAGTAAGTATTAGCTTGTTTCGAGCGAAGACTTAGACTGTGTCCCCAGTAGGCAAACTGTTAGCGGCCGAGTACTGAGATAGTCGGCGCGCGTAACGCTGCAAACTGCGTACCAGTGAGCGCAAAACTAGCAAACTGTGGACACTCCATTTCAAATATATGGAAGGGCGTACTAAATCGATACGCCGCAAACTCAGTCGGCCGCTAACAGTTTGCCTACTGGGGACACAGCCATATTCGTTAATTCTATTTTTTCGATCGTGTTTGATTCTCTGTCAGATTATCCTTATCATTTCCACAATTATAACGTTCTACACGTTATAATTGTGGAAATGATAAGAAACCTCTAGCCTCAAGAGGTCCAGTTGGAATCGAACTCACAAGAACGCTCTATTGGATTGGCTAACATAGACAAACGATCCAAATCGATTGGATAACTTGTCGTGAAAATACAACGTTCACGTACGAGTATAGGTACTCGTCGCTGTGGACTTATTAGAAGAAGTGCTTACCTAGTACTGATTAGTCCGAGTGCCATTTGAAACGGAACAGACAGATGCCCTTATACGGAGGGCTACGAGCCAAGGGCAGAATAGACGTATCTACATATTACGTCGATTGCATTGCAGCGCCATTCGGATATCTACTATTTCGGGACGAGTGACGCGAGCCGGATGCGCTTGCATATCCGCTCTGTACTGCGCAATATTTCATCTCACTCTCTATCACTATTGATGATCATTGTTCATTGACGTGTTCAAATATTGGAATAAGCGTTTTTGGAGCGAGATGTGACTTGAATACGAGAACATTCGTGTTCTTGCGTCTGCGCATTTCATTTTAAACGTCCATTACGTTACTTTTCTCGCCTTCTCCTCCAATGACTTGGTATTTTTATTAAATTCACTAGAAGCTCCACTATTGGTACATTCTGCTTACTTTGGGGCTAGATGATGCTGTGTGAAAAGTCCAGCATTATTTATTTACTGCATTATCATTAGCCCTTTGCAGCTGTATTCTTAGGTCAAAGTCAAAAAGCAGCAGGGCCGTTGGGATCACATATAATAGTCTTAAAACGAATTTGACTCCTGTTCTTTCGCGACCAATACCGTAAAGAATCAGGGCAACAAACATGGTTTGAGGCCTAGCATTCTTTTAGGTGATCCATCTTAAAACTAAAAAGTCAAGCTCCAGTGGCCGTGTCATCTGTCTAAGCGCTATCTACATGAGATAGACTAACTTTGTACAGGTTTCCAGTTACAGGGGACCCACACTTTTTTCTTATTGGCTATTTTGGTCAACAATCGCGTTGAAGTGGAAGAAGAAAGGTAGGCTAAAAATAATAAACAGTAGTTATAGGACTTAAACTGTCACTGATTAATGTTACAAAGTTCCAGAGGCCAACGAAGCCGTTCCATACAAATAAACGAATGGAAAGCAACTGACAGAAGCTAGTGAGCCGTAAAGATCAACAGGAATAGCCTGGACTCGTGCCATGCCATGCGCACGCGCATAGCGGAAGTGACGTCACGTGTGTGTCAATACTACCTAGCCACTCATTGATGCCGGTGATACCGTTGAAGCGACGCGACGATATGAATGAATTATCTTAGTTTTGAACTTAATTCATCATTGTACGAAATTCAAATAAAAATTATGATTTCACCATAGGTAAGTTAAGTACTGATTATTGGTGAGTCAAGAACGATGCAGGATTATTCAGGTACTACTTATTAAAAAAACAGTGTAAAATTAAAGTTAATTCTAATATAAGTAATCAAGAAAAGTACGCTGGTATTATGTATGTGTAGGTATTGTATCCTTTGGGAAAATACTTTAGACTTGGAGATTCCATTCTTAGATATTTTTACCAGTGAAGGTTCAGTGTATCCAGCGCCTTGATAAACACCATGGCAAAACACTAGTTAACGTACACTTGTGTAATCAATAGGCGTTTAAAACGACAAAATAATGTGTACCTCTCGTTATTTGTCGGACGTAATTCGGTAGATAAAAAAACAGATTGTAGCACAGGCACGTAATTTTTTTTTAATTGTCAACTGGGCTACAGCCATATCTGTTCAATCATCTGTCCTTCGATATTTCCCCCTACGCTCACCACTCCCTCTAAAAGGCGACGATATCTACAACTTCTTCGTGTCAGTGGTTCGTTCACTTTAAAATGTAAGCAATGAATAGTTGTAAAAGATAAAAAGACAGGATACAATGCCTCCTGTGAGGATTGAACTCACGACCCCTGGTTTACGAGACCAGTGCTCTACCACTGAGCTAAAGAGGCGATGAGGCACGCCGCAAAATAACCGAACCAGTCCTTTAAACCGCGCCATTGTATGGGGTACCACAGATTAAACGGTAGCTACTAAAGAACTTTGGTTTTGTGTTCTTCAATAACTTTCGGTGCCATTAAGGGTCGATTCACATCTGACCGAAGATCCGTCGCGGATTATCGGTCGCGGAACGCCAGAACTGACAAATGTATAGAAAAACTCTCGACGGATGATACGTTAGTCCGTCGAGTGTGAACGGTCGAGTGTTTTTCTATACATTTGTCAGTTCTGGCGTTCCGCGACCGATAATCCGCGACGGATCTTCGGTCAGATGTGAATCGACCCTAAGAGTCATAAAAATAATAGTTTGAGTGAAATCTCATCCATCAGCACAGCACCTGACTTTGGACATTAATGGGTTTGACTCAAAGACAAGTTAACCTTTGGTCCTTGGTCTGACTGAATACTAGCAAATGCATCTTACCTTGTGGTGTTATTTTCCTCATCTTTCTGTTTTTCATGACCTGTGAAACAAAATAAATTATTTTAGGAAATGAAAATCGGGATGGTTCCGTTTTACATTATCCAGTCAACAAGGCAAAAAGATTGCCGAAACCCGGGATCGAACCAGGGACCTTTAGATCTTCAGTCTAACGCTCTCCCAACTGAGCTATTTCGGCAGATAATAATTCTGTTGAAATTTTGAAATAGGTTCTTTGACAAGTAAACTGAATAAAAATACGAACCCTACAACATTTTATTTCTTTGATAATGATTTAAAAATATATTAAAATGAACTTGTAAATTATGATTTGCCCGACAATTCATTATTTTCTCAAATAGGGTGTCGTCAGCAACAGAACAGTTTTTTTACAAATTAACTAAGATGCCTCACAAACCAAAATTACCAATTATTACCTCACAAACCAAAAATCCAAAATAAACAAGGCATAAAGCGCCACCTATGTCGCTATCATTGAAACTATGCAAACACTGCTTTTAACATGACTAGTAGATGGCGCAAAAGATAGTAATAACTAGTACCATTAGGCAGGTAAAAGTTTGTAAGTTTAAAATGCTTACCAAAAACTTATAGAATGTGTTGCAAAACTGTATCCACATTTAGACAGGAATGCTCATCCACTTAAAGATTGTTTCAAAAAAAAAACGTTAACAGGGTCACAACTGTATCCCCAAGGCATGGTAGACATTCTCTCAGATTTTTTTATATTCCAGATCCTTTGAAGTTGTTTCAATTGTTGCTTAACTTCAACAATCTATCAAGAACAACTAAGCAAGCATAACCAATGCTTCATTTTCTAACTGGTTACCTACCATTTTTTAATACCCTTTCAATCAATCAGATCAAAATATTGTGGCCTATAGAATGATCGATTTTATTTGGCTCATCTTATGAAACAAGGTTTACCGAAATGTTACTATCTTCAAGATCTGGGATCTTTTTATGTTAGTAACTATCATAATTTGAGCTTATAACGGAAATAAGAAGCTTTCATAATTACCTGTGTCTTCCACCTGCACTGCCTTATCAGCAGCTGGCTGCCCCACATCATCCAACACCACCCCACAGCTCTTATAAAGATGACTGCGCAGCTTCATTAGCTTCTCTGTTTCATGGTATGCTTGGATCTCATCCTAGAAATACATCATTTCCATGTTAGCTGTTGTCAATTTTAAGTGGTAGCTTTTAGATTAATTCAATTATAGAATGTTACCTTTAGATCCTTCAGCTTAGAGTGTGAACTACTTAAAAAACGCTGTTTCAGATGCAAATCTGACCACTTTTCCCGATCGCGAGGCAACACAGAATTCTCAGATGTCCCTACCCGTAAACTACGAGAGTTATTACACGAATCCTGAGAACGACGCACCGGTCGCGGTGGTGATAGCGCGGGATCCAATGATTTCAGGGTCCTACGAGGTTTTACCACAAAAGTGCGTCTTGCAGGTCTAGCACACTCAGGTTTAAAGTCGTTCAAAACTATTGGAAGATCATTACTGGAGTTCACGTTGGAAACAGATGGCTTAGCACTAAGACGCACAGAACTCGGTGTATCGTGCCGCATAACAAACGAATTCGTTTTTAGACTAGACCTAGACCGATTGTAAACACGCGGCATTACTCTGTCATACTTCGTATTAGTTTTTATCGTTTTATGATCCATGGCCATTGAAAAGAAAAACTGTGTTTGAATTGTTTACAAAGTAGGTATCGGTTTGTTTGTGTACGCGTCCCGTCCGTCCGTTTACGTTAGCCACCTGACAGGACAGATGGATGATGCTATTTACACGCCACTTTACAGTGTTGCCTGTAAAGGGTAGTCTTTGATGCTGCATAATCTGTATCACATCTGTATGCTGAGAACTTAGATCATGAGAACTTCGATCGATGGCTGAGAACCTTGTAACGTGCACGCGACTAATGTCCAATTAGGAAAAATAACTTGCTAAAATCTTAGAATATGAACTTACTTAATAAAACATTTTACTATTACTGCTCATTTGAGATAAATTTCGTTTGTATTAGCGCTAATGGCTGTGTAATGGCAGCTCTATTCGGAAGTTTAGCCACCAACTACACACTAATGTCAATGTCAAGAATCAATAAAAATCAGATTGCCACTGTACTCCGTGGGTGATTGCCCGCCCCACCCACCCCACACCACATGCTACTGTTTTGTTTGGTTTGGTTTTGTCACGGTTTTGTTTCCGCGAACAATTAAACACAACCAAAACCAACACAGGAATACTGGAATAGTTTTTATTTTAACTTTTTTATTGAGAAATTGCATATGTGCGTACAATAAACAGGCACTATGAACGATTTATCTCTAAGAATAAGTACAGGAGCGAAGAAACCCAAGAATATAATGAGCTTACCACCGGCTGTTTTAACTAACCTACCAGATAATGTATCACGTAAGAAAACGATTACTAACTGATATTCCGTAATTATCCAAAGGCAAATTGAAGTAATTTGATATTTTAAAACAATAAAACATCAGTATGATTACTTACAAAACTTGGATGTGGATGAACTTCAGACTTCTGCTCTTATATTTTCAGAAAATGAAAAGGTCAAACCCTTTTTACAAGCTGGCACTGCTAGTGAACAATTGGCAGCATTAAATGAGTTGTTGAGGCTCGATGCTGATGATCAAACCATTACGCATCTACTAGTGATTGTGTACTTTAATTCTGAAGCAAAACATCCCGTCAAATGTTTCTTGGCAAGGTAATTGTTGTTGTTTCCAGCCCGCACCATCCCATTGCTGGGCAAAGGCCTTCGCTTGACTTTTTCAGCCTTTGCGGGCCAATGCCACTATACATATTAATAAATAAATAATGCTGGACATTTCATTTCAATTTTAATGTACTTATAGTGTTTATAAAATTTTGTCAAGATTGTATGATTGTAATGATTTTGGACTGGAAAATTTTATAAATATAATGCCATATGCCTTAATACATTATATTTATAAAATTATATTTATTTTTATAAATATAATACTTCTTGTAAAGAATGAGCCAGCAGATATTTGATTTGTATCTTTTTATGCTACTTAGGCTCCGAACAAAGAAAACTTGAATGACTTATTATTTAATAATAATCAAATAAGTATTTATTTATTAATCTATTTAATCTTAGGTACATAACAAAGAATAAGCAACTGCAAGAACCTTTTATAGATTTGCTGAGTTCAGAAATACTCTTGTGTATAAAAGATGAAAGTTCCTCATACAAAGCGTACAGAGATACTGTCATAAAGATTGGAATGTGCTTAGAAAACTTTAATCCTGGGACAAGTGCAGTTGAACATGTTGCACAAACTCTGGCTCCATACTTGAATCGCTGTTTTGAGTGCTGCCTAGACTCTGTCAGGTAATTTAGTATAATGAAATAGTATTTTACAGTAAAGCTTGAATAGCTGAGGCTTCATTTTGTGACTATTTTTTGATCTCTTTAGTCATAGGTGAAACAGAAAACATGTTTTTTTTATACTAATGTATGTAGCTACAGATTTACACTATAGCATAATTATTTTTTCACATTACTAACTCAAAAAGGCAGAGTAAAAACAGTAAGAAAAACTCTACTATGCTCATGTAGAATCCTTCGCTGGTTCGGGATTCAAACTCAGCACTTGCAACAAAAACTACAATGTACTATTTTTACCTTAGGATATTTTATTGACATACTATTTTCATTTCAGAACCATGAGTCTATCTCCTACAGAAAAAAGCATTGTGTACAGCCTCACACACCTAACATTGAAGATACTACTTCATGTTATAACCAAGATTCAAACTAATGATCACACAATTTTGTGTAAATCTTTGTATCAAAATATGAGGAAATCCTTGGATTTGTTCTTGCTGGATGGAGATATGCCCATGGACACTATGTCAGTGTGTGGATTAGTTGCGCTAGCATTAGATGCATACAGATACGATGAGCCCCACCATGATGCATGGAGACACGTGAGTACAATATTTTCAGGTTTTTTTTATATCTTTCTCACTGCACGACAAAGGTTTTCTGTCACAGCCTTCTTGAAAGGCGTCCAGGTCATGCCAATGTTTTCTTGGCCTGCCTCGACTTTGTCGCCCAACTACAGGCATATTTTCACGAAGGTAGGCTTATACCCTGGATTAACTAAAAGTCTACTTTTGGTCCAAAGAAGTTACAACTAAATGCATGCATGTAGTTGTCATATGCATTTAGTTGTCATATATGACAACTATATGCTATGTGAAGTCCAGCATTTACTTATTTATATGCTATGCACTGATAAAAGTAAAATGCAATTTCAGTTCCTGAATAGGAAAGACGATGGTTCAATGACTGATGAAGGAGAGCTGGCGATGCTAGCAGCGATTACTACAACAGTGCCAATGGACTTGCTCCAAGAGAAACAGAACCCAGACGACCTCACTCCTGTTGAATTATTGGTTCAAAAACTTATGGATATTGTTGAAGAGTATGTATGCAACTTTGTCAGTTCTCTACTGTAATAACTAACACACTCGTAGATGAGAAAACAAAAGTTTGTTTTGCCCTTAACCACAGACAATCACGATCCACGGTTGAGTTTAAAACTTGTTTATATTTGAAGTGAAAACTTATTTAGGCGCGTTGGGAATTTTGGACATGGAAAACTCTATTGAACTCAGACTGACAGTGTTACCGACACCACCGTCAGTGCCATCTAGGTTTGACCTCCGTAACTAAACACGATAAAGAACTTAATTATCTCGGCGTGTCGGCACTCCCGGAGTCCTACTGTAATTTTTTTACTTACAACAAAATCTTCCACATTCAGGTGTTCTACAAACGGAGTGATAATCCTAAGCGTGGCGCGGACGCTGTGCCGGCTCAGCAAGTCGCTGCGCAAGCTGGAGGTGGAGCTGGGAGTGAGGGTCGCGGGGCGGCTGTTGCAGTTCGTGTGGAGCCACTTGGAGCACTACTTGGACAGCGTGCGGCACCAGGCGGCCGAGCTGCTGGCCAGCACTGTGCAGTACTGTGCGCAGTTGGAGATCGATGGTATTATTTTCCTTACATCTTGTATCTTTTCGCTAGTAAGGTAAAAAGTTGTATGTATCACACGAGAGTAAAATAATTTGTTGCTTAAGCTTTTAAATCCCTCACTACACTCAGGATTCTATCTTAGAATCACTCGCTATTCACTTGTTCGGGATTTACACTCAGCACTCGCAACAAAACCTAATTTTACTCTCATGTGGTATGATATACTAAAGCAAAACATGGTATTCTTCAAAGTGATCCCAGCTAAGTTTTTTTTACTTAAAAAAGTAAAAAAAAAAGAAAAAAAATGATTTTTTTATTTCAAAAAATTCTAGTTTTTTTAAATATGTTTGAGTTGAGGTGAAAATGACCTATACTCAGCAGTGGGTGGACTTTTAAATTGTACTCTTTCCAAAAATTCATTTTAAAATAATAAGAATGTGTTCGGTAGGGGTTGGGTATGCGCTGTCGTCAGCGCTGTCACAGCTGTCGGCGCTGGGTGCGGCGCGGCGGGGGTACCACGCGGCCGTGCGGGGCCTCGCGCGGGTACTGCCCGCCAGTCGGCTGCTGGCCGCCGTCGTCAGCCCGCGCCGGCTGCTGGCCGCGCTGCTGCAGCCCGAGCTGGCCAGCACGGTGCGTACTCTGCCCTCCGCTAGGTACCAGTCGTCTGCTGGCCGCCGTCGTCAGCCCGCGCCGGCTGCTGGCCGCGCTGCTGCAGCCCGAGCTGGCCAGCACGGTGCGTACTCTGCCCTCCGCTAGGTACCAGTCGTCTGCTGGCCGCCGTCGTCAGCCCGCGCCGGCTGCTGGCCGCGCTGCTGCAGCCCGAGCTGGCCAGCACGGTGCGTACTCTGCCCTCCGCTAGGTACCAGTCGTCTGCTGGCCGCCGTCGTCAGCCCGCGCCAGCTGCTGGCCGCGCTGCTGCAGCCCGAGCTGGCCAGCACGGTGCGTACTCTGCCCTCCGCTAGGTACCAGTCGTCTGCTGGCCGCCGTCGTCAGCCCGCGCCGGCTGCTGGCCGCGCTGCTGCAGCCCGAGCTGGCCAGCACGGTGCGTACTCTGCCCTCCGCTAGGTACCAGTCGTCTGCTGGCCGCCGTCGTCAGCCCGCGCCGGCTGCTGGCCGCGCTGCTGCAGCCCGAGCTGGCCAGCACGGTGCGTTCTCTGCCCTCCGCTAGGGACCAGTCGTCTGCTGGCGGCCGTCGGCAGCCCTACTGCTGGCCGAACCGCATTCGGAACTAATGTGTTTTAAAGCGCGAAATGCACAACATTTCTGTCCAAAATTCGTAGACGTACAGTCAGCGACAGAAGTTCATGAACAGTTGGAGATTTAAAAGCTTTATTTTCTTCATGATTTGTGGGAAAATTATGTATTTTTTTCACAAATAATAATGGTGCGAGGCAAAGCATCCTATATAAGCAATAATTTTATTTACAACCCTACGAGTTTCGAAGATATAGATGACTAGCTTCTGCGCGCGGCTTCACCCGCGTGGTACCTCCAACCAACATTTTGAATAGCCTATATGCTATTCCAGGCACTATCTACGCCTATTCCAAGTTTCATCATAGGTTCACTAGTTTAGGCGTGATTCAAATACAAACATACAAACATCTAAACACTCACAATGAGTGGAATATTATATGAGTGGGATTCAAAAACATGTTCATGAACTTCTTTCTGTCGCTGACTGTACAGGTCAATCGTGGCTGGGCTGGACAATCGAACTACAGAGATATATTATGTGCAGTCAACGCAAAAATCACCTCTATTGCATGCTGAGCTAGCCAGCGCGGTGCGTTCCTTCGCTCTTGTAAAATGCAGGGAATGGAAAGCCAGCTATAACAGAAATCAGGGTTTATTAAATTTGTCTATATTGTACAGGTCAGGCTGGATGTGGGAAAAAAGAGAATTCAGCCCAGACCGAGCTACCTTGCTGGACAGCGCCACTGTGGCGACTGTCCGAACTAATTTGGAAAGGTATCGGTTAATTATTACTTAACGTTAGTATGAGTTATGAGAGCTAAATGTCAAATGCAGCCGTTGAAACACAGATGGCGTTGTGTTCAACAGCTCTCAAAATCTTCCATCATCATCTAATGGTGCATAATATAGTGACGAGCTGATCTGATGTTGGAGTCTGATATTCTGCCCGGTGTTCTTTAACCCTCGCGCAACCACCACTTGATCACTGCGTTTGTCCATCCACCCTCCATACACATTTTCTTCACCTTCCAACTTATTTTCTTTGTCCATTCCAGGTGTCTTACACGCTCGAAGACCTGTTGACTCGTCACTCTAAGGAAGTCGATGAGAAGGAGATCTACGAGGTGTGGGTGGAGTCGATCCTGGATTTCATCAGCTACCACGACCTGCCTCCACAGACTATAACAACCCTGGAGAATCTACTTGATAAAGCTATGACCAACCAGGACCTCTACAGTTACGTGTAAGCATTACAAAATCGAAGAGCAAGAATCCTTTTACTGTGATGTGAATATTTCTTTCGAAAAATAAGTTCTTTTGTGTTTTTAAGGGTCGATTCACATCTGACCGAAGATCCGTCGCGTATTATCGGTCGCGGAACGCCAGAACAGACAAATGTATAGAAAAACACTCGACCGTTCACACTTGACGGACTAACGTATCATCCGTCGAGTGTGAACGGTCGAGTGTTTTTCTATACATTAGTCAGTTCTGGCGTTCCGCGACCGATAATACGCGACGGATCTTCGGTCAGATGTGAATCGACCCTAAGACCATTTTTTTGAATTTTGACACCTTCGATCAAGAATACTATAGATATAGTGACTAAATCAAAGCTAAATTCTGCAAAAAAGTTTTAAGTTAAACCGAATTACACCCTTTGCACCTAGTAACAAAGTCATAAATCCTCAAAACATCATCTTATACTTACGATCATTCATCACGAAAAACGTCAAATGCTAAACAAAATAACGGCCCTGAGCTGTTATTTACTGAGACGGTTTTGCTGCGCTGACAGTAAATGTACACTAATATTATAAAGAGGAAAGATTTGTTTGTTTGTAACACCGCGACGGACAGCTGGTCTATAATAATTCTTGATCGAAGTTTGACCTTAGTGTCAAACTTCGATCTTAGCCGCCTAGCTAATGTACCTCTGCGCACCTTGCTTTCAGATTACCTCACGTACAATATGCGTGTAGCTCACCAGAGGTAGACCTGAAGAATGTGTTGGTGTTGTTAAGTGTAGCTCGTCCCAGCCTTGTCAAGTTTAACTTCGACCGACACGGTGAGTTGAATAGACAACCCACCAGACATGCTGAGGTTGGTAAGCTAGGCATCTAATTGTGGTTTTTGCCGTTCTTCACGGTATTGCCGCGAGACAAAAAAAAATCACCAACCTCTTATGACTAACTAGCTTCTGCGCGCGGCTTCGCTTGCGTGGTACCAACATTCTGAATAGCCTATATGCTATTCCAGGTCACTATCTACGCCTATTCCGAGTTTCATCCAAATCGGTTCACTGGTTTAGGCGTGATTGATACACAAACATCTAAACAAACTCACAAACTTTCAGCTTTATTATATGAGTGGGATTGATGTGAGTCTCGGTCCTAAGCGGTATAAGTAATTGCTTTTAGACAATGACCGGCCGCCTGATTATGTATTTGCGATCGATTTCTGATTGCTCATTGGTTTGTTAACCAGCGGAACTAGCGCCAATGCGATATACAAGGTGAATAGACGTTTGACCGTATCAATTTAATTCCTAAGCCAATTTTAGTTTTCACTTCAAAAAGTATATTTTATTGATTTTTTATGACATGTTGCATAACATTTTCAAGAAGAACAGACGTTGACCAATCACAGCGCAGCAACATCACGTCGCACGCTCGAATGGACTAAGTTACACAAGAAGCAACAATCAATTAAAATCGATTTTCTCGAGATTTTCATAACAAAACAAAAAAAACATTAAGTACATAAATATTTTGTAATTTATTTGTTGAACCCAATTCCTGAATACGTATAGTTAGTTTAAAATGAAAGACCGTATAGTAGCAATCAGCAATCACTTGAACAAAAGTGGTAATTTGAAACCAAGGTTTCCTGATCTAAACGATTTGAAAGGCAGAATTGTACATTGCACATGTTATACTGGCTACGAACTAATAGATCAGTGCTCAAAAAGATTACCCAATCTTGGACAATCAGACTATTTCAACACTGTGTTATAGACATATAACCACAGCTGCTCGTCTGTCATCGATGAAGTGAAAACATCTTTAGGCGCGTTGGGCATTTTTGAGATTGGAAAAAACCATCAAACTCGCGAGTCACGTGACTGTACCGTCACCATCTCACACACTACCTTAATTTCGTCACAAAGTTTTTTTTTAATATGAAACCGTAAGTAAAAAAGTTACTTTTGTCGGCACTGTTAAAGCATTTATTGTTTCAGTTTCAGAGCTATGGGCCGGTGTGCTGCCATACGAAGTGTTGAAAGATGCGGTCGTCGATGCAAGGGATGAGGTGATACACCTATCTTATTCACATTTACCATAATGCATCGTGTAGGTTTATTCAGCTACATCAGGTTTAAGATGTATTTATTTCTCATAAGAATTTACAAATTCACTTACATGATTATATTAAACAAATTAAAAATTTTAGGGCTGATCGTAGGTATTTCCTTACATAAAAACAACTTAGAAGTAGGTACTATACTAATGTAGGTATGACTTAAATGGTATGCCATGTGTAACTTATACTACTTATAACTTTAGATACATAAGTACTTAATTACAAAGTAAATTTAATATTTTTAGCTACATTGAAATGAAATAAAATGTATTTTATTCAGAAAGGTCTTAACTCTTAACTAAAGTTTACAATCTTGAAGCAAAGAAATGCAAGGGGAAGAACTTACAGCAAAAAAATGCTGTTTGTCTCTGCCGTTAGGTTGCCTGGAAGAGATCGCTCTTTAGCGATAAGACCGCATTGTACATTGTCATCGTTGTTATATTTAATGCAGAAAATGAAGTCTTAACAAAATTTTCGATTCCGACGGGATTCGAACACGCAACGATCAGACAATCCTCCTAAAGCCAGAGCCTTATCTCGATAGATCGTCGAAGTTAAGCAACGTTCTGACCGGTCAGTAAGTGGATGGGTGACCGCTAGTGGCATATCAATTGAGCGCTTCGGAGGGCACGTTATTAGTCGTCCCGGCTATTGAGTCGTTAAGCCATGAAGAAGGCCTCAAGACAACCTAAAAACTCCTTCACCAGACTTGCCAAATATAGAAAATCGGAAGAACTACAGCTACCTAGCTAACTAAATGTACCACTAGGTGTCGCTGAGATAAATGCCAAATAAATCCCATACAAAAAATGTAAAAAACAATGAAATCCTAGATCGCGCTAGTGAATAATTCCTGACAACGAAGCTAATATACAAACCATCTGATATCTACCAGGCAAGTGGTCCAGATAGCGTCGGCCTGGTAGAGGTGAGATCTCCCTCTTTGCAATTATTTGCGGAAAATAAAACTGTACAAGCCTCGTACACTGACCTAGTTAATTTTGTAATTCTAGCATTTTACGCCAACAGTGTAATTAGCATTAAAATCATTGAACGTCAGTTCGCGTTTTGCAATCAATCGAAGCGCGTCTCATTTATCATTATCATATGTTCGTAAATATATCAGTTTAAATTTACTAGCAGTGTTTTTCTGGTATATCGAACTATAAACCTTTTTCCAGGGTGTACGACCGTACAAAAACCTTGACCTCCAAATAGTGATGCAATAAAGTGAGTTATTTGTCAGGTGCGCGTGACGGGCCTGACCCTAGTGTGCAAGGGCGGCGCTCGGACTCCGACGCGAGCCGAGCTCGGCGTGCTCCGACACTATCTGGCGTACTGCGGGGGCGAGCCGCCTCACGCGAGGCAACTGGCGAGACCTATGCTCGCCAAGGTGACTTATACTAGAATTTTTGTAATTTTATAGTGCTAATCCACACTTGGTATTTCATTAAGAAATGAAGTCTTATCAAAATTTTGGATTCCGACGGGATTCGAACCCGCATCGACCAGACGATCCTCCTAAAGCTGGAGTGCCTTACCGCTCGGCCACAGAATCCTACTTGCCGGTATCCAAATCGAAAAATATGAGCTTATCGAAAATTTGGATAGCGGCAAGTAGGATTCTGTGGCCGAGCGGCTTTAGGAGGATCGTCTGATCGATGCGGGTTCGAATCCCGTCGGAATCCAAAATTTTGATAAGACTTCATTTCTTAGTGACTTATACTATCTTAAAGCAGGGCTCAATTATTGTAATCAATTTAATTAAAAAAAAACATAGATCATACATAGAGTAGAACCATAGATAGAATCATAGAGAAAAAATGTCTGTGGTCTGATTACTGTTGTCCTAATATTTTCTGTCATATACGCAATTCCCAAATCCAGTGTGAGTGCGGAGCCCCAACACAATATATGTCGCATCTCCTGTCCTGCCCTTTGTGCCCAACCAGCTGCACCCAGGAAGACATTATTGCGGCTTCAGATAGGGCCATAGCGGTGACTTCTTTTCTTAGCAAGCAAATTTAATATGAGCACATTGATACGACGAATGAATGAATATGCAATTTTACTAGCAGTATCCCATGTGATGAACTATTCTTTCCATCCTATTTCGTCGACTTCCCATTGGCTCTGAGCGAAGAGCGTCACTACAAGGTGAAGTTCGTGGGTTCAAGTCCCGCATGTGTGCTTTTTTTAGATGCATTTTCAAATCTTCAATGCCGAGTGTGAGGTTTACATAAAAATATTATCTTAATACTTTCAGTTCGTAAAACGACTGCTTGACGCCAAACGGAATGGGAGGGCGGAATTCGAAATCAATAAGTTCTGTGAAGAGTTACGTGACGATTGCTATAACGGTCTGAGTCGGGGCGCCTCGCTCGCGCGTCGGGCCACCTCGCTCGAACTACTGCTGGAACTGGCCACTCCTGGACTCTGCAGCAGGTAAATCCGTGAGATGATCTGCCTAGTTTTAGATCCGCTGTAATAAAAACTCGTCCTTTTTTTTTAAATTAAATCAGCATTTGAATAGAATAGAAACTTTTTTATTTTGTGCCACATCCTTTTTTTTTATTTGACGTCTAAGATGGAGCATGCTTACCTAGAAGGTCTATTTACTCTTGAGAAAACTCTTAAGGAGAAGACACGAAGGAAGAAGTCTGCTGATAATGATGATCATTGATGGCTAGAGTGCTGCGCTGCTTGTTGTTGAAGAAATCGTGTTCAGGAATCCAGACGTCAGGCTGGCACGTCGGGGTCACCAATTTGGGGGTGCGACTATACTCAAAATCTCTCCTCTACCAGGCCAGCCCAGCTGGTCCACATGCCTGGTGGTCTCTCGATCAATAGTTGATGTCGGATTTTCTATATCCACGTCTTTTCTATATCCATTTCCTCATCTAAAACATACAAGACAGTTAACCATAGTTCTTAGATCACCATTGCGTCAAGCTACTACTTTCTACACTCAGTAATTATTTGGTGGTTATCGATTTGCAGATCTTGGAACATGGAACACGTGCAGAAGTTGTTGATGCACTTGGACGACAGTTACGAGGTCAACAAGAGGCTTGCGGTGAAACTCCTCTGCCACTCCTCTCTATTAGTGGTAAGTGAGAGGAAAAGATAGTTCCTTCGCGATATGCCCGTTTGTAGTACATTGTTATAATATTGTCATATTTAGTTCATTTGTTCTGAACTAAATGTCCAAATAATGTTTTTTAATCTACGGTAAAATTCTGTTTCTATTTTTGAAGTGAAAACTTCTTGAGGCGCGTTGGGCATTTGTGAGATGGGGAAAAATCATTGAACTCGCGAGCGATCTGTTACCGACACCGTTCGGCAAACTTTGCCAACAGTCGGGGTCTGTCGGCGATCACGCCGCGCCTGCGGTTCATCGTCAACGTTTTTAATTGTTTTTAACCTCCATTTTTACTGTTTATTTGAATAATTAACGGTTTCTAGTTGTCACTGTTGTTAACCACTGTTTAAGTGTTTTGTCTTCTGTGTGTTTGTTCCAAATAAATGTATAATATTCTGTTATATTTAAAAAAAACCGTGGCACTCCCGGGAGTGCCGAGAGAAGTGAAAACTTGACAATTAGGTGCCTATTAGTGTATTTTTTGAATAGTCAGGAAATCGAAAAATTTCAAAACATACTGACTTTTATTTATAAAATGAGCTTTTAGAAATCCCACTCATATAATAAAGCTGAAAGTTTGTGAGTTTGTTTAGATGTTTGTATGTTTGTGTATCAATCACGCCTAAACCAGTGAACCGATTTGGATGAAACTTGGTATAGGCGTAGATAGTGAGAAAAAAAATACATTTTTAATTTTAATAGCATATAGGCTATTAAAAATGTTGGTAGGGCAGGAGCCCCGGTTGTGGCCAATTTAAGCGATTTTTCAACTTTGAGGTCTTCAATAGTTTAGAGTTTTAGTTGTCAAGGACACGATTTTTGTAAAAAGTTTTTGATAATATATTATTCTAGCCTAACAAAAGTGAAAAAACAAAAAACCTTCATAGAAACATCATTATGATAAAAACAAAATAACAAGTGCTTTTGTGCCATATGTGGCCAGGTTTACCCCATTTCTGGCCACGTGTGTGTGTGCCAGTTCTGGCCACCAAAACGTAAACAAATAATTTCAAAATAATCTAGAATTTAATAGTAAAATGCACAACATTTGCATTTCAGGGGTGTAAGGGGGGCCCCACCATCTCGCTCCCGCACGTGGTGCACCCTTTTTTTTTTTGTTTCCGCTGGGAAAAATGCGTTACGCTTCCCTCCCGCTCGGGGGGCGAGAGGGGTATGTGGGACTCCCCGGGAGTGGCACTCCCGGTATACCCACTAAACAACCCAGCGACATTCCAGCATCGCCTGGAATGGAGGGGGTCTGGGAATCCGGCAGAGCCTTTTCTTCCAGTTCCCCTCCGGCGATCCCCGCCCTTAAGGCGGGCCTTTCACATCCCTCCTCGTGTTAAGGAGGGACCTCGGGGACGCGCGACCGTCCCGCCCCGCGTCTTGGTGAGAAAGAAAGGCGGACGAAGGTGCCCCCGCACCTAACGTCCGCTACTCACCACCGGGCGGGAGAAGGCGGTCGTACATCCGCCTTCTCCTACCCCTACGCAGCCTGCGGTGCGGTGGCGCGAGAGGGTCCACCTCTCGCGCACGCTCCGCCGCCTCCTTCTGTGTTCACGTGGTGCACCCTGCTAGATAACAAACTAGGCTCTGGCGACTCACCAAGACGCACTGGCCAGCGTGGTGTTTTAAGGCTAAAAACCCCTCTCTATGATAGACGCTATAATTGAACGGCCCTCAGTCCCCGGCAGCCCCGCTATTCCGAGTTCTGGCAGCGGTTCCGGTTCCGGCGGGGCAGAGGGTGCGAAGAATCTACGGAAGGTAGCTGGGAAAGCGTGGGAAAGGACTGCACAGGACCGAGAAGAGTGGCGATATAGAGAGGAGGCCTATACTCAGCAGTGGGTGCAACCGGGCTGAATAGATAGATAGACAACATTTACAGCCAATGGGCTTTATTTATGTAGGAAAGTTTCAAAATATTTATTTATTTTAGATCGCAACATTAACAATAAAATAGATATATTTTGGTACTTATACAGGGTTATTTGTAAAACACCGGTAACCTCTCAGGACTGTATTACTGTCATCACAGACAACAACTTTTGTTCTATGACTTTTAAAAATTCATCATATTTTAGTTTTGTCAGATTTTCATACAAAAATGAAAATATTTAAATTGAACGCTAGAGCGTTCTACATTAACATTTAGAAATGTTACGAAGTCTATGCGGCGAAGCAAAAGAATAGCGCTTGACCTCGACCTAATTACGGATGGCCTTCATTGCCACCGCTCAACTCAAAACATCACTTCTAAAATCTATGACGTCAAAATACCTTTAATTCTCCTTAGTCAATATATTTTTTTGTTTAATTAAAACAAAAACATTAATTGAATAAACAACAATCCCGAATATATCAACAGAATACTAATCCACTCGCCTTACTGTTTTTGCTAAGAATGTTCACATTTCACACCATAAACAAAAAATGGCTTGTTATGACAAAATGAAGTTTAATACGTCACAGCTGTTATCGGTATCAGTTTTGCCTTAATTTAATCCATACTATCCATACTAATATTATAAATGTGAAAGTAACTCTGTCTGTCTGTCTGTTTGTTACCTTTTCACGGCCAAACCACTGAACAGATTAGGCTGAAAGTTGGCATGGATAAAGGTTGTATCCCAGGGAAGGACATAGGCTACTTTTTATCCCGAAAAAATCCCGAGGGACCGCGGGACACACCGCGGGAGCGCAGCTCGTATGTTATATACCGTAAATAAAAAATAATATAATTGTCTATTCCTTAGTTATACTTCCCTTTGAAGTCCCAAATGGCCACAAGGGGGTCGGTGGCCACAATGAAGCCGCGCGCAGAAGCTAGTGTAAAAATATTGCCGTAAAAATTTATCGAGTACAGAACTAGATGGCGCTACTGGTAGGTGTCGGTGAGCAGTCACGCGACTCGCACGTGATCTTTCCGAGGCGAATCCAAGAATTTATTGTCATCTTAAAAAAATGCCCAACGTGCCTTAAAAAAGTTTTAACTTCAATAAATATCAGCAGATGGTAGATTCGCCGATGTTACAAATGGAGGATATAATTAGTTCGGCGCGGAGCTTGCGACCCGCCGAGTGCGCCACGGCCGCAGCCAGGATGCAAGTGTTCCGCAAGTGTCTGCCTGAGCGTCTGTTGCAGCACAAGGGCCCACCGAGGTATACTTACATTTCAAGACTCCACGGAAAAGATGAACTTGTCGAGCAGAGATTTACGCTCATATCTTTAGTCGTTTTCTAGATCTCGACTCAACCTCCTCTAAACTGTCATCTCAAGGTGCGTCCTAGAGCGCTACAAACATATCTGGACCGGTGGCCAAAAGTGGAACTAACGACGCCATTTTGAAATGTCAATCTGTCTGCCATTCGTTTCCAGTTGCCATATCCGCCATTGCTTGTTTGCTCAGTGTTTATTTTTCGTCTTTGTTTTTTTTTCATAGAAATACAAATTCTGCTAGTTTATTACGACCTCGAGATTGATTTAAAACATTTTTCAAAAAATGCCAAAAACCCAATTCTACATTATTAATTAACTACCTGCAAAAAAGGAGGCTATGAATTTGAATTATGTTCGTGTGTATTATCCTGCTACTATTGGAACTGCAATCACAGAATCTTGTTTATGTTTAATCCCTTGCTTACCCACTTTACTGTAAAATTTCTTATTTTGGCAACACCAAATGCCATAGTATTTACTTTCTCTATGCCAAATGCGATAGCAGCGCCACCCTCACCGGAACAGATAAGTTTGTGGGATTAAAAGTTGAGATAACAGTAATTCTGTACATTTCTAAGAAAATGTCATAACATAACGCAAGAATGAGTGGAGGATTTTTGGACGAGCAAGCATTCCGAAATTACCGGGAGTTGAGTCGATATATCCACCATTTCGTGTATTGCGGAGAAAATAAAATTTTATTCTATTCTAATTTCTAAAAATGAGTGACGAGTTCGTCTTTTTCTTCTGTGGCAAGTCTGTGGCGAAATAGACTTATGCTGTCGGAATAATTATACCAATAACTAGATGATCAAAACTTGCAGTACAGCAGATCCAGTCTTATATTCGGCGCTGTCGCGGCTGCTGTCCGAGGTGAGCCCCACTTACGACGCGCTGCGGGCGCCCCGGGACGCACCCACATACGGCCTGCTTCAGTGCATCGCTACACTGTTGGAGGACATGGACCCTGGGTAATTATACTTAGACGTAGTACACCAAAAAGAATGCTTCGCTCCGTTTGTTGCCCTGGTTCTTGTATTGGTCGAAAGAACAATATTGAATTAATTATATTTGACTTTGAGTAGATCCCCAAGTTCAATAATTTTAAGTGATCAAACTGGTCCTACTAAATACTTAAATATTTTTGACTTTGACCTTATTACACTAAGCTGCCTTTATACATGAAACTGTATACACTTGTCAAATAAACGCATGCAAGAACGTCGCTCCGTAAACACACAGGAACATCTCCATACATTTGACTCTAGCGCGGGACGCGCCGCCTGCAGCGCCGCCTGTCCATAAACGCGGATGTACCTATAACATTTTAATAATATTTTGGGGAAAATCTGCTATCTAAAAAAAATTATGTTAAACTAGCTGTCCCGCGCGACTTCGTCTGCGCATTATTAGGAACAAGGTGCAAGAGTTTTGAGTAAATCAAAATAACCAATTTATTTCTACCGAGTTTCAAGTAAATCGGACCAAGGAATATTTTTTTTTCCATACAAACTTTAACACCCTGTATACACCCTTAAGGATTGATTTTTGAAAATTTTATACGCCTATATGTTATTCCAGTATGTGAACAATCTACATTCCAAATTTCATCACAATCGGTTAAGTCGTCATGGAGATACGTGAAGACAAACATTCGCACACACAGACTTTCGCATTTATAATATTAGTATGAAGTAAGATGCACCTGTATACCCTCTTTGTCGCAGTGATATAGTGGGTGACAAGGCATGGGACTCGCTGATAGTGCGGACAGTGGGCGTGTGTCGCGCCGTGCTGGCGGGCGCGGCCGGGCTCGTGGCCAGCGCGGCGCCCGAGGGGAGCCTGCCCTACTCCGACTATGGGAACGACGCGTGAGTCTCATACAGCTACAGCAAGATATCGGTATCCAGGCATGGGACTCGCTGATAGTGCGGACAGTGGGCGTGTGTCGCGCCGTGCTGGCGGGCGCGGCCGGGCTCGTGGCCAGCGCGGCGCCCGAGGGGAGCCTGCCCTACTCCGACTATGGGAACGACGCGTGAGTCTCATACAGCTACAGCAAGATATCGGTATCCAGGCATGGGACTCGCTGATAGTGCGGACAGTGGGCGTGTGTCGCGCCGTGCTGGCGGGCGCGGCCGGGCTCGTGGCCAGCGCGGCGCCCGAGGGGAGCCTGCCCTACTCCGACTATGGGAACGACGCGTGAGTCTCATACAGCTACAGCAAGATATCGGTATCCAGGCATGGGACTCGCTGATAGTGCGGACAGTGGGCGTGTGTCGCGCCGTGCTGGCGGGCGCGGCCGGGCTCGTGGCCAGCGCGGCGCCCGAGGGGAGCCTGCCCTACTCCGACTATGGGAACGACGCGTGAGTCTCATACAGCTACAGCAAGATATCGGTATCCAGGCATGGGACTCGCTGATAGTGCGGACAGTGGGCGTGTGTCGCGCCGTGCTGGCGGGCGCGGCCGGGCTCGTGGCCAGCGCGGCGCCCGAGGGGAGCCTGCCCTACTCCGACTATGGGAACGACGCGTGAGTCTTATACAGCTACAGCAAGATATCGGTATCCAGGCATGGGACTCGCTGATAGTGCGGACAGTGGGCGTGTGTCGCGCCGTGCTGGCGGGCGCGGCCGGGCTCGTGGCCAGCGCGGCGCCCGAGGGGAGCCTGCCCTACTCCGACTATGGGA
The DNA here is from genome assembly GCA_963565295.1 of Epirrhoe alternata. NCBI lineage: Eukaryota > Metazoa > Arthropoda > Insecta > Lepidoptera > Geometridae > Epirrhoe > Epirrhoe alternata. The sequence goes on along the minus strand of OY751385.1, from coordinate 12,683,708 downwards.
ACGACGCGTGAGTCTCATACAGCTACAGCAAGATATCGGTATCCAGGCATGGGACTCGCTGATAGTGCGGACAGTGGGCGTGTGTCGCGCCGTGCTGGCGGGCGCGGCCGGGCTCGTGGCCAGCGCGGCGCCCGAGGGGAGCCTGCCCTACTCCGACTATGGGAACGACGCGTGAGTCTTATACAGCTACAGCAAGATATCGGTATCCAGGCATGGGACTCGCTGATAGTGCGGACAGTGGGCGTGTGTCGCGCCGTGCTGGCGGGCGCGGCCGGGCTCGTGGCCAGCGCGGCGCCCGAGGGGAGCCTGCCCTACTCCGACTATGGGAACGACGCGTGAGTCTTATACAGCTACAGCAAGATATCGGTATCCAGGCATGGGACTCGCTGATAGTGCGGACAGTGGGCGTGTGTCGCGCCGTGCTGGCGGGCGCGGCCGGGCTCGTGGCCAGCGCGGCGCCCGAGGGGAGCCTGCCCTACTCCGACTATGGGAACGACGCGTGAGTCTTATACAGCTACAGCAAGATATCGGTATCCAGGCATGGGACTCGCTGATAGTGCGGACAGTGGGCGTGTGTCGCGCCGTGCTGGCGGGCGCGGCCGGGCTCGTGGCCAGCGCGGCGCCCGAGGGGAGCCTGCCCTACTCCGACTATGGGAACGACGCGTGAGTCTTATACAGCTACAGCAAGATATCGGTATCCAGGCATGGGACTCGCTGATAGTGCGGACAGTGGGCGTGTGTCGCGCCGTGCTGGCGGGCGCGGCCGGGCTCGTGGCCAGCGCGGCGCCCGAGGGGAGCCTGCCCTACTCCGACTATGGGAACGACGCGTGAGTCTTATACAGCTACAGCAAGATATCGGTATCCAGGCATGGGACTCGCTGATAGTGCGGACAGTGGGCGTGTGTCGCGCCGTGCTGGCGGGCGCGGCCGGGCTCGTGGCCAGCGCGGCGCCCGAGGGGAGCCTGCCCTACTCCGACTATGGGAACGACGCGTGAGTCTTATACAGCTACAGCAAGATATCGGTATCCAGGCATGGGACTCGCTGATAGTGCGGACAGTGGGCGTGTGTCGCGCCGTGCTGGCGGGCGCGGCCGGGCTCGTGGCCAGCGCGGCGCCCGAGGGGAGCCTGCCCTACTCCGACTATGGGAACGACGCGTGAGTCTTATACAGCTACAGCAAGATATCGGTATCCAGGCATGGGACTCGCTGATAGTGCGGACAGTGGGCGTGTGTCGCGCCGTGCTGGCGGGCGCGGCCGGGCTCGTGGCCAGCGCGGCGCCCGAGGGGAGCCTGCCCTACTCCGACTATGGGAACGACGCGTGAGTCTTATACAGCTACAGCAAGATATCGGTATCCAGGCATGGGACTCGCTGATAGTGCGGACAGTGGGCGTGTGTCGCGCCGTGCTGGCGGGCGCGGCCGGGCTCGTGGCCAGCGCGGCGCCCGAGGGGAGCCTGCCCTACTCCGACTATGGGAACGACGCGTGAGTCTTATACAGCTACAGCAAGATATCGGTATCCAGGCATGGGACTCGCTGATAGTGCGGACAGTGGGCGTGTGTCGCGCCGTGCTGGCGGGCGCGGCCGGGCTCGTGGCCAGCGCGGCGCCCGAGGGGAGCCTGCCCTACTCCGACTATGGGAACGACGCGTGAGTCTTATACAGCTACAGCAAGATATCGGTATCCAGGCATGGGACTCGCTGATAGTGCGGACAGTGGGCGTGTGTCGCGCCGTGCTGGCGGGCGCGGCCGGGCTCGTGGCCAGCGCGGCGCCCGAGGGGAGCCTGCCCTACTCCGACTATGGGAACGACGCGTGAGTCTTATACAGCTACAGCAAGATATCGGTATCCAGGCATGGGACTCGCTGATAGTGCGGACAGTGGGCGTGTGTCGCGCCGTGCTGGCGGGCGCGGCCGGGCTCGTGGCCAGCGCGGCGCCCGAGGGGAGCCTGCCCTACTCCGACTATGGGAACGACGCGTGAGTCTTATACAGCTACAGCAAGATATCGGTATCCAGGCATGGGACTCGCTGATAGTGCGGACAGTGGGCGTGTGTCGCGCCGTGCTGGCGGGCGCGGCCGGGCTCGTGGCCAGCGCGGCGCCCGAGGGGAGCCTGCCCTACTCCGACTATGGGAACGACGCGTGAGTCTCATACAGCTACAGCAAGATATCGGTATCCAGGCATGGGACTCGCTGATAGTGCGGACAGTGGGCGTGTGTCGCGCCGTGCTGGCGGGCGCGGCCGGGCTCGTGGCCAGCGCGGCGCCCGAGGGGAGCCTGCCCTACTCCGACTATGGGAACGACGCGTGAGTCTTATACAGCTACAGCAAGATATCGGTATCCAGGCATGGGACTCGCTGATAGTGCGGACAGTGGGCGTGTGTCGCGCCGTGCTGGCGGGCGCGGCCGGGCTCGTGGCCAGCGCGGCGCCCGAGGGGAGCCTGCCCTACTCCGACTATGGGAACGACGCGTGAGTCTTATACAGCTACAGCAAGATATCGGTATCCAGGCATGGGACTCGCTGATAGTGCGGACAGTGGGCGTGTGTCGCGCCGTGCTGGCGGGCGCGGCCGGGCTCGTGGCCAGCGCGGCGCCCGAGGGGAGCCTGCCCTACTCCGACTATGGGAACGACGCGTGAGTCTTATACAGCTACAGCAAGATATCGGTATCCAGGCATGGGACTCGCTGATAGTGCGGACAGTGGGCGTGTGTCGCGCCGTGCTGGCGGGCGCGGCCGGGCTCGTGGCCAGCGCGGCGCCCGAGGGGAGCCTGCCCTACTCCGACTATGGGAACGACGCGTGAGTCTTATACAGCTACAGCAAGATATCGGTATCCAGGCATGGGACTCGCTGATAGTGCGGACAGTGGGCGTGTGTCGCGCCGTGCTGGCGGGCGCGGCCGGGCTCGTGGCCAGCGCGGCGCCCGAGGGGAGCCTGCCCTACTCCGACTATGGGAACGACGCGTGAGTCTTATACAGCTACAGCAAGATATCGGTATCCAGGCATGGGACTCGCTGATAGTGCGGACAGTGGGCGTGTGTCGCGCCGTGCTGGCGGGCGCGGCCGGGCTCGTGGCCAGCGCGGCGCCCGAGGGGAGCCTGCCCTACTCCGACTATGGGAACGACGCGTGAGTCTTATACAGCTACAGCAAGATATCGGTATCCAGGCATGGGACTCGCTGATAGTGCGGACAGTGGGCGTGTGTCGCGCCGTGCTGGCGGGCGCGGCCGGGCTCGTGGCCAGCGCGGCGCCCGAGGGGAGCCTGCCCTACTCCGACTATGGGAACGACGCGTGAGTCTTATACAGCTACAGCAAGATATCGGTATCCAGGCATGGGACTCGCTGATAGTGCGGACAGTGGGCGTGTGTCGCGCCGTGCTGGCGGGCGCGGCCGGGCTCGTGGCCAGCGCGGCGCCCGAGGGGAGCCTGCCCTACTCCGACTATGGGAACGACGCGTGAGTCTCATACAGCTACAGCAAGATATCGGTATCCAGGCATGGGACTCGCTGATAGTGCGGACAGTGGGCGTGTGTCGCGCCGTGCTGGCGGGCGCGGCCGGGCTCGTGGCCAGCGCGGCGCCCGAGGGGAGCCTGCCCTACTCCGACTATGGGAACGACGCGTGAGTCTTATACAGCTACAGCAAGATATCGGTATCCAGGCATGGGACTCGCTGATAGTGCGGACAGTGGGCGTGTGTCGCGCCGTGCTGGCGGGCGCGGCCGGGCTCGTGGCCAGCGCGGCGCCCGAGGGGAGCCTGCCCTACTCCGACTATGGGAACGACGCGTGAGTCTTATACAGCTACAGCAAGATATCGGTATCCAGGCATGGGACTCGCTGATAGTGCGGACAGTGGGCGTGTGTCGCGCCGTGCTGGCGGGCGCGGCCGGGCTCGTGGCCAGCGCGGCGCCCGAGGGGAGCCTGCCCTACTCCGACTATGGGAACGACGCGTGAGTCTTATACAGCTACAGCAAGATATCGGTATCCAGGCATGGGACTCGCTGATAGTGCGGACAGTGGGCGTGTGTCGCGCCGTGCTGGCGGGCGCGGCCGGGCTCGTGGCCAGCGCGGCGCCCGAGGGGAGCCTGCCCTACTCCGACTATGGGAACGACGCGTGAGTCTTATACAGCTACAGCAAGATATCGGTATCCAGGCATGGGACTCGCTGATAGTGCGGACAGTGGGCGTGTGTCGCGCCGTGCTGGCGGGCGCGGCCGGGCTCGTGGCCAGCGCGGCGCCCGAGGGGAGCCTGCCCTACTCCGACTATGGGAACGACGCGTGAGTCTTATACAGCTACAGCAAGATATCGGTATCCAGGCATGGGACTCGCTGATAGTGCGGACAGTGGGCGTGTGTCGCGCCGTGCTGGCGGGCGCGGCCGGGCTCGTGGCCAGCGCGGCGCCCGAGGGGAGCCTGCCCTACTCCGACTATGGGAACGACGCGTGAGTCTTATACAGCTACAGCAAGATATCGGTATCCAGGCATGGGACTCGCTGATAGTGCGGACAGTGGGCGTGTGTCGCGCCGTGCTGGCGGGCGCGGCCGGGCTCGTGGCCAGCGCGGCGCCCGAGGGGAGCCTGCCCTACTCCGACTATGGGAACGACGCGTGAGTCTTATACAGCTACAGCAAGATATCGGTATCCAGGCATGGGACTCGCTGATAGTGCGGACAGTGGGCGTGTGTCGCGCCGTGCTGGCGGGCGCGGCCGGGCTCGTGGCCAGCGCGGCGCCCGAGGGGAGCCTGCCCTACTCCGACTATGGGAACGACGCGTGAGTCTTATACAGCTACAGCAAGATATCGGTATCCAGGCATGGGACTCGCTGATAGTGCGGACAGTGGGCGTGTGTCGCGCCGTGCTGGCGGGCGCGGCCGGGCTCGTGGCCAGCGCGGCGCCCGAGGGGAGCCTGCCCTACTCCGACTATGGGAACGACGCGTGAGTCTTATACAGCTACAGCAAGATATCGGTATCCAGGCATGGGACTCGCTGATAGTGCGGACAGTGGGCGTGTGTCGCGCCGTGCTGGCGGGCGCGGCCGGGCTCGTGGCCAGCGCGGCGCCCGAGGGGAGCCTGCCCTACTCCGACTATGGGAACGACGCGTGAGTCTTATACAGCTACAGCAAGATATCGGTATCCAGGCATGGGACTCGCTGATAGTGCGGACAGTGGGCGTGTGTCGCGCCGTGCTGGCGGGCGCGGCCGGGCTCGTGGCCAGCGCGGCGCCCGAGGGGAGCCTGCCCTACTCCGACTATGGGAACGACGCGTGAGTCTCATACAGCTACAGCAAGATATCGGTATCCAGGCATGGGACTCGCTGGTAGTGCGGACACAACTAATGCAATATCGACAAGTATAACTTGGCGCCACGTTACTCTGGGGGGGGGGGGGGGATTATTATATCATGCTCCCTCACATGCTCCGGCACTAATGGTGCAAGCGAGAGAACATGATAGGCACCGGCATTTCAGATTTATTTCTGATAACTAGCTTCTGCGCGCGGCTTGGCCCACGTGGTACCAACATTTTGAATAGCCTATATGCTATTCTAGGTCACTATCTATGCCTATACCAAGTTTCATCCAAATCTGTTCACTGGTTTAGGCGTGATTGAAACACAAACATACAAATATCCAAACATCTAAACAAACTCACAAACTTTCAACTTTATTATATGAGTGGGATGGCAATGCAGTTTCAAAACTGCTAGGAAATAACAATTTATATATACCCCCTTGAGCAAGAAAACTAAACTAGTAATAGCAAATGTCAGTTTTAGTTCAGAGTATAATGTTTCTAAATATGTGCGTATGTTTGACCAGTGGCATCACGCTGGAGGACGGACGACCGGTGACCGCGCAAATGGTGCTTCTGTGCGCTTGGAGGACTGTCAAGGAGGTGAATAGTCGATAAACATAGCTATAATTATGTACATAAATAAAGCTTTACATTTCACACAACATCATCTAGCGTCAAACTAAGCAAAGCTTGTGCTATGGGAACCAGGTTACTGATATACTTAATTTATATTTTTTTGTAAATACATGTTATACAAAAAAACACCCAGACCCAAGATAAATATTTGCAGATCATACAGACATTTATTCCGCGGCGGGGATCGAACCCGCAACCTTCTGCGTCCTAAGCGGGCTTTCACCCACTGCGTTACTGAGGTCGTCAATTTGTTTGTTTAGTACATAATAAACTGTTGAAGATGGCCCCAAGTTATGATTTTCAGCTACTTGTTTGTTGCACAGTCGACGGGTATACTAGGTACGTTAGGCGAGAAACTCTGCCTGCCCTCCATCGGGGCCGAGGGTCTGTGCTCGCTGGCCGAGCTACTGGCGACAGTGCTGGCTAACGCGAGACACCGCGGCGCCTTCGAACAGGCCTACGTCGCCTTTGAACGAGTCGTATCCAGGTCGGTACCGTCACGTCAACTTGACATTTTATGTTTTTGCGTGATGATTGTTGATTGGTGATCTAATTATGGATGGAAGGTGTGAATGATTGAGTGTAAAAGGAGTGAGTGCTGAGACGAGTGACAGAGAAAAATGGAGATAGGAAACAGTCTACCTGTCTCTATATCACCTCTCTCAACTCTGATTAAATTCAATTCATTATGTAAAAGAATTTATTTTGTTTACCGGCGTTTCGCTATTTCGTAGTCTATTGAAAAATCGAAATAAAGTATTTATTGTACGGGATGCATTCCCGTTTATCTAACCAAAAGAAGGGAAATATGTAGTACCCTAACTTAGATGAGAATATGCTTTATTTGTTGGGGTACAGGATGTGGCGATCGCCAGAAGTGGCGGTGTGTTCGTGGCCGCGTGCGCAGCTGGCGGCCACGCTGGCGCAGCTGCCGGCGCATCTCGCCGACCGGCGCAGTGCTGGCCTGCCCTTCCTCATACAGGTGACTCTCTCTTCTCTACATAGTATAGTATAGTTCGTGGCCGCGTGCGCAGCTGGCGGCCACGCTGGCGCAGCTGCCGGCGCATCTCGCCGACCGGCGCAGTGCTGGCCTGCCCTTCCTCATACAGGTGACTCTCTCTTCTCTACATAGTATAGTATAGTTCGTGGCCGCGTGCGCAGCTGGCGGCCACGCTGGCGCAGCTGCCGGCGCATCTCGCCGACCGGCGCAGTGCTGGCCTGCCCTTCCTCATACAGGTGACTCTCTCTTCTCTACATAGTATAGTATAGTTCGTGGCCGCGTGCGCAGCTGGCGGCCACGCTGGCGCAGCTGCCGGCGCATCTCGCCGACCGGCGCAGTGCTGGCCTGCCCTTCCTCATACAGGTGACTCTCTCTTCTCTACATAGTATAGTATAGTTCGTGGCCGCGTGCGCAGCTGGCGGCCACGCTGGCGCAGCTGCCGGCGCATCTCGCCGACCGGCGCAGTGCTGGCCTGCCCTTCCTCATACAGGTGACTCTCTCGTCTCTACATAGTATAGTATAGTTCGTGGCCGCGTGCGCAGCTGGCGGCCACGCTGGCGCAGCTGCCGGCGCATCTCGCCGACCGGCGCAGTGCTGGCCTGCCCTTCCTCATACAGGTGACTCTCTCTTCTCTACATAGTATAGTATAGTTCGTGGCCGCGTGCGCAGCTGGCGGCCACGCTGGCGCAGCTGCCGGCGCATCTCGCCGACCGGCGCAGTGCTGGCCTGCCCTTCCTCATACAGGTGACTCTCTCGTCTCTACATAGTATAGTATAGTTCGTGGCCGCGTGCGCAGCTGGCGGCCACGCTGGCGCAGCTGCCGGCGCATCTCGCCGACCGGCGCAGTGCTGGCCTGCCCTTCCTCATACAGGTGACTCTCTCGTCTCTACATAGTATAGTATAGTTCGTGGCCGCGTGCGCAGCTGGCGGCCACGCTGGCGCAGCTGCCGGCGCATCTCGCCGACCGGCGCAGTGCTGGCCTGCCCTTCCTCATACAGGTGACTCTCTCGTCTCTACATAGTATAGTATAGTTCGTGGCCGCGTGCGCAGCTGGCGGCCACGCTGGCGCAGCTGCCGGCGCATCTCGCCGACCGGCGCAGTGCTGGCCTGCCCTTCCTCATACAGGTGACTCTCTCGTCTCTACATAGTATAGTATAGTTCGTGGCCGCGTGCGCAGCTGGCGGCGACGCTGGCGCAGCTGCCGGCGCATCTCGCCGACCGGCGCAGTGCTGGCCTGCCCTTCCTCATACAGGTGACTCTCTCTTCTCTACATAGTATAGTATAGTTCGTGGCCGCGTGCGCAGCTGGCGGCCACGCTGGCGCAGCTGCCGGCGCATCTCGCCGACCGGCGCAGTGCTGGCCTGCCCTTCCTCATACAGGTGACTCTCTCTTCTCTACATAGTATAGTATAGTTCGTGGCCGCGTGCGCAGCTGGCGGCCACGCTGGCGCAGCTGCCGGCGCATCTCGCCGACCGGCGCAGTGCTGGCCTGCCCTTCCTCATACAGGTGACTCTCTCTTCTCTACATAGTATAGTATAGTTCGTGGCCGCGTGCGCAGCTGGCGGCGACGCTGGCGCAGCTGCCGGCGCATCTCGCCGACCGGCGCAGTGCTGGCCTGCCCTTCCTCATACAGGTGACTCTCTCTTCTCTACATAGTATAGTATAGTTCGTGGCCGCGTGCGCAGCTGGCGGCGACGCTGGCGCAGCTGCCGGCGCATCTCGCCGACCGGCGCAGTGCTGGCCTGCCCTTCCTCATACAGGTGACTCTCTCTTCTCTACATAGTATAGTATAGTTCGTGGCCGCGTGCGCAGCTGGCGGCGACGCTGGCGCAGCTGCCGGCGCATCTCGCCGACCGGCGCAGTGCTGGCCTGCCCTTCCTCATACAGGTGACTCTCTCTTCTCTACATAGTATAGTATAGTTCGTGGCCGCGTGCGCAGCTGGCGGCGACGCTGGCGCAGCTGCCGGCGCATCTCGCCGACCGGCGCAGTGCTGGCCTGCCCTTCCTCATACAGGTGACTCTCTCTTCTCTACATAGTATAGTATAGTTCGTGGCCGCGTGCGCAGCTGGCGGCCACGCTGGCGCAGCTGCCGGCGCATCTCGCCGACCGGCGCAGTGCTGGCCTGCCCTTCCTCATACAGGTGACTCTCTCTTCTCTACATAGTATAGTATAGTTCGTGGCCGCGTGCGCAGCTGGCGGCGACGCTGGCGCAGCTGCCGGCGCATCTCGCCGACCGGCGCAGTGCTCATACTCATACTCATACTCATTTATTCGCCGTAGGAGCTCATGGCACACTTGGTTTTGTCATGTATAAATTAATTTATATGTATAGATTAAATTGAATTGAAAAAACAGTCAAAGCCATAACAGACAAGACGGGTAAATAAAGGAACTAGCCTTATGTAAATAATGTTATCTAAATCTAACAATGTAAAACAATTTTATAAAGGTAAAAGTCAAATAAAATAAAATAATAATCTATCAAGCTGCTGTAAAAGGGCATTGTCATTAAAAAAAAATAATAATAATAAAATAATAATTACTTAAGTACCTAAATTACTAGAGAATATGTACAATAAATAAAAATTATATCTAGGCTGCTGTAAAAGGGCATTGTCATATGAAAATAAATAATAATAAAGTCACAGATGAATTACAAGAATACCTACTTACTAGTTTATGTCAGGCAATACTGGAATCGTCAAATATTTCTTGTAGTGAATAGTAACTTTTCCTAATAATTATCTCCTTCATTTTTCTCATAAATAGGTCACAATTTAAACTTTTGATTTCAGTGTTTATTTTGTTATAAACTTTGACACCATTACAGAGATAACTTTTTGATATTTTTGTGAGTCTGTGGCTTGGATTCATAATGTTACCAGCTTTTCTTGTATTATAGTTATGATAAGTTCCTAAAGTAGGCATAATTTGTTGTTTCTTTTTTACGTATTTAAGGCATTGTAAGATATACGCCCCCTTAAGAGTAGGTATGTTTAGCTGACCAAACGCTTGTCGGCATGAATCTCGGGATTTCAGACCCAGGATATATCTGACTGCTCGTTTTTGTAAGATGAATATTCTCTGGGATTCAGCAGCATTCCCCCATATTAAAAGCCCGTAGGTCATTAAACTGTGGAAGTATGCGAAGTAGACTGACTTGGCAGCATCGAGTCCACAAAGTTCCTTGACTTTTTTTATTGCATAGCATGCAGAGCTCAGTCTACCCGCCAGTTGATCAATATGTTGATTCCACATTAGCTTCGAGTCTATCCGAAGTCCGAGAAAGGCAATAGACTTAACTGGTTTTATTGGCAGGTTATCAGGAGTAGGTTTTTGAGTTGTAGCCAGAGAAAAATTTATGAGATTGGTTTTGTTAATATTGACTATAAGATTGTTGCATTCGAACCATTGAGATAGCTTATCGATTATGCCGTTTAATTTTGTTACAATGTCAGTTACTTTGTCACACTTAACTATTAGAGATATGTCATCTGCGAACATATAAATGTCAATATCCTTATCGTTAAAGCAAGATGTAATATCATTAATATATAGAAGAAAAAATAAGGGTCCAAGAATGGATCCTTGTGGTACTCCGTATCTAATGTTGCTCTCTTTTGAAGTTACTCCATTAACATCAACTACTTGCTTTCTTGATGCGAGATAAGATTGACACAGTAGCATGTCTGTGTTATTGACACCATAAAGGTCTAGCTTAGAGAGGAGAATATCGTGACTTACACAGTCAAAAGCTTTTGACAGATCGCAAAAGATTCCCCATGTTTTTAGCTTAGAGTCTAGAGAGCTATGTACATCATTAACTAGTTCTGTCATAGCATCAGTAGTCGATAAGCCCTGGCGAAATCCGTATTGGTTTTTATTTAATATTTTGTTTTCGCGTGTGTATTTTATTAATCTGTAGAATAATATCTTTTCAACGACTTTACTTAAAATGGGAAGCAACGCTATGGGTCTATAGTTTTGGGCGTCATGACAGTCCCCCTTTTTGTGCAACGGAATAATCTTTGCTAGTTTCAGGAAATCTGGAAAAATACCTGAAGATAAAGCATCGTTCGTAACGATCGTGAGAGGTGTTATTATTTCACAAGCTATGGTCTTAATAATTTTAGATGAGAGACTCCAGAAGTCTGTAGAGGTTTTTGATTTTATATCTTTAATGATTTTGCTTATCTCAGACTCATCAGTTTCATGAAAGATATTTTGAGGGGTTATTTCTAATTTGCTATGAGTTATGTAGGATTCAACGAACGATCGGGATAATTGCACGTTCTTATGAAGATGTCTTGTGGAATATTCTGGAATGTTTATAAAGTAATCGTTGAAATAGTTCGCTATCGTCTCTCTGTCTTGACTTATAGTACCATTTTCTAGTCGTATTCCTATCTTATCCTTGACATTGTCGGCAGAAAATCCTGTAACTTCCTTAATAATAGCCCATGATGTTTTTATTTTATTTTTGGAGCCTAATATTCTATCTCTGAGTGATATTTGTTTTGCTAGTAAGGAAACCTGTTTGAATATTTTGCTGTAAGATTTAACATATTCTCTTAACCTACTATTATCATTCGTTTGCAATATATCGTACATCATGAAAAGCTTTTCTCGAGATATAAGTATACCTTTTGAAACCCATTCTGTGCCTCTTTCTTTTGTTTTATTTTTTATTGTTACTACTGGCAAATAGTTATTAATTTGTGCAAGAATATCTTTGAAAAAGCCTAGAAAGTTTGCTGGCCTGCCCTTCCTCATACAGGTGACTCTCTCTTCTCTACATAGTATAGTATAGTTCGTGGCCGCGTGCGCAGCTGGCGGCGACGCTGGCGCAGCTGCCGGCGCATCTCGCCGACCGGCGCAGTGCTGGCCTGCCCTTCCTCATACAGGTGACTCTCTCTTCTCTACATAGTATAGTATAGTTCGTGGCCGCGTGCGCAGCTGGCGGCCACGCTGGCGCAGCTGCCGGCGCATCTCGCCGACCGGCGCAGTGCTGGCCTGCCCTTCCTCATACAGGTGACTCTCTCTTCTCTACATAGTATAGTATAGTTCGTGGCCGCGTGCGCAGCTGGCGGCCACGCTGGCGCAGCTGCCGGCGCATCTCGCCGACCGGCGCAGTGCTGGCCTGCCCTTCCTCATACAGGTGACTCTCTCTTCTCTACATAGTATAGTATAGTTCGTGGCCGCGTGCGCAGCTGGCGGCGACGCTGGCGCAGCTGCCGGCGCATCTCGCCGACCGGCGCAGTGCTGGCCTGCCCTTCCTCATACAGGTGACTCTCTCTTCTCTACATAGTATAGTATAGTTCGTGGCCGCGTGCGCAGCTGGCGGCGACGCTGGCGCAGCTGCCGGCGCATCTCGCCGACCGGCGCAGTGCTGGCCTGCCCTTCCTCATACAGGTGACTCTCTCTTCTCTACATAGTATAGTATAGTTCGTGGCCGCGTGCGCAGCTGGCGGCCACGCTGGCGCAGCTGCCGGCGCATCTCGCCGACCGGCGCAGTGCTGGCCTGCCCTTCCTCATACAGGTGACTCTCTCTTCTCTACATAGTATAGTATAGTTCGTGGCCGCGTGCGCAGCTGGCGGCCACGCTGGCGCAGCTGCCGGCGCATCTCGCCGACCGGCGCAGTGCTGGCCTGCCCTTCCTCATACAGGTGACTCTCTCTTCTCTACATAGTATAGTATAGTTCGTGGCCGCGTGCGCAGCTGGCGGCGACGCTGGCGCAGCTGCCGGCGCATCTCGCCGACCGGCGCAGTGCTGGCCTGCCCTTCCTCATACAGGTGACTCTCTCTTCTCTACATAGTATAGTATAGTTCGTGGCCGCGTGCGCAGCTGGCGGCGACGCTGGCGCAGCTGCCGGCGCATCTCGCCGACCGGCGCAGTGCTGGCCTGCCCTTCCTCATACAGGTGACTCTCTCTTCTCTACATAGTATAGTATAGTTCGTGGCCGCGTGCGCAGCTGGCGGCGACGCTGGCGCAGCTGCCGGCGCATCTCGCCGACCGGCGCAGTGCTGGCCTGCCCTTCCTCATACAGGTGACTCTCTCTTCTCTACATAGTATAGTATAGTTCGTGGCCGCGTGCGCAGCTGGCGGCGACGCTGGCGCAGCTGCCGGCGCATCTCGCCGACCGGCGCAGTGCTGGCCTGCCCTTCCTCATACAGGTGACTCTCTCTTCTTTATAGTGCAGGTGACTCTCTCTGTATTCTTCACATAGTATAGTGATCACGGGAGCAGCTGGCGGAACCCTTAACTTCAAAAATCTATCATACCTTAAACGTATTTTTTCCAAATTGGTATTTAGTTACACTTGTCGACGAATTAAATAAAAAAATCTTAGTAATAATTGTGTTCTGGACATGGAACCCCATATAATGATATTTGTCCTGTTCAGGCGCTAGTGTCGACGGAGCCGGGTGCTGGCGGGCCGGGCACGGCGCTGCGGGACGTCATGACGACACTGCTGGCGCGCGCGGGGGCCCCCGGGGGGCAGGGGGGGGCCGCCGGGGGGCAGGGGGGGGCCAACGACCGCGCGCACGCCTGCAACATGCTGCGAGCTTTATACAGGTCTTATACAACTCTTATACGGCTAGTATCATCAGAGCAAGGAGCTCCGTGACGTATATCGACGCCATAATAAACGAAATTCATACAGGGATTCGTCGCTGGATTCTGCCGTGCAGAGCTACGTGGGAGACGGGCTGAGAGTGGCGCTGCAGGGATTCGAAGGCGCTACTTGGACGGTGAGAATATTTCAATAATTACGTCTACACTTTTACTCTAATATTAGAAGAAAAAAAAATAATAGAAAAAATTACAATTAGCCGTTGCTTATTCTAGTTTATATACACCGCTATTTTGTAATTACCAAAAAATTTTTAAACATGGTTTCGCTGTCTGTTACTGATCATATTTATGTAGTTAAAACTCAAAAAAAGAGAAAAAATAAATATAACCTCAAAAGGAGACGAGACGAGTCAGACATGGATGTATGATAGCTACTGCGGATTTACTGACTGGGGATGATACGAGAACATAGTTACAATGAGAGTCTGTACGCGATTGTTGTTTATAGTACTTATTTGTACAGTTTTCATAAAATTTTGTTCGGTTTTGGTCGACTACAATCCTCGATAACTTTGTGATAGTTAAATAAAAACAAGTTCTGACCATGCCATTATCATTTTCTGCATCTGCTGCAACTGTCCTTAATTTTTTTTTGTAGTCATAAAATAGCGGTGTATATATATACATATATATATTTGATTGGTGTTTGTCTAGGAGCGCAACTCCAGCACGCTGCTCCTGAGCGCGCTGGTGACGCGCGTGTTCGGCGTGTCGCGCGCCCGCGCGCAGCTGTCGGCGCGCAACCGCATGACCGGCCGCGTCTTCTTCCTGCGGTACCCGCAGCTCTATGATATCATGCTGGTGAATACGCATTCTGTGCAACCTACACATCAAGTTTTCATTGTATCAGTTACTAGCTCTCCGGCGCGGTGTTACCCGCGATCCCTCGGGAAAACTTCACTTTCCCGGGATGAAATATAGCCTATGTTCATCGGAGATAATGTAGGATTCTATTGGTGAAAGAATTTTTCAAATCGGTCCAGTAGTTTCGGAGCCTATTTATTTCAAACAAGCAAACAAATCTTTCTTCTATGTAATATTAGTATAGATTGATTTGACTGTTGCTGGTGACCGAGATGTCTGGAGGAAGTGGGGGGAGGCCTTTGCCCAGCAGTGGGATGCTGATAGCTAAAAAAAATAAGTTGTTGACTGTAAATATTTGATTGAATCTACTTGATTGTATGATTTTTTTGTGTTTTTATATGGATTTTTATCTGAAATAAATGAGTTAATAATAGTTATCGATTAGGGGTAATCAAATGATGTGCACTTGGCTTAGGCCCGGGCTCATCATTATACTATTGACTCGATTGAGTCGAGTGGATAAAATCTAAAATCAATAATAATAATGTACGGTCAGCACAACCAATATTTTGCTCTCTAAAGTTAGGCGCAGTAAACGATTGCGAAGGTTTGCCCAAGTACATTCAGTGTAGAATAAGCGAGATAGCATGATGCAACAAACTAAGCGAGTGAGCGAGACAAGTATACAACGCTGTCTTCGTCTTTTAGGCGTCATCAGAAATGGATACGTTGTGGATAATGAGTAATTTAATCGTAGCGCTCGTGGTCGTGCTTGCTTAGTCGTTCTTGATAGATCGTCGAAGTTAAGCAACGTTCGAAACGGTCTGTAAGTGGATGGGTGACCGCCAGTGGCATTTTCATCTGAGCGCTTCCGTGCTTCGGAGGGCACGTTAAATTGTAGGTCCCGGCTATTTAAGTCGTTAAGCCATGACGGAGGCCTTAAGGCGGCCTAAAAACTCCGTCACCAGAGTTGGCCACTGACTCATACGAACTTACTTTACTTAGTAACTGTTAGTATGAGTCAGTGGCCAACGCTGGAGACGGAGTTTTTAAGCCGCCTTAAGGCCTCCGTCGTGGCTCAACGACTTAATAGCTGGGACCGACAATTTAACGTGCCCTTTAAAGTTAGTTATGTAATAGGACATAAATTAAATATTTTTATTTAGCTACATTACAATAGATTGTTGGGTTGGGATTGTTAGAAGAATCCCCTCTATTCTGTGGTCTTCTAGCTACACTTGTTTGATAAATAATGAACATGAATATTGCAGAACAAGTTGAAAGAAGCGAGTGAGAGCGAGGAGAAGCTATTGCTCTGTCCCTCTCTGTACCCCGTGCTGTTGGTGCTGGGCCGACTGTACCCCTCCTCGCTGGAGGGCACCGAGTCCAACCTGAAGGTCCGTTACGACTAAATATTGTTTATAATGCAAGTGCTGAGCAAGTTAACAATATTTGAATCCCGAACAAGCGAAGGAGTTCGACAATTATAGAATCCTGAGTGTAGTGAGGGATTCAAAAGCACAAGCAACAAATAATTTTGCTCTCGTGTGATACATACAACTTCTCACTTTACTATCGAAAAAATACAAGATGTAAGGAAAACCAATCCCCGCTTTTTTTTGCCTCTAAAGTAGCAGGCTACAGCCCCCCCGGCCGCCGCCGCCTCGCCGGGCGCACCCTGCGACCTGTAATATTCGATTCTCATTGGTTGCTTGCCGCATTCTAAATTCAAATCACGCGAGCCTAAAACGAGGGGGTTACCAGTTGTTCACGCTGCCAACCACTAAAGATACGGATGATCTTTGCTTGACAAGTTCATTATTTTCTTCTTCAAATGCTTCGGTCAAGAATACTATTGATACCTATAACGTGACTTACAAAATCAACGGTAAATTGAATTGACGCCTAATGATGTTGATTGTGACAGCTGGTGTCATTCGTGCCGCTCCTGGTGTCGCTTGCACGCTCGCGAGTGTTGCACACGCGCCGCCTCGCCGCCGCCGCGGCCGCGCCGCTCATCGCCCCGCACAGGTATGCACGTGGTGTCGCCCCCGCGCCGCCTCGCCGCCGCCGCGGCCGCGCCGCTCATCGCCCCGCACAGGTATGCACGTGGTGTCGCCCCCGCGCCGCCTCGCCGCCGCCGCGGCCGCGCCGCTCATCGCCCCGCACAGGTATGCACGTGGTGTCGCCCCCGCGCCGCCTCGCCGCCGCCGCGGCCGCGCCGCTCATCGCCCCGCACAGGTATGCACGTGGGGTCGCACCCGCGCCGCCTCGCCGCCGCCGCGGCCGCGCCGCTCATCGCCCCGCACAGGTATGCACGTGGTGTCGCCCCCGCGCCGCCTCGCCGCCGCCGCGGCCGCGCCGCTCATCGCCCCGCACAGGTATGCACGTGGTGTCGCCCCCGCGCCGCCTCGCCGCCGCCGCGGCCGCGCCGCTCATCGCCCCGCACAGGTATGCACGTGGTGTCGCCCCCGCGCCGCCTCGCCGCCGCCGCGGCCGCGCCGCTCATCGCCCCGCACAGGTATGCACGTGGTGTCGCCCCCGCGCCGCCTCGCCGCCGCCGCGGCCGCGCCGCTCATCGCCCCGCACAGGTATGCACGTGGTGTCGCCCCCGCGCCGCCTCGCCGCCGCCGCGGCCGCGCCGCTCATCGCCCCGCACAGGTATGCACGTGGTGTCGCCCCCGCGCCGCCTCGCCGCCGCCGCGGCCGCGCCGCTCATCGCCCCGCACAGGTATGCACGTGGTGTCGCCCCCGCGCCGCCTCGCCGCCGCCGCGGCCGCGCCGCTCATCGCCCCGCACAGGTATGCACGTGGTGTCGCCCCCGCGCCGCCTCGCCGCCGCCGCGGCCGCGCCGCTCATCGCCCCGCACAGGTATGCACGTGGTGTCGCCGCCAAAAAAACTTTACATAGTGTTTATTGGTGACACTGAATGTTTTTAAATTATTTTTTAAATAGTAAATGCTTATGGACATAATGCCAGGAACTAAGTGGTCGTCCATTAATCACTAAATATCACCAGTGGGGAGGGGGGTGTCCCTCCCCACATATTTAGTGTATTTGTTTTTTCTTTGAACGCGCAACTTTTCTTTATTATTTTGATGCCATTCAGATCAGAAACCGCCACAGCTACCTGTCAGTCTGGACATATTTATGACGGTGCTTAAATGCGATTATACCTGTTAACTTGTATTATATTTGACGTTGACAGATACGTGCCGCATTTGCTGTACCTGTTCCATTTCATCTCCGACTCCCAGGTCGAGATGAACTTCTGTCACGGCATCCTGCTGCAAATCTGTGCGCTGCTCGAAAACAAGGTACTTAAAATGCGCACAACCGATCTTTGTCTGTCTGAAATTAGGTGCACTAAACGATTACGCAGGTTTGCGCGAGTAGGCGAGATAGCACGATGCAACAAACTAAGCGAGTGAGCGAGGCAGCTGTACAACGCTGTCTTCGTTTTTTAGGCGTCATCAAAAATGAGTTCTGCGCAGCTACTTCAGATAGCTAAAGATTGGTTGTACGTATTGTACAATACGTTATTTTAAATATTACGGTGACCCCGCGAACTTCGTCCCACCTGAGAATTTATCTTAAGTATTTATCAAGAGAATAATTTTTTCATATTTCCATTTTTGGATGCTTTATTTGATAACAAGCAAGTCACTATCTACGCCTATACTTACCAAGTTTCATCCAAATCGGTTCACTGGTTTAGGCGTGATTTTTACACAAACATCTAAACAAACTCACAAACTTTCAGCTTTATTATATGAGGGGGATATGCGACATCTGTTAAGGCTTACCCGTTAATTTTCTATGTTCTATGAATTTGTTATTGAAACGAAGTTCCTTTCCGGACGGTATCGGATAGGCGCTAGAAACAGTCCATAGATTGTTACATTGTTAGCAAGGAAGAGCGTTTCTAGGATTAGTAATAATTTATTAAAAACATGTTTTCGTTTTTATTTATTTGACAAATGTCAAACTTCGTTACAACACTCACGTACTTTTTAAGCTCTTTGTTTTCTAATGAAAAAGAAAATTATAATCACGTGTGTTAAAACAGTGACTTATTGTGTTGTCCAGCCGGAGGGTGTCAGTGGCGAGGGGTTGAACTTTGATGCGGCCAGCCTCCTGTGGCTGATGAAGGACGAGAAGCAGCTGGACCAGCCGTGCTGGCCGGTGCGGCGCCAGCTCGCCAGACTGTTCCAGCTGCTACTGCACAGGTACCAGCCGGTTGGAGCGGAACTGTGGACTGAAAAATCACTTCGTTTTAAGACTATTCTAAGTGATCCCAGCAGTCCTACTGAATAATAGTACATTGTACCACAAGAGAGCAAAATTCGTTTTTGCTGCGAGTGCTGAGTTTGAATCTCGAACAAGCGAAGGATTCTATATTTGACGAGCGTAGCGAGTGATTCTATGTTAGAATCCTGAGTGTAGTGAGAGATTCAAAAGCATAAGCAACAAAATATTTTGCTCTCGTGTGATACATAATACTTTTCACCTTACTAGCGAAAAAATACAAGATGTAAGGAAAACCAATTTCCGCTATTTTGTTTTTTTTAGCCCCTCAAGTGCCCCCCGCCCCCCCTGGCCGCCGCCGCCTCGCCGGGCGCACGCTGCGGCCTGTAATATTAGATTCTCATTGGTTGCTTGCAGCATTCTAAATTCAAATCACTTTTCCTCATAGTGTGAGCAAAGTAGAGTCTTGCTCACTGTTTTTACGCGGCAAAAGCGCCCTTTTTGAGCTAGTAAGGTGAAATAGTATATTGTACCACAAGAGAGCAAAATTCGTTTTTGTTGCGAGTGCTGAGTTTAAATCTCGAACAAACGAAGGATTCTATATTTGAATCACGAGCGTAGCGAGTGATTCTATGTTAGAATCCTGAGTGTAGTGAGAGATTCAAAAGCACAAGCAACAAAATATTTTGCTCTCGTGTGATACATACAACTTTTCACCTTACTAGCGAAAAAATACAAGATGTAAAGGAAAACGAATTGTACTCGTATATAATAATATAATGCTGGACTTTTTCACTCAGCATCATCTAGCCCCAAAGTAAGCAGAGCCACATTACACATTACATTTATGGGTACTAAGATGACTGATATACTACTTATATACTTTTTGTTTGTAAATACATACATATTATACATAGAAACACCCAGACCCGAGACAAATATTTGTAGATCATACAAACATTGGTCCCGCCGCGGGGATCGAACCCGCAACCTATCGCGTCGCAGGCGGGCCTTCGCCCACTGCGCTACAGAGGACGTCAATAATTCCCGCTATAATTTTTTGCCCCTCAATGTACTATTGACTTTGACTATGGAGACTTGTCATATCCTCCCTCATCTCAGTCGTTGTCCAAAGGTACCCGGAGACACTGAAACCGGAGACGCTGAGTGTGTTGTCCCGGCACCTGGATTACACCTTGTACGACTTAGGAAGATGCCCACAAGACAGCGATTGGTCCCTCGCGATGGCCGCTTGTCTTCGACTCCAACTCCAACTGCTGCCCAAGGTTCTCCAGCTACCACACCAACAGTACCAACAGCTTGGCATTGCAGGTTCCTTAATATATTATCCTTATTATAAACTAGTCATGTAAGCCATGAAAGCAAAAGGGTGATGGTAATGAATGTGGATGGATGTGTGAGTAGAGGTAGACCTTGGAAAAGATGGATAATAATAATAATAGCAAAAATTTTATTGGCACAAATAAACAATAGGTACATAAACATAGAAAGTCGATGATATCTGCAGAAGTATAAAACTGTGTTGCAAATATCAACGCCCTCCTCCGAGAGAGATAGAGAGTTCCTTAATTTAAACAGAAGGTACAACTTTTTATAATAATATGCTAAGTGTAAATATGTGTGTGTGTATGTAGGTGTGTGTGTGTGGCTGAGTGTGTGTGTGTGATAGAGGAGAGTGGAATAAGACCCCGCTTATGTGGTATAAGGGCAGGGCAATGATGACAGCATCATTTCACAAATTTCAACCGTCGTGACTAGGGCTCATCAGCTCAGACGGCAAAGCAGAGCGTCAGCACGGAACGCTGAAGGTCGTGAGTTCAAGTCCTGTATGGGTGTGATTTTTTGGGATGCAGTTTGGGTCTCAGTCCATAATAATTTCCCTGGCAAAGTTTATATTATCGCTCGTGGTCGTGCTTGCTTAGTCGTTCTTGATAGATCGTCGAAGTTAAGCAACGTTCTAAACGGTCAGTAAGTGGATGGGTGACCGCCAGTGGCATTTTCATCTGAGCGCTTCCGTGCTTCGGAGGGCACGTTAAATTGTCGGTCCCGGCTATTTAAGTCGTTAAGCCATGACGGAGGCCTTAAGGCGGCCTAAAAACTCCGTCACCAGAGTTGGCCACTGACTCATACGAACTTACTTACTTTTTATCCCTATGAATCGAAATTAAATCGCGTTTTGGTTTAAATACATTTATTCTAGAAAAAAAACCGGACAAGTGCGAGTCGAACTCGCCCACCGAAGGTTCCGTACCAAGGACTTAAGTAGGTACGTACAACAGTGCAAACTGATAGGTACTACCTAAGAAAGGATTTTTTATTTTCAATTTTCATCATACATCATAAAAATTATTAAAAATCTGTGCTTGTGCTAATGAAGCGCTTTCATATCCCACATGACACGGTTTACTCACTTCAAAATTCAAAATTACGGCCCCCATTCCTTGCATTAGGCCCTGTTTCTTTTTGTGATTTAACTAAAAAATATACGGTTTTCAGATTCTTAGACTACACAGTACAGGGAAAAATCTGAACTACTTGCAAAATTTCATAGTTCTAGGTCAACGGGAAGTACCCTATGAATTTTGATTTATTGAGTGTCGAAATATACGTTTTTTGCGGCATAAACGGCCGTATCTATTATTTGCGTTAACTTAGGAGTTTAATTTTTTCACAGCTTAAATGCACCGGAGATCTGAGTACCTACTTTTACTGTTTTAATTTCATTACCTCCACGCGTTCCCGAGATAATCGGTCTCGATAGACAGATAGACAGACGGACACCGAAGTGACCCTATAAGGGTTCCGTTTTTTCCTTTTGAGGTACAGAACCCTAAAAAGACACAACGAGTCACTTACACGAGAACAACATAAAGAAATGCGAAAAAATCAAACTTTTAATTGACTTTCTTTGCTATTGTAACCATCTATTCTGATTGTGTCTACAGATTTATTAGCAACAGTATTCCTTATGGACGACTGCGATATGTGTGAGGCGGCTCTGGACTACCTGCTAGAGGGGGGAGCGGAGGCGGGGGCGGCGGAGGCGAGGCGGGCGCTCCGAGCGCGAGCCGACTTCCTGCCGAGGATAGCCGAACAACTGCGGGACGAACGCTTCTGGAAGACGCAGCCGCAACGGGCTTGCAAACAATTACAGGTGACTTGGCATGACACTATTTAACCGACTTCAAAAAATTAGGAGGTTCAGAATTCGCCTGGTTGTTTTTTTTTTGTATCTTGTTACGCGATTACTCCGCCAATTGTGGACCGATTTTCAAAATTATATTTTTGTTTGAAAGGGTATGCTCCAGAGGTGGTCCCATATAAATTTTATTCCTGAGGGTTTGATAGTATTCCCGTAAAACTATAAAAAACCTCCCTCCTAGCCATTGTAAATCGAATCGACAGAGATAAGTCAAGACTCTATGCATTATGTCAAACTGACGATTTGCTAATGCCAGGAACTCACGTGCCGCGAAACTTGACATAAAATGCATGCAGTTTTGGTAATGAATTCCCTTAGACGCCGGTGGAGCATTATCTGTCGATTTGATTTCTTTTCTTATTTCGATTTTTATGGTTGGCTTATTGATTCCCTGAGTCACGCCGCGTGTAGAGTCGAACATTGAAGTCGGTTTTTCTTTTAGTTTTAAAACGTAATTATTCGATCCAGTGTTCAAATTAAAAAAGTAACTCATTTTCTTTTTAATTTGAACTTAAAAAGCCTTTTTATAATCCCCTTACACAATGCCCTTACTAATAAACTTGACATAAAATTATGTCATGCATAAACTAATTTGTATGGTTATTCATAGGTTATACCTGTCTTAATGGTTTACATTTTATTATTAAATGCTTCGTCCGATTAAATTCGTCGAAGATAATATGACATCAAATTGCGCAGGTTTGGTGGAGTAGGCGAGATAGGACGATGCAACAAATAAAGCGAGTGAGCGAGGCAGCATACAACGCTGTCTTCGTCTTTTAGGCGTCATCAAAAACGAGTTCTGCATGCCTGTTGGCGAAGTGTGCTCGAGACACAACATTATAATAACACCTGTACACACCATACCATGCTTCTAGCATATAAACGATTTCATTTCAACTTCTGAGAGCTAATTAACGGTTGTGTATTTGATTATGCAAATGCCTTTCCGAAACAAACTTCGGTCATTAGATAGAGAGAGATGTTTATATAATATTATTTTAATACAATTGCTCAAAAAGTGGCGTATTGCAGGGACGTATAGCGTTCGGGATGTGGGCTACACTCGTGCTTTTTTTTTACCTTTCCCGAACTCGTGCGTTCTCTTTCCCAACTGTCAAAATAATGTCTATTAAAAAGAAAAATCAATCATGAAGTTTTTACAAAAAAAATTCAAAGAAGTTTTTATGATTCATGCAAATACGTATATTTCTAAAAAGAAGCTACTAATTTGTTTCAATATCAGATTTAATGATTTGATTGAATGAGTTAGGTTATAGATAGATAGAAGCTTTATTTGCCAACACACAGACACAGGTACATTACACATACAGAGAACAGGTAGGTAGGTTAGGTTTCATTTCATTTTATCTCATTAAATTTCATTTCATATCAATAAAAAAATTCTACTGAAGACTTGGCTGTGTGGGCATAGTTCCCTTTGCCTACCAGAATGGGTGAAGAAAAAAAAAACTCTGCTTATATTCTACGGTTGGCGCCATTTTTCAGAAATTTTCTTAAATTATTAAATTGCTTCATTTTTTCGCAGCTGTATAAAAAATGTCGTTCTGCTCTCTGCACCTCGGCTCGGGTAGACATTTGTCGGAACTCTTTGTAATGACAGCCTTTCCGCACTTGTAATGAAATATACTATTCCCGAACTAAAGAAACTTATCATTGTAATTTCATCTATAGGTTCGAGAAAGGTCAAAAATTTAAGTTTTAAAAACGTGTTTTTTTTCTTTTCCAGTTCCTAGTGTCGGAAGGCGACACACAGGAGCTGCTGATCTCATCGTCATCATCAGGGCCGCTGACGCCTGATGACGTCATCAGAGAGCTCGGCCGACTCGCGCTTGACTCACGCGACACCGTCACACATCTCTACCTGGAGAGTCTGACCAGGTAAATGCCGTACTTCTATACTACGAGTATAACTAGCTGACCCGGCAAACGTTGTTTTGCCATATAAATAATTTCCTAAATGACGATTGATCAGTTTTCGACCGGAGAGGAAAAATGATTAAATTACTAAAATGGCTATTAAAAAATATGGGTTGATCGTAGAAGGGTGAAAATTGAGGATTGTATGTATTTTTGTATGTTGTATCATAAAAAAATAGAAATTAAAAATTTTGTCTAAAAAAAAAAAAAAAAAATTAGGGGTGGACTACCCCTAACATTTAGGGGGATGAAAAATAGATGTTGGCCGATTCTCATACCGGATAAGTACAAAAAATTTCATCAAAATCGGTCAAGCCGTTTCGGAGGAGTATGGCAACGAAAACTGTGACACGAGAATTTTATAATTAGATAATAAAAATATTATAGAAGAGGAAATATTTGTTTGTTGTCATGTTGTCTGAAATAAATTGATAAATAAATAAATGAATAGGCTCCGAAACTACTGGACCGATTGGAAAAATTCTTTCACCAATAGAATTCTACATTATCCCCGAATTCCCCGATAAACATAGGTTATATTTTATGCCAGGGAAGAGAAGTTTTCCCGAGGGATCGTGTGCGTTAAACAAAAAGAATTTATCGGGGACTAGCTGTCCGCCGCGGTGTTACCCGCGATAAAACTTCACTTTCCCGGGATAAAATATAGCCTATGTTTATCGGGGATAATGTAGGATTCTATTGGTGATTCTTTTTGTAAGGCCGATAGTTTTCATTGTTTTTTTTAATTTCCCAATATATCCGTTCCAGCTACATATCCCCTCGCCTGGGCACACTGGGCGTGCCCTCTCTCCTCTCGTATTGTGTGACCCTGCACGCGCACGTGGCGGGCGCGGGGCGCGCGGGGGCGGGGGGGGCGGCGCGCGCGCACGTGGCGCGCACGCTGCGGGAGCGGGGGGTGGAGCTGCTGGGGAGGCTGCAGGGGGAGGATGCTTGTGAGTGGTTATGTTCTTTTCACCTTACTAGCTCAAAAAGGGCGCTTTAGCCGCGTAAAAACAGTGAGCAAAACTCTACTTTGCTCACACTATGAGGAAAAGTGA
Source organism: Epirrhoe alternata (assembly GCA_963565295.1). Lineage (NCBI taxonomy): Eukaryota > Metazoa > Arthropoda > Insecta > Lepidoptera > Geometridae > Epirrhoe > Epirrhoe alternata. The sequence goes on along the minus strand of OY751385.1, from coordinate 12,658,873 downwards.
TTTGAATTTAGAATGCTGCAAGCAACCAATGAGAATCGAATATTACAGGCCGCAGCGTGCGCCCGGCGAGGCGGCGGCGGCCAGGGGGGGCTGGTGGCAGGACTGTAGTCTGCCACTTGAGGGACAATAGTACATTGTTCCACAAGAGAGCAAAATTCGTTTTTGTTGCGAGTGCTGAGTTTGAATCTCGAACAAACGAAGGATTCTATATTTGAATCACGAGCGTAGCGAGTGATTCTATGTTAGAATCCTGAGTGTAGTGAGAGATTCAAAAGCATAAGCAACAAAATATTTTGCTCTCGTGTGATACATACAACTTTTCACCTTACTAGCGAAAAAATACAAGATTTTTTGTAATTTAATAGTGCTAATCCACACTTGGTATTTCATTTAGAAATGAAAAGTCTTATCAAAATTTTCGATTCCGACGGGATTCGAACCCGCGATGATATTAACCGATAAATATGAGCTTAAAAAGAATTGCTAAATCGACGCATGTGGTTCTGTGGCCGAGCGGTCGAAGGCACTCCGACTTTAGGAGGATCGTCTAATCATCGCGGGTTCGAATCTCGTCGGAATCGAAAATTTTGATACATAAGACTTTTCATTTCTAAAATACAAGATGTAAGGAAAACCAATTCCCGCTATTTTTTTTTGCCCCTCAAGTATCAGTCCTGCTACCAGGGTACCTAGTCCGCCGCCGCCTGGCCGGGCGCACGCTGCGGCCTGTAATATTCGATTCTCATTGGTTGCTTGCAGCATTCTAAATTCAAATCACTTTTCCTCATAGTGTGAGCAAAGTAGAGTTTTGCTCACTGTTTTTACGCGGCAAAAGCGCCCTTTTTGAGCTAGTAAGGTGAAAAAAAAATAGCGGGAATTGGTTCGAATCCCGTCGGAATCGAAAATTTTGATAAGACTTTATGTAGTATAATATATTTCCAGTTCCGGTATCGAGTTGTGTGTGGGGGTCGGCGGCGCGGCTACTGCGGGACCCGGAGCCCGAGGTGCGCGCGCTGGCGGCCGCGGCCGCGCTGCGCCTCGCGGGACATGTGAGTTGTGTGTGGGGGTCGGCGGCGCGGCTACTGCGGGACCCGGAGCCCGAGGTGCGCGCGCTGGCGGCCGCGGCCGCGCTGCGCCTCGCGGGACATGTGAGTTGTGTGTGGGGGTCGGCGGCGCGGCTACTGCGGGACCCGGAGCCCGAGGTGCGCGCGCTGGCGGCCGCGGCCGCGCTGCGCCTCGCGGGACATGTGAGTTGTGTGTGGGGGTCGGCGGCGCGGCTACTGCGGGACCCGGAGCCCGAGGTGCGCGCGCTGGCGGCCGCGGCCGCGCTGCGCCTCGCGGGACATGTGAGTTGTGTGTGGGGGTCGGCGGCGCGGCTACTGCGGGACCCGGAGCCCGAGGTGCGCGCGCTGGCGGCCGCGGCCGCGCTGCGCCTCGCGGGACATGTGAGTTGTGTGTGGGGGTCGGCGGCGCGGCTACTGCGGGACCCGGAGCCCGAGGTGCGCGCGCTGGCGGCCGCGGCCGCGCTGCGCCTCGCGGGACATGTGAGTTGTGTGTGGGGGTCGGCGGCGCGGCTACTGCGGGACCCGGAGCCCGAGGTGCGCGCGCTGGCGGCCGCGGCCGCGCTGCGCCTCGCGGGACATGTGAGTTGTGTGTGGGGGTCGGCGGCGCGGCTACTGCGGGACCCGGAGCCCGAGGTGCGCGCGCTGGCGGCCGCGGCCGCGCTGCGCCTCGCGGGACATGTGAGTTGTGTGTGGGGGTCGGCGGCGCGGCTACTGCGGGACGCGGAGCCCGAGGTGCGCGCGCTGGCGGCCGCGGCCGCGCTGCGCCTCGCGGGACATGTGAGTTGTGTGTGGGGGTCGGCGGCGCGGCTACTGCGGGACGCGGAGCCCGAGGTGCGCGCGCTGGCGGCCGCGGCCGCGCTGCGCCTCGCGGGACATGTGAGCTGCACTGACCACTACTCGCCCTGCGTCTGACGTGGCCGATCTAGACACAATCAACACTCGATTTACTATTAAAGTGTCCCACGTGACCGGTGCGCAGCGGCGCGTCGCGTATTGAATCGATTTTTGCGAATTTTGACCCTATGTATGATTTAACGTAAACTATGTAGGACGATTCGCACGCACGTAGGACAGACTCGCCGCGCTGCATCGAATCGCGTCAAGTCGCCCACATAAGACGCAGGGTCGCTCTAAATATATAATTACTAGCTTCTACGCGCGGCTTCGCCCGCGTGGTACCAACATTTTGAATAGCCTATATGCTATTCCAGGTGACTTTCACCACCACGTTCACTGGTCTAAACGTGATTAAAACACAAACATCTATGATCTATGATTATCTTTCTGTCTGTACAGTGTCTTGTTTACGCTAAGTGCTCCTACCTACATTTTTAGTTTCTACAAACTCGATATATCTGCATTCCGGAGAAATCTTCACATTTTTTTAGTGTAATTATATTTTATGTGTAATGGCTAATTAATATAACAACTAGACACCTGGCTCTCGACTCGACTCCCCTCCCGCTACCCCGCGCGAGGCCCCGCTCTCGTCCTTCAGTACAACCCGGGCGCAACAACTAGACACCTGGCTCTCGACTCGACTCCCCTCCCGCTACCCCGCGCGAGGCCCCGCTCTCGTCCTTCAGTACAACCCGGGCGCAACAACTAGACACCTGGCTCTCGACTCGACTCCCCTCCCGCTACCCCGCGCGAGGCCCCGCTCTCGTCCTTCAGTACTACCCGGGCGCAACAACTAGACACCTGGCTCTCGACTCGACTCCCCTCCCGCTACCCCGCGCGAGGCCCCGCTCTCGTCCTTCAGTACAACCCGGGCGCAACAACTAGACACCTGGCTCTCGACTCGACTCCCCTCCCGCTACCCCGCGCGAGGCCCCGCTCTCGTCCTTCAGTACAACCCGGGCGCAACAACTAGACACCTGGCTCTCGACTCGACTCCCCTCCCGCTACCCCGCGCGAGGCCCCGCTCTCGTCCTTCAGTACAACCCGGGCGCAACAACTAGACACCTGGCTCTCGACTCGACTCCCCTCCCGCTACCCCGCGCGAGGCCCCGCTCTCGTCCTTCAGTACAACCCGGGCGCAACAACTAGACACCTGGCTCTCGACTCGACTCCCCTCCCGCTACCCCGCGCGAGGCCCCGCTCTCGTCCTTCAGTACAACCCGGGCGCAACAACTAGACACCTGGCTCTCGACTCGACTCCCCTCCCGCTACCCCGCGCGAGGCCCCGCTCTCGTCCTTCAGTACAACCCGGGCGCAACAACTAGACACCTGGCTCTCGACTCGACTCCCCTCCCGCTACCCCGCGCGAGGCCCCGCTCTCGTCCTTCAGTACAACCCGGGCGCAACAACTAGACACCTGGCTCTCGACTCGACTCCCCTCCCGCTACCCCGCGCGAGGCCCCGCTCTCGTCCTTCAGTACAACCCGGGCGCAACAACTAGACACCTGGCTCTCGACTCGACTCCCCTCCCGCTACCCCGCGCGAGGCCCCGCTCTCGTCCTTCAGTACAACCCGGGCGCAACAACTAGACACCTGGCTCTCGACTCGACTCCCCTCCCGCTACCCCGCGCGAGGCCCCGCTCTCGTCCTTCAGTACAACCCGGGCGCAACAACTAGACACCTGGCTCTCGACTCGACTCCCCTCCCGCTACCCCGCGCGAGGCCCCGCTCTCGTCCTTCAGTACAACCCGGGCGCAACAACTAGACACCTGGCTCTCGACTCGACTCCCCTCCCGCTACCCCGCGCGAGGCCCCGCTCTCGTCCTTCAGTACAACCCGGGCGCAACAACTAGACACCTGGCTCTCGACTCGACTCCCCTCCCGCTACCCCGCGCGAGGCCCCGCTCTCGTCCTTCAGTACAACCCGGGCGCAACAACTAGACACCTGGCTCTCGACTCGACTCCCCTCCCGCTACCCCGCGCGAGGCCCCGCTCTCGTCCTTCAGTACAACCCGGGCGCAACAACTAGACACCTGGCTCTCGACTCGACTCCCCTCCCGCTACCCCGCGCGAGGCCCCGCTCTCGTCCTTCAGTACAACCCGGGCGCAACAACTAGACACCTGGCTCTCGACTCGACTCCCCTCCCGCTACCCCGCGCGAGGCCCCGCTCTCGTCCTTCAGTACAACCCGGGCGCAACAACTAGACACCTGGCTCTCGACTCGACTCCCCTCCCGCTACCCCGCGCGAGGCCCCGCTCTCGTCCTTCAGTACAACCCGGGCGCAACAACTAGACACCTGGCTCTCGACTCGACTCCCCTCCCGCTACCCCGCGCGAGGCCCCGCTCTCGTCCTTCAGTACAACCCGGGCGCAACAACTAGACACCTGGCTCTCGACTCGACTCCCCTCCCGCTACCCCGCGCGAGGCCCCGCTCTCGTCCTTCAGTACAACCCGGGCGCAACAACTAGACACCTGGCTCTCGACTCGACTCCCCTCCCGCTACCCCGCGCGAGGCCCCGCTCTCGTCCTTCAGTACAACCCGGGCGCAACAACTAGACACCTGGCTCTCGACTCGACTCCCCTCCCGCTACCCCGCGCGAGGCCCCGCTCTCGTCCTTCAGTACAACCCGGGCGCAACAACTAGACACCTGGCTCTCGACTCGACTCCCCTCCCGCTACCCCGCGCGAGGCCCCGCTCTCGTCCTTCAGTACAACCCGGGCGCAACAACTAGACACCTGGCTCTCGACTCGACTCCCCTCCCGCTACCCCGCGCGAGGCCCCGCTCTCGTCCTTCAGTACAACCCGGGCGCAACAACTAGACACCTGGCTCTCGACTCGACTCCCCTCCCGCTACCCCGCGCGAGGCCCCGCTCTCGTCCTTCAGTACAACCCGGGCGCAACAACTAGACACCTGGCTCTCGACTCGACTCCCCTCCCGCTACCCCGCGCGAGGCCCCGCTCTCGTCCTTCAGTACAACCCGGGCGCAACAACTAGACACCTGGCTCTCGACTCGACTCCCCTCCCGCTACCCCGCGCGAGGCCCCGCTCTCGTCCTTCAGTACAACCCGGGCGCAACAACTAGACACCTGGCTCTCGACTCGACTCCCCTCCCGCTACCCCGCGCGAGGCCCCGCTCTCGTCCTTCAGTACAACCCGGGCGCAACAACTAGACACCTGGCTCTCGACTCGACTCCCCTCCCGCTACCCCGCGCGAGGCCCCGCTCTCGTCCTTCAGTACAACCCGGGCGCAACAACTAGACACCTGGCTCTCGACTCGACTCCCCTCCCGCTACCCCGCGCGAGGCCCCGCTCTCGTCCTTCAGTACAACCCGGGCGCAACAACTAGACACCTGGCTCTCGACTCGACTCCCCTCCCGCTACCCCGCGCGAGGCCCCGCTCTCGTCCTTCAGTACAACCCGGGCGCAACAACTAGACACCTGGCTCTCGACTCGACTCCCCTCCCGCTACCCCGCGCGAGGCCCCGCTCTCGTCCTTCAGTACAACCCGGGCGCAACAACTAGACACCTGGCTCTCGACTCGACTCCCCTCCCGCTACCCCGCGCGAGGCCCCGCTCTCGTCCTTCAGTACAACCCGGGCGCAACAACTAGACACCTGGCTCTCGACTCGACTCCCCTCCCGCTACCCCGCGCGAGGCCCCGCTCTCGTCCTTCAGTACAACCCGGGCGCAACAACTAGACACCTGGCTCTCGACTCGACTCCCCTCCCGCTACCCCGCGCGAGGCCCCGCTCTCGTCCTTCAGTACAACCCGGGCGCAACAACTAGACACCTGGCTCTCGACTCGACTCCCCTCCCGCTACCCCGCGCGAGGCCCCGCTCTCGTCCTTCAGTACAACCCGGGCGCAACAACTAGACACCTGGCTCTCGACTCGACTCCCCTCCCGCTACCCCGCGCGAGGCCCCGCTCTCGTCCTTCAGTACAACCCGGGCGCAACAACTAGACACCTGGCTCTCGACTCGACTCCCCTCCCGCTACCCCGCGCGAGGCCCCGCTCTCGTCCTTCAGTACAACCCGGGCGCAACAACTAGACACCTGGCTCTCGACTCGACTCCCCTCCCGCTACCCCGCGCGAGGCCCCGCTCTCGTCCTTCAGTACAACCCGGGCGCAACAACTAGACACCTGGCTCTCGACTCGACTCCCCTCCCGCTACCCCGCGCGAGGCCCCGCTCTCGTCCTTCAGTACAACCCGGGCGCAACAACTAGACACCTGGCTCTCGACTCGACTCCCCTCCCGCTACCCCGCGCGAGGCCCCGCTCTCGTCCTTCAGTACAACCCGGGCGCAACAACTAGACACCTGGCTCTCGACTCGACTCCCCTCCCGCTACCCCGCGCGAGGCCCCGCTCTCGTCCTTCAGTACAACCCGGGCGCAACAACTAGACACCTGGCTCTCGACTCGACTCCCCTCCCGCTACCCCGCGCGAGGCCCCGCTCTCGTCCTTCAGTACAACCCGGGCGCAACAACTAGACACCTGGCTCTCGACTCGACTCCCCTCCCGCTACCCCGCGCGAGGCCCCGCTCTCGTCCTTCAGTACAACCCGGGCGCAACAACTAGACACCTGGCTCTCGACTCGACTCCCCTCCCGCTACCCCGCGCGAGGCCCCGCTCTCGTCCTTCAGTACAACCCGGGCGCAACAACTAGACACCTGGCTCTCGACTCGACTCCCCTCCCGCTACCCCGCGCGAGGCCCCGCTCTCGTCCTTCAGTACAACCCGGGCGCAACAACTAGACACCTGGCTCTCGACTCGACTCCCCTCCCGCTACCCCGCGCGAGGCCCCGCTCTCGTCCTTCAGTACAACCCGGGCGCAACAACTAGACACCTGGCTCTCGACTCGACTCCCCTCCCGCTACCCCGCGCGAGGCCCCGCTCTCGTCCTTCAGTACAACCCGGGCGCAACAACTAGACACCTGGCTCTCGACTCGACTCCCCTCCCGCTACCCCGCGCGAGGCCCCGCTCTCGTCCTTCAGTACAACCCGGGCGCAACAACTAGACACCTGGCTCTCGACTCGACTCCCCTCCCGCTACCCCGCGCGAGGCCCCGCTCTCGTCCTTCAGTACAACCCGGGCGCAACAACTAGACACCTGGCTCTCGACTCGACTCCCCTCCCGCTACCCCGCGCGAGGCCCCGCTCTCGTCCTTCAGTAGCGTTAGCATCACTGTTACCGTTGCACGTAATCATAAAATAATAAATTAATATAACATTCTTTTTTGTTTTATTTCCGTAAGAAATTTATTGTTTTACCTACTTATTGTATAGGTAGATACTAGTATGAACTTGAATAAAAAATTACATTTGATTAACAATATTGGAAATTAATCCCAAAATAGACTCTAAATAGTTTATTACTGCTCCAATTCGTAACTAAGCAATAAATACTGCATTCGTTACTAGTATACAAATGTTTTATCTCAGTAGGTAATTAAATTATAAATCAGTAATACTTTGGTTTTTAGTTAGGTTAGGGTTTTTATTTCAAACCTCGCCATTCGGCGGAATTCCATTGGAATTCAAATTATAATGGAAACTGTTATTTTAGTTAAAATATAATAAAGCCTGACCAGAAAAATAAAAAACGAGCACTGGGGGCGCTACATGTATGCATATGTTTACGTTTCTTTTTTGCACTCAGTACTGTAGACAAACGTCATTTGAGTCAGGTGTCAAGTTATTGCGCCCGGGTTGTAGACGAAATTTCATTAAAAAAATTTAAACAACCAGCAAATGAAACTGCTTTATGATGAAGATTTAGAGGTAACTTTGTGATTTTCTTCTTTCTTTTTTCTAATATCCTTAACTATTCATTGTCATCAAAAAAATACAAAAAAAAAATTGGTTGTCTGTAAAGTCGGTTTACTGACGATAGTTGAACGTGACAACGTTTGTGCTTCTTTGTCGCTCGTTCCGCGCTCTCGCTTGCACTTCAAGCCTTACATGGAACGCCTCAGAGCGAGGTAACGCCGCATGACGTCATGTTTTTTCGTGCGTGCAGCCGGCTCTATCGAATTATAAGACGTTGTCACGTCAAAAACGGTATTTTTATGCCTTAAAAATCACTTCACGTACAGTCAAAACGTGAGTTTTGCGACCTACATCACCTTGAGCCATGACGGAGGCCTTAAGACGGCCTAAAGACTCCATCAGCAGAGTTGGCCACTGGCTCATATTACCTTATTCTTCTCAGTCGTCCACTCTTGACAGAGCGGTCGTGGTCGAGCGGTGTGGCTCGCTTCACAATTCCGCGCCATTCGTCTCTGACGGTGGTGTTTCTGTTCACTCGTTGAAGGGTCCGTCCAGTCGTTCGTTGACGTGGCCGGTCCATCTGATGGCAGATGTTATTGCAGAGCACAAAGCGCAGCGTGGTCCCCTCGCGAGCGAGCGCGCTCCTGCTGGAGGCGTGCGCCAGCGACGCGCGGGGTGCCGCGCTGCTGACGGCGCTCGCGCTATGTGGCTCACCCCGGGATGAACTTGACAGTAACCAGGACGAAGTAAGTATTAACGCAAAATGTTTCACAATTCACAAGTATGTTATTTTTTTTTAAAGTGTTAAACCATACTTTGGTATTTCAATGAGAAATGAAGTCTTCAAAATTTTTAGTTCCAACGGGATTTGAATCCGCGACCCGTGCTTTAACCGATAAATATGAGCTTTTAAAAAATTTCGATTGCGACGTCAATGATTCCGTGGCCGAGCGGTAAGACACTCCGGTTTAGGAGGATCGTCTGATCGTCGCGGATTCGAATCCCATCCGAATCGAAAATTATGATAAGACTTTTCATTTCTCAATTAAGGGTGGTCGCACAGTCCAGCCGAGCCGAACGCGCCGAACTGTCAATTCAATAGAGAAAATGCTTCTGACGTCAGAAGCGCGCTGCATTTTCTGACGTCATCAGCATTTTTTCTATAGAAAAATGACTGCGACGCGGGCAGTGTGCGACCAGGTTATACCTATACATACCTAAGCGTTTTGTTCAAATAGAGGATGGAGAGTTAATCAGCTTTTAGCTTCTTATGGCGTTGTAGAGATGTTTGGAGATATCAAGGAGACCTTTACAGTAAAATGCTATTGGACAACAAAAAAAGGCCATGAAAACATCGTGCTAAGCTTCGAATAGATCTTTCCTGTGGATAAGTCAGAACCTGAGAGGATGGTTTAGGTGCTGGGCAAGCTTATTCTTAATGTCCCAGGTACAACAGCATCCAGCTTAGGGATACCGGTTGCCTCCTGAAACCGAACCATCCGAACCAATGGCCAGAGTTTTTTATAAATAGCATGGAACTCATTGCCGGGATCTGTATTTCCCCAAAAGTACAATATAGGGGTCTTCAAATCAAGAGTAAATAGGTTTCTTCTAGGAAAGCATGCTCCATCTTAGACCTCACTATTCAAGCAGAGTGAGGTCAAATGCTCATTTAATTAAAAAAAAGCATGCTACTTTTAAACATCTAGATCAAGCTAAAACTACACGTAATGGCCATTCTCTCTGGTTTGAGGTATTCAAGATCTTTCTAAGACGCCTCAGGTGCAAGTTCCACCTAACTGGCGTCTTCCTATTCCATTAAAATATCATAGTAAATGCATGGAAATAAAGCACAAATTAGGACACACAGGATGTCGTTGATCGGACGTCCGATGCATTTATTAATGACATTTGAATGAAATACCGAATCGTCTGCCCATCTCGCTGCCGGACGACCAACGTTTCTGTCGCGGGCCGCGCCTGGATGAGGTTAGCACGAGGGATGTCTTTATGCCACCGTAAAGGGTGACTAAAGAAAGAGAGGCCTATTCCTAGCAGTGGGCAAAGTCAGGTTGCGGATGATGATAATGATTGAATGAAATAGGTAGAAGCCCGACGCCATTTAGATGTGGCCTGCGCCTTTGGGAGTTAGGGAGAGAAGCATTTCCAAATACACTATATCAATTTATTACCCGATTGTCAAAGAGTTATGTTTTTAATAGACGTATTTATATTCCAGTCGCGGATATTCGAGCCTCGCGAGCAAGAGATAGCACTGGCCGAGGAAAAGGAATGGACAGCTGTGTGCGCCGACAAGGTCGTTGACCTCTGCGTACGCGAGGGCATTGACCCGCTCGCGCACGTCGCACACACACTCAACAAGTGGACCTTACCTTACTTGGACAGCAACACGGTCGACACCGTGAAGAAACTTGTGGCGGGAGAAAATGTGCTAGCCGGGCCTATAGAGGAATTGTTTGTAAGGAAATTGAAAAGGGAGGTTTAAATTGTTTGTGAATTTGACAGCTTATAATACAGATTTTTGTATTTTTATAAAATTTGTTACAATTGCATAGTTGAAATGAACGATTTGAGGATCATCTGTGATCATCAGTCAGTCTGGCTAGACAGACAATTATCACATGTTTTTAAGATGATAACTAAACAATAAAAAAATACAGTGACATCAGTACATTTCTACTTATTACTCGTTATTTTATTGTAAAGTTTATAAATAAATAAACAAACAAGAAACTATGTCACAGGTTTATTTACAAACACTTATAAACAACAAATATAAGTAATCTTTCTTTCATAACATATAATATAATCAAGTAATAAGAAAGATTAGAAACAAAATTGAAATTCACATTCATTCAGCTGTTCAAATGTTTTTAGGAAAGTACCAGGGGAGCATAACACAATGATAGCTAGGTTAGATTCAATTTGGTTCCATTATATCACTTTTCAGACAACAAAAGTTACAATACTGATTGCATAATTTGTACAACAAAATGTTGTATACAAGTTTATACTTGGTATAAACTATACTCTAATATTTATATTATCCCCAATTGTGAATTAGACAGCCATTTGATGGATTAAACTATAAAATTATCTAGTAAATAGTTCCACTCATTGACCATTTTTTTCATGTGAATACGACCGATGGTTGAGATCCTAGGTAAGTTATTTCAAACTAATTTCAGGCACTACAGCATTCCGTTAAGTGTATTATTTTATTTTTTATTTTATTTTACAAATTTTGGGAAAACTAACAGCTAGGTATAAACAATAGAATATAAATTATAAATAGTATGCAGCAGGAGGCTACATATTATAAGGAAGGCCAATTACAAGTTTCCGCGGATAGATATTAACGAACTATATAAAGAATGAAACGAACAGGTGACGACATGAACCAAAAGTTACTCTAAAATGTATAAAAATGTATAAAACGAAAATTTTTACCTAAAAATAAATACAGCAAAGCATCAAATACATACACACTAAGAATATTGCTTTTGAGTGCTTAATCTAAACGTCAAAGAAAATGTCATTAAGCAAGCGTTTCAGCTTACTTGTGCTGGTGTTAAATAAATCTACGTCACAGTTTGCCTTAGCTAATTCATTAAAAGAGCTAGAAGCTCTATAGACAAATGCATTCTGCCTATAATTTGTCCTGACGACAGGAACATAGAGTGTATTAGGTTTCCTCAGTGCAACTAAGCTTGCGCGTAGTCCTAACAGCTCAAGAAGTTCGGGGCAATCGACAGTGCCGTTTGCTATACTAATTAGGTAAGATAGATCAGCCATTTCTCTGCGTTTGCATAACGGAAGAAAGTGAAATTTACGACACCTTGTGTCGTAGTCAGGCAAGAATATTCCCGCTCTAAATTGAAGGTAGCGTAGAAACCTCTTTTGTATTGCTTCTATTCGCGTAGAATACGTATCGTATTGAGGATTCCACACCTGGGAAGCGTACTCAAGGTGGCTGCGTACATAAGCACAGTACAATATTTTAAAAGTTTTGATATTAGTAAATTCCGACGACATTCTTAAAACAAAACCAAGCGAGCGAGAAGCCTTTTTGACTATACTATCTATGTGATTGTCAAATAACAATTTAGAATCAAAAGTTACACCTAAGTCTCTAATAGTATCCACTCGTGCTAGTGGAGCGTTGTGAAGGGCATAATTAAATAATATTTTAGTAGGTTTACGAGTATAGGTACATACATAACATTTTGATACGTTTAAGTCTAATTTATTTACAACACAATAATTCTCAAATCTAGTAAGGTCCTCCTGAAGGGAAAGGGCATCATGCATTTTATTAATATTACGTAAAATTTTCATGTCATCGGCATATAAAAGTATCTTCGAGTTTAAGAAACAGGAAGAGATATCATTTATCATAATCGTAAAAAGAAGTGGCCCCAGTAAAGACCCTTGGGGTACGCCTGAAGGGATATCTCTAGGCAATGAAGAGTAGCCACCCAGAACTACTGTTTGACAACGGTTGCGGACGTATGACGTGAACCACCTGAATAAATTCCCTCTTATACCTATTCTCTGAAGCTTATCTAGCAAGACTAAGTGATCAATACGATCAAAGCATTTAGAATAATCAGTATAGATAATGTCAACCTGGGAGGGTTCCGACATGTATCTCGAGAGAGACTCGGCACAAAGCAAAAGATTAGAAGTAGTGGACCTACCTCTGAGAAATCCATGTTGATCCAAGGAAACGCTATGCTTAATTGCAGGATAAAGTTGGGAGTAAACAATTTTTTCTAGGACCTTTGCAAATAAGCACAGTTTTGATATAGGCCTATAATTTTCTACCTTATTTTTAGGGCCTTTTTTGTGAACGGGAGTGATGAAGGCAGCTTTCCAGACACTAGGGACTATACCTTCGGTCAGAGAGCGCCGGTAAAGCAGGGATAGTGGGATAACAAGGCTCTTTGCACACTTAACTATAAGTATTGCCGGTATGTTGTCCGGACCAGCAGACTTTGATAGGTCTAAGGATTTAATAAAATTGAGAACGTTCGTTTCTATAACTTCCACTGCAGAAATATCTGCGGCTGAGTCATAGTGACATGGAGGGGTTGAATTGGCCTGGGGATTAGAGGGAGGGTGATTAAGAAAATTAGAGTGGAAATATTCCCCAAAAAAAATTACAGATATCGTCACCTTGATCAGAGCTGAGGTTCCCATATTCCAGTACAGAGGGAAAGGTGCTTGACTGTTTTTTACTTTTTACAAAGGACCAAAAAGCACGTGGGCTCTCTTTAATGTAGTTCTCAATGTTCGAGATGTAGGTATTGTACATGGTCTCCTCCAACTCACGGGCCCTTTTCCGCAATAAAACAAATGAGTCATGATCGTAGGTATTGCCATAGGTTTTAAATTTATTATGAAATTTAGCCTTTTCGCGTAATAATTTAATCAAGGGTCGCTTGTACCATAAGGGGTACTTATGGGAGGGCGCAACTAAAGTGGAAGTGACAAATTTGTCACGCAAGCTATAAATAGTGCTGTAGAAAAAGGACACCGCTTCATCCAAGTTTCCTTTACCAAGTTCAATGTGCCAGTCAATTGCGTCAAGATTAGTACATATTGAGTTAAAGTCCCCAGTATTGTATAGGTACTTAGTGTAGGGGCGCGCCTTAATTGTGTGTAACTGTACAAATTCAGCAGTAGTAATTACAGACCGGTGGTGTGGGTCCTCCTCGACAAGCGGACAATCACAGGCATTTACATGAACGTCATTATTAGAAAAAATCAAATCCAAAAGCCGACCATGACTAGCGTTCACAAGATAATTATATTGTGAGAGATTACACAAGTTAAGACTATCAATTAATTGTATTTGGTGGGGCCCATGAAGGTTAGAAGGAATAAGTGATATTCCATCATTATTATCTATAGCCCAGGAGACCAAGGGCATGTTAAAATCGCCAAAAACAATTATTTTATCCAACGGATTATCTAAAGTAATTTTAGTCATATTTATTGTAAAATTAGATAATTGAACTGACATCGAGTTGCCCAGATTTTCATCACAGATATAAACTACCCCAATATGCATTTTATAAGTGAATCTTGGATTACGATTTTTTAATGTTAAAGTTACCCATAAATCCTCGGCACTTGAAGACCATTCGTGACGGCATACCGCGGCTAAATCACGGCGAACAGCAATTAAAACACCACCGCCCTTCTCCTGGTCAGTTAATTCACAATTACGATCGCGCCTCCAGACCATAAAACGATCGTCAAACAATTCACTATTATGGAAACCATCATTCAGCCAGGTTTCCGTAAGACAAACTATATCATATGAACACAGAGAAATGTTTCTGAGAAAGGTAGCTGTTTTGGTCCGAAGACCACGGACATTTTGATAATAAATTCTAAACGGAATCATTGTTAACAGAAATAATTTTTAGTTTATGAATAGGCAAAAAAATATTTAGATAGTTAGCTAGCACTATGGATAAGATAAGGTTACAATAAGAATGCATAAAAAAGGCAATTAGTGACAAAAAGGCAATAAAACGATTAGCAAAACAAAAGGAATAAAAGATAATGACTATTAGACTTACGTATGTGGGTAGCGGTAGCAATAAGCGAGCGCAAGCTGTTGCACTGGGCGAAACATAACCGGTTAGCGAGTCAGCGCGGGCCAACCGCTGCAATACCGGGCCCGCAGCAGAAGTCGATGTTAGCATGAAGATATAGATTAAGCACACAATAAAGCAAGTTATAATTTTTTTAACTTTTTTAGATCTGATTCCGCTCTTATGGTGATCACAGGAGAAGTAGGGTTTTTTCTGACATAGATACGACATCCTTTTACCCAAGTAAATGCGTATCCACACTCCTTGGCCATCGCCTTGACTTTATTCAGCAAGATCTTGTTTTCGAACGTGAGATGGTCATTAACGTAGACCCTACTGGTTCCCTGAAGCCCAAGGTCGGCAGCATGGATGGTACATTTCTTGGCGGCCGCGACAAACTCTTCTTTAATGTACCTACTGTGCACAGCAACCACAATGGTTTTATTAATTTTATCATTGCGCATCGGGACTCTTGCAATGTAATTGATTTGCTCTTTCGGCAGCTCACTCTTGATGTGCGCCCCGATGTTGGCGATGATACTGAAGAGGTTCTCATTGAGCAGGACGGGCACACCTTTTATTTCAATATTGTTAAGGCGTGAACGTTGATCATCCTCTTTGATTTGCTGCTCAAGCTTCAGCACACGTAGATGTAGGTGTTCCACGTCGTTCTTTGTTTTCTGGAGACTTACGATCTCTTTTTCCAAATCACAGATTTTATCGGAGAGTGCTCCTATTTTGTGGTCTACAAACTCAAGTGACGACTTAATGTCGGATACCTCAGTCTTAATGGATTTCAGCTCTGATAATTCCAACTTGATAGATTGCATGCTGGCGTTAAGTTCAGGAAGCAACGCTACTTGGCCGGAGAGCCGCTTTAGTTCTGCCAGCACTGTGTCCATGTCAGCAGGAGCAGGGGACCTAGGTGGTGGAGGAAGCGGGCTACCCGAACGGGAGTTTTTGCAAGAGGAACATCTCCATGTTGCTTTTCTTTCTCCAAGCCTCCGGTATCCCGTTTCGGTAACTCCTGCACAGGCGAAGTCAAAATTTCCATGACATATAGAACACAGCGCTCCATCACGGAATTCATTATTACAGCTCTTGCAGGTAAACATCTTGAAGCAAGGTATGCGGGCCGCGCGCGGAATCAGTTGCGGATCGGTGCAGTGTGGTAATAGTGCGTAGCTGGTTAGTGTATGCGTGCGTACGGTTCGCCGACAACCGACTGACTGATATAGGTTGCCTTCTGAGACTGTACCACATTACGTAAACATACACGCATGGTTTACGCGCAGTTGTAAATCTATCTTGCCTGTTCACCACACTTAGGTATTTCATTGAAAAATAAAAGTCAACCGATAAATATGAGCTTATCAAAAATTTCGATTGCAACGTTAGTGGTTCCGTGGCCGAGCGGTTTAAGGCGCGGCTTAAGGAGGATCGTCTGATCGCCGCGGGTTCGAATCCCGTAGGAATCGAACATTTAGATAAGACTTCATTTCTCAATAAATACACCTACTGTCTTTGAGATAGAGTAACAGATTCTGTCTCATAAAGTCACGGAAGGGTTTTGTTCTTAGCTGTGTGTAGATGCATAGGCACGTTGTTTATCCGTGCGTAAGCTAACGCTCCATGAACGAATGAGCGCTCTGCATCGCACAAAAGCAAATCTACACAAGCAAATACCAATCCGCCTTCATGTTCTTTGTTTTCAAGTTTTTTGTAAAGAAATAATCTTATATCAACACCAATTTCACTCAAAATGTCCGTATTTCAAATGGCTATCAACAATCATACAATTTTATTTCTCCGTATCCGATACACTTCACTTGCAGTCTGACTGTTTTTGAATTTCAAAGTGTTTGAGCTGTTCTTGTGTTTAGCGCCATCTATCTGCGATTTCATCTCTCTTACTGTCATTTCGATATTTTTATCGTTTTTTGGCGTCAGTCTTTGTAGTTTGTTTCCATGGGCTTTATCTGGATTATCCTCTTCCTGGAATTAAAAAGGACAAGTAAAGTCAAAGAGTATTTAATGAGTAGGATCGCTGGGATCACTTAGAATAATCTTTGAAACTAGTTGATTTACTCCTGTTCCTTCTCGACCAATACCGTGAAGAACCAGGGCAACAACTGCCAAATTAGATACAGCTGTGGTGCGATTGGTCCACAAACATGTAAGCTTCTTAGAAACTTTCGCATTACACCCCATGAGTGGGAGAGAGAGCAAGATACTCTCTGTACCGCTCCCACGTTTTACAAGCGAGTGTGAAACGAGAAAAAAACTGTGTTATAGAATACGGCGGGCACTAGACCTACAATAAAATACAACATTTTATTTAACATTTTATAAAATTGATCGTTCGGATGCAAATCTTACAATAAAATACAACATTTTATTGTAAGATTTGCATCCGAACGATCAATTTTAATGCACAACAAATTTGGAATTGCGCAATGTTTATAGACAGGCATTTCATTTCTTCTTCTTAGAAAGGCTGAAAAATATTACGCAAAAGTGACGCAATAAAAATTAAACTCGCTTAAACTTTCGTTCAATCATTGCGCAATCTTCAATATAAACTCTAATAACGCCATAGATATTAGGGTAGCATTCTGCATCCTCACCTTGAAGAGATCCTCCACGCTGACGAGGCGCTGTGCCCCCCCCGCCCGCAGCAGCCGCCGCAGCCCCCGCGCCGCCCCCCGCTCCAGCAGCAGCAGGGCCCCCCACTCCCCGCGCGACCCCCCCCGCCGCCTCCCCCGCGCCCCCCTCTAACTGCCACGCTGCGTTGCGCACCTCCGTCTGTACACAATACATATCTTGGGACTCAGAACTGGGGGCTTATTGTCTAACTTAAAATCGATTCTCAGTAGTCATCCCAATAGAGCTCACACAATACGAAAATGACATTTGAAGTCCAGGCTAGGTTTCAAATGTCAGAAAGCAGTCGATGTCGATTGCTAGTTGAGTTACATAATGAGGCCCACTACTTTTGGACAGATTACACGGAACGGTTTTTTATTATTCGGCTTGTTTCTCCATGCAAACTGAGTTGTCTATTCCTAGTTTTATCCAAATCGTTTCACTGATTTAGGTGTGATTGAAACAAACATCTAAACAAACTCACAAACTATCAGCTTTATTATATGAGTGGGATGTAAGTATTTAGAAATTTTAATTTATGTGATAGGTAACGGAGTATGTGTTACTGAGCTGAGTGTACCTTAAGCCGCTCACACTCGTCGTGGCTGACATTCTTGCTGACGTTAAGCGTGGGTTCGAGCGGGTTACTTATGAACAGCGGCTGGGAGTTGGGCTTGCGGACCGCAACGCCCTCTACCAGCGATATCGCCTTCTCCTGCAAACATACTAGGCTATTTTACACCATGTAAGAAAACACATAAAAATGCATGTATACAAGTTTCGTTACAAGTAAACGATAATCGTCGATATTTATTCATAAAAATGCAATAAACATTTTATAATTCAATTTTAAAAATCGTAATTTTTCTTCTATCTTCAAGCCACCAAAAACGCCTTCTGCCATTTTGTGACGTCACTGTGTTCAATTAGGAACAAAAAGTTTATCTTTTACAGTCGTATTGTTCACAAATCAACCCTTATGACGTCACAACATGGCGGCTCGCGTTTTCGTGCGACAGCTAAAAATCATAAATTGAAATGCATTTTTAAGGCATTTTACGGTTTAAAAAAAAGAAATATCAATTCTACTGGTTTATTATGACCTCAGGATTAATTTACAACAGTTTTCAAAAAAGTGTAATAGCCTATTACTGTTTAATATCATTGTGACCGTGTTGTGTACGACTAAAAATCTTTCAATGAGAAGGCTTTAAAGGATCTTGATGAATTAGGTATGTTTGATTACAAGATGAAACCCAGCGTTCTATTGTGCTGCTGGAGCAAATGCAGAGGGATAGCATATTTATGAAGTAAAAACTTCATAGGTGCGTTGAGCATTTTTGATATGGGAAAAAACCATTGAACTCGCGAGTTACCGACACCATCTGTAGTTCTCTTCGGCAAAGGTCGGCTCTTTGCCGACTTGTTCTAAATTTCGTCGAACATTGTATCAGCATGGTAGGCGGTGAGCGTGCGGAGCGCTACTTCTGAGTGAGACTATATTAACCGCGAGTTCAAGTCACTTTTTGCACTTTTTTTTACATTCTTCTTTTTTTTTTTTTTCGTTTAAGTTTTCACTTCTGTCGGCACTTCTTATTTTTTAAAGTGTCCGATTTTGTATTGGTGGCGAAAAAAATTTTTGTTCTATTACTAAGATTCTTTGAATCGTATGTCACTTCTGGATAATTAATTATTGAAATTGGTTATGTAATGCTAGGAAAATATGGATCGTGTAAGAGAAAATGGGTAAGAAAGGAGAGGATACCGCGATGACGAGTGATAGGGATGAGAAGAAGAGAACATGTTGTTCCGACCCTGCTTAAGTGGGCTAAGGGCAGGAAAATGATGATGGTTATGTAACACGGACCTGGAAGTCAAACTGCGCGTAGAACTCGAAGAAGTTCAGCAGACAGGGCTCCAGGGCTGCCGCGCCGGGGGCCGGACTGCCCCCCAGGCTGGAGCGGAGGAACGTGCAGTCCAGCCCGTCTTCTGCTGTACGGATGTCTTCTTTACCTGGAGACAAACCACTATATTAGATAGACAGGATAACGATTTTGTAATTTTATAGTGCTAATCCACACTTGGTATTTCATTAAGAAACTAAAAGTGTGCTTAACCGAAAAATATGAGCTTATCAAAAATTTGGACTGCGATGACTAGGATTCTGTGGCCGAGCGGTAAGGCACTCCGGCTTTAGGAGGATCGTCTGATCGATGCGGGTTCGAATCCCGTCGGAATCCAAAATTTTGATAAGACTTTTCGTTTCTTAAGGATAACGATTGTATCCCCAAGGCGCGGTATTCTCTCAGATCTTTCTGTTTTTCAAATCCTTTGAAGATGTCTGAGGCGTGTCGGGCGTCTTCTTAATCATTTGTCATGTCATATCATATGATGTCCATTCAATCGTCATACCAAATGCATGGAAATAAAGCACAAATTAGAACACACGTTCTTACACAATCTTTTTAATTTGTGTTTTATTTCCATACACAAACATTCCACAAACAATTTGTGCTTTATTTCCATGCATTTAGTATGACACTTGAATGGGATAGGAAGACGCCCGACGCCTTTTAGATGTGGCCTGCGCCTAAGGCCGCCCTTACGTGTACGCCCTCACGTGAATACTTACGTGAGTATTAAGTGTAAGCTTTGCAGTTTGCGAGAATACTAACTGGTTTCTTCACGATTTTTTCTTTCACTGTTTAGAGCTTGTGTTAACGCATATATTTTTGTCCAAGCAAAAAATACAAGGAGGTAAAATTATCTTCCATTCGTCCTACAGTATTTCCAAAGTAACAAGGATTGGCCTAGCCGCCCATATACTGTTCCCTCAAGATATAATTACCAGCGGCACGTTTGAGCTGCGCGACGGCCGGCAACAGCTGCGTGTCGCTCGCCGGCTGCTGCAGGAAGAACAGCACCATCAGCGTCAGGGGGAAGTTGGTGATCCAACGACCTGGACTCGGGTTCGTCAGACCCACCTGTACACAACATTTCACATTTACACCTATGAATTATAATTATTTTAATTCTTCATCTATTTAAAGAACTGTTTTTATTTCAATCAGTATAAATTAACCCTGACTGACCTCCATTTTGTTATCCTCTGACAAAGTCAAAGTCAAAAATCATTTATTCAGTAGGACCGCGACTTAGAATAGTCTTAAAACTAATTTGATAATTTTACTTCTGTTCTTTCGCGACCAATACCGTGAAGAATCAGGGCAACAAACACGGTTCGGGGCCTATCATTCTTCTAGGCTATTCATCTTAAAACTAAATAGTCAAGTTCCAGCGGAGTGACCTCCATTGTTTTACTGTTTAATCCATACACTGACATTGACAAAATTGTGACTCTCTCGTCACAGAGGCCATAAATAAGAAGTGAAGTGTAATAAGAAAAAAAGGGTGTCCTCTCTATATTAAAATCTTGTTAATGATAATAAATGGGACGTACCGCCTGCGCCCAGCGCCGCACCGCGAACACGAGCGGTCTCACGCGCGGGTCCAGCTCACCCAGCAGCCAGAGCAGCTCCGACATGTATACACCTGACCTATGGATATATTTAATGTTTAATGAACAGTTTTATATGCAAAATAGTGATGCAGTCGGGATGGATGGGATGTGCTCCATCGCTCACATGTTGTTACAGCACAGGTCCACCTCCACAGCCGCGTAGTGATGTGCGCACTGCACGATGGGCACCCTGGCGGCCGGCACGCGCAGCACCCGCGCGGCGCCCGGCGCGCGCAGCTCCAGCGCGGCCGCGGCCAGCTCCAGCTGCCGCCCGCCGCCCCTGCCGGGGCCGGCACGCTTCTCTTGGAACACCAAGCGGCGGTCCCCGGAACTCTGACGAGATAACAAGCTATGAACCTATTTTCTAGCTATTTTTAAAGCTAATAAATGGCGACGCTCAGCGCCAGCTCAACAGCTGAATCATCGGGAAATAATAAGGTAAATTAGCAAGATATATCCCTGTCTATTCAATATATTTCACATGGGTTCAGATCCAAAAACGTGTTGCTTTTGAGATGCATTTTAACTCAGCATTATTTATTTAAAAAAAAAAAAAAAAAAAAAAAGATAAGTCTCCTAAACACTAGGCCCCTAAGAAGTAAAGTCAAAGTTATCTCTACATAACATGGATGAGGCCAGTGCACTTGAAAACTAGTAGTGATATTTACCATTTCATCTGTTACTAGGTTTGTTAAAACCAAATCTAAATCACAGCCGATTTTCCCAAAGCCATTGACAGTAGATCCAAAAGGTCTCACAGCTACATTTGAGTACATGCCTTCAAGAAGACTTTCTATCTGAAAAAATTTAATCTTCTAATTATGGAAGAAATCAACATTAAGGTGAAGTGCGATCATGCTTACGCCGCGCTCGCCACCCACCTAGCCCCCTAGGCCGTCTGATGGAAGGCGCGAGCTGTGTGCTGGCCGGCCCGCGCACTATTACACTGAACGTTATAAATGTATTTTTTGCTACAAAATAATACTCCTTGGCAATAAAATAAAAATACGTCATAAACAAAATTTCATGAAAAAATGATAAACAACCAGCAAATGAAACTGCTTTATCCGTAGAAGTATCTCTCTAAAAATGAAGATTTAGAGGTAACGGTAACTTTGTGATTTTTTTGTATCAAGTTAATTTAAGTCAATCGTGTTTCGACTCACATAACTCATAAACTAATATCCTAAAATATTTGTTTTTTTTTTTTTTTTTTTTTTTTTTTTTGTCAACCTATACAATCCCACTGCTGGGCAAAGGTCTCCCCCATATCCCTCCAACCATCTCTCTCCTTCGAAATCTGCCACCACTCTCTCTCGAAGGAGTCTAGGTCGTCCCGCCAACGCTTCCTCGGCCGACCGCGACCACGTCTCCCATCGGGCTGCCAGGACGTTGATTTATTGTTATCAAAAAAATATAAAAAAAATGTGTTTTTATGCCTTAAAAATAACTTGACGTACAGTCAAAACGTGAGTTATGTGACACTATTTTTTTATTCACCAACATAAAATAATAATTAAATAAACTTTTTGATAAATCAAATAAAAATCTAACCTGCCTTGCAACTATGTATCTCAATCGTACGCCCAAATCATTCAGCGCAGTTCTGTCATACAGCATTTGGATCTGTTCTGATACCGTGCTGCAGTTCATCAAGCTTTCATATAATACATCATCATTGACCACCATATCTCCATTCTCTACAGATAGGGAGACTCCCAGTGGTATCGGGTATTTGTGTTTCTTGTCCGGGGCTGCTCGGAACCAAAGGAATGGTGAGTTTATAGCCATAACATCAGGGTTTTTCTGGTGTGAGCTGCAGTTTCGTATCACATCTTTGAGGTTCTCTTCTGTACTGAACTCAATGAGGATAAAATGCTGAAAGTAGATAGAGTACCTATTTATTTATAGTAGGTAGGTAACATAAAAATTTTCATAAAGTATGAAAAAAATTATGAATTATAGAGAAGCTATCATCTATCTCTTATTAAAAATAAATATCTTATTAGAAATAGAGTTACCTCTTCAGCTGAGTTTCTGTAATGGTGCATTCCTTCAATACTTGCGTATTTTGAACAGTACCCATGTAATTCGCTAAATGACTTCTCAGAGTTTACTTGTACTACAAGACTGCGCTTTGCCTGGGCTCGCCTCTGCTCCGCAACTTCGTCGAACGACACAAACTTTTTAGAATCATCTGAAATAATTAGATTGTTATGTATCCACATAACCTCGAAAGCACCTTCAAAACATTTTTTTAAATTGAAGGCTTTCTTGCTTATACCTGAAAAATTTCGAACGGATACACATTTACACACCGATGAAGTTAATTTTAATGATTTTCTGTATTTATTAATTTTTCCTAGATTTAAAAACGTTTGAAATACGGACATTTTCGCATTATAGAAAACTACACTACGGCTGGCTGCCGCAGCTGGCTGACTAATAATGTCACCTAATGTCAGTGTCAACTGTCAAAACTGTTAATTGTTAGATCTTTCAATGTCAAATTCATGATGTAAATGTCATCTATCACCTGTTTTTTTCCGCGTTGTTTACAAAAATCGAAAAGAAAGTGAAGTGAAGTGAAACGTTCGAGGTTAGGACTTAGGTTAGGGTCCTATTCTAAACTCACTCATCGGAGATGGGATCCAGGTTATTGCAGCGGCTAGTGCCGCTGCTTATTCATTCAAGAAACCCTGCTCGCTCTCATCTAGCCCGCGGCAATGAGGGTGTTGTGTATCCTAGCAAGTTTTCTACTGGAATCGTAAACCATGCGAAGAACAAAGACAGAGGTAAAGACAAGAAAGGTAAAGGTAAAGTTATCATTAATACCTCTGAGATGTCGGAGCTGTTGCCGGTGGACAAACTTAAAGAAAGATGTGGAGCTGCTATTGAGAGCATGAAGGAAGATTTTTCAAAGCATCTCTCACTTCGCTCGACGACTGGCTCCATCGAGACACTTCCCGTCAGGTTCGAAGGGAAAGGCTACGAGCTGCAAGAGCTGGCACAAATAGTTAGGAAGAATCCCAAAACTATTGTGGTAAACTTTGCATCCTTCCCGCAAGCCATCCCTGATGCGTTAAAAGCTATACAGGCTTCTGGACTCAACTTGAACCCTCAGCAAGATGGAACTACACTGTATGTACCTGTACCCAAAGTAACCAAGGAACATAGAGAAGCGTTGGCCAAGAATGCCAAGGCCCTGTTCATTAAATGCAGAGATTCCATGAAGGATGTGCAGAATGATTATATCAAGAAAATCAAGAAACAGACCGGAGTCTCCGAAGACCTGGTGTTCAGTGTAACTAAACAAATCAATGCTATGTGCGAAGAGTTTCATTTGCAAGCCAAAAAGTTGTATAACGATAAAGTGGATGAACTTGTTGGGAAGTAGGATTTAAATTCCATTTAAAATAGTTAGTGGCATGTAACAATGATGGCTGCGTTATGTACTAATTTGTAAAATAAAATAGTTTAAACATCAAGTTCAAATAATTTAGTTACAAAGTGTATTTTACTTTACTAAAATGTAATGTTTCAATATAATATCTTATTAGAGAAGGAATTAATTTTTAAATATCTTCAAGGATAATGTATCCATCTACATAATATAGTAGACTGTTGTAATTCAATGTAGTAGGCTGTTGTTCAATAAGAAATGAAAGTCTTATCCCATCAGAATCCAAAATTCAATTTTGGATTCTGATGGGATTTGAACCAGCATCGATCAGACGATCCTCCTAAAGCCGGAATGCCTTACAGCTCGGCCACAGAACCCTAGTTGTTCAAGAGTTTTGTAGTGTACCTGCCTCACTCATAAAAACAAACTTGTTACAAAAGTCTTTATTCATGTGTTCATGCACATCCGTAAAACTATTTACAAAACCTATAAACTAAAATAAATTAATCTATTGTATCACACTAAGGACTTATTCAGTCTTGTCTACCACTTGTGGGCTAATTTTCTCCTCTGGTTTCTTGGTTTCTTCTGGTATAGCATCTTTAACTGGCTCAGCAGGTTGCTGGCTCAGCCTGCTACTGCTGTTGTCACCACTCCCTGTAAGCAAAGAACAATATAAGATAAGCTACCTCTATGTGTATATTGCTCTGATTTGAAAACACTTGAGTACATAAATACTTTTTAAATATTAAATCATTTTTTTTTTGACATGACATGACATGTAATGCTCCTAATGAGGTTTTGAATTGAAAAAAATATTAGGTGAGGTAATGACCTCACCTAATATTTTTTTCAATTCAAAATTGTAAGTACATAAATATTGCCTTATATTCATTCAATTAAGTAAGTAGGTGTACCTACTTAATTACTGCTGTAATACTAATTGAAAATTGCAGGCAGGTATTTAATTTACAGTAGCACACCAAGAGTGTGTATGTGTATGTAAATAAATACGCAGTATTATGTATTGGAAACATAACAATTTGTTTCGCTTGGCTAGGGCTTATAATTTAACCAAGTTTTTTGATAGGTATCAATTTTGCCAATTAATTCTAAGTAGGTCGTTACCTAGATTTATCTACTCACTGGGTTTAGCTACTCTGAATACACAGTTGTGTTTGTTTAGGTAGGTACTACACACCAATTATTAGATTGCTTATACATATTATTATTATCTTATTGGGGATTTCAGCGTTTTTAGAATAGGGTATTTTTAAACACACAAACTTGGCTCAACCTTAATATGTAAAAGGTAGACAATGCGTGACTTCGTGCATAGGTTCAAAGTATGCCGAAGCTTAGAAAATTATTGTCTAAGCTGCGGCATGCTTCCTGTAATCGTCTACGTAGGTACCTACGTCCGTAAAATATAAAAACAGCAAATCAGGTCAAACTAACTAACATTGAAAACAACATAGAAAGCAAGATTCGTCCACATAAACCGCATTAGGAAGACCTCAGCCGTACCTATTCAAAGTTATCCAGTGTACCAATCCTAGTAGAACACAAAAAGACACAAAAGCAGACATGGACACAACACAAAAAGCAAGCCTAGGTGGCCTAGGTCTGTCCCAGCGGATACCTGGATATTCGTGCCCAGGGTGTTGATGGCACTGTTGACGGCAACTGAGATCGTCCCGATAGAGCCATTTACAACTGACCCTATTGTACCGACCAAGGTATTCACGAAATTACTCCACGCAAGAACTGAAATTGTGTGGGGAATTGAAGACATGGCTGTTCATCACAGTATAAGAAAGTGTTATTCAGTCGTTAATAAATTCAAGACTCACCAGAACCAGGTTTGTTGCCGCCTTTGGACACGAGGTTCTCGTTCTTCTCGGTGTCTCTGGGCTTCTCGGGGTTGGTGATCGAGCTCTGGATTCTCTGGACAGTGCTTTGTATGCTCTGCACCACCGGGTTGTTGGCTAGGATCTGTTGGATGGGACCCAGAGGAGTGGCAGTCGTCGGTGCGGGCGCTGCGGCGGCGGAAGCGGGCGCCGGGTCAGCGGCAGCGGCAGCAGGAGCGGCCTCGGCAACGATTGGGGAGGCAGCTGGTGCCTCAGGCTTTTGCAATTCGACAGGCTTCTGCGGGACGGCGTTGCTTCCTGCTGGTAGGGCATTATTAGGTGTCGTTGGTGGCGCTCTCGTCGCAAATCCGATAACGTTCTGGAAAACGTTTTGAATTCCTGTAAGTATAGGTGCCGTCGGTTGTGCTTGATTCTGACCGCCCTGAGCTTGACCACCGAATATGTTTCCGATTCCGAAGTTCGGGAGCTGCCAGTTCTGCCAAGGTGCGGTGGGGCTCTGCGTGGTGCCTTCGGGTGTGTCCGCCTGCACACCGGGGGGCAGGGTGCTCGTTGGGTTGAAGAAGTTCTGAAGGTTGCTAGCTCCGGGTACGTTGTTGACGAACGCTTCCGTCATGTTCCTTACTGAATCAGACAAGGTGTGTTGAAAGTTGGATAAATATTCAAATAAAATAAATTGACCCGTCGGTGGCTTGGCGGTGGTCGCTTCCGGCGTGGACGGCGCGGGTGCCGGCTCGGCAGGCCCGGGAGCAGGTTCGGCGGCCGCGGCGATCTCGTCTTCCGCCCTCAGGATCGCGACTATGTTGACGCCTTCGGCTAGAGCTCTGACACCGTTGTTAAAATTATTCTCCAAAATTTTGATACGTTTCTCGATATCCTTGTCATCCGATTGCTGCTTCGTCTCCTCGGGAGTCTCCTCCGTCTTCAGAGCTTGAGGCGCGGCGAGTTCCTTCGCGGCCTCGTTCAACTTCTCGATCTGGTGAGTGAAAGAATCCCGTAGCGACTGGATGTTCCGCTGGATCTGGCTCATCTGCTGGTTGGTGTTGAGCCATTTGGAGATGTCGTTCCCGACGCCCTGGATGCCCTGACGGAGTAGCTCCTGGGTCTGCAGGATCGTGTCGCGCACCGACGCTAGCTTCTCCTGCGCGTCAGGGAAGTGGTCCGCGTTCTGCGTCTCGTGTTCCTGGCGCTGCGGAGGGCCGGGATTGCGCAGGTCCACCGCCGGCCGCTTGATCTCCTCATCGTCGTCGGCTACCTCGTTCGTCTTTATCGCTGGCACGGAGTCTTCGATCAAGACCGCGACTGGGATCACCTCGGGTTTCGAGAGAAGTTCGTTCTCGTCCTTGAGGACGGCGATCTGTTCGATGTCAGCCTCCGGGGCGACGTTCTGTAGCTCGGCGGTGATGTCTGCGGGCTTGGCGGGCAGGCTGGAGACGGCGGGCACGGCGGCGCCGCACGCGGCGTGCAGCGCGGCGGCCGCGAGCAGGAGGTGCGCGAGAGGGCTCATGGCGGCGCGCGGAGTGCCTCACTCGCGGAGGGGAGCGCCTTTATACGGCAGCTAACGGTGTCCGCGCGATTGCGCCGGCGCCGCATCTTGTTTACGCTCTCCGAGACTTGCCCGCCTGCGCTAAATGTCTTCGTCATTATTTGTATTTAAATTGCCTACGGGTGAAGTGTTTCTTCGCGGATGAACTGTTAGTCGGCGGAGTGCTGGTTCGGTCGCTTGCGCCGATGTCGGGGTCGACAGCACCGTCGACTTTTCGCACAAACTTGTCTTTGACAAAATAAACAAAATTGTTTGAAAGTAACTGTATCGAATCGCCCGACTGATACTAGGCCAGTGGTTCTTTATCAGGTGAAACAGGTTTTTAATTAAAAGTGGTCCTCAAAGGATCACCGACCGGTCGTAAAGTTAAAGGCGTCCTAATTTTTGCATTTTTTGATCAAAAACTATCTGTTTTTGCGTATGATTAGAAGACAAGTGGGCCAGTGGGCAATGATCGACTGAACTAGACCTACTTAGCACTAGTTGAACGAAGTGTGCCACTTCACTTAGGCACCTACAATCTATAGATGCACTAAAGGCCAGAATACTGAGTGAGCAATTGTTTACATTAACATCTCAATAGGCAGACTAGTAGCTGTAGCACGAGTTTCTTTTTTTCTGAGATCAAATTCTGGACATCTGTTGGTCCCCGCTCCTGAAGCCTATCCTGAACACCTACCTAATTTAGATTACTCCAACTTAACTTAGTATAAAAAGCTAGAGCTTTTAACACGTGCTCCTGTTAAAACAAGGTGCTTGTTGAAAAGACCCATCATAATATCAGTCGAAAGTAACTTGTGCTTAAACTACCTTTTTTTTTTTTTTTTTTTTTTATAACGTCAGAAAATCCATTATGGATACCCAACCGCCGTGGGGACAGCGGAAGGGTTATGTCGGACTCTCACCGACTAAAAACTGACGCGTGGCCTGCCTCCATGCATGTCAAGGGGCTCCGCGATCTCCTATGGAACACAGCGGTGCCCCTCTCGCATTTTGCCTAAGCACTGTCCCGGGAATGGCATCCACAGCCACGCCCGGCACCCTCGCGGTGCTTACGGCGGCGCTCGCCACAGAGCGCCGCCGCCCTCCCGGGGTCCGCATCGTGGACAGTCGAAGTCCCCACTTCAACCACCCGCGGACCCGAAAAGTCCCCTGTTGGGCAGGGGATACCACTCGCCCCCTCGCGGGGCAGGCGGTGCGTTCCCGCCTTCAAAGTCAAAGTCAAAGTCAAAAAGCATTTATTCAGTAGGACCGCTGGGATCACTTTGAAACGTCTTAAAACTAGGTGATTTTACTCCTGTTCCTTCGCGACCAATACCGTGAAGAATCAGGGCAACAAACACGGTTTGGGGCCTAGCTTTCTTTTAGGTGATCCATCTTAAATCTAAACTTATGATAACTTAGGTGGTACCTACCTACCAATTGCTTAAATTATATAATACAAGATAGCAGACATTGAGGACACATCAGCCGTCGAGGGGCAGAGCGACATCAGGCCACGCGAATTTATCATTAATATAATCCTTAAGTGAATAATAAGCTTTTTTTATAAGAGTATTTTTTATGTAAGTTTTAAATCTTCGAATAGGCAGTTTAGTCGCGTTTTCAGGAAGTTTATTATAAAAAAGTATCGTATTTCCCATAAAAGAACCTTTTACTTTTTCTAATCTAAATTTAGGCAAATAAAGTTTATTCTTATTTCTTGTGTTAATGCTATGCACATCACTTTTTTTCCTAAAGTTATTGATATTTTTATGAGTATACAAAATGTTTTCATAAATGTACTGGGAAAAAACTGTTAGAATATTTATTTCTTTAAAACGTTGTCTCAGTGAGTCCCGTGGTTTCAATTTGTAAATCGCACGGACAGCTCGCTTTTGCAAAACAAATATATCTTGAATATCGGCTGCTTTACCCCAGAGAAATATACCGTATGACATCACACTATGGAAGTAACTATAATATACTATCTTAGCTGTCTCTTCGTCAGCCAATCTCCTAATCGTACGAACTGCATATGCGGCGGAGCTCAGTCTACCTGCAAGTCTTTCAATGTGAGCCCCCCACTGCAAATTGGAATCAACAGTTAGCCCCAAGAAAATAGCGGTATCGACCAGATTGAGTGCTTCCCCATTTAATTCAATTTTTGTTGCTTTGTGAACCACGTTAGGCAAAGTAAATTTAATACATTTAGTTTTCTTGGCATTAAGTAAGAGATTATTAGCCGTAAACCAGTTTAAAATTAGAGACAGAGACGCATTAACATCATCGTACTCTTCTTTATATCTATCAACTTTAAAAACCAAAGAGGTATCATCAGCAAACAGAACAATGTCACACATGTCTTTTACAAAAGAAGGGAGGTCATTTATATACACTAGAAACAAGAACGGGCCCAATATCGAGCCTTGTGGTACACCCATGTCAATAATTGACCCTGAAGACCTTTCGCCACCTACATCGACCTTAAGGACTCTATTGGAGAGATATGATTGGACAAGGTCTATAGCTTTATTTTGAACGCCATAATATTTTAACTTAGAAATCAGAGTCTCGTGACATACACAATCGAATGCTTTGGACAGATCACAGAATACTCCGATCACGTCTTGTGAGTTTTCAAAGGCTTCATAGATGTGCTTTAGAAGCAAAGTACCCGCGTCAGTTGTTGAACGACCTTTGGTGAATCCAAATTGATAATTATGCAGTAGTCCATGGAGATTAAAATGAGCTAGCAATTGATTCAAAATAACTTTTTCAAATATTTTACTTAATGCAGGCAGAATCGAAATTGGTCTATAGTTAGCAGGGTCGCTTTCATTGCCAGATTTGAATAAAGGAATAAGTTTGCTAAACTTCATAAGGTCAGGAAAAACACCCTCGTCAACACATCTGTTAAAGACATAAGCTAGACATGGTGCAATATCAATGACAATAGTAGCTAGTATCTTCGTTGATATTCCCCATAAATCCTCAGTATTTTTGATATTCAAAGTCTTAAATGTTTTGACAATATGATCTGCGCTCACATAACTGAACTCAAACTCACTGTTAATCTGAGTAACACCAGTTTCTAGATAGGCGAGTGCGCTAGAAGCTGAGGAATTGAGTGACCGGGTCGCAACCTGGGCTACATTAGAAAAAAAACTATCAAACGCGTTAGCTATTTCAGTGTTATTGGTTAAAAGAGTATCATTAACTTTTAAATTTATCTGTTTAAAACCATGTTTTGATTTACCTGATTCATTATTTATTAATTTCCAAGTGGCTTTAATTTTATTCGAAGAAGATTCTATTTTATTTCTCAAATGCATTGATTTAGCTGCTTGACATACTTTTTTAAATATTTTAGAATAGTTCTTAATGTATAAGATATGTGATGGGTTGTGAAGCATTAGTTCTCTAGTAGCATAAAGATCATACAGTCTATTCCTACTTCGATAAATACCTGGCGTTGCCCAGTCTACAAAGCTCACACAAGCTTTAGTTAAGCAGGTCTTTAATTTAAATATTTCCGTATGCTCCTCAATAATAAGATTTGACAAACTGGCAAATAGGTCATTTGGGTTTTCTACACAAGGTAAAAGTGACATTTTGAGTTCTATATTTCTTTGAAACTTTATAATACGACTCACTGTGATGGGCCGATATGAGAACTTTACAGGTTCATTTAATGTGAAATTAGGAAAAACGACACTTTGACCATAGTGATCGGACTCAAAATTTTTTACTAAAGATTTACTAATCGGTAAACAGTTACAGAAGACATTGTCCAGACATGTGGCCGTTTCTGATGTCACCCTAGTTGGCTCATAAAATAGATGTTTTAAATTAAAACATTTAAATAAATTAGTTAACCTGTCAGTGTCTACCAATATATCAATATTAAAATCGCCGCAGATTATTAGGTTTTTGTTACATTCAAAAATTTTAAGTAAAACTTCTTCCATAGTGGACTCATATATCCTATGATCAGCACTGGGGGGACGGTAGATACTTACAACGATATGTCGCTCTAGCTCAACGCACGACAGCTCAATAGTCCTCTCGATAGAGAAGTTAACAATATCTTTACGTTCCTTGCATTTCAAGTTATTCCATCCCGAGTGGGTTCGGCCTCGCTCCGAACCCATTCCGCGGCCTCCTCATCCAGACCATACAAGGGACTGGTGCCAAGGCAAGTCAGTCAGTGTGTATCCGACCGAGTCGCCAAGGCACCCACATCCCTTGATGCCGGGCAAGAGTAGCGAAGGCGGTGATATCGCGTACCACGCGCTCTCCAGAGCGAATCTTGGAGGTACCACCGCCTTCCACCTCTTCGGTGTTCCGCCGCCTACGAGCCTACCAGCTCGTCCTAGCTTTATCCACTGCGCCATCTGCGAGTCAGAGGGACGCGCGGAGAAGCTACCTCCCGTCAGACCATTGGTTATCCGACAATAGATTCCGGTTTATTGTCGGACTTAACAGGGCACACCGGCCCTTCAACTGCTGTTCCCCCCGGTTCCTCCCCGGATCCGTAAGGGACAAGCAGCTTTGGGCACACGAGAAGGTTGTCTGACCTGGTGCCCCGTGCTTAAACTACCTACAGCTGGCTAGAGGTTTCGCGAGTTTTCAGCTACTTTCATTTTCTAAGTACCTGGAGTGCTAATTTCATTGTCACACAAAGTTCACGATTATGCGAGGGGTTAAGAAAGTGCGCGCTAACGAGAAAGTCCTATGGTCCTAACAAATAAATTACAAGCTACAGTCAACTCCAACATCTAAAATAAATGTAGGTATGGTAATCTATAAGTAGGTTGGTTTGGGTACATAGGTACCCAAACCAACCTACTTATAGATTTTCTTAAAAAATCTGCCAAGTACCTACCTATAAGCCAGACACCCACGCACTGAGGGCTTCTCCGTTAGTTTCCTACCTACTTAGGTTGTGAGTCGAATCGAAGTAGGTAAATAAAGGTTCAAACATAACTTTGTACTTGAAAATGCGGGGTCTTGCTTAAATTCATACTACAAATGCGTTTCAGATCATATTTTTCAATCATTTGAAAGTTACCTACTTACACTACCTACACCTTACACAAAGTACCTACCTACAAGATATTCCATACGTGACAGGTTGCTAAGCCCATTACCTGGTTTCCTCACGATTTTTTCATTCACCGTTTTGAGATATTAAGACCCTACCGTTCAAGTCACTAACGTACCTATACCGGGGTTTTACACAAGTTATACCTACTACCTAAGATATTTTATTATGCGT
The DNA here is from genome assembly GCA_963565295.1 of Epirrhoe alternata. NCBI lineage: Eukaryota > Metazoa > Arthropoda > Insecta > Lepidoptera > Geometridae > Epirrhoe > Epirrhoe alternata. The sequence goes on along the minus strand of OY751385.1, from coordinate 12,626,265 downwards.
CTAAGCACCTACGTACTAAAAAAGCTGTTGCCTAGGCTAGATGTGCGGTGTAGGTAATGAGTTAGGGAGAACTGCAGGGATCATTACGTCGATCCATCTTTTCCAAACGTTCATTGGACTCGACACAAGGTAGGTACCTATGCCTAACGGTCCTAGAACAAGTAATTTTGTTGAGAAATACCGTCATTTTGGAACATTTCTTGGCCCACGCGTGCCTACATTTGAATAAATATTTGTTAATAAGGTAATTAATGCCATAATCCCGGTGTTTAGTGTTGTATTTCTAGTTTTAGGAGCGATGACCACTGAGCTATGCAGCGGTACTTGATTTGACATGACCTATACAGAAATACTGTTTACCTACATAAGTTGAAGCATACGTAGACTCAGGTAAAAATTCCATCGTCTATGGCATAAAGTATTCTCTATAGCGGTCCGGTCATATTACAATGACGAGTAGGTAATCATCATCAGCTACATGACGTCTACTGCTGAACATAGGCATCTCCCAGCTGCCTGCACCCAGTATAATAATAATAGGTAATGCTTGACTTTTTCACACAGCATCATCTAGTCCCAAAGTAAGCAGAGCTTGTGTTATGGGTACTAAGATGACTTTTATTATTTATTTATTTATTTAAATATTTGTAGATCATACAAACATTGGTCCCGCCGCAGGGATCGAACCCACAACCTTTTGCGACGCAGGCGGGCCTTCGCCCACTGCGCTACAGAGGTCATCAAGTAGGTGCGAGTAATGAGTACGGTTCATTATGAACCAAATATCATTGCCTAGATGCACCTAGGTGAATAAACGCAGCGGAATATCCCACAATATCCCCAAGTCTATCCTAGTGTCTATTAGGTATTATAGGTGAGGTAGGTTATTTGTTTAACAAAAACTGGGGCCTGGTCTATATTTTCTACGATACAAGCCGGCCGTCCATCGTTAGTAGGTAGGTACCTACAGCAATATTCACCACATCCCGGCTGGAAAGCTCTTTTCCTATGCCACTTCTTGTCCACGGTCCACGTTTGTCTGCATCCAGGCGCGACAGACACTGTTTCTCTCCCCGCCGTATAGGTAAATAGGTAATATATACTTTTGTAGCGTAGGTATACATATAACTGTAGGTAGCATGCAGCTTTATTGGAGGCAGGAAACAAGCAGCACCGTTACAGCGACTATATTTCGAAACTGCTTTTTGTTTGATATTTTTATTCGTAAACGGCTATCATCAGACCCAGTGTGGATTTAACCGTGACAATAAAGCTGCTTCAGCGCTTTATTGTCATAAGAGCATACGAAACATGCTGGGCCGATCCTGGGATAAGGGCAGAGAGATGATGAGAATGCGAATTTGTAAGTTATGTGGAGTAGAATACAGAAATGCTTTATTAAACTAAACTTAATAATAAAACCATTACTTCCTAATAACTAAAGACACTACACACAAAAAAGCACCTAAGTAAGATTTTATAGACGCAGACAGTGAACGACACTTCCATAGAAAAGATTTCAACGCGCGCTGGAAGTAATGTCCGCTTTCTATTGATACTTACCTAGGCACCTTTAAAATACTTGGTTTTAGTAAAGCTATTATTATTATTTAGCCGTTTTCGACCCACTGCAGGGCAATGACTCCCTTCCCTTGATCCACTCTTCGCGCCAGGGCGAGATGGAATGGAAGTAAAGTAGGCAAGCTGCAATTACCTTGGTAATAACACCACCAGCAACATACCCAAATAAAAATAGGAAGTCTAGGTATTTTTTATTTAATTAGGTACCTACATACGTTAGAGGTCTGAAGAGGTACCCGTACCCGTAGTATTTGAGAATGGAATATCATTGTGATGCTTGGCAGACAGAACAGAACCTTGAAGTGATATGCTGTTCGTATCATCAACAACCTACTCAGATATTTGAGATGATTTGATGAGTTCATTGTTATTTACGTTCCAACATTCATATACATCCTAGTATTTATAAGTAGCGCTTGAGAATGGCACGAAGCGCTTCAATTGCTGAGTCTGTGGGTTATGGGTTACTGGACCGGTCAGCGCCGTTACGCGGATCACATCTGTAGGTGATTCCAATCTGCAGTGCATGCATGGTTAGTGCGGGTTCGATACCCGGAACACAACAAAAATGATGATGGACGATATAACCTACACAAAGGTAATTTATTTATTTATTTATTTATTTATATATAGAGAGAACAATTACATTGTCGTTACAGTGCGGACACTAAGGCGACAATGAAATTACATAGAACATAGATAATAAACAACATAAATTACAAACAACACAAATACCTGTAGCGGTGACTGTGAATTTCGCCAATGTGGTATTAAAAAGATCCATATCTTCCGAGTAATATCGTATCGTATGTGAAAATAAACTTTATGATCTCATTTCTGTGCCCATGATAAGGTAAAGGTGCAAGGGGTAATTGGCTGGGGAAAACAACAAAAAAGGTAGGCCGGAATGTGTGTTTGATTATTCATCATTTTAGCAACGCTTTATTTAAAACCATGATACAGTTTACCTTAATTCTATCAGTTTTAGTTAGGACTAGTTCTGGTATACATAGACAAAAGAGCGGTATTTTTTAAGGAATATTTTAATAGTTAAATTGGTAGGTAGATATACTAACCCAATACTTATAAAGAAATACCTAAAGTGGGAATGTTCTTTGGAGCTTTCGTTGAATTTGTTCGCTAGATACAAAAAAATAACCTACGTAGATTAGATATAGTAAACTTAAATGGCCATGTCGAAAAATAATGGCACAATACGTAACTTAAAACTATGTTGAAGTTGATCAACGCAGAGTTTTTTACTCATAGCAAGAGTTTTAACGTTTGATGTTATTCCCGATCTTCTAACTTTGAGGTCTAGTAGCGTGATCTCCTGTTCTTGTTGCGCACGTGGTTGGCCAGGCAGAGGCCGAAGACCACAGCTACCAGCTGGAAGACAAATAGGTAATTATTAGCAAAAAAAAGTCTATCGATAGCCACTGTGACTTAAAGACACGGTTTATCCGACGATAATGGCTGACATTTCTTAAATGTATTCTCGCGGGTATCGTACACACATCTACGATATCTACGCTCTACGGTTCTCGAAATCTTGCATACAAAAAAAAACAAAAGGCTAAGGGTGCTCGCACATTGCAGCCGAGCCGTACGCGGTGAACTGTCAATTCAACAGAGAAAATGCTGCTGACGTCAGAGGCGAGCCGCATTTTCTGACGTCATCAGCATTTTTTGTATAGAAAAATGACTGCGGCGCGTCAGTGTGCAATCAGGTTAAAACTGGAGGGCACTCATCTCATACGAATTTGTGATTGTGTGAAATACTGTTGGAAGAGGAAGGAAGATGGCAGAACTTACCTCTATAGACACGACGACAATGGCCACCACCCCGATAGCTAGGCCGAAGGTGTGGAAGAAGTCACCGACGACAGTGTTGCAGCCCTGGAAACCACAAAAAATATATAGAGTGGTATTTGCCCGATGTATGTAATGTGTACTTGGAACTTTTGCCTATAGTATTCCGCAGAGCAAATGCACGCAAAGAACAATAGGTACATACCAAACAAATAGTAGGCGATTACTACCTACCACTGCTACCCACTACTACCACTTAGGTACATTGCTTGCTACCTACGAGTCAATTTTAAATTCTTGACCACGATAATACTAATTTATTAACACTGAAACTTAGTGTCAGGTATTATAATCTGGTTTTGTTAAGAAATCTTAGCCCTCAATCATACCAAAGGTGTTCATCGATGACGATGGAACTAATATTTCCTAGATTACCTGGTAAGCATTGAGCGGAGTGCAGAGCGCGGCGTCTTCTGCGGCGCAGCAGGACGGCGGCAGCGAAGCACTCAGGTAGGAGAGTGGACCACTTGTGCCGCAGCATTTGAACTGAAACAGTCATGGAATGTCTAAGCTGTTGCTTTGCTGCACAGTACAAAGGCTAAATCGGAGTCAGGGTCTAAGTTCTTGTCTCGACAGGGTGAAATGGTGCTAATTGAGGGAAAGCTCTATCCCTATTCAGCTCAAGTGTTACTTGTTTTGTTATGTAGGTACACTATTCGTGGTTAACTATTCGTGCTTGTAGATATTTCGTTTATATGCGCTGTAGACAGATAAGGAAAAGCGTCTAATACTGTAAAACTGAACGAATGCCTAGATTGACCGTAATCCTTACCAAGTGTTACATAATAAACCATACCGTAGACTCTAGCTCGTGGTAGGCCGCCAGATCTTGCTTGAAGGCCACGTCCAGCCACTTGGGCACCTCAGCCACGATGTCGTCCAGGCGCACGAAGATCAGGATCGCGAAGGTCAGCTTCACCACCATGAGGATCAGCATCAGGATCGAGTACTGGAAGACAGGATACTTTATAATTTTGTAAGCTGTTGAAGGAATAAGACAAAAATAAGAAGTAGAAGAATGCTTTACCAAACTAAACCATCTCACGATAGTATTCTCCAGATCCGTGTAACAGTTGTGAAACCACAGTGGTGAAAATTAAATGTTCCTCAAAGAGGCTCCTTTCGTGGGCACAGCGTTGGTACTCACAGTCACCAGCATACAGTTGCTCTCCCGGATAGCGCCGCAGCAGCCGAAGAACGAGATGAGGAAGACCACGCCACCGATGACCATGGAGGAGACGGCGGCCAGCTGGTAGCTGTCCTCCGTCAGATTCGTGATGACGCTGATCTGCAGCTGTGCAGCGATGCCCAGCCCGAGCATCGACAGACCAGCCAACTGGAATAGATGAATGAGGATTTAGAAAGAAGGCTGTATATACCCAGACCCAGACTTCATCAAGGTAGAATTTGAAATTGGAGTCCGCATCACAGTTCTTTCTACATTGTGATTCATAATCCATTCGAATGGATTTAATTGGCAGAATTCCGTCGAAAAGTGACGTTTCTTATTAACTAGGTACGGTAGGTAGGTATAATCTTTAAATAAATAAATAAATACTTAATCGGAAAATTCGGCAAGCGCATAAATTGTCGGTAAGTAAGTTACTGAGCCTCCGAGCTTGGTTTGAACATAATTTTAAACTAGGTAAGTATCAATATTATAATCAAACGAAGCCGGAGACGGAAGTTAGTATAGAGTGCAGCTGTAAGCTGATTATTACTTTGTCTGCTCTTATCATAACTTCAGCGAGATTTCAAATTTCCGATTTATCCACAATCTACTGTTCCGTTGTCACAGATATGCTTTGGTTTGTTCGGAAAATTGCCAACAAATTATGTAATGAACAACTATAACTAAGTAGTAACTATTTCTATTTCCATTGTTATATTCAATCATATGCGATAGACGTTTAGGAAATAAGCGGAAAAAACGTATAAAAAGCTTCAAAAACCCTTTCAGAAATATAAAGCTATTGATATCGATAGCATAGGTTGTTGTGCCGAGCCCGCATGAGCGGGATAAGGGCAGGCCAATGATGATCGATAGCATAGGTTTTGATATCGATAGCATAATTGAGAAGGATTTCTTCAAACCTGCCATAGGTTGGTAGTAGTTACAGTCAGCGTCACCAACTGGTAGCCCCCTCGTACTAGGCTCGCAGGAACAAACTGCCTAGGTAGATATTATTTATTAGTTCCCAACACAGAGTACACCTTAACATAAAATATGGAAACATCATAACAGTTCTACACTTACAGGTGAATTCTCGTATTAGGGGGTTACCAGTTGGCGACGCTGAACATACATACCTACCTACTCGTTCTATATTTTTCTATGCCGTTTGTTAGAAAAGAACAACCGAACTTTTGTTGCAGAATGCTGACATAGTACCCTTCATATACTACAGTTACTTGTGTATTGTTTTGACTATGACATTATCGACATTCTTCTACGAATTTGATAAAGTTGGTATACAATACAAAGACTACCTATGTTTTGAATGTTTATCTAAGATTGACATCTGATACATTGTGTTTGGGTAGACTAAGCAAATTCCGTAAATAAGTGGTTGTAGGTAGGCTAACTATTAAATCAAAGGCTTGTTCATATTTTTTTATATTTTTCTTATAAAATTTCAAGAATCGTTGAGCTGCATGATGGATTGTGTGAAGGATGACATGAGTAAAAATGGAGTGACTGTTGAGATGACGGCTGATAGAGGAGAATGGAAGAAGAACACATGTTGTGCCGACCCCACATAATGTGGCAAAAGGGCAGGGAGATGATGATGATGAATTGTTGAGCTGCATCACGCTTCTGCTCTGTTTTAAAGCGCGTGTTCGTGGTCTACTGTTCTTACTTGGACTCTTCTTGATAGATTGTTGAAGTGAAGCAAGAAGCAACATTCTGTTCAGTCACAAAGTAGATAAGGGAGTCAGAGGCACTTTATAAATTGATGCCATCTTCTTTTCGAGTCAACAGCTACAAAAATCAAACTTTGTCCGCGAAAAACTCAGCCACGGCTATGGCATTATGCGTGGCTGCATTCAGGTCTTCCCTTGTACAGTTGTTCGGGCACAGAGGGCAATCTAGATAGTGACTCATTGATTGTTGCCATGAAGGAGGTCAGCAAATCGGCTACTAACTTTATTAGTTTTTATTATATTTCTTGGACGACCTCTGTGGCGCAGTGGGTGAAAGCCCGCTTGGGACGCAGAAGGTTGCGGGTTCGATCCCCGTCGCGGGATAAATGTTTGTATGATCTGCAAATATTTATCTCGGGTCTGGGTGTTTCTATGTATATTATATGTATGTATTTACAAACAAAAAGTATATAAGTAGTATATCAGAAAGGAAAACATCGTGAGGAAACCCGCAGCTTAGTCAGCTCCACACGTATTGACGTCGTCTTTCCTGTGGGCCAGGCTGATTAAGCTGAGAGGATGGTTTAGGTGCCGGGCAAGCCTGTTCCATCTCAAACAATGTCCCAGGCACTACCGCGTCCCGTTCAGTGTAGGCATAGGTTGCCTCCTGACGCTGTATAAATCATCTATTACAGATGTAAAGGCCTAAGTTTTTTTTTATTACCATTCTTTGACGATTTCATTTGTACCTACGTATATAAACAGTCGAAGCTAAAGGGGTAATCAAACCACTCTTTATCTGCAGCCTATCACGGAGAGGAGATTATCTTATCTTATCTGCGGTGTAGGTGCGACCGAGTATAGCGCTCGGACAATTTCTATGATATTAAAGTTTATAATGGCCCAGTACAGTAATTGAGACTTGAAGAGCGTATCGCAACTCGCAAGTACCTACCTACATAGGTAGGTATAATTTACTTATAATATACTTAGGGTGGCGGTGTATAATAGGCCTCTGACCCCCATAGACATCTTCATAGGATCAGATACATAGAAGATCTGAGAGAATGTCTACCGCGCCTTGGGGATACAGTCGTGACCCTGATGCTTTTTGTTGTTGTTGTTGTTTTGTTTTTATAATATACCTACAAGAAGTAATCAAGTGTTTTGATGATTTTAAACAACCTATGCCTATTGCATATATTATTCAAAGGGACACTGTAGGTCTGTAGTGCCTGAAAAGTTAGTTTTTATGTAAAACTAGCTGACCCGCAGAACGTTGTTTGGCTATAGAGATAGGACTTCACTTCACGGCTAGGAACAGACCAAAGTGTTCGGACCTCATTTCATAGCCAGGAACATTTTGTACTGGAAAACTAAATTATAGTTTTTAGTATTTTCTGTTAATTATTATTTATTTTTCTCAACGTTTAAACCTTCCCTGGACTTTCATGAATATTTCAAGACTAAAATTAGCCAAATCGGTTCAGTCGTTCTCGAGTTTTAAGCAGACTAACGAACAGCAATGAATTTTTATTTATATAGATTATTTAAATAGATACCTACCAAATGTTGCAGTGCCCCAGCGTGGTTCATGTTATGAAACGCCTACCTATAATAAGACCTTGTAACTAACATGAGCATAATTTAAGCAATTGGTAGGTACCACCTAAGTAAGCATAAGTTTAGATTTAAGATGGATCACCTAAAAGAAAGCTAGGCCCCAAACCGTGTTTGTTGCCCTGATTCTTCACGGTATTGGTCGCCAAGGAACAGGAGTAAAATCACCTAGTTTTAAGACGTTTCAAAGTGATCCCAGTGGTCCTACTGAATAAATGCTTTTTGACTTTGAGCAATTAACGAATTTGAATTGGATTGAATTGAGGCACTGTTTGAGATGGAATGGGTTTCCCCAGAACCTAATTATAATATCCTATCATATATATATTTTTTTTAATAATAGTTACCTAGCCTACAATATAAACAACTAAAATTGCATTCAACCGTGTACGATAAAATATATTACTGTGTCAATAAATACGTAGGTACTATACTTAGGTAATAACGTCACAGACCTATAAAACTGGAATTTTACGTTTGAGGATAAAACCAAAATCATGAGTAATGAAAATTAACAGTAAATTACTAGATTAGGTCTAACTAACAGACAGTGGTAGCAGGAAATGCGATAGTGTGATAGGTAGGTATCCGTGGTGCAAGTTTGATGCTCAGTTAGAGGAGGAAAGCTTAAAAAGTTATTAAACACGTATATTTCAACGCTCAAGGAAATCAAAAGGTACTTCCCGTTGATCTAGAACTATGTTTGGCAAGTAGTATTGTCTTAGACTAAGTACAGGGAACAATCTGAAAATCGTACACTTATTTTAAATTTTTAGATAAATCACAAAAAACAGGGCATAATGCAAGGAAGGGGAACCATCTCAGGAGTCAACGTTATCTGTCGATTCGATTTCTATTCTATTTCGTTATGGGGGCTGACGCTGTAGCCATAAAATATTATCTAGTGACCCTCACAAAATATTTAATAGGTATTTTACAGAGGGTAAAAAGTAAGTTCGTATGAGTCAGTGGCCAACTCTGGTGACGGAGTTTGTAGGCCGCCTTAAGGCCTCCGTCATGGCTTAACGACTTAAATAGCCGGGACCGACAATTTAACGTGCCCTCCGAAGCACGGAAGCGCTCAGATGAAAATGCCACAGGCGGTCACCCATCCACTTACAGACCGTTTCGAACGTTGCTTAACTTCGACGATCTATCAAGAACGACTAAGCAAGCACGACCACGAGCGCTTCGTACAGAGGGTAGGCACCTACTAATAAAATGCATCAAAATTAGAACTGCGCAATTAAACTCATGTAATTTAATTAAGTATGAAATAAACAGTAAATCACATTTAGCAGTAACATTAGGACAATTATGTACCAGTTCCGATTCTGTTATCACACTTGAATTTCCTGTCGCGGGTATCATACGAACACCATGGTATCACAACACATAACTTGCAGATCATTCATGTAAACAATCGTAGGTACCCCTGAGGGAACTCGCATCTCTGGGGTGTCTCAGCCTCAAGGAAAGAAAAAAGCTATTATTTCTTTACTTGTAGTTTGCTTTTTGTAGATCTAAAGAACTTTTCCAGTAAACATAAAATACCACCCTCATAAAAAAAATGGCATTGTAAGCTGATTCTTCTGAGCTGATCTTTAAATTAGAATTAAACTCACTGCAAACACCAGATTGGCGAAGAAGAGGATATATTTCACCAGGAATTCACCGCACCCCATTTTGAAGGTTTTACAACAACTCGTAATAATAAATCACACACAAGCGAGCACTGGCTGCCTTATCGCACCACTGGCATGTTACTCATTGAACAATTTGACTAAGCCGCAGCGATGACTGCAAACTTATCTTTGGTGTAGTGTTTCTGACGGGCAATAAGGTACTTTGCTTTGATGACTGAAATCTGTATGATAGCTTTATTTAGCAATCAGTTTAACAAACAGGTTCAGATCCTCAAGGCATGGTAGACATTAGGTAAGTATTACATTATTTTTTTGAGAAGCCTTATTCGGATATGATAACTGTTTTCTGTTGTAAAAGTGGACAAGCGCGATAGACGGTCTATCCTAAAAAACAAAACAATCATTTCATTCACCATCCAGCACTTCAACTAGATAGGGCGCAGCGCCTGGTCTTCTTGTCATGTCACCATATGTGCCTATGTATAGTTTTTTGAGTGCACTGCAATTATAGTTTTTCTTCGCCTTATATTTTTCCACAGAAAACTCATTGGAGCTCGACAAATCTCGAACCTATCTTTTTAGGTCAACTTCCAGCTGTTTTTAACCGTGAACAGATCACGGGAAGACTTGGCAATATTCGTCTTCCCGGGAGTCTTCTACTACTTACCAGAAAAAGTTTGTAGCAAAGCATTTGAAGGTCAGGATGTCTTTATTTTTTAATACATGAAATGAAACGTGACATGAAATGAGACTAGATCTTTAAAAAAAACTAAGTAAGTATATGGAATTCTGTAGATTAGACATTGCAAGTTAGATACCTAGATAGATAGAAGATAGACAATACTTTATTGTACACCACATGGACATTACAAAATACAAACAAAGATACAAGAAAACATTTAAAGCGAAGTACAATGGGCGGTCTTATCGCTGTGAGCGATTTCTTCCAGACAACCTTAGGATGAACTGGATTAAAGGAAGGCAAAAAGGCGGTGTAAATAAAATATGTTTATAAAAACAAATAAATAAATACTAATAAATATATATCTGCTATGTACGAATAACCTCCTCAGGCCTTTACCCAAACAGGGATCCATTTCTCCCAATAAATACTAACATTAGGATTAAAAATTAGGTATAAGATATTACTAACAAATACAGTTTAATTTAATTAAGAAAACTTGTACTTATGAGATTTGGAAAATAAAAAGGCTATCATTATCATTATCATTATTATGTACGAATAACTATAATATATAAATACATTAATCCTAATAAATAAGTATTCAAACTAAACTAGGAACCCACACAATAAAACTAGTAGTGACATAACATATGAAAGTGTTCGAGCAATTGCTTTTTGAAAATGGGAAGGGACTTAGCTTTCCTGATAGTAACAAGCAAGCTGCAAGCTGTTTGTTATAAATTTATATTCGAGTAAAGTCGTAGCAAGCAGCAAATGTAGGTACCATATATTTAGCAAGTAGTTTATGAAACAACGCCAAGTACTTATACTTAATAGCAATGACCATAGATGTTTGCTATTAGATACACACATGGACATTGCTATTCAAGAAATCGTGGAACAAGGAGCAAAGACACTGCTTTGATTGTCTGTGATAGTGCTGAAAGCAGCCAATGATATAGGATAAGAAAGGGTTGAATAAAAAGATCCAAACAATAATTGTCATTGTCCAAACAACAAAAAGAAATAAGATGGTTACGACGGTACAGAATCAAAAATTAATGGTCGTTACCGGGTCCACAACCTTAGCTTCAAGAGCTGAAAACCAAACAATATCTACTACTCAGATGATTAAATAGTACCTATTACGATTCACGACCAACTTCTATCTAATCAGCCCGGTTGCACCCACTGCTGGGTATAGGCCTCCTCTTTATTACGCCACTCTGTTCGGTCCTGCGCAGTCCTTTCCCAAACCTTCCCAGCCACATTGACAATGTCATTTGACCATCGGGCGGGTGGTCTACCTCGTGGTCTTTGAGCATCTCTGGGCCACCATCCCGTAATCACTGCATTCCATCTTCCGTCTTTCCGTCTAGCCAGGTGTCCTGCTCATCTCCACTTGAGACTTGCGATGCGCATACCTACGTCAACGACCTTGGTTCGACGTCGTATTTCCACGTTGGGTATGTGATGGAGGAGAGAGATGCCGAGCATGGCGCGCTCCATGGCCCGCTGTGCTACTCGTATTTTGTGCATAGATTCTTTTGTAAGCGGCCATGTTAGTATCAACTAATTTACCAACTTATTAATGTCAAAATCAACGCAGCATAACAAAAGTACCAACCTAAACTTGTAATAGATTATTCGCAAACATAGAGCTCCGAGTTCTATGTTCGCAAACTGGTTTTTCTGGAAATGCCCGAGCGATGACAATCCGTTTCCCCGCGGGTTTTCGTGCTTATAATTATAATAATTTTATAGATCGTTTCAAATCGCCAAGGTAGACCACACTACGCTATAAGAATTGCTACGTAACTGTCACAAAAACCAAAAATTTACATTACCCACTATACAGGAATAGGAACATAATTATAATCAATCATCTATACTATAATATTATAAAGAGGAAAGAATCGTTTGGTTGTATGTTTGTTTGTTTGGAATGAATAGGCTCCGAAACTACTGGACCGATTTAAAAAATTCTTTCACCAATAGAATCCTACATTATCCCCGATGAATATAGGCTATATTTTATCCCGGGAAGTGAAGTTTTCCTGAGGGATCGCGAGTAACACCGCGGCGGACAGCTAGTTAAATATAAGTACACAATTAACAACTCCTTTAGTATATTGACGACCTCTGTAGCGCAGTGGGCGAAGGCCCGCCTGCGACGCAAAAGGTTGCGAGTTCGATCCCCATGGCGGGACCAATGTTTGTATGATCTACAAATATTTGTCTCGGGTCTGGGTGTTTCTATGTATAATATGTATGTATTTACAAACTCAAAGTATATAAGTAGTATATCAGTCATCTTAGTACCCTTAACACAAGCTCTGCTTACTTTGGGGCTAGATGATGCTGTGTGAAAAGTCCAGCATTATTTATTTATTTATTTTTATTATTATCAACGGGATAAATAAATAAATAACCATTTATTTCAAGCAACACAGAACATACTTAGGTATTCAATGATAAAATGCCATTTACCCATATTTATAAATACCTTAAAGACTAACATAAAGCAGGTAGTATTATGTCACGGGCGCCGTATTGAACCCCGAACTCATTGTTGGATTCTGAGATAATTCCTAAGCGATAGCGAGGATGTTTAAAGGTCCTAACCACGAGTGAACAGAGGGAGTTAATGACTAGTCAGATCCTGAGACAGCGAGGGCTACAACCGCAAAGCCTTCGATGCGCTTGTGGTTCAATATTTATCTAATACACTGCAAAACACTTACCTTTCCATGAATATCTAAACATTGCCATATTATAGGTAAGTAGGTATTTAGGTCGGTAGGTATAGTGTTAACTATAACTTTTACTAGACTAAAGCCGTGTGACGTTTTGAGCTTTTCCTAACCAATTTTTTTTGCGTCATTTGCATAATTAATTATGTATCAATCAACTCGATTCATGTATGACTCGAATTTTTACAAAATTGATGTATGAAAAAATACCCATGAATTGGTTCACCCAAGCTCACCAAATTGACGTAAAATTACGTCTACCTATGTCGCAGGAAAAAACGTTCAACTAGGACCATCACTATTTCATAATTTTCATCATATTTGCTGCGGTTTTCATTCAAATCAATGTACCTACTTATATTATACAAAAGCTTTCCTGTTACGAAACGAACTCAATTGTGTTTAGACAATCATTGAGTACAGACGCGAGTAGGTATTTTTAGAGATACACTCATGAGAGAAGCCAGACTCTGCGTGTATACTGTTAGCAAGATTCCCAAGCAAGCACGCACGTTATTTATTTAGTTGTCGTTAAACCGTGACAGAGAGTGGACGTACCGCATAAGACAAAAAAAGTGTTTTCATTACGTTAAGAGTGACCGATTTGATTATTGAAACAAATAATAAAGTGTCAGTGAAAATGGCCTTGGAGAACACAAAGTTAGATATTGTGAACGAAACACCGAATAAAATTGTAATCGACAAGGAAACTCTAGATTTTGTTTTTGGGAAGGATGCTCATGAAGCGCCCGGTGCTCACAACAACCATGTAAGTATAATAAACTACAAAAGTAGTCTTTAAAGTTGCTTAAAAGTTGTCCCCACAAACAACTTTAAAGCAAAACTTTCAAAATCAAATTCCGAAGTGCGAACTCAATCGTTTTAAAGATATTTTCTAGAGCAGCAGTAAGGTAGAGTTTTTTGTTGTGTTGTTTAAACATCTATACTTAATAAAACTACTTAAAGCAAGTGTATGAGGCGAGTGTGTATGGGACAGCTGGATGGGGAAGGCCTAGGCGAACCTTCTTGGATCAAATCGGCGACATTTTGGAGAAGGGCCAGATAAAAAGTACCCTAAACCGACGAGCATGTATGAAGAATGTAATGAGAGTGAATGAGGCGAAAGTTGTGTGTCAGGATCGTAGCGACTGGAGATCCGTGGTCTCTGCCTACCCCTTTGGGAAAGAGGCGTGATTTTATGTATGTATGTACTTAATATTATACAAAGGAAAGATGTGTTTGTTTGTTTGAAATGAATAGGCTCCGAAACTACTGGACCGATTTGAAAAAATCGTTCACCAATAGAATCCTATATTATCCCCGATGAACATAGGCTATATTTTATCCCGGGGAAGTGAAGTTTTCCCGAGGGATCACGGGTAACACCGCGGCGGACAGCTAGTTAATTTATATAAGTAGGATCAATCCTTTTTAGAACGTATTGAAAAATAGGTACTTAGTAAGATCGTTTTGCATGTTAACATATATATTTTAGCTCAGCAGGAGAGGCCGAGACTTTCTTTAAATACTTAACCATCTCATTACTCATAAAAATGGGAATTCCCGACGTTGTCATCTAGATGTAGGAAACAAGCTTTCTCCTGCTCGTCACAACTATGACGTAAATATAAAAATATTTTGCTTTGAATTCAAGTTACTTACAGGTGTTAATTAGGTACTGACTCGCTCACTACATTTACTTAACACTTGTTTACCTTAGGTGTCTACCACTACTTACACAAACTAAAATTTTTGGCAGGGAATATTTTAAAGTTTACAGAATCTTAAAAAAATCTAATCAAATATTATAACTAGCTGTTGCGCGCGGCTTCGCCCGCGTGGTACCAACATTTTGAATAGCCTATATGCTATTCCAGATCATTATCTACGCCTATTCCAAGTGTCATCCAAATCGGTTCACTGGTTTAGGCGTGATTGTTACACAAACATACACAAACATCCAAACATACTCACAAACTTTCAGATTTATTATATTATTAGATTTTTTTTTTTTTTATTTAGGTAGATCCAATACCTTTATCAAACAATGGAAATCATTGATAGCACCATACTGTACCGTGCTAATGTACCTATATTTTTTTTAATCAACCTATCTCGTCCCACTTGTAAGTTTTGCTTTCGACTTACCTATTCAGTAAAATCAATTTTTGCGGAAAATATCTGTCTACGAGGATTGTCCTGTCGAGACGAACGGAAGGCTTGAATGGACACGCGAACATTCGACACGATTACTATTTCGAATCCTATTAGAAAAACGTGTATGAATGCAATCATAGTTTTTTCCTGACATTTTTGTTATTGGTTTAAGAAAGCGAAACATGTAACAAATCATACGTTGGGCTCACACGCTAGGTTGGACAAGAGTCAACTCACAATACATAGTAGAGTAGGTACTTACTGGTGCCGTACCATGACCTACAGTTCAGTTTGGGTGCTATCCAGGGGCTACTATTCCAAACCGAAAAATTGGCCCTTGAAGTCAGAAATCATCAGGTAGGTAATTTCAAAACGAAAAAAAAGCAGGTCACCTACTTACCAAGTGCATTTCTTCTGTTATTCGTGCAAGAATCTATTTAGAGCATGTGTAGGTACAAACTGTAATTTGAACCAAGTAAGTTAATATTCATTACCTCCTTGTTAGAGTTTGTTGCTACACGCAAACGTACATTTAAGTTAATAAATAAAACTTCTCGGAAACCAAAGAATTAACATAATAGTAGGTACTTAAACATAAGTTTGTTTGGGGTATGAACTTGTTTTTACTAAGTTAGGTAACTCGTTTTTTGTGAGACGATTTTCTCTACATTAATGAGTTCGACATTTTTCTTTTTTTATTGAGGAAACTTTACTATTTGTAAAACTCAGCGTGAAAAATCTGAAGATAATTATGTACCTACTAACTACTTAAGGGAGTAAATGACTCAAAGTCAAAGTCAAAGTCAAAGTCAAAAAGCATTTATTCAGTAGGACCGCTGGGATCACTTTGAAACGTCTTAAAACTAGGTGATTTTACTCCTGTTCCTTCGCGACCAATACCGTGAAGAATCAGGGCAACAAACACGGTTTGGGGCCTAGCTTTCTTTTAGGTGATCCATCTTAAATCTAAACTTATGATAACTTAGGTGGTACCTACCAATTGCTTAAATTATATAATAAAAGATAGCAAAGACATTGAGGACACATCAGCCGTCGAGGGGCAGAGCGACATCAGACTACTTCCGTCTACCACTTATTTGTTCAGTCAGCCACTTCATCATCAACTGATGTTTACAGCATAGATTTTGTTTTGTTATTGTGTCCTTAATAAACTAACTTAGGTTATACGTAAGTACCCATATTTTACCTTGACAAAACCATATTTTGTCATAAAACCTTATTCCTACTGTGGTTCCTACACAGTTGGTAAGTTTAGTATTAAAATAAGCGTTAAAGATTGTACCTAATAGGTACATAATATCGGTTAGTTTGAGTCATTCCTAACTGACTCATTTGTCAGAAGTCAAGACAATCAAACACCGCGTCCATAAACGGTAGGCTTGTAATTATAAGAGCTCAACTCCTCCACGGAGACCCAAAGGCACGCTGGTTTATCAACGTGTATTACTGGACCGACAAATACTTTTATGAGAAGCAACAGGCTAACGACTGTATCCCCAGATCAATTATTCAAAGATATTCTCAAATCTTTTTAAGCATTCAAGACCTTAAATTATGACAAAATATTTTTTGAGAATAAAGGAATAATTTTACCTATAAAACCTGTTCATAAGATAAGATAAGATAAGATTCGTTTATTTGCCAGAACATAAGTAACAATTAGGTCTTATGGTACTAAGGTTAGTCCAGATATATTCTACCTATATTAGGCATGCAAATATTAAAAATTACTTGTTAGGAAAGATCATTCGATTAATTAATTTCTAGTTGTAAAATATTTAAAATCATAAATCCATGTCCCTATAATTAAAATATTGGTCAATTGAATAATAACATTTGATACTAAGCCATTTCCTTAACTTAACATTAAATAGATTTCTTGATTCGTTAGACTCAAGAACTTCTTCATTAGACTTGCATAACTATTATTTTCTGGGTGTAGGTATTTACTATTTTTCTCGCAGTATGTGTGAAAAGTAGAGTATTCAGCTGTCTTAGTCTTGGGCGCTCTTGAATCCTTCGATGAGCATGGGATTCAATATGCACTGCTTTATCCCCTTGGTGAATAATCCACTATTCTCTTCGCAAAACAAAGATATACTAATAATTTACCTACTGGAAACTCTCCAGTAGGGCTAATAAACATTTCTAGTTAACGTGGACGATGAAAACTACTTCTAACAGTAAAATTGTATTGTATTAAAATTGAGATCGTTACCACCTATACTTAAGTACGTCTTTTGGCTGTCGTTCCTGGGATTTTTCACGAAGCAAGTGAGTGGGTGTTTGTTTAGCAATAAAGTTCATAAATCTTTAATTTTTGGCATCACATTGAATGTCAAGGGAATAAAAACAGGAAAACTATTATTAGCTTATTCTGTGTGGAGGATAAAAGACATTTAATTATTTATGTAACTACCAAGAAATAATCTAACGAAGAAAGATTTAATTATGTTTGTTTGTTTGTATCCATATTTCTGTTTCCATATTCCTCAGTTTTATCCTGAAGTAATAAAGCTATTCCCCAGTGGGTGAAGCCGTCTTGCAATTTTTTAGTCTTTTGGACTTAAAAACGGTTTAAGTAGCTGTTTTATGAGTAGAGTAGGGAGCGAGCTCTTAACTAGCATGCAATCTTTCGTACTTTTAATGTAATAATACTGAAATCTTACTCAAGTAGTGAAGTTTAAAATTGAATCATGCATGATTACATCGGTTCGTTGACCCCGCCCACGTCATTCGTTAGCTAAACATGTTAGCATTCATTGTCATAACCTTCATACACACAAAAAAACTATTGATCAGGTATTTTCTAGGAAATTACGCATTATTTTGCAATCTTTACATTTTGTCCAATGGTTATTTCTTGGTCATCTAAGTTGGCGGCCCTATAACCTCCAATTGTATTCTGTGCCTATCATCTTTATAACCTAAAAATCTTTTTTATCTTTATAAAAAAAGTATATAAGTAGTATATCAGTTATCTGGTTCCCATAGTAGAAGCTTTGCTTAGTTTGGGGCTAGATGATGCTGTGTGAAATGTCCAGCATTATTTATTATTATTTATTTAACCTAATGAATGTTTGTATGTAGGTGTGTTTGTGTGTGCGCAATTAGCTTCCGCCAGTCAATTCTGTTTGCATGTAAAAATAAACCAAAAGTAGGTTTGGTCACGGTCAAGAGCTTCGTCCGATTAGTTTCACGTAAATCGGTTCAGCTATGAGGCGTTATACAAAAACAACCAAATTGTTAGAATTCACATTTGTAATGTCAAAAATTAGGTACCTACTTATTGCATTTTTCTGCTACAAAAACAAAGAGATAACAGATAGCATTAGTATGTACTATTTAAATATTTAAGACGCAACGATGCCAAGGTCGGGCTGACATTGTCACGGTCATAAGACTCGTTAGTTAGATAATTCAAAATCTATTTAACCCAAAAATTCTAAAATTACATTCATTACCTACTTAATTTTCTGTGCCTCACAAATCAAACGAGAATTCTCATAGCTAGACATAAATTCGTGACACAATCAATTTAAGTACGAAACGCAAAATCCATTGATCTTCTGACTTTTTCAAAGAATCTGGAATACATAAAAAGATCTGAGAGAATGTCTACCGCGCCTTGGGGATACAGTCGTGACCCTGTTTACTGTCTGTTTTTTTTTGTTAACTAAGAAAAAATATTTTTTTCTTGGGAAATTATTACGAACCAAGACTTTATCTTCAAATACTTATTAGTAAAATTTTGGTCATAATGTTACGGATTTTGGCAATATTCAGATCTGTGCAACATCAAAATGTTAATCGACTTTCGTTGCCGACTGTACCTACTTAAGTATGCAGTGAAGTGAATTATCAAGAAATAACCAGATTCCTTGATCCTGACGGCATATACTGGAATTGCTTAGCTTTTGGTCCAACTAAAAACGCTCCATAACTTTGACCGTCATGAACCTTACTTCCTACAAGAAATATGACAAACATTTTTTAAGAGCTTATCAAATTGAGCTTTAACCCCTTAAACCTACTTAGTAGTAAAATGCATTGGTATAACCACAGAATACACAGGCATAACTTCGGTATAACTTCGACCTAGTTCAATATGCATAATCAAAAAAAAAATAACGTGCATTTAGAACGGAAATGACGTCACATGCCATGCTAAGTTTAATTAAACCGTCGGTCTTGACTCATTGTAAATACTAAATACGTTTGCAAGTGGTTGGGAATTCCCAATAATTGCAGTTTCACTGAGGTAGGAGAAATCTTAGCAGGCTTGGGAAGTCCAAGATAATTTTACTCTCTCAAACAACTGTTTTCTAAACTCACATTTTTCAATAAAAGTTGATAAATTTAGAGTTCAGTAAAGGAGAGAGTAAAGTAGTTTATTTTACTTAATGTTGTCCCACAGCTGAACACCGCATTTCAGTAGAATGCAACTGTAAAAACAAAAACATTTTGACCTGACAACGTCTTATAATTCGATAGAGCCGGCTGCACGCACGAAAAAATGCGGCGTCACCTCGCTCTGAGGCGTTCCATGTAAGGCTTGAAGTGCAAGCGAGAGCGCGGAACGAGCGACAAAGAAGCATAAACGTTGTCACGTTCAACTATCGTCAGTAAACCGACTTTACAGACAACCAATTTTTTTATTTTTCGGTAGAATCGCGCGCGTTGAAGTCTTTTGTAAGGACGTTTTGAAGGTTCTCTATTTTTTTTTTATAATTGTTTCAGAATGGCAACAGAAGGACTGACAACTCCTCCCTCCCACTCCTAGAGCCTGACAGGGATAAGCAAAAACCCCCGCTGGCAGGTTAGTAGCCCCAGATAATAATTATTATAATGTACTAGTACTTAGTAGTGATTACCTACTACCTACTGCTCTAAAGCACTGCGGTTCTCAGGTTGAATAAAATGGTGACTAATCATTTGCCTGCCCTTATCCCGCTCATGCAGGGTCGGCACAACATGTTCTCTTCTTCCACTCCTTTCTTACCCATATCTTCTTTTACATAATCCAACCAACTTTTCTTAGGTCTACCTCTACTTACACCATCCACATTCATTTCCATCACCCTTACTTACATGACTTTCATCAAAATGGTGACTGATATAAATTAGAATTACTTATTTAAGTACCAAGTAACCTACTTTCGAATTAGGGCCATGGATTTGCAACCTGGCTTTGCAGCCTGATACAGTGCCACAAACTTATCTGAACCGATGAGAGGCGCTGTTATCGCATTTGGTGTTGGCAAAAAAAAAATTTTACAGTTTAATTCGTTAGTTCACCTGTCCAGATAAGTTTGTGAACTGCTGTTAAATAAGGGCATGTACCAAATATATTAGACCTCCTTTCTTCAAGCCTGTGCACCTTATCTTGAACTTGATGCCCGTGGTATTTTTTACAAACTTGTTGCGTTTTGCGCTGTGTAGTCGTTGAAGTTATTTACTTCATTAATATGCTTTTTCTCTTAACATTTGAAGAATAGTAGGACGCAGATTATTCATAAAAGGGTAATGTACCTAGATAATCTTTGTTTTTAATATAGAACTAAATAATGTCATCTTAGGTCTGGCTCCGAAGATAAGGATAAGTTGGATTGCTGGACATGACATGTTCGAAAGTAAGTAACTTATAAACAAAGCACTTGTTGTCCTTGGTTAGCACTGCTTGCTCATTTGCAATAGGTAGGATAAAGGCGTGCAATCAGCTTAAAAAACTATATAACTTAAATACTTTTTAATTGAGTATTTTTTCAATATTTTCAAATTCGGAATCGAAAATTTTGATATGACTTTTCATTTCTTAATGAAATTCCTAAGTGTGGTTTAACACTTTAAAATAAAATAAAAACCTTTTTAATGGCTTTTTTATGATAAGACGTAGGTATTGATGCCTACTATCAAATGATCTAGTATAAAAGATCATTGTCTACTATTAAAAATAGAGAGACCTTTGCCGTGCAGAGGAACAACATTCAAATATTGGTTGGTATCTTCGATCAAGTAGTAGTATTCTTGATCGAAGGTTGGAATAGTAAAAGGTTCTATCAAAAGTTACTTACCTAAGAGCTACCTACTTCTAAAAAGTCCCAATCCGCCTTATTAATTAGAAAACCCTAATTCTAGCTAAATCCGAGACTGTTCTCAGAATTGTTACTTCTTGGAGTATCATGATGAGTTTAAGGTTATTAATAAATCGGTAGGTAGCTCGAATCAGTAATACATTTCTTGCATCGAGACTAGCGCGTGCGTTATGGCAACCCATAAAATTTAAAATAAAAACGAGTGAATGAACGAATATTATTATCATTCAAAATATTGTCTGTCTCTGTCACTAATTATATGAATGACAGAGATAGACAATAATTTGTATTTGATAATCTGTTTTATTCAAAGAGGTTAGAGGTTTTATTCTTCTCAAAATTTTTGGTCAAGTGAATATTGACCAAAAAGTTTTTAGTCATAAAAAAGTATTTACTGTGTTTAGTCATTTTAAACTGTTTTTTGTTTCTTGCTAATGCTAAATGATTTTTTACCTCAAAATCTATACTTACTTGGATTTTAAATTCAGTTTCTTCGAGATCATTCAATGAAATTTTACGAATATTGTAAATTTTCACTCGCCCCATTTATCGTAGGTAATTGGTATGCTCCATCCAACCTCATTAAATTTTTCCTCAAGCCATCAACATATCCATCCTATTTGCACAACCTTTTTTTGGTTATGACATGAATATTATGAAGTAAAATGTCAAAATTCATGATAGAGTATGCTTACTCCATCTCTATACTAGGTTGCACCTAGGCGTAACTCTTGCTCCGAGAGCAGCGTCGGATTAGCTTATTTCCTCCTTGGTCTTTATTTATTAATACAGATTTGACCAACTACTGCCTTATGCTTTGGATTAGCTCTAATCCCACCCAAGTTCGTGTTTATTAATAACAGGGAATAGGTATTTCGTTTTTGATCTTACCAGCCTGTACCAGCCCGATTGACGAGATAACTAGAAAACCACAGATTTCATAAACTTTTGTAAGCTAACTGTATCTAAACAGGATTTAAGGACTTGAAATGATTATTGCCTACTCGATTTTATTTATGTAGTACGTCTTTGTCCTCATGTAGAGGAAATCAGAAACTTTACATAACAAACATAATTTATGTGTTAATCATACGCATAACGAATCTACTTACATTATTATAATCGTGTCATCAGCATCGTCGTGGCATAGCATTGGTACCTACGCTGCGTACCTACAGTCAGCCAACTGGTAGATGATATGGAGGATAGGTTGGTTTCCTTTGACTTTTTCTGTCATTATTGAAATTACGTTGGTTTTATAGTAACCTACCATTTTTCTAATAATTTATATCGATGTATCTACAGTCAGCGTCACCAATTGGTAACCCCTTATGGCAGTTTTAACTGTAAGGGGGTTACCAGTTTGTGACGCCGACCGTAGGTTAACCTAAGTAACAAAGCTTTATAAAACTCAAATTTCATCATTCTCCTTCAAAACTCATCATAAGTAATATGTAAGGTACCTACTTCTAGAAATTAACTTCATCAATTCCTATTTGTTTTCCAGGAGCTGAAGTGGATGACTTGGACGGAGACCCCCCTAGAAACGGCGGCTACCCCGGCATCGACGACGGACTGCTAGAGACGAAGGACGACCAACCACACATTCTGGATGTTGGTGAGTTTACCACTCGCAATTCACATACAAACTAGAACGGAAAGTAGCTGGTAGTTTGATTAGAAAAATAGTTACAGCGTCACAAACTTATTTGGATCGGTGGCCAAAAGAGGAAAAACTAATTCAATATGAAAATGTATATTTCTGCCAACACCGCCTCTCACTGGTTCAGATAAGTTTGTGGCACTCTGTTCAGATAGTTTTTTAGCGACGACCGCGAAAGATCTGTTAAACACCTCTCATGTCCCCTTACAATGCCAGACTAGAGTCAAGCTCAACAGGATTTTCTCTCCCCGCTGATTCTCCCATACTATGAATCTTTCGAAGGTAGAGTATTTTAAACTAAAATAGAAAACATTAGGTAACTTGCAGACTTCACTTTATTAGACCTTAGGCTGTGTCCCCAGTAGGCAAACTGTTAGCGGCCGACTGAGTTTGCGGCGTATCGATTTAGTACGCCCTTCCATATATTTGAAATGGAGTGTCCACAGTTTGCTAGTTTGGCGCTCACTGGTACGCGGTTTGCAGCGTTACGCGCGCCGACTATCTCAGTACTCGGCCGCTAACAGTTTGCCTACTGGGGACACAGCCTAAGAGTTTTAAAGGGAACTTCCAAAGACAAAAGTCCTAATTTGCTATGCTAAATGGAAATACTATTATGACGGTGAAGCTATATTTCGATAAGTTTGAAAGTGAAGAAGTAACAGTCGCAATTATTTCGGTACCTACAGCTATAGTCTCGACCTCAATAAAAAACCTGAATCTCACAAGTCGAAGAACCTGAGAAAAAGAAAGCCAATAACAAATTTGTTCATTATGAACGTAACAGGCTTTTTGTAAGTAGATCAAACAACTCGGGAGTCGGGAATAATCCTGCGATAACTTGGGATAGATAGATAAAGCATTGGGACAATAAACTCTGCATTCTTATTTCAATGTCTTTCAATGTTACTTTTGTTATGATTTCGTATCGTTTACCCACGCCACGACGATAACAGTGAACAATAAGGTTGCAAAGATAATGAGCTGAGTTTGGGGTCAGGCCTCGCTGACCGCATTGCTGGTAGGATGTGGTTCTGATAAAATGCAGTTCTTCGTAAAAACAAGTTGTAGTTCGTGAGACAATGTTTAGGTAGAGGTAGGCTTGTCCAGCAGCTATACTTATCCTGGCGTAAACCAAAGTGAGTCCGGCCTCCAACACAATAGAACACCATCGGTCTCTGTCTTGCGCCGCTTCCACCTAGTCCGGTGCAAGGAAAGCTCCACTTCATCCTTTCATCTATGCCAGCTGCTATGACTCCTACAAATTCATTAGGTAGAATCTATGCGCTTAGTGAGAGTTTATGAAAACGGTTTCATAAAATGTTTAAGAAAATTTTTGGTTTTCCCTATTAGAGCCTGTCAAAGTCCCGGTTTTGGACAAAGCATAATGGCATTTTAACATACTAAACTACGGTTTTTCACTAATACTGTGTTGAACTATGTGAACAGATTTCAATAATTGTATGAAATTGCCACGAATACTTAGATGCCATCTCGGGAAAGGGTAAAAACAACTTTCTTTTTAAATGATTGTGTTGGGGACGAAGACAACTTTTGTTTCAATAATAATCGAGGTCAAAGTGTGTATGAGGTTTGCGATAACAATGCAAGAAATGATGAATTAATAAATCTATGTTCTAGGAGACGGGCTGGATGATGATAAGACGGAGCCGGAGTTGCGCGACGACGGCGTCGGCACGGAGAACGACGGTAAATGGCCGTGGATGGGCGGCGATGAGCCGGACTATCCTTATGGTGATTGGCATACACTACTATCACCATCATCCACTACATACACTACGGCCGATGGATCTAGACGTGAAGCTAGTCGATTCTATGCGCATACAATTTTGTATCAAAAACCGTCGCTGCGCATTTCAAACTGTCTTCACGAATAGCTAGATCCGTTGAACGTTACATCTACATAAATACATCAATGAGAAGTGAGCATGTTTGCATCACATATAACGTTTAACCAGTGAACAGACTCATTCAATTTTGTTTCGATATGCCATTCATTAGATAAGAATTTCTGTCTATTCCGACACTTTAAGGGTCGATTCACATCTGACCGAAGATCCGTCGCGTATTATCGGTCGCGGAACGCCAGAACTGACAAATGTATAGAAAAACACTCGACCGTTCACACTCGACGGACTAACGTATCATCCGTCGGAGTGTTTTTCTATACATTTGTCAGTTCTGGCGTTCCGCGACCGATAATCCGCGACGGATCTTCGGTCAGATGTGAATCGACCCTTATGTCACGCATTAGTTCATTTTGGAAACATCGCATGTTGTAAGTTTACAAACAACAAAACTTCAGGTAACCTATATTGAGCATTTAGAATGGAACGGGCAATAAGGCCATGGCTTGGATGGGTAACGAACACGTTTTGTTTGAGGCCTGTATAAAATTGTCGCATTGGTTTTGCATGAAGAATACTTACCTTATTTCCTGTTATCCTTTATAACATAAGTAGGTAAGTTTGTCATAGGATATTTTTGAACCCTCACTGGGATTCCCTAGTAGTCAGGATCAGGATCCTCTTTAGGTATATGAGATCCCGCATTCGTGTCACATCGCTTGGAGATGGTCAAGCAGCGATACTCCCAAACCGTGTTTCTTGCCCTGATTCTTCTCCACTGAGATGGTTTCTGTGGTCTTATGAAAATGCCTGGTTGTTTGTAGTAATACAAAAAATCCCATACGACTGAGCATAGGTACCGGGGCCTAATCTCCTCCATTATTTTTCAGACCACAACCTATCACCCAGATTTGGAGTGGATGACCGGCCCATCTCTCCTGCTCCTACGGTGAGTTTTACGATTCAATATAAATATCTGAGGTCTGCACTGCAGCATGTTTGTTCTATTTCCATCATATTACCTTGTTGGCTGAATACGATACCTTAATTCAGAAATAAACACAACACTAGATTTAATAATAAATTGGCTTAAAGAACATAATTTAGAACTTAATATAACCAAAACAAAAATCATGCAGTTTAAACCTTATCAAAAAATACCCCTAAATATGAATAATCTTAACTATAATAATAATAAACTAAATTCTGTAGATTCATGTAATTTACTGGGTGTAAATATAGACACCTCAGTGAACTTCCAATTCACTGTCATTTAGATAAAATAGCTAGTAAACTGTCAAGGTTTGTCTATGCATTATTTGAACTAAAAAAATGTACAAACTTGGAAATAAGTATAAATGCATACTATGCATATGCTCACTCCTGGTTAAGCTACTGTATTATCCTGTGGGGAAATAGCTCTGAGTCAAATAAGTTATTTGTCTTACAAAAAAGATGTATCAGAATCTTAGTCAATATTTCAGAAATAGAGAGCTGTAAAATCCATTTTAGTAAATTAAAAATCCTAACCCTAACTTCAATATATATCTATGAAATCTGTAAATTTGTAAGAACACATAAAACTTTCTATACATTATCTAAAGAGCAATACACCAAACCGCACAACTTGAGAAACAAAAATAAAATAGCCCTACCTTACACAAAATTAGAAATAGTTAAATCAGGAACATATAACATGTCAATCCAAATTTATAATAATTTACCCTCAGAACTACAAAACTTAGAAGAAAATACAATATTTAACAAAAAATTAAAATCTTACCTCATAGAAAAAAGTTATTACAATATTCAAGATTATCTAGATGACAATAAAAGATTTAATAAAAAGTAAACTCGGATTCTAAATATATATTTAATAGTACTTGAACCAAAAATATTTAAATTAAATATCTTTAAGGGCTGAGCCAATATATACCTACATAAGTTAGTTTACCTACATAAGTTAGTTTATAAGTAACCTACCAAATGTTGCAGTGCCCCAGCGGGGTTCATGTTATGAAACGCCTACCTATATTTAAGACATTGTAACTAACATGAAGCAATAAACAAATTGAATTGAATTGAATTGATGTGTTCGACTTTCACCCAAAGCTAGGCACATAAGCTTTAAAATGAGCTTTTATCAGTCTGGAAGACATCGCAAGGAAACCATTTATTATCCGAAAAAGCGGCGATGGGCTAAAAAATTCTAAAAAATCACTTTAGAAGAGAGGGAAGAGGGTTATGTAACGAGAAGAATGATAGGTTTGAATGTGGCGGGATGTAGTAGAAGAGGCAGACTAAAGAAAAGATGGGATGGACTGTGTGAAGGATGATGTGGGTAAGAAAGGAGTGAGTGCTTAGATAACGGCTGATGGAGCGGAGTGGAAGAGGAAAACCGACCCCACATAAAAGTGTTGTGCCGACCCCACATAAAAGTGGGATAAGGGCAGGGAAATGATGATGAACTTATCACCCAGACTGTGGTAAATATCATATTAAGTACCTTAAGTTTTATTACAGTCAATCGACGTGAACACATACCAGCAGAAGAAGAACTTGGCACAAGGCATGATGGACTTGGCGCTGTTGTCTGCTAATGCGAACCAGCTGAGATATGTGCTGGAGTCGGCCAGTAACCATCCCTACTACTACCCCAGTCTGGTCTTCATCTCACTAAGCATCATCTTCCAGGTGAGATAGAAACTTCTTCTGAAAATACAAAAAAAAAACAACTAATAGTCTTGCTTGATCCTGGTAATTACAATAAATAATAATAATGCTGGACATTTCACACAGCATCATCTAGCCCCAAACTAAGCAAAGCTTGTACTATTGGAACCAGTTAACTGATATACTACTTATATACATATACTTGGTCAAAAGTACCCTAAACCGACGAGCAATGTATGAAGAATGTAATGAGAGTGAATGAGGCGAAAGTTGTGTGTTTATTAGCCACAGGGCAAAGTCTTCTTGGTCAAGACAAGCATGATGAGGTAAGTATGCATATGCATGTTAAACTTGATAAAAATACAACTGCGCCATGATGCCAACGGTCCCTCGGGAATACTTCTCCGGGATAAAATTCAAATTCAAAGTGTTTATTTGCGTTCATGTTGTGTCTGTACATAATTGTAGGTCTTATAATTTAGTGTACATGTGGTTATAACATGAGTCCTGGAAGGACATCGCAAAAAATAATATAAAAATACTGGGTTGTTATGCCCAGTATTTTGTGATAAATTTCAAAGAAAAAAGTCTTAAAACTATGAGAAAAAAGCCTAATATGCTATTTCAGACTTAAATCTGTGCCTATAATCCAAATCCATTTAGTATTTTCTCATGAATAAGTACCTCCAGGCTCCATATTATTAAATCTCTTCTTCTTGTCGTGTCGATGCTTCATTCATCAGATACACTTGGAGTAATGATAGGTCACTTTGATAGCTCCATCTGTGGCAGCATTGAGATTCTCTCTTGTGCAGGTCTCAGGGCATAAGGGGCACACCAGTAGGTGCTGCATTGACTGAACTGCACTAATATACATTACAATACATTATATCTCTTACTTTTACAGATCGCAGTAGGCGTCGGACTGATCCTCAACAGCCGATACGACGTCAATGACAAGAAAGAGATCTGCAAAGCGGACAAAATCAACAACTTCACTGTATTAGGCATATTTCTCATCACCATCGTGAACGTTTTTATCACGTCGTTTAGCGTCGCCACTCCCACCATCGCAGTGCAAACGCCGGGTGGTCCAATCATCCAACAAGCAGGAATTTAAATGCCCAAAGATAGTATGCTTTTTTAGTTTCACTTTGTTACTACTGGTAGTAACATTCAAATGTAACACTTTTGTGAGCATTTTTTAAGATTAGTAGGATAATTTATATACCCAAGAGGGTAGTTATTGAAACGCGTCACTACTAGGCTCTACCACTACACAATACTAGTGGATTTCTTTTTAAAAAATACATAGTAACATTTGCTTGCCCTTTCACCATTTTACGGTAAGCCCTTTACAGGTATACCCAACTTCAACCTAAGAACTATACCTAATAGCCCTTGATAAACACAAGATATAAAAAAATAACCAGTAACGCGATACTCGTAATAGGCGAATTATTTACCATTGCCAATATATTTTAAGTAAATTTAATATTTTCAAGTATAAGACGTAATACACTTACAACAATGTTAGATTAAGTACTTACAATCAGCAATGCATTTCCAGTCAATAAATCTAAGATTTTTATTATTTGTAAGTAGTAAATGTACTTACTCAATTAAGGCCGATTTAGCTGAGATAATGGCTTGCCTACAGCGTCCAGTTGTAGGCAAAGGTTGCCTCCTGGCTCAATGCACATTGAATTGGGAAGCTACGCGTCAATTAGTTTTATAGCAAGCCATTATAAACCTTATGACCAATGATAAAAGATATAGAATCGCTTGTAGAATTAACGAGATCTGGCGAAGCCATCTAGAGGGCCGCGCTGGCCCGAGTGGTTCATTCTACAAGCGTTTCTATATCTTGTTCCATTGCACATAAGGTTTATAATGGCTTGCAATAAAATAATTGACGCGTCGCTTGCCAATTCAATGTGGCTTGAGCCTAAAGATGTAAAGGCCTAAAGAGACTTAAGCAAGTAATGCAATCATTATGTGCAATGTTTTACGTATATAAGACTGTAAATTAAGAACCATTTTAACTCGCACAACACTCAATCTTTTGCTCAATGTATGTTTGGATTTTTTTTGTCAAAGTTTTCAGTGCATGGCAGTGATTATTTTTTACTTGCATGATTTATGTAACTTCTGGTATAGCCCTAGAATCTCAACTGCTTCCTATTCAAATGTTACAAATGCACAGTAACATTTGGTAGAATATCTTGAAGTTATGTTTTTTTTTACTTATTTTAGGATCTCAATACATGTAAATCGTGATTTTATACAGTGAGAGATGTTAAATACTTTGAATTTCTATTTGAAGCAAAATATGCTTATTAGCTATGAATTTAGATGTAATTTTACTATTGCAAAGTGCCTTCTTTTTATTTGTAAATATAACTTACAACGAAAATGGTAATTTTATTAAATAAAACCAACAAATCCTTCAGAATCCAAAAATGTATTGAATACAAAACAATCTAATAAAATTGTCAGATGGCAATTTTTCAAAATATTCTATTTTAATAATAGTAAAAAGGAGAAGTTATGCCCGTCCATCTGGCACAGGCCTAAAGTTATATATTACAATAATATGCGGGCGCATTTTGGGACTCAATTCACAAAAAATAACCTAAATTATATAAAAACGCGCGGGATTCCATAGCCAACTACCCAAAGTTCACCAACGCACGGTCAGTATTCCGTAATGGTTTCAGTATTCATGTAGACCATCAATGAAAGAGCTTTGGTATGTTACACAACTGATTATCACGCATTGCTGAATTTCAGGTGAAACTTGCATAAACAGTCTAAAATCAAAATATTCGATACCGGCTGCGAACCCGCCATCAAATCCCACGCTATAACAGATTTTACAATATAAATAATATCATCAACTTTTCAAAAACATTTCATAAAATACCACATCATAAAACGTACGATGAAAGTACGCACTTTGTGACTTCCTAGGGCAGAACCAACGTCAAAAACCATCAGCTGTTGTGTAATTGTAGTCATTTCAAACGTTCGGTTTCGTAGAACCAGTCGTTTATGATGTTGGTGTAATTGTGCCTCAACAATAAATCGCCTCATTCCGATGTTAACAACTGCGTCCCAAAATATGAGAAATTAAATAAGTCTATAGGAACATAACGTTTTGGATATTGGAAAGAAATTGCATCAAAACGCCCAGTTAAGCTTTCGAATACAGTGCTAAAGTTAAGAGAGAAAATATTTGGATTATTTCTAGTAGGTCCGTGGACATGAAAGGACCTTCCTATAGTAGTTTAACCATAAACTATGAGATATTGTATAGCCTATGGTATCTATTTTGGAAGTATCTATTCAATATTTGAGTTTAAAAGCTTTTAAAATTGTATTGGATAAAATGCAGCTTCGGTGTTTCAGTTGAAATATAATCAAATCATAAAAATCAAGAGACTTTCATAGCTCTATATTTCATATGACTGTGCGCCATATTATATTTAAGACATGCTAAATTATAATGACAGATCTCGAAACACCGAAGAAATCAGAATGACTGTAACACCATTTTCGACCATAGCCATGCTAAAGTGTAAAGCTTTTTCTGAACCAATTTACGGTATTATAGTCCTTACATCATTTACTTTGAACAAAGTATTTCAGAATCTAGAGGAATTAAAGAGTTTGTATACAGAGATATGGAGGTATACAACATTTTGATGTTTCATACATACCGGGGGGATATTTTAATTCGTCGGGAAGCGTATTCGATAACCAACAATTTCAATAGATGCCATTATTTTTATGAGACGTTGGAAACTACCGCCGTAATTTGTTCGGTCCGTCGGCCTTTCGTCGCTTTAAAATACCCCTCTTGTATAAGTAGAGAGGGTAGAGCCTATTGGATAGAAAGAGATATAACATGGCAGGTCGAAGCAGCGTGTTTATATGGCGTCGATATCGACATCGACTTCATCATCATCAGCCGGACGCGCGGTGCGAGCCGGGCTGGCCACCGCCTTGATGGGAGTCGCCTTCGCGCGGTCGTCGTACTCGATCTGAAGCAAATAGTCTGGTTATTCCATGGTATACACAACACATGCCTCTTCTTATAAAGGCAAGCGTAGGGTAAACGCGTTTGTTGTCCTGGTTCTTCACGGCATTAGTCTAGAAGGAAGAGGATTAGAATCAACTAGTTTTAAGAAAATCCCAGCAGTCCCCCCAGCCGTCTGTTTTCGTTCGATCTATGATTTCAATTTATTCGCATCAACCTAGTATACCTTGATGTGCATTATTTCAGTTCAATCATTGACTTCAAATTGCAAATAGTGATGCCTGAATAATAATAAAGATGGGAGAACGAGCCTTGGGGATACAATAAAGTACGTTCAACGGATCTAGGCATTCGTGAAGTTAGCAGTTTCGATGCCCAGTACACAATTGTTATATAAAAAAGCGACACTGCACGGACAAACATAGTAAGTGGCCAACTCTGGTGAGGGAGTTTTTAGGGCTCCGTTATGACTGGGGTGATAGATAATCACGGCAACGGCAAGTTCACTTTGTCTACCGCGTTGATACATGACGTCTGGTATCTCACCTCGATATCCTCTTCATCGTCAGGGTTATCGCTGGAGTCCTCCTCCGCCTGCTGCAGCCACTCGAGGAAGGGTTGGGCTCGGCGCCGAACATCCGCCGCGAGTTCTTTGGACGCGTACTTCTTGGACGGCTTAGCGGCCCACTCCAGCACCGCCTTCTCTTCTACTATGTCTTCGTCGTAAAGTAGCTGGGGGTGAAAGGTGGTTGATATGAATCCTCGTATGTAGCTGGTGTAATAAACAAGGACAAAAATCGTATAGGATGTTAGCCTAGTTGAATATTTTGGTCATTGGTAGTGCAAAGAATATGATCAGGCCCGATTTACACCGCGAGCGGGTCTCTATTGAATTCGAATGAATAAACATTCTTGCACAGCAACATATAGTTGAGTGGAAGCGAGCAGAAAGAGTTGAAATAAAGTCGCTCAGTTTTATATTCGGCGGTGGAAATCAACAGATATAATTATTTGTTGGTGGAAATTAAAATTTATTTTATGGAGAAGGAGTCCATTCCGCTAAGCCGATTCTCGTTTATTCTTTTGCAATTCAAACTGGGTATTAGCTGGAATGTCTCCTTTGCCGTGCGTTCAATCCCGGCTATTTTGTTTACATTAAATAGGTCAGCATCTGACCTCACTCTGCTTGATGTTAAGCAATAGTTAGGTCTAAGATGAAGCATGCTTACCTAGAGGAAATCTATTTACTCTTGATTTGAAGACTTTGAAGATTTGATTTATTACTAAACTGATATTTTTACGGCACCTTGAGTATAAAGATTTTAAATGCATCCCAAAAATTTGCACCCATGCGGGATTCGAACCCACGTCTGCGGTAATGCTCTAGAAAAACTAAGCTAATGGGCATCCAACGCAATGAATAAAATTTCCTGGGAGTACATACTACAGCATTGCGCTTCGAGCGACATTTTGGGAAGCATTTAAATTCCAAGTGTGCGGTTAACAGTATAAAAATATAATATTGACCTTGAGTATGGCGGGCACCTTGGGCAGCAAGGCGGACTGGTCGGCGCACATGGCGGTGAGCGCGTGCAGCGCGGCTCGCTGCGCGCGCGAGTCGCCGCGCGTGAAGCGCACGAGCAGCGCGCGGTGGCGGCGCACGTCGGCCGCGAAGGCGGAGCCGCGGATGAGCACCTCGAACAGAACCAGCGGCGCCTTGGACTTCACCTCCAGTCTGTGGACATAGTCACAGTGTGCTATCGAAAGAACATGATAAAGTGACGCGTATTTCAGATTAGTTTCTTGAATGAACGAATTAGTCAAAACCACATTCATAAATTGATTGAATTGTTTAGAATACGGAAAAAACATTACATATTAAATTAGACGAAGTAGGATAAGTGAAACTCGATATCATCATCACTATGATGTATTTATTTTCTAGAGGCAACCGATGCCTACCCTCAACAAAACACTAATTTAAATAAGACAGAAATGAGATATAGGTGTGCCCCAATATTCTTCTTGACTGTTACGCTCGTGCTAAAGCACATACAAACCTAAAAACAAGATTTCTGGTTTCAAATAGTTTATAATATATCCAAACTATCTCCCTCTGTTATACTAGAATAGATAGAGACATACCTTTCAGCCTCATTGAGCAGTTCGAGCGAGTTGATACTGCCAGAGGTGGATCTCTGCTTGAGGAACGAGTAGAAAAGGTCCATGCGCTGCTTCTCATTCTTCTCGCTGTCTTCAGATACCGTCATGCACTTTGCACCCTCGGTAAGATCTGGAAATATTGGTCATATCGTTTAGTTTATTCCTACACATGAATTTACAATGTTACACTCCTTTCTTACTCAGTCAGTAAGAAAGGAGCGAGTACTGAGCTAACGGATGATAGAGTAATGAAGATGATAGACGAAAGAATATTGTACCAACAACACAAGGAAGATGACATTACAGTTTGTGACAGGGACATTATCATGCACCCTTGAATTGATATATTATATACACTGCTATTTTATAATTACCAAAAAAAATTTAAACATGGTCTCGGTGTCTGTTACTGATCACATTTATGTAGTTAAAACTCAAAAAAAGACAAAAAAGAATTATAACCTCAAAAGGAGACGAGACGAGTCAGACATGGATTTATGATTGCTACTGCGGTTTTACTGACTGGGGATGATACGAGAACATAGTTCGAATGAGAGTCTGTACGCGATTGTTGTCTATACTAATTATTTGTACAGTTTTCTTGAAATTTTGTTCGGTTTTGGTTGACTACAATCCTCGATAACTTTGTGATAGTTAAATAAAAAAAGTCTGACCATGCCATTATCATTTTCTGCATCTGCTGCAACTGTCCTTAAATTTTTTTTGGTAGTCATAAAATAGCGGTGTATAATGCTCGAGCAACATCAAGATTTTGATCTTTAAAACCAGTCTCTGTGAAACTAGTGGTAATAGATACCTTGCATGCGCGCTTTAACGGCGGCATCACTGACGTCGACGGTCCAGTTGCCATCATCATCATCTCCGTCATCCTTGGGCGGCACCTTGGGCTTGCTGCGCGCGTGAGGCGTCGTCGGAGTCGCCGGCTCGCTCTCCTGGACACAACAGTGTGTTTAAACCCAGTACTTAGTAGTACCTGAACTCCCTTTACAGATTTATATTTATGATCTAAATATATTCTTATTGTGTCACTGGTTCTTTCAAGGGCTCTTTTTTATTTATAAATTTCGAACTCTTGCTTATTCAGCTTGCGTTGCCACCCACACAACAACGAAACCCCAACTTATTACTGGGTCAAACTAAACTTGTGCCGGCTGCGCCAAACAAATATTATGGCGCAGCCAGTTACTACGGTAGCTTATTATTTGATGTTAAAAAGGGTGTAATTACATTCTTGGCGTCATCGTTGGCATCGTGGTTGCCGTTGGCAGGCTTGTCGCCGGCGCCGGGCCCGGAGCGCTTGGAGCGCTTGCCGCGGTTACCCTCCGTCACAGAAGTGCCCTGTAATATCACAACATTTTAGGCTTTTACGTCTATACCAGATGATTTATACAGCGTCAGGAACTATTCCTACACTCGACGGGACGCTGTAGTGCCTGGTATATTTTTTAAGATGGAATAGGCTTGAGAAATGAAAAGTCTTTTCAACATTTTCGATTCCGACAGGATTCAAACCCGCAACGATCAGACGAATTTCCCGAAGCGAAATAAATGAATTATGTATACCTGAGTGCCGTTGTCAGCAGCGGGCGGGTTCTTGAGTATGAACGTGTTGAGTTTGTGGTTGAAGTCGAGAACTCCGTGGTAGCCGCACGCCTTGCAGCCCTGAGAGATGGTGTTACGTTTGGTAGATACGATCAGCTCCGTCTCCGGGTTGTCGCATTCAGGGCATAGCACGAACTTGCGGATGAATCTGATGATGATATACACATTTTCAATGATTTTTTTATGTTGTGCGACAATTTACAATATTTATTAGCTGCACTCGACGGACCCGTGGTCTCTCGGGTGATTCTTCAGTTTTCTTGAATAAAAAGTAGCCGAGACTATTCCAGACTATAATCTATTTCTGTGCCAAATATCAAAGAAATCTTTTAAGTAGTTTTTGCGTGGAAGAGTTACAAAAATCCAGAAGTCACCAACTTTCAGATTTATAATGTTATAGCATTAGTAGGATAATGATCAAGCTACCATGCACTTTCTCTGTAGAGTTTCATCCATAAATTACGTCACATTCAGACATTTGAGGGTCGCGTGAAAAGATTTGCGTGACGTAATTTATCAATCAGTCCCTAATCAGTAAAGTAGTAATATCTCACCCGTCCAGTAGATCTTGCAGCTTGGAGGAGTCGTGGCTGCCGTTGACGATGAAGCGCTCGTTCTTGAAGTCGAACTGGGTCTGCGCGCCCAGCTCGCAGCCGAAGTACTTCGTTGGATCTAAACAACAAACATAAGTATTAAATACGTAATATAAAGTATACAGGGTGTATAAAGACGTCTACCAAAGCCGAAAGGGGTAGGTACAGCATCCCAACAAACAACCAAATCCAAAAGGATTTTCCGAAAAAATCATTATATCCGGAGAAAACAGCGTTTGAAGAGTACTGTATGCGTATGTTCTGGGCGCGTTGTTTTACGTAGATTGCTGGATTTTGAGTTTTAACTGTTTCTTTCTTTTACCAATGAAATAATTAGGTAGGTATGAACTTATTTTGTTGTAATAGTAGTAAATAACCGAAAATAACATAAGCTGACTAAGCTAAGTAAAAAAAAAAACGCGTTTTTTTTTCGCTAAATATGTTTAGAATCATGGTCTGATTGCAACCCCTCAGTTTTCGGTAGTTGTCTTTTTACACCCTGTATATTCGTATGTATGTATATTATGTCATGAAGAAGTCAAATAAGAGATACTTACAAGTGGCGGGTCTGCCCAGCGCCTTGGCCACTTCAGGCATGTTCACAATAACGGTCTTGATGCCGTTGCCTTTACCTTCTACCTTCGCGCAAATCCTCGGCATCTGTAAACATACAGTAGACATTAATATAAGGATTTATATATAGATAGGTCAAAAAATTATTTGTGTATTGAAATTGTAAACACAGTCAAATAGAGAATCTAGTGTGCCAAAATATTCCTTTTAGGGTTCCGTCCTCAAAAGGGAAAAACGGAACCTTTAGGATCACTTTGTTGTCCGTCTGTCTGTCTGTTTCTAAGTCATATTACTAGGTCTTTCGAACCAGTGAAGTCCGCTTCAAACAGGCTGCTTTGGTACACAATTCACTTTTTCTAAGTGGTATATAGAGATAGAACGTATGTAGTCAGGGGCAAGTCCAACTCACCTTGTACCGATAGAAGGCGTCGGCGACATTCCGGTTGACGTTCAGAGTCCCCATGGCGGCGGATAATAACTATGTACAACTAAACTAAACTAACTATGACTTGATTGATATATCCAATTTTTCGCTAATTTTTACATAGAATCTGAAACAGAAAAGGTTTAATTGTTATTTTAAAAGTGGTGTCGGGAAAATATAAGTTTTTATCAGTTTTTTTTTTTTTTTATGATTAATGGGTCGGCTCTTGACCTCGAAACTAACATAAGCAAGAATGAGGTCTACGATGGAGCGAGCCTACCCAGAAGGTGCCTATTAACTCTCTTCTTGAAAACAACAGGGTCATAGCTCAGCGGAAATACAGACGCGGGAAGCTGATTCCAAATTTTTGCAGTGCGCATAATAAAAGAACTTTGAAAGCGCTTAGTTTAAATTAGTTAGCGCGAATTATTCTGATGCGAGCCATGAGGGTAGTTTTTCTGAACAGAAAATATTTAGCGTACTGTTGAAGTCAATTTGAGTTAATTGCCAATTTTTGTGACGGAGTTTTTAGGCCTAACACCCGCAGCACACCGTCCACATCTGCTGCGAAATTGCAACAGCGGAACCGCAGTAATTTCGCCATAACTTGTCCGTATGTAGCGGAAGCGGAACATAAGCGTAACTGCCTGTTCCAACGCATAGATTTGACTATAATTCTATCTCTTTCCACGCGGTTTCCGACGCCAGCCTCACTTCCGCGCTATGGCTGCCCTTTGGTTGCGGTGCCGCGCTGTTAGATACACGTAGAAGACAAGTTTACTAGAACTGTGAGTGGGATGCACAAAAGTATACCCTTAAACATGTCTTCTACATGTAGAAGACATGCTTAAACATGTCTTCTACATGTAGAAGACATGTTTTGTTGCACAAACCTCGTCTAGCAGGGCCGTGTGCGGGATGCAGAGTGCGTCATGCGGGCGGGGGCTCCCGCGCCGCTCACCAGTCACGTCTGCCGCAGCGGCAGCAGCTTCCGATGTCTGTTACTGCAAAATTTTGACGGTCTGCGAACACAATGCTTGTCACGTGGGAAGACGACGATCTACTGTTTGCTAGTGCACTGACGCGTCAATTCTCTTTATCCGCATTGACGCGTTCATTCTCTTAATCTCTATCTTTTTAGGGTTCCGTACCTCAAAAGGAAGATCACATTGTTGTCCGTCTCTATTTCAGTCTGTATCTGTCCGTTTGTCTGTCAAGACCCTTATCTTGGGAACACGTGGAGGTATCGAGTAGAAATTCACATTTATTTTCATTTTTTATTCTTTTTATTATTTTTTTCTTCTCATTTTGCTTGATGTGTGTGCTTGAGTGGCAAATAAATAAATGTCTATGTCTATTCAGAAATTAAAACCATATACCCAGGTCTATGGTCACTTGAAAGGTGGGGGCAGAAAAGTGTACCAGGTCGTTTTAAAAAATAAATAAAATTAAACTACAAAGCTTCGAGTGTGTACATTGTGACAAAGATGTCACCAGAGCTACATGAAAGATTTCAGGCGTATCCTATAATAGGTTCAGGTAAAAATAACAATGAGTAGTGGCACAAATCGGTTTCTGCGCATATTGCAAACATTCAATTCGATATACTGCCAACAGCGATAAAGTATTAACGTATCTAGCAACAGAACAGTCCTCGTGTCGCAAGTCCTTAAAATAAAAACCACAGAAGAACAAAAATAAAACAACTTTGTGAAAAAAGCCGGCACCCCCGGCACCCCCGTATTCAAAGAGCGCAATTCAAGTATTTGTACTTGAATCTACGCAAACTTGAATAATCATCGTTTGAAACACGAATCACGCTTGAGTGAGGACTCTGAATACGGATCTATATTTTATTTCTGAGGATGGTTTATTAAAATTGGAAGTTTAAGAAAAATCGCCTCCTAAGAGGACCCTTCCCGGCGCGTCTATCGTCAACGCGAGCATGGTTGAAAGCTTTTTGTGTCATTTTTGAACTTTACTCTTTACTGCTTTAGACCTACACAATTAACATCTATAGAAATAGTGTTAGTTTCAATTTTCAAAACGTCCGGGTTCGAGTACAAGTGAAATATGTTAATGCAGTTTTCCTTCTTACTAAAATCGATGACATAGTGTCTAACAGATCTTCGTATGTCATATAGTTTCAGACTTTACCATGCTGACCGTTCTAGTTACACCCTGTATACTAGGAGTTCAGGGGTTGCAGAGATTGTTCGGGGTGTATGTACCTGCGAGCAGTGTTTCTTGTTGTGTTTAGCTTCATGCACGCTCGACGGCAATGGGCCGGCCTCCGGTTCGCAGCGCAACGTCTACTCTCCTCGCACTGTACTGATGTCTCTGTAACAATACATGTAACTAAGTCAAAGACAAAAAGCATTTCTTCAGTAGGAACGCTGGGATCACTTAGAATCTTAGAACTAATTTTACTCCTGTTCTTTCGCGACTAATACCGTGAAGAATCAGGGCAACAAACACGGTTTGGGGCCTAGCATTCTTTTAGGTGATCCATCCAAGCTCCAGTGCCAGTCAAAGAAAATTGAGGCTCGTCAAATTAAGTTTAGATGCTCATAAAACAGTTGAACATGTATTCAAAGCAACTTTCCGTGTAACTTGTGTTGGTGCATTTACACGGTGCGATTTCAACCTTTACGATATCGGCAATTTTTCACGTGTAAACGCTCATCGTAACCGATTTGTCATAGCGCGACCCTCGTCGGCATGTTCAATGGGCGGGGCGGGGCTTAGCAAATCGTACGAAACCTCGCGTGAATCGTGTAAATGCACCTTAGACTGAGTTTTCTATATGACAACTTATCGATGGTCTTGCTACAGAAAAACAGATACACGGACAACAAAGAGATACTATAAGGGTTCGATTTTATCCTTTTCAGGTACGGAACCCTAATTCCGTAATTAGGTTATATTAATCTGGTCTTTGTAAGGTTTAGAGCAAAGGTTCACAAACACATTAGTGTGGAAATAATTACAAATGTTTCATGCCCCTTTCATCAGACTAATTTTGACGTAATTTTGCCTACTCAATAAGTTTGATAGTAATGTAACTATTTAGAGAAGGCATGTAATCTCATACAAGAGATAGGTACCTGAGTTGAAATAGAGCATGACATGTGAACAAAACAGAAGCCTTCGTAAGCTAGTAAGTAGAAGAGCAAATAGGATAATAAATATTGGAGTTTAAAAGATCTAAAGCACACATGTTACGTCAAAATGAATTCACACAATGTTGCTATCAAATTGCGATAGCCGTTTTCTCTCAGAAAAGTCGGTAAGCAAGGTTAAACAACTTTAAATAAAAACATACATGGCTATAAATAACGCACGTCATAGACGGATCCTGATAAAACTTCACATTTGTTTTACTTTAGCAGTTACATACAGATAGCAAAACTACCTTTTCCATCTCAATAAACCTTTTGTTTCATTACGAACTTCATCAATCGATTAAAATGTAGTCTTTTTTTATATTTTAAACAGCGCTATCTAGCTCTGATATAATACATAAATACTTTTTTATGTAAATATAATACATATTATACATAGGAAACACCCAGACCCAAAACAAATATCTGTAGATCATAGAAACATTTGTCCCGCGGCGGGGATCGAACCCGCAACCTTTTTAGCATCACAGGCGGGCCTTTGCCCACTGCGTTACTTGACACAATATGCCTAGCAAATACAGTAGACAAAATAATATTTTCAATAGCCTACAAAACTATTTAAACTCAACTTACACGAGTGTTATGTGTGTAAATCACAAGCTGTAAGCAAAACAAACTCACACACCCGTAAGTCGTGTAGCAAACTACCGTCCTTGAGCCAAAGCCCTGTGATTGGTAAGGTGCTCATGCTCACACTTTGCACGTGGAAAGTAGCGAGCGTCCACCCCGAGCCGGAGCTTCGGCATAACAACGTATTGTAATGTGCACTAGATATGTAATTGAATACCCACTGCCAAGTACGATGCGAGCTTACAAGGATCTGTATCGTTATAATCAACCGGTCTATAAGAAACGTGGTTTAAAACAAGGCGACAGTGATTTCTGGACCAAGAACTGGTGGTAAGAAAGTTGTTTATGTATGCAAAGTTAATTTTTCTCTAGTACAAAAACTCGTCGTAATGTAGTTTTTATTCAAGTGGCAAGCAAAATCTGCGGTCACGGCTATTGTCGGCAATCACTCGCGATTTTACGGCCTCTCCTTGCAGTCTACGGCAATGCATTGAAAGATGAAACTGTACATAAAAAAATTACGTCGGCACAGCACGCTTCATTTGCGATTTAGATATTTTCGCAAATATTTTCATACATTTCATATCTGCGAAATCTTTATCAGAAATGAATTAAATAATTTATCGCAAAATCTATTTGATACAAATCTAGATAAAACATATTACTTCAAAACATGTGAATTGCTTATGATAAAACAACCTTTTTTATATATAACCGTATTTCTTTTTACGACTCCGGTTCCCCGATTTTGAGATCAAAGTTAGGCATTGGAAAACTCATCTTGCTTTTATTTGGTTTACCAGACGCTGACTTAGCTAAAGAATCACACAATGTGCCTAGAACTTCAGTAGTTCTTGTTTTAAAACAAATGTTCGAATGGCCCTGAAAACTACGCAGACATACTGCATGGCACAGCATTCGTTCGTCATACGGAGCCGCACTGCGCCAGACCGCGCCTAGGCGTCTGCTAAAATAAAATAAATCTCTTGTGAGCAGGCGATGCTGCATTGTTGCAAGCCTGGGGTTGGTGTATGTACAAGGACTTCGTTATCGCAATTCCGTGGGATTTTTGTATAAACCTGATGCTCTAGCCTTTACTTTGCATCAGGGATGTAGACTAATTGACACTCTGTCAGTCAGAGCCTATTTCAAATGCAGTTTAGTAGCAGTCTCTGGTGAACGTTTTCCTTAATAACTTGCAAAATATTCAGTAAAGAATAATTTCCAGAAGCAGTCATTTGGTAATCTATCATTTTTCTATCAATTAGACAAATACTAGATAGTAAATATTTGATATTTCGAAATTGTGCACGCATAGGCATGGTTTCTCTCCATACTTAAAAATAACAGAGGCGATTAATTCTTACACTGTATTACACGGAGAGCAAACATCATTATATTATCTTGAGAGCAAAATATCGCAGTACAATTTATCTACCACTCTTTTTTATGGCCTCTTAGGAAAATGGAAGAAACATTTCGGAGGCTTAGCTGCTCAGCTCAAGCAATTGAGGCGTAACGAGATTGCAATTTAGGCTTTATGGATAAAGAAACCACTTTAATAGTGACTCTTTCTATCCAAGAATGCGTCTAGGGGCTAGAAAATAAAATTACACGCTTTGATTCCCGCTGCTTTCAGACAACCGAAACGAACTATCCAATAAACGTATTCTTGGAAAAACTGTCATACAACAAAAGCAGCATTCATTAGCCCACATTTGCGATCAATTTACACAACCTACACCAACGTGAAACAATAACAGGAAACGTTGGCGACCAACAATTTGCGGCGGTTGCATCCCGTGTCGAGTGCTGCTATTACAAGTATTCAAAACATGCATTCGAGACGCGACACACTCTCTAAAATACCATAGGCTAGTTTAAATTATGCTGCGAAAAGGCGAACTTATCTGACAAAAATAGATCAGGAATATTTCATATAATATACACTCAGACATGAGCTAAGTTTAGCTAGTTCGTAGGTTCTAATCGAAGAAGTGGGAACAGCAGGCTATAATGATGTTAGATCATAACTTGAACCAGCTTATAGCGGATATCAGATGCGGGTCGGATCGGATATTGTAAGACAACACTAGTATGCGCGGGCGCAACCTGATCTGCCATAACAATGTGACTGTGTTATAATATTTGTGTACGAACAATTCTGGTATGCTTCCGGAAGACTAGCCAGTCCATCGTGGGAGATGCCTACTGCAAATGAGAATAGCATGGAACTGCGAATACCTATGAATGCACAAGCATCGTTTCCAAGGTATTATTATCGCAACGATGAATAAAGTTATCAAAGCGATAACGCTACCATTTATTTAATCAACAATAACAAATAAAGTACATGTAACTATTGACTTTCGACTTACTCAGTGTGATTGAAACAGCCAATTATTTTCCGAGATAAAATTTTGGTAAAACAGAGAGCTCTCGAGAGGCTACTATAACAGACTTGTAAGATAAGAAAATTAAATCAGCAACGACTTATTTATCGAAATACTCCGTGTACTTCGATAACAAGTCTTTAGCATAAAGATGATTACTGAGAGAACTAGGAAACGCTGGTCGGTTTATCGACTAGCTTTCGCATTCTAACAAAGACTAAATTGTCCGACTGGTTATTGGCACCAGCAACGCTAGAGCTAACATGGTTCCATTGTCAATAAAACAGATGCATTCATTGAAAGATTCCAACACAATACCACATAAATACATGCAACACGACAATGGACCGCATGGATGGCAATGTAAACAGCTTCCGCTACCCATCAGATAAGCTTGTGATCGTTCAACCGGCAAGCATAAGATAATTATAATCA
Organism: Epirrhoe alternata; assembly: GCA_963565295.1. Classification (NCBI taxonomy): domain Eukaryota; kingdom Metazoa; phylum Arthropoda; class Insecta; order Lepidoptera; family Geometridae; genus Epirrhoe; species Epirrhoe alternata. The sequence goes on along the minus strand of OY751385.1, from coordinate 12,582,768 downwards.
GTGTGATTGTTACGTCACCTGGTATGTCGGTCGATCGATAACGCTCTCCAGTTCGAGCATAATTTATAAGATGCAACTCTATCCTGGAGCATAGAGCATCTTCATTCCTAACTATCCTTTAATAATGACACGCAATCGCAAAAAGAACTCCACTATTTATATCAACCCATTATACTTTAGTAACATTTGGTAAATGACACTATTGCGCTGATTTGCGCTAGATTTTCCATCGCCTTTAAAATGTTTTTTATCTATTGAGAAACAACACAAACAATGTAAAAACTTCAATAAGAAGATCTTAAATGGATTCTTAAAATATAAACTAGTACGTAGTTGAAAATCCCGGATCCCTACTCCAATTCAAGTGCAAAAGAACTGAAGAAAATCAGAATAGGTCCGTGCGGAGTGATTTACGTGACGAGACAAATTTCACCCTTCGCTGGCCACGCGAATGTAAATGATTTGAGATCGATGGCGTGGTGTAGGATAGTAGCAGAGATATTTTAACTATAGAGATAACTAAATTTCTATGATGTCTATGTTGAATTTTGTATGGAATTTGTATTAAAAATAAAACAAAAAAATAGCTATAGAAACGTGGTCCTTTGAATTTCATTACTCACGACGGCGACGTTACAAGAATTACGAATAAATAAATAAAACGATGAACAAATGTTTTAAGGCGCGGAATATCAGCAGCAAAAAAGACGCAATACTATTAAGAATCCGATTTACGACAAGTATTCTTTAAGAAAAGCAAGACAAGTGATAACACAACAGAAACTTGGACCACAAACGTTCTTGAGATGCATTAGAGCCCATTTGAATACAGTTAGTGGGCGATTTGTCGCCGTAAGTAGACAAGACCTCCCGCTAGGACGCTTAGTTCATAGATAGCAATTTCTGGTTATCTTTTCATAAATTTTGTATACGAAACCGACTATGTGCTAAACATTTCAGAGCTACAGTGACAGAAAATAAATATTAGTATGATCCTGTATGGAAATAAATGGGAAAGCATGCTCCAGTTATGCCGACAAGAGACGATCTCTTAAATCAGAAGAAGAATGATCATGCCATGTTTGGTATGACTTACACAATTCTGCTAGGAATACGAGATTAAGATTAGAACTGACAGCCTGAAGACGAGATAAATAGCAACCAATCGACATCCAATTGTGGACGAAAGTAAATAATTTTTTTTTACATGTTGCGTGGTTTATGTAGCAACTAAGGTTAAGAACTTACACACGTGGTCATAATAGTTGGAATACAGAATAGTGAACAACGTTAAACGACACGCGATCGTGACATGCAAAGTTTCGGAAGGCGCCAGAAGTCAAGGACAATTTCATTTGAGTGTTGAAAATTAACATGTCTTTAGCCAGGGTTAATGACACATGCGAACTGGGAAATACCCATGAACTGTATGGCTTTAGACTAATCGATCCAAAAACTCAAGAAATCAAGGTTTGATAGCTGTTAGATTGAAACACGTACTTTATTATCAGCCTATTTTTAAAGGATTTGCTCATCTCGTCAACTTATAATTTCTCGTTTAGCCACAATCACGAAAACGCTCTTGCAACATGCATACCGCATACAGCAACTCAATCATGCGACAGCTTACCGCTAATTGGGTATATCATCTGCAAGATGTAACAGAAACAAATAACCAGCAACAGCCTAGCTTCCGAGTCGCATATCCATTTGCATACTGAAGTTTCATCCAGGATGCATTTTGTACAGATAGGTAGGTTTTATAGGCGGGGGAGTCCCATAATCAATAGGCTGGCTTGGCGCATGCGAGCCTCCCCGCCCCGCGCCCCCATCCTGCGAAACCTCCAGGCTACTGCGTATCTAAGTGAGATGATAAATTGCGAATGTTGTTGAAACGACGCTTACACTGAATGTATGATGAGATGGTTTTGACTTCCCGAGGGAATTTTTATGAACGTGAAAATTTGTGTAGGGACTAAGACGAGGATATTTCAATTTGAATTGCTGCATAGGGATTTTAAGTAATGATGAAGCATCTATGAGTTTATAGTGGATTTGAACGTCCCTACTTTTTTTTCTAATAATAATTGCGTTTTAAACAGAAGAGGATGAGGTTTTAAGTTTTGAAGGAGTTTCTCTCTTCAAGTACAATATTTTATTAATCACCCTACAATTGACATAGTTATCGTCAGTTTATCATAGAATTCCCTCTTTTAGAACGCATTCCAAAAACACAAAGGAATTATTTGATGAATATTCAACCTTCGCTTGAGTACTTTGAAACTTCGAAATATGCCACCTGCCGCCTCTCATTTCATCGTTCAAGAGGGAAGATACCTCAAACCAAAAATAGATTTCCACATTTCCATTTACTGAGCATAACGTTGATGAGACACCTACGCCATTTCCATACCTACAATTTATATAGTATATTTCCTCGAGGCCCTTTAGTAATTTAGATGTCACAGGGATACAATAATAATATTAATGTCCCGTTTTTTTGCGCAACTTGTCTATTTTTCTTTCTTTTAAAAGCAATTCCAAGCGCCGCACCCGAATCTAATATAGCCTTAACATTGGAAAGACATTACGTCCAATCTATAGCGAGTTTAATCCAAATAGTTTCAATTTGCAAGATTCAGCGCAAACGGTTCCAACCAGTTCTATCCAATCTTAAAGGAGCTGGGAAGCTTAATACGAGAAGAACGTAGTACACAATTTAATAAGATTTGGGAGGCACATAGCTGCCTAATGTTAGACAAGGCACATCGTATATGTAACTTACATTATAAATGATGTGCCTTGTCTAACATTGTATCGATTTAGCGTTATACTCGTTCGCGACACACACACACAGACCTCTATAGAATAAAAGGCTTTATTTATACACCCATACAAGGACTCTGTAAAATAATATTCCGTGGAAAGAAGTGGATGGATCTTAAAAATAAAACAAAAGAGACTGTAAGAGGATGAAACAAAAGTCTTTAAAACAATAGAGTACCTTCAGTAAATTGGAAACGAAGCGAGGGATGCTTTCGGGTCGATGGTTTATTAAAACCAAGGAAAATGGGACCCGGTAAGAGGCTATCCAATTTATTATTATTTGCCTGTTTAAGGGTTGAGTGCTATTATAATTGGTACTTAGGATTTATAAGGTCAAATATTTAAAGCATTTAGCTTACGATAATAGGCTAGGGTAATGGTTTATTTAACAGCTTAAGTTACTTATTTTATTCTAAAAACCGTGGTGATGGTCTCGTCGAAATTCTTACAAATATTATTAATGCGAAATTGTGAATTACTTTTGCATACCGGGTGTTTATCACGCATTATACGCCAGTTCCACATATCCCTACTGGTAGGGAAAAACGTTTTTTTTTACCACCTGTTCTTACTACTAGGGGGGAAACGTGGATGTTTTACTTCTATGTATTTCTACTATGATAAAGTACAAATCCGAAGAAAAGTCATAAAATGTCCAGGAGTAACTTATCCACATCTCATATTGAAAATGTAATTTCATTTATTTAGTGACGAGGCCAGAAGAAAGAAAACAAATCGTCTACAAAACCACTTGTTTGGTACTTAGTCCATTAAGTTATGTGAAAACTACTGAAAGGCTCTAACTTAGAGAGGAAAACTTCGGTTTCCTTTAGGGACGTTTGATGGTGGTTAAAGGGGAAGTTCCGGTACAATATTCGCGACAGAGTAGTAGGATAGGATTCCAATTTCCACAATTTTGTTCTATCGTTTACCGATCGCTCGTTTTCCTTTCCCAGGCGTATTTTTTTAGAATTTACAGAGGTCCGACTGAATTTTATGCTTTGTGACTGTGACATTTAAGTTTTCCTGAATATCCCATCGATGAACTTAGATTCAAAATGTCAAAGGTCTCTAACTACACGCGACAAAGGACGTCGCTGTGTCGCGTTATGCGTTGTTCGAAAAAACCTTAATAGGAAGCAAAGAATCAAAAGTTTTTACTTTATCTTGTTTTTCAACTTGTTAAAGTACTGGTAAATCTGTTGTATAAGATTGATCAGTGAACAAAACGCCAAAGAATTATTTCAAGATGTATTTAGAGGAATCATAAATTTCGCCTACCGCTATGAATGTAAATAAGTAGTAACAATATCTTCTGCGTGAAAAGCTAGGCTAGATTAGATAAAAACTACTAGATTACGTCGTGATAAGCATAAGGTGTATTATTTTTTCACCTTACTAGCTCAAAAAGGGCGCTTTTGCTGCGTAAAAACAGTGAGCAAAACTCTACTTTGCTCACACTATGAGGAAAAGTGATTTGAATTTAGAATGCTGCAAGTAACCAATGAGAATCGAATATTACAGGCCGCAGCGTGCGCCCGGCCAGGCGGCGGCGTCCGCGGTGGTCTGATAGCAGGTCTTTAGCCTGCCACTTGAGGGGCAAAAAAATAATAATAGCGGGAATCGGTTTTCCTTACATCTTGTATTTTTTTGCTAGTAAGGTGAAAAGTTGTATGTATCACACGAGAGCAAAATATTTTGTTGCTTGTGCTTTTGAATCCCTCACTACACTCAGGATTCTAACTTAGAATCACTCGCTACGCTCGTGATTCAAATATAGAATCCCTCGTTTGTTCGGGATTCAAACTCTGCACTCGCAGCAAAAACTAATTTTGCTCTCTTGTGGTACAATGTACTATTATTCAGCAGTCAAGTTAAGCGGGCAAAGGCCTTTCCCTTCCACTCTTTGTGATCGGCGCTGAGAGGGAGTACTCAGGCACGTCCATTCCCTACATTGCTAGTGACACATTCATACAACAGATACAGCAGATGGTTATCATAGCACAAATCTGTACGGTACGGTCTACTATGCCAATTACAAAGTTGTCAGATGAGAGTCCAGCTCGTCGCGCCATCATATCCTGGGTCTCCCACGTCTAAGCGTTATGTAGTGTGGTTATTTTGCCCATAAATCGTTCGCATACGGCAGACGACATGCATAGTACATTGAAATGATATAATGATCTAACGACCTCTAGCGACTCGGAAATGATCGCCAAATTACATAATTGAGTGGTATTGTTCAATTGGATATAGCTTATGTACTTAGTTTATAATGTCTGGCGGACGAGGCCAACTAAACAATTCATTAGTAATTACACAACATCGATCATCATCTTCTGATAACATCCACCGGTGGGTAGAGATACGTTTGAGATATTCTTTAGCTAGAATTCTGACAGACTAAACAGCGCAGCCCGATATTTTGAAATAAAATGTAGTCGACCAAAGTCAAAACTCATTTGTTCAGTAGGACCGCTGGGATCACTTAAAATAGTCTTAGAACCAGGTGATTCTAACTCCAGTTTCTTTGTTCCAACTAAATAGCCAAGCTCCAGTGGTAATCTTGCATTTCTGATCTGAACGTCAGGTTAGTCAGGCTACGTTGCAATTTGCAAGTTACAAAAACGTAGTCTGACGAGTGACATGACTGTCACGTTCGGAGGTATTTTGGGATTGAGTATGCTACAGACTGCGTTGTTCCAACAGTCGATGACATTATTTAGGTCAACAATCACCGCAAACAACTTCCTCGAGTGACATAACAAGTTTCCCACGTGAGTCAAAGCGTACACACACACGTTCAAACTGTTTCGCACTTAAGTCTAAAAGCTCGGTCGCTTGTGTCTCATTAATTCATGGACGAAGCGACCATACCATAGCTAACATAGCATTAGCTCGCGTAGCCAGCAGCTCTTATGAAGTCTTGCATTGAGGTAAGTAGGACTTTGTCGGGTGGCCTCTAGCAAGACTCATTATTGATGCTGGTAGTGTCCGCAATTCGCAGCACACACTCAGCAGACTCACAAATCACGGTCGATGAACTCGACAGGTCTCCAATTCGAGGTTACGCGCGTAGTAAAAGGGTGACATTTCTGCTGACATCTCACCTTGGATTCAGATTGCAGCAAAGTTTGTTCAGCGAACAACATTATAAAATCCAAATGAACTGGGAGAGAGCAGTATCTTAATCACATGTACCATTAGATAAAGTTGAGGGAAAGTTCTGGACCATTGGGCATTCGGTTTAAAATATTAGCAAAGTATCCAAAAGGAACGAATTACATCATAGAAAGGACAACTTTAGAGAAAGGCTTAGCGCATAACGCTTGAGTAAATTACAAAGTTAAAGTAAGCTTAGCTCAATCATGAGAATTCATTGCTCAATTGCATCACAATTTTGCAATCCGATGTCGATGTTACGAAATAGGTTAAACAAGTTTTTTAGGTAAACTAGAATGGCTAAAGGGACCAACTCCGTTATTTGGACGTTTTTGTACTAATGCAAAGCGTCAATCAAATAGCAATCACTTGACAGAAAATTCACGTCCTGAGCCTGGTTGATGCTTCCAATGTAGTTCTAAGACTGATGAGTGATGCTGAAAATCGATTACTTTTCGATATAATAATCGATTTACAGCACCGCCGTTGGATGACTATATCTAACAAGCCTCTTGTCAAAACTTATGACCTGGTTTACAAATCATGGTTTACTGCCTAGTGACGTCAGAAGATAGTTCCATCCAATACAGACAAGACGCGGGAGCTTCGCTTGTGAAAGGCAAGTACAACGACCCCTTAATAGTGACATAACACCCACTTTCGGCAAATTGCGGCAGTCTAGCCATATGTTTGCAATTGGGTGGATCAACTTTTTAGTGTAAAATCTTGTCCCCGACGTAAAAAAAATCGTAAAAGGTGCCGAGTTACATTAATTGTCGGTTTTAACATCAATTAATAAAATCAGATCCTTTACCATTGCGCTTGTTCATCAACATTTTAAAAATATTTAGTCAATTATATTAAAAATTGTCGTGACCCAGTAGACGAAAATTGGTTTTCATACAAATTTCACTTGTCCCCAACGCAAATTACGCACATATGCAACGCTGCTGTGTAAAATTTTTCCTTGACTTGTCTTTATATTTTATATCTACATTGTTCCTTGATGTACCAGTATTCTAAAATATTGATTTTCGAAACAAAATATTAATTTTTACTATAAAAAAATACAGTTTGAATAGTTGTCCCCAACTTTTACCCAAATCGCGTTGTCAACTGGGTAACGATAAAAAAGTACAACAAAGTGTATTGTAAAATTGTCAATTATTGGTAAGGCTAATAGGGAACTCATCTGCATGTCGTTAAATAAAGATTGCTGACCCCTGACCATATTGTGGACTCTGCCATTACGTCCGTAGTTCGCAGCGGGACTGTGTGTCTTTGTTTTTCTTCTGCTAACTCACGACGAAATTTCCTACAAGTAAACTACTCATTAAAGTAATTTGGTTATTATGTTTTGACATTTGATTCTGAAATGCTTTGCATTCACGTATTTTTTTATTTTAATATAATTCGTTGAAGAAAAAGGGTAAAAAACCGTAGTTTGTATCCTGAGTCACCGTTCCACTAGCTCACAAAAACTGTGACCCAAGAGACAATTCTTAGTGACCCCAAAGACATTCTGCATAAAAATTTCCACAATTTGTACAATAAACAATCTGCTGAGTGATAAACGTGTTAAATACATAGAGATACATTGCACATTTTCAGTTTCGAATAAAAAACACTCGTATTTAAGCTTAAAATAACTTTAAATATGATTTAAAAAACAAATCATTTGTGGGGTCGATACAATACACCATACTCCATTCGATTCGGATTTTACGCATTCCATGTTTCTTTCTTTGGTCTATTTTTACCCACACTCAATATCGGCGACGGAGAAGAGTCAAGAAGTCACTGGCTCATATGCATGGCTTTCGTAGATGACGAAAAAGAGATTGTTCTATGCTTCTTATCGCTCTCATCATCTCTCTCCATCGCTGTCAGATCGTTTTTAACTATATGGATATACTGCGGATGATGTATACCACCATACAAGTACGGCTAAATAGAAAATTTCTCCTAATCCCCATTTAAGAAGAAAAAATAATAGTGCCTTGACAGGGAGACACCCTTATCACCCAAGCTTTTTACGGCTGTCCTAGGAGACGTCGTAAAAGCTCTTGAATTAGACAGCTCGGGACTAAAAGTCTGCCTGTAAGTAGGTGTCTTCCTGTAGCACCTTAAGTTTGTAGACGACCTCAACCGCATACTATTTTGGTGGAACTAAAAAAGATCTTTAGAAAGCTTCAGGCCTACTTTTAGAGATGCGTGATCACATCTTGAAGATGAACATGGCCACCTAAAACTATATCGAATAGATATTCGATATCCAATGGCAATGAACCGAGGAACTGGAGATCCAGTTCCTCGGTTCATTGCCATTGGAAATAAGATCTGCCAACTATAACATCAGGTGCTGAGACATTGACGCTCATGAAGGAGACTGTGCTGAAGATCAAAGTCGCACCGAGAGCTATAGAGCCAGGAATGCTCAGTATCAATCACACTGGTACGATCGTGACCCCAATACCGAAATTCAGAATAAACAAGCCAAAATTTCGAGCTGCACAAGTAGTTATTGGGGCTCAAATGATGTTGGTTGGGCAGGATTAGCCAGACGCGGTGATGAAAGCAGTAGCAGAGTTGTAATTGAGTTCGCTAACTATGAAATTATGGTGCCAAGACATGGGCACTCACGAATGAGACTGCACAAGGTCAGAGTCGCACTGGAAGCCATGGAATAAGCAATGCTCGGTATTACACTCTTAGATCTATCGAGCCCTCGATACCGAAACACACACACAAGTGGTTATTGGGGCTCAAATGGAGTTGTTTGGGCAGGACAAGTGGCCAGGTGCGGCGATAACAGAGGTGCAAAGTTGTAAACGAGTGGTGGCCCAGAGATAGTAAAAAGAGTGATGGTCGTCATCACATAAAAAATAGATCGACGGCATAGTAACAGGACAGAGACAAATGGCAGAATTGAAGAAAGGCCAATACCCAGGCTGGCCAGACTGACTACAGCTCTGGCACATCATTTCTCATCCCACGGGCTGATGATTTTGATGAATCTACAGGTAGTAAAATTATTATTTTTGGCCTTTTGTTCTAAAAGATAACTGCAGTCTGTAAGTTAGTAGTAAAATAACTACGCTCAAGACGAGCAACGATCCAATGCGCCAGAAATTACATTACATCTACAAAAACCTTTCTTGGTCTTCTATTAAGCGAGATTTAAGTTATTTTGTAAAAAATGCAATTGAGGACTGGTTTACTACGCAGATGACTGTTTATATAAATGAAAACCACCATTTTCATTAAATTTTATCATTAATTTTAGATAAAAGTGAGTTATTTGTTAGGTTAGGGGTTTATTTTCCATGTTAACTATAAAAAGTAAACTGGCTGTCACGTTTAAAAGATATTTTTGTACCTTGTATGGGTTATCATACTGTATTTTGCCTATGGCATTGTACCATTTATGTCTCTGGAGTCACCAAGTATGTCTCCGGGCTCACGTAGTGTCCCCAAAAATTTTGACATTGTTAGCAAGTTTACTGAAAAAGTAAAGGTTATTATACAAAATGTTGTATGACAAAAGTTTGAAGAATATCCAACAATAGTGATGTAATAAGTGCATTTTTCTGACGTTTCTAGAAACAGAATTACAAGAAAAGTAAATAAAATTTCTTTCATTTAGTGACCCCAGAGACACAATGAGGTATATTTAAAAAAAATTGAGACAGTTTATTCCAATTTTGATTATGCCAGATTGATTTAATTGAATTATAGTTCACATTAAAACAGATTAACTTTTTAAAATATTGTTTTTTTTGCACTTTTTACCATAATACGTCATTGCTAGTTAGGTGACATTTTTGGGAGCCACTTTTGGAATAAGGGCATAAAAATCCATGAATAGGACAAAATTTTTTGGTGCTTGTAGTAGAATTATAAACTGCAGAAATTTATTTAACAATATTAGGTGAAATTATAGCAATATTTCAACATTTATTTTTTTACACAAAAAGTTGATTTATGACACTAAAAAGTTGATCCACCCAATTACAACGCAATATTGGCGATACGGTTTTCAGTTTCGCTATTGTCGTCCGGTCTGGAAACTGCAGCAGGTTGATACCGCAACGAAAACTTTAGGCTATATATGAAAACAAGTAGGCCACTGAAACTGGGACTCACCGCAACGCTTAATTCCAAGCTTAGAGCTTTGTAGCCACAACAAAGTTGGAATGGAACACAGAATTTGAAACAACGATCCAGTAAGTGTTGGAGAACTTATGTCACAAGTTACAACACAGAACTCTTGATTCTTGAGAAGAATTTCAATCGTGAATAAACGGCAATGCATAAAAACCTCCGAAAATCACGTTTATACACAAAACTAATAACGGAGAACTGGTGATAAGAGAAACTGCTATTTTTATTGCTTTATTGCGTCCGAGCAATTCGCCACGGCATGTGTTAGAGCACTTATAAACAAATCTAATTGAATTTCGATGATTTAATTGGTTTTGCTTCTTAAATTCTGCTGCCAACTACTATATAGTGAACTTTCTTTGTTTATTGTTAGACCCAAAGGATAACTCGAGACGATTTAAATACCACCTTATTCATTTATTACTGTAGCATAGAACCACAGTTGACGGCATCGTGGTTCCGTTTTTTATGGATTATTCATAGTAGGTATTACACCGTTTTACTTCACCCAGCAACGCGTTTCAAACCCTTTCATTAAAAAATCGTTTAAAGTTCCACTATACACAAGCCCTTCCGAAGTTGAATTTGCATAGTCGCCAATCGCCAGCCAGACTAGGAAAAGCCAAGGCGAGGGGGAAACCGACTAGCCATTCATAATAATATAGGCACGTCGAAGTTTAACGGCCAACCTTGTTTAATTTAAGCCTGTTAGCTATTCAGTGACCCATGACACTAAATGCAATTTAAATTGCCAACAAAAGGCAATCAAAAATTTCCAATAGGAATCCTTCTTTTATGACGCAAATTGTGTTGGATCCTATCTATTGTAGCCCACGCTTTCAATTGCGTAAAGGAACCATGGACACTTTTCTGGTTCAGCAATCACGACGAAGATACCCACGCCATAATCGCATGAGCTACTAGAATGGAGTTGCTGAAGTGGAAGTGGAGTTTTCGAATATGTACGAAGAGATTGAGTATTGCTTTTTAAATGAATTATTCTTGAAAATGAGGAAGATCAGGATTCAATAAACATTATTGGGAATACCTATTCAGAGAGATATGATTTTGCAGGATTTTGAATTTGGAAATCTGATAGTCAAGTTTTAATAAACGTAAACAGGGTCACGACTGTATCCCCAAGGCGCGGTAGACATTCTCTCAGATCTTTATATTCCAGATCCTTTGAAGATGTCTAAGGGGGTAGTCAGAGGCATGTACAAATACATATTTGATACATGCCCACATCTTGCAGAAGTTAGTATTCCATACGTGACAGGTTGCAAGCCCATCGCCAAATCAGTCTCCATAATCTCTTTTCAGTATAATTTGCACCAACAACCACGTTTCAAGCAGCAGCTACGCGTAATATGATCAAACAGTTCGTAATGAACTATAGGCATACTAGGATAATATCGATCGCGCGCGAGAGGAGTGGGTGTAAAGGGGTGAGTGTGGGAGGTCTGCATCACACATGCAGTACGAACCTACTGTGCCAACCTCCCGATGGTAGTGGATTATGTTCTGTTACGTCGAAACCAATTACCTCCGTGAACTTTCTTTTAATACTTCTTTTATCTTATCTATAATTTCGAAAGGATTTGTAATAAGAATGTTCATTCAACGAACGGTTGTAAGAGTTTGTTGGAAGAACTGTGGGCAAATGACTAAGTTGAGCCTTGAGACAGTGAGACGACGCGGCACGCTACCAATAACAAGACGAAATAAATATCATCAGCAACTATCAGTGGCCGGAAGACCGAAAAATCTGAAAAATTCCAGAGAACCTCATTCTTGCCTAGTTTAGTTTCGAGGTCAAGAGCCGACCCATTCATCATAAAAAAAAGAAGCTTTTGCCCGGCCGTATGACAGTGTATGCTAGAAAGTAGAAACAAGAATAGGATAAAAAAAGAAAATAAACAATTATAAAAAATACTATCTACGGGTTAACCCTCATTTTTGAATGCGCCCCTGCGTTTAAATATGGGAAACATAATTTAGGTACCATTGACATTGTTGTAGTAAGGCGTAAATGCTAAAGCATTGAATTAGCCTGCATTAGAGCCTTAAAAGGCGACCTTCAGCCAAGATTAGGTGATTATAAGGCCCAACTTATATACGTCACCCTTCTGGGCTCGCCGATGCAAATGGGATTAACTGGAGCCCCGAGATCTACATGAGAATCACGGCAATTTGCATAGTATGTCGCAGGCAACCGATTTAATCAACCATTCAACTAAATGCCTAGCCATTTCATTAAAAGGCGCCGTCCATCTAACGGCCTGAATGATATTTGAGCAAATGACTTGGAGCTATTACGTTTGACTACTTGCCTAGCCAAGTCATTTCTTAGGTAATACAGTAACATATTTCAATTTCTGGCGCATCGGCAGCCGCTGCCGCGGCACTCTCGCTACGCTCGCTCGCCTTGCGCGTAGTTTCACTAGCCGAACATAGCCTAACCAACTGTTTTTGATGTAGAAGATAATATCTTTGATAAAGATCAGTTGGTTATGTTAGGATAGTGAACAAACTACGCGCGCGGCGAGCGAGCGCAGCGAGCGTGCCGCGGCAGCGGTCGCGAACATGGGAGTTTAAGACCCTGTCTTCCTGCATAGAAGTTATCAGCTGTCTCAAACAGGAGTATAATCAATTAGTTTAAAAGGCTATTCGATGGGATCCCAGTGGTCCTACTGAATAAATGCCTTTTGACTAAGTCATTGCCACAGCAGCCACCCGATGTTAGATACTTAAAAAAACAAATACTTTTACCTAGAAATTAGTAAAACATAGATATAACAACTCAAGTTATAACTTAAAAGTATTAAGGCACATTGTGCCCCAACCACAGACCCTAATTGTCAATTAGCCAGTCATTTTGTAGATAACATGCACATGATAACATTTTATTACCAGTAAACATTATAGAGTAGGTACTACTCAATAATATTGTAGCTATTTCTAGGCATTGATTGGTAAGATAGACTATGTTAGGTCTAGACGACATTTATTACAAATAAATTATGTATTACTTAGTTTCAAAAACACATTTTCCTACAAGATAGGATGGTAAAATTACACCTAAAATAGAGTAAAAATTAGGTGAGCTATCAACCAAATATTGTAGAAAAGCAATTGATTTTATTTTAGAAATCTAATAATGCTGGCTACACTAGGCCGGTATTATACTCCACTACTTTTCAATAGAAAAATTAATTAATTTTATGTCCCACTAACCTGTATATCTTGCTAAAGTCATATAAAACAGTAACGCCCAGATGGACGAGTCCTGACAAATGGGATGAACTGGAACTGGCTTCGTGGACTGACACCAGGATTCTTCAACTCGCGCCGGGCGCCGAAACCTGCCACCACACCACTAATGTTACACAAGACAACACACATCAATGTATACTATGTACAATCAACTCCTTACAACCTACTATTCTAACCAAATTCTACAGCCGCAATGCACACAGCTGGCGAAAACGTGGTGTGGTGACCGCCGACTGCGATACCTACTACTAGGTATACGTATGTAAATATGGATAGAAGATACTCGGTAAACGTCGCTGGCTATACCTTCCACTGTCTATGACGATGCACTAAGCAAAGTCCTCCTCCTCGATGAAAAAACACAAATAATGATCGCGATTTACGATTTAGAACGAAGAAACACAAAATGATAAAGATTTCATCAGTGGTAACACGTTTTCTTAGCCAAAAATGACGACAGAAAATAAATGAAAAATTACAACACTTTCGTTTCTGGAACTACCTTCACACCGGAAACAAATAGTTTTTTTTATTATTCGCAAAGACGACCATCACAAAATATTTTTCATATTTGTTAGAAAAATGTTTCATATCTGTTTATTTGTCTAGAACTTAATACCAATAATTTCTATTCCAGTTACTGAAGTGAAACAATCGAAAAATGTTGTGAAATAAAAATAATGACATTTTGTCAACAGGAAATGAAAATACTTTTAATTTTTTGACATTGTCTATGGTGAACGTACAAGTCTGTTCAAAACTGCAATATATTTTCCTTTTATCATTGAGTTCGGTACGTTTTTTAAATGAATACATGACTATAGTGTTTAATTTTATAGAATTAAAATGTAATGGAAAATACTGAAAAAACAATTGGATGAAGAAAAAGAGGTTTTGGTTGAGGTTTTGGTGACATCTTTTTCTTATATGACTGATCTTGGTACATAGAATGGAATGTTTTTTGTGATTGGCTGAAATATTCAAAGTCACATACGTCAATTTGACAGCGATGCTAAAATTTCCAGTGAAAACATTGTCTTTTGACAGGTGTTCGTTCGTGATGAAATAATGAATAAGTTTTTGCCGATAATGTTGTAAAAATCTCTAAATAAATCACCGGGTTGTTGTTGAATTAACATAATTAAAACCACAAAAAAACTGTATTTATTACGCTTTTGCAGTTATAATGGTAAATATTTTGAGGTTAGATGAACTGATGTCTGTCCTTGGTTGTTACGGCTAACTATTACTCTCCCATTGCAGCATTCGTGTAGACAGTTATTATACAGTCCAGCTCGGTGGAAATGTGTCGTTCCAGTTAATGTTAAGCCAACAGTTCCTATCCTAAAATCAGAACAAGTAAGCCTCTTACATCTACTAAGTACTATTCGCATTGATCAGCTCATATTCCATGATCATGCCATGTTTTTTCAATGTACAGCATTCAAAAGTATTCTATGAATCCTATTATGAACTCCTGACAATTATTATAGGTTTGTTTCATTCATTTTATAAATTTTGTTGTGAACTTTGTTGATGAGTAGTCACAAAGTCCAAATTTATCCATGGTCTAGTTTTACCGCTTTCAGTACAACAAAATCCAAGAATGTCGACAATATTCAGCCCGGAAAGGTTTCTTCTCATCCATTATCGAGAATATCAAAGAGGATATTGCAAAGAACAAGGATATGAAAGATAACATCAAGAAGTTTCGGGAAGAGGCTCAGAAACTAGAGAACTCTGATGCTTTGAAGGTAATTTTTCACAATAATCAATGTGAATGGGGCGTCACACAATGGGTGCCTGCAGATGGACGACACAGCCGGGGTAGGCATAAGAAACGATGCCTTTGAAAGTCTGGTGGGAAATGGGCCGGGACAGAGATGGTTGGAAGGATATGGAGGAGACCTTTGCCCAGCAGTGGGGATGAAAAAGCATCCTCAATCATATGTTAATGTTGTGATTGTTAATGAGTGTTGAATGTTGAGATGTTGGCATAGTGAGAGCTGAGAGAGAGTGCAAGGATAATTCACAATAGAGCGAACAAAAATAATTAATTGTATGTTAGCAAACATTGAACTTACCAGTTGCCTTGCAGGCAGCAAGAAAAAAGTTTCATGCAGTAGAATCAGAAGCCTCTAAGGGCTCTGAAGTGTTTAAGGAGACCCTGGAGGGTATCAAAGGCAAAGTTGGCAGTGTGATTGAGGAGGCTAGCAAAACTGACATAGCTAAGAAAGCCGGTAAGCACTTGAACAACTTTTTCTAGTACTTAGTAATCTACTATATAAAAATAAGTTGGGTTTTCCTTCCTGACGCTATAACTCCAGAACGCACGGACCGATTTCCACGGGGTTGCATTCATTTGAAAGGTCTCGGGCTCCGTGAGGTTTATAGCAAAGAAAATTCAGGAAAAATCTGGTGGCATCTGGCTGGGTTTCTCAAACTTATGGTACCACATACCCCTTTTATAGTTTTTAGATGACAACACCTGGTTTTCAGTAAATTTTCTGAGCATCAAGTCGATTTCTGTATTTAAATTTACCGAATCAGTCTCACATTATGTATGTTGTAGCGATGGGTAAAAGGATTCACTGCTTTGCGTGACACTTTTGGACAGTCATCCAGCCACCATTAGGTAGATCAAGTCCCCTAGAACCCTTAGGGGTTCGTGTACCCCACTTTGAGAAACCTTGGATAGATTTACTTAATTTAATTCTACATAGATTTTAATATTGTTTATTCTAACAAGTTTTTTTTTAAGATAATTTGCAATGATTATAAAACTTGGATCATATGAACTTTTCATCAATTTTATTGTTTGTTGTTGAGCCAAAAAAACAGAGGAAATAGTATTATATTCATGAAATCATCACACATGATGAAAAGGAAAAGAAAATACTAATTACATAAAACTATAATATATTTGCAGGAAAGTTATCAGAAGATATTTCCAAGTCAGCGAAAGATGCAGCGGAGAGCTTTGCTGAGAAGGGCCATAAGCTAGGAGCGACATCTGCATTTAAAACAATATCTCAGGTATTATCACTTTGATGATGACTAAGAGGGTAATTAGAGGCATTTCCAAATACAAAGGATCTGAAATTTGAGGGTTGCGGGCTTTCCGGCTAATCCCACTAATAGAATAAAGCTGAAAGTTAGTGAGTTTGTTTAGATGTTTGTTTTTGTGTTTCAATCACGCCTAAACCGGTGAACGGTTTGGATGAAACTTGGAATAGGCATAGATTGGATAGACCTGGAATAGCATAAATTCAAAATGTTGGTACCACGGGAGCGAAGCCGCATCTAAGTTTGTGTTATTTTTATTCTGTAATTTGGGAAAAAGTATCCATAGTGCAAATCACTCCTATCTCAGAGTACATATTTCCGCATGGTACAGTCCCGACTGATCTTTGCAGGCGACAGCAGTAGTGAAAAACGAAATATCACCGCGAGGCATCGAGGGACGCGTCTACATGTCCCCTATGGCGCTACGGAAACGAGTTGAGGTAGGTTTCCCCTATTCTTACCCCATACCAAAATAGGCCTGTTTTAAGTTTGACCTGTCTTGTCTCATCAGACAGTGGTGTGTTGCATATTTTTGTGACTGGCTCTCGCCTTTTAGCTAATAAGTGAATGAACCAATTTTGATTTCGTTTTTTGTTTAAAAGGTGACTCTTCGATGTCCCGAAATTGACTTCTCGCGATCTCTTGCTCAAGCGAAAAAATTAAAATCATTACATCCGTTCTGTTGAGCTTTGTGATTGGTCAATTCAAGCGCGTGCGGTCACGTGATGTCTGTCTAGTGACTCAACCTGTATTTAAACAAAATGTATGATCCTAGTTGAACATGTAAGATGTTTTGATTTGACGGCCTTTGTAGCGCAGTGGGTGAAAGCCCGCTTGGGACGCAGACGGTTGCGGGTTCGATCCCCGCCGCGTGATAAATGTTTGTATTGCAAATATTTATCTCGGGTCTGGGTATTTATGTATAATACTACTACTATGTATAATACTTATGTATGTATTTACAAACGAAGGAATATAAGTTTTACATCAGTTATCTGGTTCCCATAGTGCAAGCTTTGCTTAGTTTAGGGCTAGATGATGCTGTGTGAAATGTCCAGCATTATTTATTTATGTAATGCCGTAAGTTGAGCATGATATTCTCAGGTTGTTGACGACGAACGCACCTTCGCTCCGGACACGGAGACGGTGGGGGTGGAGCTGCACAAGGACTCCAAGTTCTACCAGCAGTGGGAGGACTTCAAGAACAACAACCAATATGTCAACAAGGTACTAGTCATTTGCGCATTAAACCGGGCGAGCTTTGTCGTTGGCCCTCTGAGGGGAGAACGGCTAAAAACTAAAAAATATTCTTTCTCCATACATTTTGTATGAAAACTAAAATTTAGGATTTTTTATTTTCCAGCAACATTAGACCCATAGTTAGTTTACAACACTTGTTTTTTATAAGATAGAGCATCCAAAAATGCGAAAAAAATCTAAAAAATACATTTACTTGAAAAAACATTTTTATAATTTTTTTTAATGCAGTTATCAAAATCGAGCCCGTGACTCCTTACAACATTTTTCCCTAACTATAGCCGTTTAGATTTTCACCTCAGAGGGCCCTCGACAAAACTCACCTGTAGTAGATCAAACAATATCTATCTGGTCTGTTCTGTACACCTTCGCGAGGCCACTCGGTCACTTTCTTTGTCCATGCATTTCTTTATCTATAATTTCCCTCACCAGGTCTTAGACTGGAAGATCAAGTACGAAGAGTCTGACAACCCGATGGTTCGCGCGTCGCGTCTGATCACTGAGAAGGTCGGCAGCCTCTTTGGTAACATGTTCGAGAAAACAGAACTATCCAAAACTCTAACGGAAATCTGCAAGATCGACCCAAACTTCACCGCCACGAAGTTTTTAGAAGACTGCGCGAACGATATCATTCCGAATATCCTAGAAGCGATGGTCAGAGGCGACCTGGACATCCTCAAAGACTGGTGTTACGAAGGCGTATTCAACATCCTCGCAACTCCAATCAAACAGTGCAAAACTCTCGGCTTCCACCTCGACTCCAAGATCCTGGACATCGAGCAGATCGACCTGGTGATGGGGAAAATGATGGACCAGGGACCCGTTCTAGTCATTACATTCCAGTCCCAGCAGATTATGTGCGTTCGAGACTCGAAGAATAATGTGGTTGAAGGTGACCCTGATAAGGTGATGAGGGTCAATTATGTCTGGGTTCTCTGCAGAGACCCTCAGGAGTTGAACCCTAAAGCCGCTTGGAGATTGCTCGAGCTATCCGCAAATAGCGTAGAACAACTTATATAGGCGTTGAAAAGATGAATTAAACTTGTTGACGGTAATGTGGCTTTCAATGGCCCTGTTCCCTTCCTTTTTGAAAACGATTGTCGAATGGTTCAATTGCATTTTGGGCCTAAATCCCGTTTGAACTCGTTAAATATAAACTGACTGAAATACGGCCCGTATTCTAGAACTATGCTCTATCATTACTCGAAGATTTCATGTTTTCGATTATTTTATGCTCGATTCTGATTTAGCTTGAATTTAGTTCAGAAGGGCCTGAGTCAATGAGACGATTGAATGAATAAATATGTAAATATAATGTTCAAATTACAATAGAAGTGAGCATTTTCCGATTAGAAGATAATTAGGTTCAGCAAGAATTTATATTTTTAAGTTTTTTTGTTTTACGATTGCGAATCTTTGCAATGTCGATGCTACAATATCCTGAAACATGCGAGGAACTTGTAAAAATGAACATGAAGTATAATTTAAAATAGCATATTGAAAATATGCAGAAATTATATTGAATTTGAATGTTGCATGGCTTTGCAATCAATTATAATTTTGAGTTTGTTTTTACCTTATTAGTTAGTACGTGTATTTTATTATTTAATAAATGTTTTATTTGTTATTTTCTTTTCTTATTTCTAGTAGATAAAACAAAAATATAAGTAAACAATTTTTATTAGAGGCACATTGAAATGACGGATAAACCGTTTTATTTACAAAGTTAATCTACGTTAGTGCTACTACGATGAGTGTTTGCCGTATTAGAGAACATCAAAGCCTTGTAGAATGTTTTATTCTTTTCACTCTTAGGTTAACGAAAAGAGATGGCACCAGATTTTTAGCAATTTTCTTCTTAGTGGCTGCGCCTTGCACATTTGATGTTCTTGAATACCGCCTTGAAACGAAGTGAAGTCTCGTGACTAGGTTATAAGAAACCGCACAAATACAAAATGTGTCGCTATAAAAAAATACAATCACGTAAAATATTTTCATTTTGATTTTGATTAGAAAAGAATAAAACAATCAAACCTACAACCCAGTCTAATACACAATGACGATTTCAGTATTTAAATATCTGATTCCGTTTTTCTAGTTATTATAGCAACATTAACACAAAAACGAAAAGCTTAAAAGTAAGTACTTATAAAATTAATTTGTATCATTCAATTATTATGGCTTAATATAACGCGAAAATGCTACATGATCATAAAAAATACTTAAAACACTAAAATTACAAAGCTCGATCTTGCATCAGCCGTGTTACCATAATATAAAATGCAGTGTTGCCATTAACTACTAAAATCGACGGATTTAATCATTCCACACGTAAATTCCATCTACAATAAGCTAACAAAAATATAACTACGTATAATTATTATAAAATTAGGCCAAAATATTCAGTAATTAAAACTAATGTACTTTAAAACGTAAAAATAACTTAGCACTTCACAACCGTGCGTCTATTCGTAAAACTTGATCGATCACAAACAGTGCAATATAGAATATAAAAATTGTTGAATGTATATAAATTGTTTTATCAATGATTAAAACTTGAAGTAGATTTCTCCTTCAAACAGCATGTGCCACTGAGAGACTTAGATAATATTCTATGGAATTATTTAACGGAATGTTCTCAAAGCGTGAATCACACCGTATCGCTAAAACGTAGGGAAGAAACAATAGAAAGGCCGGCGGATTCGTTTTCTAAAATTGCCCCAATATTTTGCAGCGGTTTCATACACCGACTACGGCATTTTCAACTATTAAAGTCTGGTAATTCCCATTCATGATGGACACAATCAATCGTGATGTGTGGAGGGAATGGAATCTTTACACAGTGGGACTGTGGGACACAGACTAGTAACATATAATAAGTAATTCCCAATATTCCGACAGCTCGTTCCGATAAACGAAGATTATAACGAGAGTTAGTCGACGAGCCACTGCATAACGCTGGTGTCGAGTCCACCGGTGGAGAGCAGACGGGTGTCGTCGGGCAGGAATCGAACACACGTCACGTGGGAGGAGTGCCCTCCGTACTGGTGGCACAGCGACTGGAATATACGAAATAACATTTTATTTTGTATACAGGTCTTAGAATTATCATATTGCGGTCGGAAGCTAGTGTATCGTAATCTGCAATCCACGCTCAGTATTAATTCTTTGCTCTCCAGGAATAAAAGTAGTCTATGCGGTAACCCAACGCTTATTCTACCTGAGAAATTAAAAGTCTTATCAAAATGTTCGATTCCGACGGGATTCGAACCCGCAACGATCAGACGATCCTCATAAAGCCGGAGTGCTTTATCGCTCGGCCACGGAACCCTAATCGTCACAATCGAAATGTTTAATAAGATCATACTTATCGGTTAGCACCGGTAATAAGACTTTCATTTCTCAAATGAAATACTAAGTTCGGTTTAACAGTTTAAAAATTAAAAAAAAATATATTCTACCTCTTACTTAATGGAAGCAGATAAGTTGAGCGTGATAGCAAACAGTTAGGTAGTACTTATTGAAAATGATAACCTACCTTTGGTTGTTGAACCGGGTACGCGTACAGTTTCACTTTGCCGAAGTCATCTCCAGTAGCGGCGAGGCGGCTATCGTGGGATCTGCAACAAAAAAAATATATTTAAATCTATTTCCATCAATACATACGACATACATTAAATTTGGCTATAACTACTAATAGGTCTCACTTTCAAAATAAATGCAGATTACTAAATCATCTCTTTGAAATGAAAAGAAAAGCTAGTAGTTTGTTTGTTAGGTAGCTGCCCTAACAAAGTACTCTGTGCCGTAACTGAGGTAAATTGTATAGAAAAACACGATTTTCAACACAATCATGAATTCATGATGAAAAATATTTTTTGAAGTGAAAACTTCTTTAGGCGCGTTTGGAAGTTTTGAGATGAGAAAAAATTCTTGGATTCGCCTCGAAAAGGTCACGTGCGAGTCACGTGACTCCTCACCGACACACCGGCACAGACACCGGGTTATTTGTCAAGTTCAATTTTTCACTTCTGCCGACACTCCTTGAGTGCCACGGTTTTTCTTCAAGGCATGAAGTTGAGCAGTAGGTAGCAGTTGAGCTATCTAGTTGAGCAGTGGGGAAGCTTTTACAAAAATCAGTGATAATCAAGTTTGGTCGCTGTTCATACAACACGTGATGGTTACCTGGTGCAAGAGTTGATATCAGTTCCGTCAGCGTTCTCCGGCCACACGCCGATGGTGCTGAAGGAGAGCGGACACGTGTTGGAGGCCCACGGGACGTCGCGGAGAGACGTCGGGGTCGTCACTTGACGACATGTTGTCGCGTTCCCTGAAACATCAAAACTAAGATAAATGCTGGGCATTTTTTTAAGCTACTTTTTTACATTACCATACAAAAGAATCATATTGCTGGATGGACATACAACAATGCATTGACACAGCATCATCTGGCCCCAAAGCAGCCAAAGCAAGCAGCTTGTGTTATGAACCACATGACTGATGTATTACTTTTTTGCCTACATACATACATAAAGTCACGCCTCTTTCCCAAAGGGGTAGGCAGAGACCACGGATCTCCACTCGCTACGATCCTGACACACAACTTTTTTACCTATACCTACCATAATTTGAATAAGTAGGTACATAGAAAGCACCCAGACCGTCAACGAATAAACGAATTTAAGGATTTTGATGTGTTTGATGATATTTTGGATTCATCCCAATCGGGACATTTCACATTAAGATCTAAAAGTAAATCGGACATCGCATACAAATCGGAACACCTGAATAATTTCATCGGGCAGATATTTTGTGATGTCTCGATTTGCGTGGAATGTCGCGTTTTTCAGTGGTATGGAATAGATTGGACAAGACCCAATTTCCTAACATCGAAACGCCAAAAGTCTTGGTTTTGATGAATACAAAAACCGAGTCAAAAAGTAATAGATTTGGTACTTACAGTAAAGCAGTTCATAGTCTCCAGAATTACTTCTGATGTACTGACTGTCCTCGGACCAGTCCAAATGGGTGATGTAGCTGGAGTGACCCTGGAAGTGCAATATTCCAGTTTAGAACTCTTTGGTAGATAAAGTTTGATGGTAAGCAAAACTGTTGTATGGATTTTTATGTTTGAAAGCTACTACTATTTATTTACTATCTAATAACTATATACAGTGCCACAAACTTATCAATCCCGGGGGGAACTAACGAATTTAATATGAAAAAAAAATCTGCCACACCAAATGCCATAACAGCGCCTCCCGCCGGTCAGGATAACTTTGTGGCACTCTACGTACATGGTTACTCTTGGACGTGTTAATTCGTTCAAGTACCTAGCTACTGGATTACTTGCAAGCAAGCTAGGCATAATGAATACAAAAAAAACTGTATCTGTCTTTAGAAATAGTAGATTTTCAAACCAACAATAGTATTTACATATATTGTATTTAGATTCAGTATAGTAATTGTATTTAGATTGAGAAAGCACCAGCTATCAATCAACGAATAAATATCAGAGGAATTAAGGAAATATACTAACTATACTATACCTACTCTAAAGAGGAAAGCTAGACTACGGAATAATCGAGTCGGGAAATGGTCCCATTATTCATAATCAACTGAGATGACAACAAACAAATATACATTTAACTTCAGTTGTATGTGGCTCTTGAAATTTCAACCATTCATGTTGTACTAAGGCTCAATGCACATGGAATTGGCAAGCGAATGTAGAATGAACGAGCTCTGGCGAACCCATCTAGCGGGCCGCGCTGGCTCGAGCACTTTCGAGCGGTTCATTGTACAAGCGTTTCTATATCTTATACTATTGATCATAAGGTTTATAATGGTGCTCTATAAAACTAATTGTTGTGTCGCTTGCCAATTCAATGTGCATTGAGCCTAGGTATATTAGTTCAGGTAATTATGAGCAATAGGATTTAGGTTTTAGCAATAAAGCCTAATTAGAAAGGGCCTAAGGAATACTGTTACCCTTCTACGTTTCTTCTCCGTGCACTAGTATCGCATGAAAACAACGTCATATGAGTTTTTATGAACAGGATGCAATACAAATATTAGTAGGAACTAATGCATGGTCCTATTTTACAGAAGAAATAAGAAAGGCAAATAGCCTTTTCATTTACGACAAGGGGTTCAACAGGAGAATCATATAGTTTTAAGACGATTCAAAGTGATCCCAGCGGTCCTATTGAATAAAGCTTTTTGACTCTTAATGTACCTACAATCTACATTAAGAAACCCAAGTTCCACTCCCTTAAAACACCAAAGTAAAAAAATTTACCTAAGTAAGTTCGTAGTGGGCAACTCTGGTGAGGGAGTTTTAAGGCCTCCGTCATGGCTTAACTTAAGCCAGGACCAACAATTTAGTGCCTTCCAAAGCACGGAAGCGCTAAGTTGATAATACCAATAACGGTCACCCATCCTACTGACCAGAAAGCTTAACGTCGACGATAAGAACGGCAAATGTCGGTACTGAGTCACTAAAGTCTACTTATAATTATCCGTTGCATAATAACAGTGTTGTAAGGAACGTTTTAAGTAGCTGTTAGTGATTTTGAGTGCGGCTGTAATAAGCTAGCTACAATGAGACTTACAAGACACTTGCCAACCCTGGAGTACCGCGCGCCGTTGTCATCCACTCGGTACACGTAGATGAAGTTGTCTCGAGAGCCGAGAGCTACCAGTTTGTTGTCCGGGGAGTATTGGATGGTCTGGATCGGTTCCGACCTGGATACACATATATAAGATGTTATTCTGAGTATAGAACGGCTGGAAGGGGAAGGCCTTAGAACATTCTTGGATAAAATTTGCAACATTTTGGAGAAGGGTCAGGTCAAAAGTCACTTGGCCGGTATACTCACCCATCATGATGCATGGCCAGCATCTCCCGAGACTGCGGGTCGTATACCATCCACTTGCCGGAGAGGCTGCCCACCGCGATCACGCCGCCATCTTGCGACCACGCGCAACATTGGGCTCGCTCCTAGATAAATAACATTACAAATTGTATGTAAGTTTGGGGTGATAATGATGATGATTACCCAATTGGGGGTAGATTAGGGGAATAACACCCTAATCTAAGGCAAAGAGGTAGTACTACCCTTGTTAAGGTCGACTCCATCTGGTCCACATACCTTAGGGCCTTTCAGCCGACAGATAATGTCGGATAGTCCCATATATGTCAATTGTGCTTGAAAACTTTATCAGCGCGTTCGAGGATTTGAATTTTTCCGTTAGGAGCGCGCTAGCGCCATCTATCGATGAAGAGGTGAAGCTCTGCAGGAGCTAGGTCGGCAACTCTGTTACGATGCCCTTGTAGTTCAGGCGATCGCGGTTAGAGGTCGCCACAGTAAGTACATTTGGTAGCACGCGGGCGAGGCCGCGTGCAGAAGCTAGTATATTGTATTATCAGGGGCACCTTGCCCGTACCTCGATATCCTTGCTCCAGACGGTGGAGTGGCTGAGCCCGTCCCACAGCTGCAGCAGGCGGTCCCAGCTAGTATATTGTATGATCAGGGGCACCTCGCCCCTCCCCGTACCTCGATATCCTTGCTCCAGACGGTGGAGTGGCTGAGCCCGTCCCACAGCTGCAGCAGGCGGTCCCAGCTAGTATATTGTATGATCTGGGGCACCTCGCCCCTCCCCGTACCTCGATATCCTTGCTCCAGACGGTGGAGTGGCTGAGCCCGTCCCACAGCTGCAGCAGGCGGTCCCAGCTAGTATATTGTATGATCAGGGGCACCTCGCCCCTCCCCGTACCTCGATATCCTTGCTCCAGACGGTGGAGTGGCTGAGCCCGTCCCACAGCTGCAGCAGGCGGTCCCAGCTAGTATATTGTATGATCAGGGGCACCTCGCCCCTCCCCGTACCTCGATATCCTTGCTCCAGACGGTGGAGTGGCTGAGCCCGTCCCACAGCTGCAGCAGGCGGTCCCAGCTAGTATATTGTATGATCAGGGGCACCTCGCCCCTCCCCGTACCTCGATATCCTTGCTCCAGACGGTGGAGTGGCTGAGCCCGTCCCACAGCTGCAGCAGGCGGTCCCAGCTAGTATATTGTATGATCAGGGGCACCTCGCCCCTCCCCGTACCTCGATATCCTTGCTCCAGACGGTGGAGTGGCTGAGCCCGTCCCACAGCTGCAGCAGGCGGTCCCAGCTAGTATATTGTATGATCAGGGGCACCTCGCCCCTCCCCGTACCTCGATATCCTTGCTCCAGACGGTGGAGTGGCTGAGCCCGTCCCACAGCTGCAGCAGGCGGTCCCAGCTAGTATATTGTATGATCAGGGGCACCTCGCCCCTCCCCGTACCTCGATATCCTTGCTCCAGACGGTGGAGTGGCTGAGCCCGTCCCACAGCTGCAGCAGGCGGTCCCAGCTAGTATATTGTATGATCAGGGGCACCTCGCCCCTCCCCGTACCTCGATATCCTTGCTCCAGACGGTGGAGTGGCTGAGCCCGTCCCACAGCTGCAGCAGGCGGTCCCAGCTAGTATATTGTATGATCAGGGGCACCTCGCCCCTCCCCGTACCTCGATATCCTTGCTCCAGACGGTGGAGTGGCTGAGCCCGTCCCACAGCTGCAGCAGGCGGTCCCAGCTAGTATATTGTATGATCTGGGGCACCTCGCCCCTCCCCGTACCTCGATATCCTTGCTCCAGACGGTGGAGTGGCTGAGCCCGTCCCACAGCTGCAGCAGGCGGTCCCAGCTAGTATATTGTATGATCTGGGGCACCTCGCCCCTCCCCGTACCTCGATATCCTTGCTCCAGACGGTGGAGTGGCTGAGCCCGTCCCACAGCTGCAGCAGGCGGTCCCAGCTAGTATATTGTATGATCTGGGGCACCTCGCCCCTCCCCGTACCTCGATATCCTTGCTCCAGACGGTGGAGTGGCTGAGCCCGTCCCACAGCTGCAGCAGGCGGTCCCAGCTAGTATATTGTATGATCTGGGGCACCTCGCCCCTCCCCGTACCTCGATATCCTTGCTCCAGACGGTGGAGTGGCTGAGCCCGTCCCACAGCTGCAGCAGGCGGTCCCAGCTAGTATATTGTATGATCAGGGGCACCTCGCCCCTCCCCGTACCTCGATATCCTTGCTCCAGACGGTGGAGTGGCTGAGCCCGTCCCACAGCTGCAGCAGGCGGTCCCAGCTAGTATATTGTATGATCAGGGGCACCTCGCCCCTCCCCGTACCTCGATATCCTTGCTCCAGACGGTGGAGTGGCTGAGCCCGTCCCACAGCTGCAGCAGGCGGTCCCAGCTAGTATATTGTATGATCAGGGGCACCTCGCCCCTCCCCGTACCTCGATATCCTTGCTCCAGACGGTGGAGTGGCTGAGCCCGTCCCACAGCTGCAGCAGGCGGTCCCAGCTAGTATATTGTATGATCAGGGGCACCTCGCCCCTCCCCGTACCTCGATATCCTTGCTCCAGACGGTGGAGTGGCTGAGCCCGTCCCACAGCTGCAGCAGGCGGTCCCAGCTAGTATATTGTATGATCAGGGGCACCTCGCCCCTCCCCGTACCTCGATATCCTTGCTCCAGACGGTGGAGTGGCTGAGCCCGTCCCACAGCTGCAGCAGGCGGTCCCAGCTAGTATATTGTATGATCAGGGGCACCTCGCCCCTCCCCGTACCTCGATATCCTTGCTCCAGACGGTGGAGTGGCTGAGCCCGTCCCACAGCTGCAGCAGGCGGTCCCAGCTAGTATATTGTATGATCAGGGGCACCTCGCCCCTCCCCGTACCTCGATATCCTTGCTCCAGACGGTGGAGTGGCTGAGCCCGTCCCACAGCTGCAGCAGGCGGTCCCAGCTAGTATATTGTATGATCAGGGGCACCTCGCCCCTCCCCGTACCTCGATATCCTTGCTCCAGACGGTGGAGTGGCTGAGCCCGTCCCACAGCTGCAGCAGGCGGTCCCAGCTAGTATATTGTATGATCAGGGGCACCTCGCCCCTCCCCGTACCTCGATATCCTTGCTCCAGACGGTGGAGTGGCTGAGCCCGTCCCACAGCTGCAGCAGGCGGTCCCAGCTAGTATATTGTATGATCAGGGGCACCTCGCCCCTCCCCGTACCTCGATATCCTTGCTCCAGACGGTGGAGTGGCTGAGCCCGTCCCACAGCTGCAGCAGGCGGTCCCAGCTAGTATATTGTATGATCAGGGGCACCTCGCCCCTCCCCGTACCTCGATATCCTTGCTCCAGACGGTGGAGTGGCTGAGCCCGTCCCACAGCTGCAGCAGGCGGTCCCAGCTAGTATATTGTATGATCAGGGGCACCTCGCCCCTCCCCGTACCTCGATATCCTTGCTCCAGACGGTGGAGTGGCTGAGCCCGTCCCACAGCTGCAGCAGGCGGTCCCAGCTAGTATATTGTATGATCAGGGGCACCTCGCCCCTCCCCGTACCTCGATATCCTTGCTCCAGACGGTGGAGTGGCTGAGCCCGTCCCACAGCTGCAGCAGGCGGTCCCAGCTAGTATATTGTATGATCAGGGGCACCTCGCCCCTCCCCGTACCTCGATATCCTTGCTCCAGACGGTGGAGTGGCTGAGCCCGTCCCACAGCTGCAGCAGGCGGTCCCAGCTAGTATATTGTATGATCAGGGGCACCTCGCCCCTCCCCGTACCTCGATATCCTTGCTCCAGACGGTGGAGTGGCTGAGCCCGTCCCACAGCTGCAGCAGGCGGTCCCAGCTAGTATATTGTATGATCAGGGGCACCTCGCCCCTCCCCGTACCTCGATATCCTTGCTCCAGACGGTGGAGTGGCTGAGCCCGTCCCACAGCTGCAGCAGGCGGTCCCAGCTAGTATATTGTATGATCAGGGGCACCTCGCCCCTCCCCGTACCTCGATATCCTTGCTCCAGACGGTGGAGTGGCTGAGCCCGTCCCACAGCTGCAGCAGGCGGTCCCAGCTAGTATATTGTATGATCAGGGGCACCTCGCCCCTCCCCGTACCTCGATATCCTTGCTCCAGACGGTGGAGTGGCTGAGCCCGTCCCACAGCTGCAGCAGGCGGTCCCAGCTAGTATATTGTATGATCAGGGGCACCTCGCCCCTCCCCGTACCTCGATATCCTTGCTCCAGACGGTGGAGTGGCTGAGCCCGTCCCACAGCTGCAGCAGGCGGTCCCAGCTAGTATATTGTATGATCAGGGGCACCTCGCCCCTCCCCGTACCTCGATATCCTTGCTCCAGACGGTGGAGTGGCTGAGCCCGTCCCACAGCTGCAGCAGGCGGTCCCAGCTAGTATATTGTATGATCAGGGGCACCTCGCCCCTCCCCGTACCTCGATATCCTTGCTCCAGACGGTGGAGTGGCTGAGCCCGTCCCACAGCTGCAGCAGGCGGTCCCAGCCCGCCGACACGAACTGCGGGAGCAAGGGGTGCGCGGCCAGGCCCCACACCTCGTCCACGTGACCTGCCACGTTACAATGGAATGCTTGTTGGAACCGTTATCAACTTCTCTCGTTTCCCCAAACAGAATATCATGAATAGGCTATTTTACACCATGTAAGAATTTTTAGTAGATTGTTACACAAGGGTCGTAAGTAAGCTATTACAGAACAAGATCCAATTTGGCGCCAGTGCGAGCGCAGCTCGCATAGGGCGCTAATGGATCGCGTGCACCCGAGATATTTAGTCACACGAGCGAGCGCAGCGAGCGAGGGTGAATATAGTTCGAGGGTGTAATAGCTACTTGCAACCGAGGTAAGCATTCTACTTTATATCATTCTTGCGAGGTAAATAAAACATTTGTAATGCAAAATGAAATTATAAATCACTTTACAAACAAACTTCAAAAACTTTCAGATCAAATGAAATGCCGCCATTTCCATTTTTTTTCCGTAAATAGTTTTCCATTTTTTTTTACGGCTCTGAGTTCCAAGGAGTTTTGCATAGTTTGAAATGTATGGAAATTAAATGCCGCCATGTTCAGTGTTTTTTTTTTTCAGTAAAAACTTTTCTTACCATTTTATAAGAAAAGAGATTGTTTACCAAGGAGTTTTGCATAGCTTGAACTGTAATGTGGACATTACAATTCAAGCATAGTGCGACGTAATGTTGCCTTGAATTGCAAACACCAATTTACAAGGAGACTTTCCACCATAGTAATCCCTAGTTACTGAGCAAGTATGATATAATAGTACATTACGATATTAGTGCGTAAAGATGGTTATAACATGCGAGGCGGAATTTCAGCCCGAGCCGCAGGCGAGGGCGTAATTGAGCCGAGCATGTTATAACCAATACGCACGTATATCGTACGACGTTTTTTAACACATTTGCGAGGAAACAGAAAAAAAACATTTAAATAAACTCAATCTGTGAATGCACACTGTTGCTTTCCCGCCATTTGAACAGACTGCCTACTGAGTGGCGCCGCGCGGCGATTAGTTCTCCTTTGAACAGCAACAGCGCGCTGCTCACTAGCTGGAGGCACGACTCCAGCTCGGCGGCGATCAGTTCCATATTTGAAATGGCAAATAATGCTGTTATGGAATTTGTATGGACTATATACATAACTATTTGCTTTGATAACACACGCGTTTGTTATGACCCGCTTTACATATCTAAAACCGGTGGAATTACATCAGCTTTACGAGCAAGGGTGTTAAAAAACACATAAAAATGCATGTATCCCATAGGTACAAGTGAACGGTAAACGTCGATATTTATTCATAAAAATGCAATTAACATTTTATAATTCAATTTTTAAAATCGTAATTTTTCTACTATCTTCAAGCCACCAAAAACGCCTTCTGCCATTTTGTGACGTCACTGTGTTCAGTTACGAACAAAAAGTTTATCTTTTACAGTCGTATTGTTCACAAACCAAACCATATGACGTCACGACATGGCGGCTCGCGTTTTCGCGCGACAACTAAGGCATTTTACGATTTTAAAACAATTAAATGAAAATTCTACTGGTTTATTATGACCTCAGGATTGATTTAAAACAGTTTAAAAAAAAAAGTGTAAAACAGCCTATTGGCATACCTATGGCTACCCCCATAGATATCTTCAAGGGATGTGGAATACTTACATTAAAAGTTCTAACAGAACATCTAGGTACAGCTCCTTGGGGATACAGTCGTTAACAGTACACAACCAATCTTTAGCTCTCTGAAGTTAGGTGCACTAAACAATTGCGCAGGTTTGATAGAGTAGGTGAGATAGCACGATGCAACAAGCTAAGCGTGTGAGCGAGGCAGCTATACAACGCTGTCTTCGTCTTTTAGGCGTCATCAAAAATGGGTTCTGCGTACCTACTACAGAGAGCTAAAGATCAGTTGTGCGTACTCGTTTTTTACTTTCATCACTTATTTCCCCCATGATTATTTTCAGAAAAAAGTATCCTATCGGACAGAATGGGAAAGCTTGATGGCAGAAAAAAATCTTAGTGATAGGTCGCGACCCTCAGTAATAAGGAATCGACATACGAAGGATGTTCTTGCGGGGAATCTATATTCTAAAACCGCGAGAATCGAACTTGCACCTCTTTCGTTGCTTGAACAATCGCCAGTTGAGGAACACCTGAATTTGGTATAATTGGAAGGGAGGACAGCACAAAATGCCTTACAAATGGTACGTACCCAGGACAGCAGGCGAGAAGCCCAGCTCCAGGTCTCCGTGCAGGATGCAGTTCCTTGTGCTGCCGACGTACAGCTGGCTACCCCGACCTTCCGCTATCACGCGGACTCCGCCGTAGTGGCCCTCGATCTGGAGAAATGAAGACCATTTGTTATCACCAACTCTACTAATAGGTGCTAATGGCCTGATTGTACAGGATCAACTTTTACAAGTGTATCTAAACACAGAACATATAAAGGCTTAAAGTCAAAGTCAAAATGCAATTAGTTAAAGGAGAGCTGGAACCACTTAGAATAGTCTTAAATATCATGAAGAACCAGGGGCTGTATTCGCGTTCCTTTTTTATTCGTTTAATGAATTTTTCAACACGGTCCTAACCTAGGACCAAATATATATTCCAAACCGATAATTGGCCCTTGAAATCAGAAATCGTGGTGGCATCCGAATATTCATCAAAGGAAAGAAAAAAGGAACGCGAATACGGTCCCTGGGCAACAAACACGGCTTGGGGCCTAGCTTTTTTTAGGTGATCCATCTTAAATCTCAGTAGTCAAGCTCCAGTGGGGAGCCAGTCCAACCAAGTGTGGCTCATCAAGGATGGAATTGGTTATATGACATACATGACCCTGTTGCCAAATTAAGTTTGGAAGACACTACATTTCCAAAGCTACTTACAACATTCTCAACCCCCAGTGCATTGACCTCTGCATCAAACATGACCACTCTCCCATCCTTCCCTCCCGCAGACAGCACGGAGCCGTCCTTCCGGCAGAGTATACTGAACACGGCGCCCTGGTGGACTCCTCGGACCAGTTTGTGGATGCTGTTGGTGCCGCGACCCCAGACAATGATGTTGCCGTTGGAATCCCCGGAGAGAACGTCACCTGTAGTTTATAAAAAAATACATCACGATTGTATTCTGAAAGTGCAGTAGACTTTATCAGGTATGTATGCATTTAAGTTCCTGCCTAGACGCAATACTCAACACAATACTCTCATTCACTCTCTTACATTCTACATACAAAGCTGGACGGTTGAGACCCCTCGCAGACTGCAGACTTTCTATCGGCCGATAGTTGAGACGGTTCATACTTCGGCTTACTTCTCCGTACTCATTACGAGCCGAAGTATGTTCCGTTTCAACTATCGACCGATAGAAAGTCTGCAGTCTTAAGGTACTTTTGACCTGACCCTCAATTTGATCCAAGACTTTTCGCCTAATATTCTCCTTCTAGTGTGTCCTAACTGTCCATGGTATACTCATCAATAACTTACCATTATGGTTGAAAGCGAGGCAAGTTACGTATTTCGGTTTATCCCTGGACTCGAAGATACCCATCCTTTTATACAGCATATTGGTCTGGTCTAACGTCCAGAAGGCGATGTGGTTCTTCCCACACGTCACTATCTGGTTGCGGTCCAGAGGATGAAACTCCACGGATACGACCGTGTCTACAGAACACTGGAAGAGATAAATATCTTAACTTTGTATCTTTACTGGAGTATAGAGGCCTCCTCTAATCTTTCATGACACGCTATAGTAAATTGAAGATACAACTTAAACAAATCCATCATGATTGAACTGTACAGTTAGCGTTACCAATTGGTAGCCCCCTTAGTAAGGCGGTTTATTCTGCAGGGAGGTTACCAGTTGGCGACAGTCTACCCTTTGAGGTAGGACCAATAAATCACAAATCACTAATTTCAAAAAGTGGACATTAATATCTGAATCTCAAATGCACGAAAGGAGCCCTCTTAGGGACGCACTCAACATTCTTTCGCTAAAGAATTGAAAGAGCACGTCCAGAAGCAGTTCATATTTTTCACCACACCAGTTTGAAAGAACACAACAAGAAAAAGTTTAGTTATTCGTGAGCATGTTTCCTTACCTTGGTCTCCGCTAAGCAGTGTCCCTTATCAGGTCTCTGCCACTCCCACACAGATATAGTATGGTCCGCGCCTTCGTCCACACATGCCAGCAACGCTCCGCCGTCAGCGCGAGAGAAAGACAAGCAAGCGACCGCTCGGTCTATCTGCCCAGCGCCAAGGACGGCTAACGTGGATAGGGATACGGAGTTCCATACGCGAATGTGTGGCTGGAATACACAATCTTCTTTTTAAACCTATTATTATTTATTTTTTATTAAGTATTATTATTTAGCCGTTCTCATCCCACTGCAGGGCACTTTTAAACCTAGCAAGATAAAAATGTTATCGGACTGTATGTGAAAGAGGGGTGTCAAAAGGTGTAGTAGTGGCTCTGAAAGATGCGGCAATATAAATAATAATAATAATAAATAATGCCGAAGATTTCACACAGCATCATCTAGCCACAAAGTAAGCAGAGCTTGTGTTATGGGTACTAAGATGACTGATATACTACTTATATACTTTTTGTTTGTAAATACATACATATTATACATAGAAACACCCAAACCCGAGACAAATATTTGTAGATCATACAAACATTGGTCCCGCCGCGGGGATCGAACCCGCAACCTTGTGCGTCGCAGGCGGGCCTTTGCCACTGCGCTACAGAGGTTGTCATACCACCGTACTCTAGTTCCTGCGATAATGAGATGGAGTGGCAACTGTTCTGTCAGCCTTATAAACTGGAAAGACAAGCAATTCCAACACGGCTTAACACTTTAAGTGTGTCCGACACAAGTCTACAGCGTCGGTTTATGTGGCAGCGTCGGTTTATGTGGCCAGAGAGGTATTGGCCAGTGAAAGCATCATTAAACTACACCATCACCAACTCAACTCACCCTAGCATCAAGCCGGTCGTGCCCAGCACACTGACCACTGGCAATCACCAGCTTGTTGGGGTGTACAGCAAGGCACTTCACGTCGTCCGTGTGCCCAGTGTAATGGCGCTGACATTGTTCCTCCACGTTGAAAAGAACAACCACTCCAGCCACGAAGTACACTATCTCTCCCGTGGGAAGAAGGTAGAGGTTGCTGCGACAGTCTTTGCCCCTGGAAAGAAATAACTTTTATAGTACTTTTCGACATCCTGTCAGATTCAAAATAAGATTTCACAAAGAAACCAAGTAAAAAAGTAAGTAAGTTCGTATGAGTCAGTGGCCAACTCTGGTGACGGAGTTTTTAGGCCGCCTTAAGGCCTCCGTCATAGCTTAACGACTTAAAATAGCCGGGACCGACAATTTAACGTGTCCTCCGAAGCACGGAAGCGCTCAGATGAAAATGCCACTGGCGGTCACCCAAGAAACCAAGTTACCCACTACTTGGGCTAAGTCGTCACTTGACTAAATCAAAATAAAAAAGAATAATAGATGTGTAATAATAGATGATGTAGTCTAGGCCTGTAAAATGTAGGCCAGTAGAGGGCTACTGGCCTACATTTTACAGACTACATCATCTATTATTACACATCTATTATTCTTATTTTAAACGCTATTCGTGGGCCTACTTCATTTCTTCGCTGATTAATAACTGGCCCATGCGTGAGTTAAGCTTAATTAGCCTTGAATAAATGTTTATTGACCTCAACAGTCACCTTAGGACCTTTCCTTTTCCGACATAGGTTAGCTTGGTAATACAAGTTGGTGCACTTTTGACCCAGAACAGGTTACACAGCAGTTGCATTTCTCCGAGGTGACCTGCTACACTGTGAGTCAGCATAACCACAGTTGGCCAGTCAAGCGGCGCGCCCTTGAAACGTGCAATTGCCTCGTTTTTGTCTTAATGTTTGCGGAAACTGGGTAATCATCCTATTAGGAAAACCAAGAGTTTTGTTAACTGCTTCTGAGATTTGGACTTTGTTACCTACTCATATGTATGTAGCAGAGTAAGAATATTGGTACCACTACCGATTCGTGGTGCGATTTGCGGTTTCAAACTTATTGAAGTCGAGTTAGTTACTTCTAGATCATCTGATTACATGTCATTTTACTTCCTCAACTTCAATTCGTATTTTTTAACCGAAACAGATTTTGCGTGAGATCTGTGCAACGATTTCAAATTGCAATTAGAGTAACTGCAATGGTTGGGTAGTGTAGAACAAAACCCAGCCTTGGACGAATGAGCGAGGCTGTCGAAACAAAGGATCAATTACACGCTGACAGACTTCACTAACTAGATCGCAAAAATGTCGCATAGGATTGATACAGAGAGACTGAAACGGTTTCTACCAGAACGGAAAGGAGTTGTGTTGCAAATGATGGAAGATATTATATCCACAACAAATTCAAACCAGATCCTTCTTTGCATCCTTTTTTTACAAAAGTAGATGTCATGTGAGTGAATGAGATGAAATATGTGTGTCAGAGTCGTAGCAAGTGCAAATTTGTGTTCTTTCTGTGGAATACCTTTACAAAATGCGTCATTGAATGTAGGCATATTTTTAAGATAGATTTCATAGTTAACCGTGCGCAAAAATAGAAACAGCCAAAGGTCATCTTTGTCCACAATTTCGGAAAAAAATCTATGTTGGGTGTTTCCGCGTGGGTTGAAACAACCAATTGTCCCTCAATTGGTAAATAAGGCAATGAATTTCAGTTGATCGTATAGTTCGGATTAACTGAGACTTGGGATTGTAGCGATGAGGACAGCATATGCATGCAATTCATATTTTTGTTCGTATAATTATAACTAGCTGCTCACATAACTTTTCTGGGATAAAAAGCAGTCTATGTGTTTTTCCCGGCTGCAATCTATCTTTGTGCCAAATTTATTTTGTCTTCTTCATTCGAGTCGGTTGTATCAACAAAATTAAGAGCCATTTAGGCTGATTAGGCTACATACAAGGAATAAATGGATTTCGTGTTGTTTTGTTGTTATTGTAAATAGTAATAAAGGTACCTCTATGAGAATTAATTATTCAAATAGCTATAACGAAAGGGTGATAAATAAAGTAATTTTAATAAATGAAGTCATATCAGTAGAGCACGCCACTGGGGAAATAAAATTAAAAGTATATTAACATGAATTTCATGTAATTTATTAAAGTACCCAGCCTGATAAAGGCAACAAAAATTACATAAATTCATTACAAATAGCCAAAACATAATGTGCTTTGGGCACGTTAAATTATATCCGTAAAGTCATCACGAATATGACTGCTTGGAAACTCCATCATCAGATTGACTTGTTAAACTTTCGTGATTTGGTGACATAATTATTATTTTTAAAACCGGGTATTTATCACTTTTTTTATTATTTCTTTTTTCCGACGTTTCGGACGCATTGCAGCGCCCGTGGTCACGGAAAAAACGTCGGAAAAAAGAAATAATAAAAATAGGTACGTGATAAATACCCGGTTTTAAAAATAATAATTATGACTTTTTAAACATTATAATGATGATTTCCTTCTGATATACAAATTAGGTAGACAATGGACAAATGATATTTTTATAGTCTCACGTTATTCCTATTATAATACCACATATTAGGTATACTAGTCTTAATACATGAAATCACTAAATAATGACCTTGGTTCATGGAATCGATATGGCATTGAATAACGGTCAGTATTGCTTGCCCATTTATATTTCACAAAGGTCGATCGATACTGTCCCTAACAAATTACTTAACTGGATAAGAAACCAAGTTTATGAGTTATAAATACTTTAGATCTATCCAAACTCAAAAAGCATTTAGGTATCCAGTCTGTACCCCTGGGATCACAGAAGTCTATTCAACTTGATCCTTCGCGACCAATACCGTGAAGAAGGGCCGTGGAGGACAACATACACGGTTTGACCCTAGCTTATTTTATTGTTATCCATCATTAAATCTAAATAGTCAAGCTCCAATGGGGATCCAATACCTAAGTAAGATTGTATCACTCTCATATAATAAAGCTGAAAGTTTGTGTGTTTAGATGTTTGTATGTTTGTGTTTCAATCACGCCTAAACAAGAGAACCGATTTAGATGAAACTTGGAATAGGCGTAGATAGTGACCTGGAATAGCTTAGGGTAGGTATTCAAAATGTTGGTACCACGTGGGAGAAGCCTCGCGCAGAAGCTAGTCTTACATTAAAGAAAGCTATAATAGGCCCCAAACCGTGTTTGTTAGTTGCCGTGGTTCTTCACGCTATTGGTCGCGAAAGAACAGGAGTTCAATCAAAAAGTGATCCTAGCGGTTCTACTGAATAAATACTTTTTTTATAACTTACCTGTATCCATAGACCCATTCAAGTTTCAGTTTGTTGGGCGGAGGGGGCGCTACCTTTGCAGGATCCAAGGTGTCCAACTCCGAGGGTCCATACAGGATGACCGGCCGCCCTCGAAGGTACATCCGCATCGCTCCGTCTTCTTCATTGTACTGGCAGGTGCTGGTGCTAGAACGAGATGGCGATAGTTAGGAACATGCTTCTTGTTTTATGGAAGTGGTGGAAGTTTATTTGTTAACATGAAGAATAGATTTGTACCGCGTAATATAAATAACCTGTATTTGAGATCACATGCGAATTTATTGACCCATATATAAAACCTTACCTCAAAAGTAAAAAGCTTACCTCAAGGAGCAAGACTTCACAAACTGCTCTCCAAAGCCAAAACTAACCAAATCGGCCTCCTTAAAAAAGAGGACGGCTCCTTCACTACAAATGAGAAGGAAACCTTAGAACTGCTGGCCAAAACCCACTTTCCTGGCGCACAAAATATGGAACCGGGAAAAGCCACCTCTCATAAGCCTCGGAACGAGGACTGGAGTACGGCGGCTAAAATTATAAGACCCAGTCAGGTTAAGTGGGCAGTTAATTCATTCAAGCCCCACAAAGCGTGTGGGGAAGACGGTATACTCCCTGTTCTCTTACAGCAGGGAGTAAATATTCTCAGTCCATATCTGGTTAAAGTCTTCAGGGCGAGTCTCGCCTGGGGATTCATACCTGAGCAATGGACTTGTGTTAAGGTTATCTTTATACCAAAGGCTGGAAAGAAGGACTACAGCCAGCCAAAGTCCTTCAGACCAATTAGCCTATCTTCATTCCTCTTAAAGACGATGGAGAAAGTGGTAGACAGATATATTAGAGATGTTGCACTAGTCACATCTCCCATCCACCATAGCCAGCATGCTTATCGGCAAGGCAAATCCACTGAAACTGCTCTGTGCAGTCTCATTGATAGGGTGGAAAAGGCTATGGAGGACAAGGAAATAGCACTATGTGCATTCCTTGATATTGAAGGTGCTTTCGATAATTCTCCTACCTCACTGCTGATAAATGGATTGATAAACAAGAATGTCGATCCAACAGTCACGCGGTGGATAGAAGGAATGCTCACTCACAGAGGAGCAAAGTTGGCACTTCAACAAACGTCAATTGAGATATCCACAGCTAGAGGCTGCCCCCAAGGTGGAGTTTTATCGCCTCTTCTATGGACTCTCGCTGTGGATCAACTCCTATACAGAT
The DNA here is from genome assembly GCA_963565295.1 of Epirrhoe alternata. Classification (NCBI taxonomy): domain Eukaryota; kingdom Metazoa; phylum Arthropoda; class Insecta; order Lepidoptera; family Geometridae; genus Epirrhoe; species Epirrhoe alternata. Next base: position 12,544,036 of record OY751385.1, on the reverse strand, counting down.
TAGCGAACCTCCATATCGATGCGCAGGGCTATGCAGATGACCTTGTGATCGTCGTGAGGGGGTTCTGTCAATCTACCATCTCTAGCATCATGCAAAGAGGACTAAAAACTGTCAGTGACTGGTGTGGCAAGAGCGGTCTCTCAGTCAATGCGGAAAAAACAGTGATTGTGCCATTTACCAAAAAGAAGAGGCTGGACAAACTGGTAAAGCCAATTCTTAATGGTAATCCAATCAACCTTTCCACTGAAGTAAAGTACCTTGGCGTTACTATCGACCATAAACTGACGTGGAACACACACCTAGGCAACGTCTTGCAAAAAGCTAGGATGGCCCTGGGAGTTAGCAGTCGACTGATGGGGAATAACTGGGGCTTCAACCCCCGCATTGCCTTGTGGCTATATACCACCGTTGTGAGGCCGATAATCACATACGCCTCTGTGGTATGGTATGACAAAGCCTCTCAGACGACAGCTATTAAAAAGTTAGGTAGTCTACAGAGGACCGCGTGCCTCATGGCTTCCGGAGCCATGTCCACTTCCCCTGGGCTGGCACTCGATGCAATGCTAGGGCTACCGCCTCTTCATTTATTTCTGCTTAAAGAGGCGAAAGCCAGCATGTACAGGGCAAACACCCAGGTACGAATAAATTGGCTATCTAAGAAATTGAGATCCTTACATGACTCAACAATGGAATCACGCATACTAAGCATGACATCGGATGCCATGCTTCCCCGGTATGTCTTCGAAAGATATTACACCGTGGAAATGCCCTCTAGAGAGGACTGGCTCAACAACCAGCTCCCCTGCGAGGCCGGGTGCCTTAACTGGTACACGGATGGTTCCAAAATTGGGTTGGATGTAGGATGCGGGGTCTACGGAGAGCGACCAAAGTTTCGCGCAAGCGTTAACTTGGGCAAACACGCCTCAGTCTTCCAAGCGGAAGTGTATGCCATTCTGGAATGTGCATACGTTAATCTTCAGAAACGCTACTCCAACCAAACAATATATATAAATTCTGACAGTCAAGCAGCTCTCCTAGCCCTGGATTCGAAGGTTATCACGTCCAAGCTAGTAGAGGACTGTCTGACACGTTTGAACACTCTGAGTCTAAAAAACAGGGTGGTTCTAAGATGGGTTCCAGGTCATGCTGGAGTGCACGGTAATGAGTGTGCCGATGAACTCGCAAGGGCCGGATCTAACGGTACACAGCTGGGTCCTGAACCGTTCTGTGGCATACCGAAAAGTCTGGCCAAAAGAACCCTAACAGATTCCTGCTTCGGAGAGTCAGCCAGATACTGGTATAACTCTCCGGGCATGAACCATTCCAAACTGTTAATCAAAGCCTTTGACAAACGGTATACCAACCAAGTCTTAGCGCTAAGCAGAAACAACCTACGCATTATGGTCCGAGCTTTGACTGGACATTGTCGCCTTAACAAGCACATGTTTAAGTTACGGCTCTGCGACACTCCAACCTGCAGGTTCTGCAAAGAGGCGGATGAATCGCCCCTTCATTTGCTAGGGGAGTGTGGGCCACTAATGCACAAACGCAGCGCCATTCTGGGCAAATACACGTTAAGCCCAGAGGAGCTACGAGAATTCACTCCCAAAAAGGTCCTACAGTTTATGTCAGCAGTAGGGCTTGGAAGTGAACTATGAACGCCCCGCCACAAGGGGCGACTTGAAAGTGGCGATCACAATAGGCCTTCATGGCCGCAGTGATATAAAAGCCACGCTATCATCAATAATAATAATAATATATAAAACCGGTTTTTTAATTTGATAAACGGTTTCATAAGCAATTAGTTTAAAAGAATACTCTAGGTGCGGGCTGGAAAATCAATAGACGTAAGTAGGTAATGCGGGTCAGATACCTATGTAGGTAACATACATAGGCACTACATAATAAAGGTTTTAGTGTTTTAAATATACTGTTTTATCATACATTTTAAGATACATGAAACATTTTGGGTTTCCGTTCCAAACCAACCGTTTCCCAGCAGAGGGGCAGAATAGGTAAAAAAAAAAAATAAGATACGTTACCTGTCTTATTACTTTATACCTTGGAATGGACAAAATTATACCCCAATTCGAAGAATTGAACCTCGTCGATAAAATGAACCAAACAAAGGATGATAATATATTCATGACGCAGCTTCACATCCACGCTGTTAGTAATTTCTTAGTAAGTTTATGTATGTAAATTAGTAAATTTCTAATTAGCGAGACAGAATGGCTTGATCGTTGATGCCCAAAACCAGACTTTCATTAACCACGTACAATTTGCAAAAAATACAGGTAACATTGACATGCACTTTCGTTTTGTTAGTCACAAAATTGACTGGTTAAAAACTAATTTGTTAGTAGTAAAAATCGCCAATAGCTGTATAGTGGCATGCAAATTAGTCACAATACTGCCTTTGCCCAAGCAGACTTACATAGTTGTAAATGACATTATAGCTGATGCAAGTCTCACGATAATATACCTCACGCAGAGAGCGCCAAACCACCAATATCAGAATAACGTTGGGAATAATCTAAAAACAAAATGTAATAATTGCCTGCGTGACCATTATCCTCCATCCATTAACTGATAAGAGATCTAAATCAAAATCTATATATACAATACCTGTCATCCATGGCGCTTTTGAAACAAACTTTTTTAAAATAAACTTTTCAATTCCAGTCACAGTTTACAAACCGGTGAAAAAAACCGGTTTAGTGAATACGCCCGGCCGCCAAGGAAAACGTAAACAGACTGCTAAAGTAACCGCGAGACCATGACCGTATTAGTAATGAATTAAACTGTATTATTCACCATCTCGAAAACTATTGCTGGTTTTATCAACTCGAGTTTTTTTGCAGAATTGCAAGGCAGGTAATGTATGGCTCACATTGGCGTATCAACATCAGCGTAAGGTGGGTTGAGATGTTTTATCTTTGTGTTTTGAGTCATCAAGTATGACGTATCAACTAGTTCTAAAGGAAATGTGTAAGTTTACAGGTGTCATTGCTATTAGCTCAATGTCACATCAATTATCTTGATAGGATCTTACAACATGCTCAAATAAACATTTTAGTTCGGGTTTGTTGAGGACAATAAATTGACATTCCAATTATTCTATTAACTTTTATGGTTTACATTTTATTTTATTGGGAGAATTAATTTACCCACTCTTATTAATGATGATTTTAACGATGGTAATCCGTATTATTTGTTCCCTACGCTCATACAAGTCAATGACACACCTATCTCTACCATACCTCTAAACCCTCGTATTACTCAGTTTTTAAGAGATTTTTAGCATCTTCCCACGTCTATCAATTTATCATTCGTGAGGGTTGTCACTCACAAAACTAACGTAACTTAGCACCTTAACCCAATAGGGTAGGCAAGGTACTATACCTACCCAATAGGTTTTTTGTTCGACAATAGGTTTCGTTTGAAAAAAAGTCTGTTTCATAACCTAACTAGGTAAGTAGACATAAAGTCGAATAAAGTATAACTGTAAACAAGACACAGCTCTATCTTTCTTGGCGATCCAGATGACACACCATCGCCAACGGCGAAGTGATATCGTCTAGCCATGATAGTTAGGTAGGTACCTTCACTCCGGTATCAGGCCAAGCCGAGGTTCGTACCTAAGAGGTGCCCTTGCGCATGTTGTCGTAACTTCTCTCTAGGCGCCTCGGCACCTTCAGTGCCCGCCATAGTCCGGTAACACTAAAATGGCCTCATAGGCCATTAGTATTAGGCCCTCCGAAAAAAAACACAGCCTTATGTTATAAGAGACATACCATGAAGCTTAATTCATAAAGTGGCAATAATTGATCAGGTTTTGAAGTATAATCAAATAAACGTCGACCTCTGTGGCGCAGTGGGTGAAAGCCCGCTTTGGACGCAGAAGGTTGCGGGTTCGATCCCCGCGGCGGGATAAATGTTTGTATGATCTGCAAATATTTATCTCGGGTCTGGGTGTTTCTATGTATAATATGTATGTATTACAAACAAAAAGTATATAAGTAGTAAGTATATCAGTTATCTGGTTCCCATGGTACAAGCTTTGCTTAGTTTGGGGCTAGATGATGTTGTGTGAAATGTCCAGCGTTATTTATTTATTAAACCTTTTTTAAATTTTCAAGGATGTACAAAAGTGGCAACCCTGACTTGCGAACTAGACACACCTATCATGTAATCGGATGCGCCTGCGCGGGTGGACAGTCTATTTTTTATTGTTATACAACAATGCGGTGATTGATCTATTCTAGAATACCATCATGATAGGCATTGCAAAAGTCAAGGACATTCGTATCTAAAACGGGGTTTTCTTGATTGTTCAAGTTGCTACAACGATATCCCTATTAATCATCAAAAACTGCCAGGAAAAATAAGAGTTCATAATTTCCTGGTGAAATCAATTGAAATTTGGAATCAGCTTCCAGCGTCTGTATTTCCGCTGAGCTACGACCCTGGCACCTTCTGGGTAGGCTCGCTCCATCGTAAACCTCATTCTTGCCTGTTAAGATTTGAGGTCAAGACCCATTCATCATAAAAAAAACCAGTCACGTTTAAAATAAATGCTACTTATTGGAAAATTTCCCTACCGCATCATCAACCTTATTTGGAAACGTGAAAAAAAAATCACAGAATACTGTGGTCCACTCACTAGTGTATGTTGGGCACATTGGACATGTGCATAAAAGGACAATGATTGCGCGTGCGCAGTCGAGCAGGCGCATTACCGGCAAGGTCAGCCGAGATCATTTATCTTTAGATACAACAGTTGACAATCTCATTTTGATGCGGACATTACGAGTATAACCTGATGTTTCCAGATCTACGCAAGCTTCTTCATTCAATTTTTTTTACCTCTAGATGAAATTATCGTAGATAGTTTTTGCTAAAACACCAAGGCTCTTACTAATAAACTTAACAAAAAGTTATGGCATGAATAACCATAAAAAATTTTAGTTTAACCATGACATAACTACACATTCTGGAGTTTTAGGAGATCTGATTAACTATTTATTTATTACTAGCTGCGCTCCCGCGGTGTAACCCGCGGTCCCGCGGGATTTTTTCGGGATAAAAAGTAGCCTATGTCCGTCCCTGGGATACAACCTTTATCCATGCCAATTTTCAGCCTAATCTGTTCAGTGAAAGGTAACAAACAGACAGACAGATAGAGTTACTTTCACATTTGTAATATTAGTATTGATGATACTTACAGGCTGTAGAAATTGTTACTTACCCTTTTTAAATTGACATTATTTCTACCATATAGCACAAACTACAGGACGATATCGCATCCCTATAGATAATCACAATAAAGTTCTTATTTATTTTCCTTCGTATTAAAGTTCCTGTTGTTACTACCATTCACCGATGAGACAAACACCTTTTCCCTCGAAGTCAGGTCAAAATGACGTCGTATGATATCTTCGAATGAGGAGTTAGTTCAGTGAGAAAACCGTAAAAACCAAGCCAAACATTACTTTAAAAAAATTCAAGCACTTTTCCATCACCCCAAAGCAATTCCCATCACAGTCAAGACTTACCCGTGCTTCATAATAGGTCCATTTTGTGTAGGCTTATACAAGTTTAGCAATGACTTTGTCGTCGTAAATCTAGAGAGAATAAAACAACATTAGACAAATAAAAATAATGAGCAACTCAAAATTCTATAAGCAAGTTGCTGAAGCATCTTGGATCTTGGAGTATATCACAAGAATATCTTGAGTTTGTATTCATCTGAACGCCTGCTTAAATTTTACTGGCAAGATACATTGCTGGAACTTTGGACTACGTTCCAAGGCTCGCGCGATGTAAAATCAAACCAAATTTTTTAAAATGTATACGATTTTGTCAACTCGCGCAAGCCTGGAACGCATAGTCCGTACAAGGTTTTGCGGGGATGACTTGCTAGTGAAAACATTATTATATTTCCTAGTACATACATACATTGGCCTTTTCCACCTATTTATAGATGATTTAGGTGACGTCAGTCAAGTAACACCACATGTGGAGTTCGAACATTTTCGTTCATAGCTGAAAAGACCTATACGGGAGTGGCAGCCACGACCACATTTTCTGCAAATAAATGATAGTCCCAGGCAGACAGAGAGTTTCCTAGTAACCTCTTTATAAAAAGGAATCATAAATAAGGCGAGGAAACCAGTATCAAATACATTCTCGTGCTGGAGACTAAGCTGCGTCTTTTAGCAGGAGTCCCTGGCTTAAGGTTCAATTTGTTTACGTATTTAACAAAGTAATCTAGATGTACATGTATGAGTGAAACCGTTTTTACTCCAAGATCCAGTACATTCTTACCTGGTGTTCGGCAGCAGCCCCTGTGCGTTGAAGTCTCCGGTGGAGTTCCACCGCTTAGTCAGGTTGGCTGGCGAAGCGCTCTGGTTGCTCGACGTGGAGTTGTTCCTTGATCTAGCGACAGAATACTACTGGCAAACTATTCTACCATGAAACCCCTTGATGACAGCTCAAAAACTACTAGCTTCCTACGGTTTCGCTCGCATAGGACCAGCCATTTCAATAGTCTATAAGATAATTGACCACAATCCTTTCTTGCCATAAAAAATCCCCTATTGTCATTCATTTGTGAAAAGGCAAGGAAATAAGTTCTTCAATCATAAAACGTTTCTTATTCCATCATGGGGGTTTCAGGCTACATCTTAAGCTGCGTACGGACTTTGCGTTCCAGGCTAGGTTCACGCGTTCCAATGCTCGCACGAGTCAATGTAAAAATGACAGAATGTATACGATTGACGACTCGTGAACACGTAGCCTGGAACGCATAGTTCGTACAAGGCTTTAGCTCTACTAGGCAGCTAAGACGCTCAACATACAGGCATATTGGCAAAGGAGCAACACAGTAGAACTTGCGGGAGCAAATACGGGCTTCTATAAATATAGGTTAAACAAACGGCTAGAGAACGAAGCAGGAAGATGAAAAACTGGTTGCTCTTTGATATTTGTTACTTTTTGTTCTGGTTTATTGCAAATATGCATGGCGATTGGCGATTCACATATCATTGGAACTTCTTCGAAAAGGTTGTGGCGGCTAGTCACAACACAAGTAGCAAATTGTGAAAATCCATCTTCTCATAAGTAGGGACAGAATTTTCACCCCAACAAGGTAATCGCCAACCGAATTGATGCGAATTGAGTGACATAGCATTTTAATTAAGTGCTTGTGCGTAGCCAAACAAGATTGAAAGTCTTTTGTAGACTTCTAAAAGAGGCTTCATAATCTTACCTGTAAGGTTGAGGGGGATGTACGACGTGAGGAGCGGGCGTGGCGCGGGGGGAGGGAGAAGGCGCGGGGGAAAGAGACGACGACGACGCTGGAGAGTCTGATTGCAGCGATCCTGTTGATTGGTGCTGTGGACCTCGTCTGAAAGGGATAAAAACGATTTAGAAGTTAAAACTGTTTGCCTTGCTGCTTGCATCAGCATCACTAACAACCCAATTTCACCTCTACTCTTGAGCATAGACCTCGCTTTGTGTGTGCCATTTGACATGATTCAGTATCGTATCCTAGCCTTGTCTATCTACGGCCCACGACTTCGGTTATAACTGTCTTCTTGCTGTTCCACTACATAGTTCTTTGGTGAAAAGAAGCTCAAAGAAGATTCTTCCGCACACTCGACACATTCATATTTTCGAACTTTTAAGTTCAAAGACATACAAGTTTACTTACGATGTTCCCTTCAGCGTTTGATAGTATTGGCATAGTGCAGCACACACATTTTTGGACAGAAAATATCTTGCGCGATCGGATTAGAACCTTAGGATTGAAGGCTAGGCCGTTTTCACTAGAGCAAACTTGTGCTCTAGTTTTTAGGCTTATTTCATGGTATGGAGAGCAAGTGCTCTGCTTATCATGAAGTAAGCCGAAAAACGGCTAATAAGTAAAATCAACTTGTTTACCTTTGTGGTAATGAAGAGGCACTTGATCCATAGCTGGATGTTCTTTTGGCTGTCTCCCGATATGCGGGCTGCCTTATTCGAAGTTCTCTGGTAGGTGTACCTGATGACCCTGGAATAGAAGAGGAGTTCAATTAGGGTAATCGTGAAGAAACCCGCTACTTAATTAGCTCCACAAGTATTGACGATGTCTTTCCTGTGGATAAGGTTGATTAAGCTGAGAGGATGGTTCAGATGCTATTCCATTTCAAACAATGTCCCAGGCACTACAGTGAGTAAGCATAGGTTGCTTCTTTACCCTGTATAAATCAGCTAGCATAAATGTAGAGGCCTAAGTTTAAGGGGTAGTCTAGGCTTCATCATTGAAAGTTTACTTTATATGGTTGATATAATTGCTGTAATAGAATTATTGGAACAAAATTGCAGCAGTGAAAGGACAAAGTGTCGTAATTTTTAGAATAAGTATGTTACAACGGTTTTTATTGCAAGACCGTTAAACTTAGATAATAGTTGGTTAAACTTTGGGCTATAAAAAAGCAAGTTATCATATTTAAGTTGCTAATTTAAATGGGGGGTCATATTCCGATAAAAAAGTCTCAGAAGATTGTTTTCTCAGATTTCTTAGAATAGAATAAGAGTTGTTTAGTAGTTAGTAATTAATTCGTGATTTGAAGCCTATTTAGATAAAAATTTGTGTCGACCCCACTTGATGATGGAGGACATACTCATCATGTGGCCTCAACGTGGCGTCAACGTGTGGCTTGACATGTCCATCACCAACGAATCTTGTTATCTTTGAATAAGATGAGGACAGAAAGAGTATAATGCTGGTTTTTGGACTACATTACCTGTGTAAGCACCATTTCGTTGCGCGCTCGGGGCTGTAGGAGCCCTGCCCTCCAGCGCATTCAGCCTCCGCAGGGCATCAGCTAAGGTGGACCGGAGACAGAGCAGCTCTTCAGACTGCCTGGCGCACTTGATCTCCAGCTCTGCCACGCGCGCAGCCAGGCCTGCGCCTTCGCCTTCTAGCATTTCATCTGGAAGGAGAACAGTTCACGTTATATCATTCTCAAAACAATACCTTCTACATCCTGTTACTTGTCTTTACTCAGGCCAAAGAGCCCTACTTGCATCCAGGAACGGCTCAATCAACATGTAGATCAGGCCGCGGTATCGGCTAAATACTGGTTTATGAGTAGTATTGATCCGATTAAATGGATGAAACCTACGGTACTGAATTTGATCAGCCCAGAAGATACGACTATAATTTGGATATTTCAATATTGACCTTATTTGCAATAGGTTGTTTGTGCAAAATCCCTCAGTTTTACAACGTGAAAAAATACTATTGCCTGACACCATGACTTCCTTTCCACAGATTCCAAAAGAAATGCGGAAGAAGCGGTTACCTAGAGTAATTATTTATCTCAGGAAATATGGCCAGCCGTTGATTGATTACATCTTAATTGATACAGCCATTTGGTTTCTTAATCGAATAGCATAATCGTACAAGATCATGTGTGTGAGTGTAAGCTGTTCAACCAAAGGGTGATAAATAATTTAAGTACCTATTTATATGTATTACGCCTGCCCTGCGCAGATTTCCTAACATTTCCAACATTACCAAATCTGAGTTTAATCGTTTTGAATCCACATATTCATGGCACCCCCAGGTGCGCCAAGAATAACTCCATGGATATTCTGTTCAACTGTTTGTTTTATTGCCCCTAATCAAACAATTCCGCTTAGATGTTAGAAAAATTTATGGTAACAATAAATCTAAACGTTTATTGCAAAACATCAGGTGATGCAATTTCCCGGCTGCTCGAAGCTTGCGGCTATTAACATTTTTAAGAATGCTTTCAAGTTTCCAAAATAGGCTTTCAGGAAATATAACGTCCTTGAAACTAGTTAAATAAAGCTCATTTAGCGTGGGAACATGTTGAGTCCAAATAAGACAGCAATCCCATTTGGAGAGATCACTTGAAGTCTTCAAAGGTCATCTCTGATACGGTCTTCAATGCTGGCATTTGGAACCCAAGTATTACGTGAAAGGTGCCCTTTTCATAAAACAGTAAAGTTTTATGGTCATTGCACTTCCAAGTTATGTAAAGAATGAAGTTGTTAAATAACATGAGAAATATTACGAGAATATGACAGAAATGTTTTCCCGGGTTTACTAGGTAGGGCAGCTTTGCAATTTTTGCATGCGATGATTTTGTAAAATCTACTATATAAAAATAAGTCGGGTTTTCCTTCCTGACGCTATAACACCAGAACGCACGAAATGATTTCCACGGTTTTGCATTCGTTGGAAAGGTCTCGGGCTCCGTGAGGTTTATAGCAAAGAAAATTTAGGAAAAATCTGGTGGCATCTGGTGGCGAAACGGAGTTCGCTGGGTTTGCTAGTTCTAGTATACAATTACATCATAAATTCACTATAATACACTTATTACGAGTATGTATAGAAAGAAATAAGTGGAAACTTTGGTAACACTACCTACTCGCAGACTCTGAGCATGTGAAAAGCATGTGATGTGAAACATCCTGCTACGTTTATGCAAATTATTATTTTTATGCAAATTGCAACACTGATTGATCACCCTGATGACAATATTGTCCTCATTGCCAAACAGTCCAGTCGATTGTGCAAAGCACTTTACTTTCAGGTCACACTCGCGAATTCAGCTCCTTACGCGTTCACTATTGTCTCCAAAACAATGGATTCACACATGTTAAAATTTCACGCTGTTTTCGACCTTATCGCTTGCTTAATTCATGTGTTTGTGTGGCCAAGGACTTTGTAATGAGGCTTTCATTTAAGCCATTTTGAACTGTAACCTTTATGAAACTAGAGCGAGAATCATAAGATGAATGAGTTGCCTTGTGTGTATTTACTCTGCAGGTGATTTATGGCGTCTTATCAATAGTTACTGTTTGGTTTATCGCAAGTAATCGTTTGTTGCATAAGTATGCATTATTATGTTAGTCCATTGGCTTTGCTGATAACCTTAATACTGGGTTTAATCATATTATGGTGTTATCATTTGTGCTCCACCTGTGTCTTCTCATATTTAGTAAAGGGATAGTTTACTCCCCCCTCACCCCTACAAAACTTTGCATTTATCTGAGAATCATCTTCTTAGCTTGGACATGAAACGTCGTCATGTAGCGTTTTGTACCCTTTGCGATTTCCTTTCTATTTTCAACCATTTGAAGACCACCAGAAAAGTTTTTTTCAATTATTGATAATCAACGAAGTCTATCAAAATACTCACGCCATGCAGCATAGACATCGTTCATGGTGTCTCCAGGGGAATCGCTAGCCCTGGAGCTCCTCGACTCCCGATCAGCCTGACTCTCCATCTTTGCACTTGAGATATTATTTCAGTTATTTGATCCAACCATACTGACGCTACATTATTTAAGTTATTTTGGTCTGCGTGCTATCGCGAATTTGGTTTGCAAATGTACACGCGTGTGAACGAACTACTGATAAGAAATAGTTTAGTTTTGATAAGGAATTTTAAAGTATTATTTTAGAAATAAGGCCGAGACACCGCACCGTTTTTTGTATTTGTAATTCCCACCAAAACAACAGTTACGAAATTACGAACAAAATACCAATGTCCAATTCTGTAACCATCAGAAGTAGCATACGTTATCAAAATTGCAACACCTACATTATTATGCGAAGCTGGTCAAATATGTTGCGTCTCACTCGAGCCGTATCGAAAACACGTAAAATTCTCGCATAATGTGGAATTCGGCTAACGGTTGTACCGTTTGCATTTGCATGAGAGCTGACCCGTAACTGTTGTACATCCCTTGGAGACCTAGAAGCCTCAATCAGTTCCGGTTGTGGATTGCCAAGGGCTTGGCCCTGCTGTTCACATGGAAACTGGATTCTTCGCTTGGAAGTAGGGAATTGGGACAAACATTCCAATTCTAATGATTTTCAATTTACGCAATCGTTTCTATATCTTATTTGTAGTAAATTCCAGTGAGCTTGAGTTCGAAATTCAATTTGTCTCAACAATTTTGATAGTTTCTAGCTATAGTAGCCGGTAGGTGGCGCTGTTGTCCATAGTTTTTTTTAATTTTCATTAAAGACACGACTTATCAGTGTTTAAGTAAATTAAACTTGAACACTTAATTGGCAGTAAAGGTTAACTGATTCATATAATGGGCAAAATTATGCGAGTAAACAAAGTAAGCGGCCGGTAATGTCACTTAATTTGAATGAAAATTAAGTAAATCAACATTACTTCGACTTTATCTGACAATCGCGAATTTTTGGCGAAGTTTTTATCTACCATCAACTTTGTAGTAACATGTTTTTTTTATTGCAATAATGTTAAATATCTTGTTCGATGTTAACACTTATTGTGCTACCTAAAAAAATGCTAGGCCTCAAACCGTGTTAGTTGCCCTGATTCTTCACTCCCGTAAAGACGGTATTGGTCGCGAAAGAACAGGAGTAAAATTAGTTTTAAGACTATTCTAAGTGATCCTAGTGGTCCTACTGCGTAAACGCTTTTTAACTTTGACTAGAGTGCAGCACATGATCTACTAATGAGGGAATCCTAACCACAGCGTTTGTAACGTATATATTGAATGAATCATGATCGCAAAATGTAAGCATAGTAAATCACGCAAAGGAAATGACCGTTTACAAAATCTCACGCTAGAATGAGATGAATTGTCTTTTTTAGACAAACAAGGCGCTTTTCTCACGAGTGTGAAAGTTAAAAGTTCGTGAGAAGATCCATAGTGAAATAGAAGACAGCGTCGGTGAGCTGCTGATGGAATTTAAACCTTCTGTCTTTGGAATAGAGCTGTTGGAGTCTGATGGGGCTTCGTGATCTATTGAAGATAACTGTGACGTGAAGATTGCTGTTGATTTTACAAGATGTTTTGCAATAATAGTTAGTGCTAAAGATAGACTGATAATAAGAATATGATAGTCGTCAAATATAATTAGAGAGAGACACCACGAAATAAAACAGAATGTGTTACCAATAAAGTAAAAACCTTATGTTTTAATCAATATGAAATAACAGACAGCACAAAATGTAATTAAAATGTATCTAATCTATAGGCATGAATATTTATCTGAAACCCCAAAAGTTTCCCCAATATAAACAACCAGCCATAAAATCCCTAATGGCATAAACGATGATAAATTGAATAAACTTAGGGCAATATCCGCTATACTTTATCGTTTCCGTACTATTAGGCGCCGAAATGTCTAGACAGTCGACACTAAACTTGGCAACATCCCCATGGCTTTTGTTGCCGGAAATAATAAGCTGCCAAAGTGAACGAGTGTAGTAAATGTAATATCTTTTACTACAGGGCCTTTAATATGGAAGATCCGAATGTTCAAGGCTGACAAAAACATGACCGAAGTTGCGATTTCATTCAACAAACAACGAATATTCTCAAGGACTAAATTTTCTGTTCAGAGTCAAACTCAAACAACATTTAGTCAGAGGGGGTTAAACCTAGGTGATTCTACTCCTGTTGTTGTTCAAAATACTTGGTACTTGAAACACTTACGAAGTATTTGGGACTGAGTTCATGCTCTTATCGGCTGAATACTATGTAGCTCGCAGTGGGAAACGTCCGAGCATTCAGCAAAAGATCGGATTTATCACTTTAGTGTAGACGCCCAGAAACGGAAAGTGCGGCGTCTAAAAGTCTGACGTAGAGACTCAGTGATGTGTTTTATAAGTGTAAAAGAGCATTTAAACAGAAGAATTTCAACAAGCTGGTATTGAACGTAATGTAAAACTCAAACAGCATTAGTCAAGCAGTTACAAAAGCAAGTTAGTACGTTGCAAGTAGATGGACGAAAGCAATGAAAGAACGGCACAATCCCTTTTGCTGATCGTGCGTGCGTGATTGAATGAGAAATGCAAATAAAAAATCCTATTGAAAGTGCAAATCAAAACACTTCAAAATAAACGACCTCCAGTTACTCTAATGATGACCATAAAATACCACTTGTGATGGCTTAATCCCATGGTGACCGGACGTGACGTCAGCTCACCATGATTTCAATTTCTAATGTTACATTGTGCGCATGCGATGGTGTGAGGTGAATAAAAATCATTGCGAATTTCATAAATGGAAAGAAAACATTGCGTGATTCACACATCGATAGATATGTTATCTGTTTTAGGTATCTTTACGGTTCCCTTGGTTATGATATTGTTATTTTAGTATACTATGTAACACTAGAAATAAATAAGCAAAGAATATCAAGTTAGCCAAGTTTTATTAATTTCATGTGCAATTGCCCTCTTATTTAGTTCATAGACACTAACAGGCTTACCATAGAACGTGACATAAAGTTATTCCGGAGTGTAAACTGTCAAAATGTATGGTTGGTTATTCTTGATTTATTCGGTGGAATAACTTTATGTCACGTTCTATGGTAAGCCTGTAAGTATAAAAGTCTTTAAGTTAAGGGATTACTCCAATAGTTGACCAAGAAATAGCGTTTTCTACCGATGATATCGATTAAATCGTAGACAAAACTGGTATCAGGGACGCGGATGACTAAAAAGAAGTAAAGAGTAATAATAAATTATGTAGATGACTAAAACATATAAAGATCTATTCAACGTTAAACAGGTCTAACAACGGGTTAAAAAGTTAACGGTTTAACAACGGTTAAAAAGTTATAATATAAGAACTCAAATCAGTGCAGACAAAAGCTATGGATGAATGAGCATAAGGATATGATTACTAATAGGTAATCCAATGTGCGCAGACGTCACTGCTCGCTCCAATGGCGTGGAAACAGCAGTCGGTTTGTCTGTAGTTGAAGAATTAACCGATGGTGATTATACTAATAGTCATTTTGAACACACAGACATTTAACAAGAAGAGACTATACACATGTCAGTAAAACGGAAGTGTATGCAGTATTACAGGCATGTGTATTCAATGTGTGCCTTAAAGCAAGTCCGAACAACCGAACATGAACAATAGTATGCAGACACATAGATAGATGTAAACATGAAATCTATTACAATGCACGTCAGATGGTAGAGGTCATTTAGTTCATGGTTTTAATAGCATGATGTCATACAAGATTGGATTCTCATGTGGATGTTTTGCTACAAAAATACATAAGCTGAGATAATTTGAGAACATTATGGTTAGGACATCTTTTGATGAGATAAAGCATGGGATTACGGAAACTAGACTATCAAGATGCTGGAAATTAGAGCACGGAATAATGATAATGATTATGTGCAATGTTCGTGTACTCTTTTGTCAGCATTGTGTGAGGAACAATATCAAATGTTTGGAATGTCCAAAGGAAGATTACACATAATGAGTAGAATCTTTGACAAATGAAATAGATTAATGATACGTGTACTTATTTCTGTCGATACCAAACGACGGGTATAAGACCCCTCGCAGACTACAGACTTTCTATCAGCCGATAGTTGAGACGGAATTTACTTCGGCTCGTAATGAGTATGGAGAAGTATAGCCCGTCTGAAATCGGCTGATAGAAAGTCTGTAGTCTGCGAGGGGTCTAAGTTTGACATGTTTTACAAAGCTTGCGTGAAACAGGCGAGTAATAAGCGTGTGTAAACCAAAATGTAACAAGCCTAGACCAATAAACAAAACTAAGTGGTCTACACAACCTCGACCTGTTCCCTAAATCGCATGGCCTTCGTAAAAAGCACAACCATCAGAGCCGAGGTTAATCATAATTGGTATTGTACCAAAATTACCCGTCATTGCAGAACCACGATTTCGGACAAAAATGTGTTATTGGCGAACGTTTTAGATTACGAAATATTAATGCATCAGCTAGTCAAAATCAAAAAGCATTTTCAGTAAGATCGCTGGTATCTTCGAATAGTTTTACCGTTAATTATTGTTTTTGTTATCGTTATATCTGTCGTAGCTTCATCTGAGACAGAACTGGCTCTTGGGCCACAGCTCACGCTTTTCCACGAGTCAGGGCTTAATTTTATGGTAACTTTTACTGTTCAAATAAATAAATTTCTATTTCTACTAGCTCGGCTTGATCAAGGAAATTAATTAATTAATAGGACAATAAGTCATAACACTCAGTAAAACATAATTATGAGGTATCTTATTTATTTATATACAAAACGTAATGGAGTATGAGGTGATAACGATACACTAGTTTCTGTATTCTATAAATCATTTTGAATAACCAATCAGCTGATTGGATTTGCCAGGATCAAAACATTCTAACCCTTCTATCACATTGACTATTGACCGATCATGGCGCACCTACAAATTCAATTAGCATGTCAGACGAAATGGCTTCTACAGAATTATCAGAACACCTTTAAAGAGCACTAATTTGTTTAGTAAATGAAACTAAGGCAGACCAAAATAACATTTGCTATCAAAACTGTCACGTTCCACGGGTTTTCACTTCACAGACTGCATACGCACTTTACACGTGGCAAAAATGTGGAGCACACAGTAGGACTTTCAAATACTCCCACAAACGTATGTTAGTGATTTTATGTTTTCGGAAAAATCAGGCTTAGGCACGTTACCGGCAGCCTCAGCACATCTAACTGAATTATCAATTGGGACCTCACAGCTGATTAAACATAAGACGATATAGTACTAAGTAAAGATGAGATAATTTAAAAAGAAACCTTAACTACTTGAGTTGAAAGTAGAAAGTCGTGACTGTCGATATTCTAGGGTTCTTGTCGTTTGTTAGGGAAGGCTGACG
The DNA here is from genome assembly GCA_963565295.1 of Epirrhoe alternata. Classification (NCBI taxonomy): domain Eukaryota; kingdom Metazoa; phylum Arthropoda; class Insecta; order Lepidoptera; family Geometridae; genus Epirrhoe; species Epirrhoe alternata. The sequence continues at coordinate 12,527,340 of OY751385.1, read as the reverse complement.
CGCATGCGTGGAGCATCGCTGGTAGACACACAATGGGGTTTCTAAATTCGAAAGCAGCTAATTAAACCTAGACTCTATTCCAGGTGGAAAAGATAGAAAGTAGTGTGAATGAATTCTGGGCACATTCGTTGAGAAACGCAAGTAAATATTTCAGATATTTTGTTTGAGGATTTACTAACAGTAACCAAGGAAATACGAGCCACTTGAGTACATAGACCTTGTTTGCTTTTTAGAAGCTACACAAGCAAGTTTAAACGAAGGTAAGTCGGACTCGGCGTCCGCATGTCATGTACAGAAATCATTAAAATTCTTGGAAATCCCAGCGCCTACATTCCTGAGCTGAATATGGTATTAATATGGTACACTCACGGTTGTGCTAACATTGAACAACTGACAACTGTATTTCAAATTAAGAATTGTTTTAGAACTGTTAATTTTCACTTATTTCAATTCAAAAAGAAAACGCCACTATGCGATGAACCTTCGCCATTCAGCATTATCGTTTTATTGTGACACAGGGATCAACAGTAGGTCCTATATTATTCCTTTTATACGCATTAAGTATGTTGTGTACATGAAATCTTAGCTAAACAGTTTTTATTAGCTACCTATGTGCTTGTGGTTTATGTAAATCATTAGACCATCAGCGTCGGACAAGGTCAGTGATGATGCAATATTTGACATCATTCTGTTCAATAAGAATCCTAAGTTGATTGTGCCATGTCTTGATTTTAGATAGTGATATTGCAATTTTAATAGGTGTGGTTTTACAATATTTTGTTAAAGGTCAACTGCTTATTAAAAGTGTTCTGATCTCTTTCATCTAGGTTTGACGTTAAAAGAAATACTTTATTGCTAAAATCGTTGATTATCAAGAAATGAGGTGGCTACAGTCATTTTAGGAAAGAGACACTCGCTATAATTATAATTTTCTACATAAAATAAATAATAGATCTTATCATTCTACATTTTTATGACAGTGAGAGTTTTCCTCTGTTATCTAGACACACGTGAGCGATGTTTATAACTTCATCTAGAGATAAGTACCTATGTAGTGCATTTGTCAAACAATATTAGATCTCGAACAATTTATGTAGAACCTACACTACATCCTACAAAAAACCAACAAGACGCTGAAAAAAACTATCATCATCACGTAAACATAACCATATTCAGACTCATCCCACCCAAACAGTCAAGCATTCATTTTAAGTTGTGGAGGGTTATACATAGGCTTACATTTGGCACATGTTTTTACAAGTACTCCACGTGACAGGTGGATTAAATTAAGTATCCACTATTGCTTCTTTCACAACTTATTTCATCTCCGTTGCACAAAATAACCTCAACATAAAATTAACCACATTGCAAATCCTTATTTCCTGTCACAGTAATTTATGCACTTTCTTGATCTTCAAGGCCGTCGGAATAATTGCCACTTGTAATCAGTTGCTGCAATTTCAATCAAGTGTTTTCATTGAGGCTTAATAGCTTCGCGGTCGGAGTTTAAGAACAAGTCATCAAGAGGAACAGGTAAAACGGTTACATAAAATAAATCTCAATCGGTCAACTGTAGCCAATTATATGCAATAGTTTTTAAGGTTTTAGGTCAAGTCAGCTATAAACTTGAATTCTAGAGATTTTTATAGGACTTCCAGGGAGGCTGTGGCCAGGAAGCTTAAGTTCTCAAACGTCTATTCATTGACATAAAACGGTATCAAGATAAAATGGTCAAGCTAGGACAACATTTTATCGTTCATTTTAAACCCTAGTTATCTAAATCTTACACCACATCCTGTCTTTATGGTATCAGGACACAAGACACTAGTAATTAACCCAATAGATAGGGCAGATGATGAAAATGATGATGATCTTTCATGACTGCGCTGACATAACAAACAATCTGTGCCACCGAAGCGCACGCGACGGTAACGCAATGTCCAAACCCCTCAATTAAATACACACTCAGCAGTACTGAGTCCGTAACGTGGCAGAGACCCGGTACTACGTTTAGCATCTGCTACTTTTAAACTGTGACAAGAAGCATTTCGGAAACCCAAAATTCCATCATTGTTTTCGTCCTATTTTCGACCTCAATTCATCGCTCGCTCATCATCGCCATTAAAAAAAATGCGATTGCTGATGGCTTGTTGGACCAGCGCCATTTGCGATCGAGTAGCAATCGCTGGAACTAAAGTGAAACCAAAGAAGTTTCAAACCTATAGTAATGGGTTTGTCTTCAAAAATTAAAAGATCTTCGTTGTCAATGTTGTCATCCACTCCGCGTTCCATCTCGTCCCTTCTTCTTCTTGTCGTATCATTAGCTATTTGGAATCAGTCCGGAGAAACACGTTCGATCAACGACGTGTGTCCTAATTTGAGATTTATTTCCATGAATTTAGTATACATTTGAATGGAATAGGAAGACGCCCGTTATGTGGAGCCTGCGGCTAAGAGGCTCCTTTTGTGCACTTGGCACATGTCATGTTTTCGAACTTGTTTCTTTCATCTCGTCCCTGATACGTATGTAGTGCACCTCAAAGCCAACAGCCGTATCCAAAGTGTCAGTCTCGCAATCACAATAGGCAGTAAACACTGTGAATTGTGATCGACATCCTGATGCTTACAACGATTAAAATTCATGTTTATGTCTGCTTTGCATGCGGATCGCGTTTCATTTGAATTCATATTGTTTTTATTTGTTATTGGTTGCATTTGTGATGTTGCCGGGTTGCCGGGTCATGTAAACGGTAATATCTGTGCTGTGTCGGAGTTGAATGCGCCTCGACTTTCAAACCAAATTCCAGTTCGTATCCCAGTCGACAACATCAAAGGATCTTGCATGAATCATCATCGTCATCTCACTGCCCTTATATCACTTGTGCGGGATCGGCACAACAGGTTTTTGTCTTTCACTCCGCTCAATCAGCCGTCATCTCAACACTCAACATGACAACATGATGATCTAAGAGAATTTCTACTATGCCTTGGGGAAAAAGTGGAGATTGTGAGGGACATAGTAATGAGTGGAACGTAGGATATTCTCACGAGAATCTCTCCAGCAATTGATTAATTGCCATACTCGGCGACAACCGTTGCCCAGTCATCTAAATTCATGTTGCTTAGCCAAATTCCATTCGAACTTAGTGTACGGTTTCTAATACTCACATGAAGTGATTTTTTGGTCCATCGAGTGAGCATGACGCCAGAATTCTCACGAGAATCTCTCCTGAACAATTGATTAATTGCCAATTGCTTACGTTGCCCTACGTACATATTGTTTTCACGATAAATTGATCAGTTTGATCTGATCACTTGAACTCCTATAACCCTAACTGAATTAGTCAGCGAGCTGGTCACCGACGCGTGACGTCACGGGCCCGCTTCCCCACAAAACACCGGATACAGCGGCGGAAGTCAGGTGTGCCTTTTTGTGGGTTATAAGTTTTCATATTGATCTGGCATATATTTTGTATCATGTACATTTTTGGACATGAGTCAAGCAAGCCTTGTCAAGTCAAGTCTGGAATAAGACTTCCGAGTCCTTAATGAAAGACTTGAAGGACTTGGCTTGTACAGTTTGCGGCGGTGCCAAGTCATCGGGAAAACGTGATCTGCGTTACGGGACAAGTCCTGTGATCACGGCCACGGCAGAAAGCTTGGAAGATTAGTGGAGATCCTCTGCCCAATGACACAGTAAAGATTAGAGATTAGAACAATATTTTTTGCCAGTCTAAGTCACTCGAAAGCGTGATGAGTGCGACTAAAGAGGCTCCAACGGCTAGTTCATACTTGTATTGTATTGTTTCTTAATTGGTGTTGTCATTGTATTCTCCTTATTATTTTACAAAAGATGGCAAAAGGTTAATGATTCCCTCACACTTCCCATGCAAAGAGGTACGGTCGGGAACACAGCAACAACTTGTTAGACAAGTCTATTTAGTACAATCCTGTTTGGTTGCCACTATTTTTAGCACAAACAAATAAATATGCAAATACGAGTAGAGTACATTGTAATGGCTCCTCTACACCTTCGTGACGTCGGCATTCGTCTGTCTTCGCCGAATATGTAGAGAACATACGAAGAATTTTCTACTCAACTTAAACTAATCTACGCTAAGATGAGGTATGATTTGCAAAGTTTTAACAAAACGTTCATGGTCGTGCTTGCTTAGTCGTTCTTGATAGATCGTCGAAGTTAAGCAACGTTCGAAACGGTCTGTAAGTGGATGGGTGACCGCCAGTGGCATTTTCATCTGAGCGCTTCAGTGCTTCGGAGGGCACGTTAAATTGTCGGTCCCGGCTATTTAAGTCGTTAAGCCATGACGCAGGCCTTAAGGCGGCCTAAAAACTCCGTCGCCAGAGTTGGCCACTGACTCATCATACGAACTTACTTTTTTACTTAACGAAACGTTTCATCTAATCCCATTCATCCCACTCATTTAATAAAGCTGAAAGCTTGTGAGTTTGTTTAGATGTTTGTATGTTTGTGTATCAATCACGCCTAAACCAGTTAACCGATTTGGATGAAACTTGGAATAGGCGTAGATAGTAACCTGGAATAGCATATAGGCTATTCAAAATGTAGGTACCAAACGGGCGAAGCCGCGCGCAGAAGCTAGTTTCTAATATTGTTTCGTTCTAAGTACAGTATCTCTTTTTATTTAGGGCTTACGTGTATCTTAATTGAACGATTGAACGAGTGACTCATTTCGAGGAACTTGATTGACATGTAACTGTTCTTCATTCAAAATATACCTTTGGAATGAAAATATAAGTTACATTGTAATGTTTGACAAGATTGTATAAAAGTTTCTCGACGATTGTACCGCATGAGCTAATTGCAACGCCCTGGGAACGCAGAACAATAAGTAAAACATTACTCAGCAAGAACCTTTGCATTTGTGTAGATAACAGTACAAATCAACTGTTCACACTTCGGGATATTTCCAACTATCGATTCATTTATTGTGTGTAAAAAATATCGATTATCTTGCATTTATCACAGATACCTTTATGTTGTATAAGAAATTGGCGTTCAGATCTCTAGTATAACTAATTGTTAACAAGTACAGATTGAATTTCAACTAAAGTAAGTTCGAAGTTTTTAGGCCGCCTTAAGGCCTCCGTCATGGCTTAACGACCTAAATAGCCAGGACCGACAATTTAACGTGCCCTCCGAAGCACGGAAGCGCTCAGATGAAAATGCCACTAGCGGTCACCCATCCACTTATAGACCGTTTTGAACGTTGCTTAACTTCGACGATCTATCAAGAACGACTAAGCAAGCACGACCACGAGCGCTTCTCATTTTCTTCACAATTTCAACTGGATGATTTATACAATCAGCATATCTACCGGATGATCTCATTCCGCTAAAAGAGAGAGTGAAAATCATATTTTAGGTCTGTGGTTAAAAAATGATTTTCTACTCGTTCGTTCTTTTTTAAACCAGTGAATTGGTATACTACTTCCAGTGCCACCAACTTATCTGGACTGGTGGCCAAATGAGGAACTAACGAATTGTATTTTTCTGCCAACACCAAATGCGATAACAGCGCTTCACTCACCGGTCCAGATAAGTTTGTGGCACTGTACTAGAGTATAGCAAATCTCTGATGTTTTTTTTATGATGAATGGGTCGGCTCTTGACGTCAAAACTACCATAGGCAAGAATGAGCGATGGAGCGAGCCTACCCAGAAGGTGTCTATTAACTCTCTTCTTGAAAACAACAGGGTCGTAGCTCAGCGGATATACAGACGCGGGAAGTTGATTCCAAATTTTTGCAGTGCGCATAATAAAAGAACTTTGAAAGCGCTTAGTTCTAATAAGTGGAGTATCAACCAGGTAAGGATGATAATCAGCTATAAGATCGACCTCTTTTCAATCTGTTAAATAATAAAAAAAAATAGTTGGTCTGCAGACTCTGGTGTACTCACTGGCATGATCATCGTTCAGCAGGTTGTGGTACCGATGCTGTTTATCACTAGCATCGAGCCTCATCATCACGCCGTTATCACCACACCATCGCGAAATTCTGAAATTAAAGAAATATTTTTCTATTGGTATTCTGGAATACTACAAATAATTACATAATTAAAGTTATAGAAATCTCGCAACTTATCATAAGCTGTTTGAGGTATGTCGAAAATATCCTAAATTGTGTCTTATACGTGAAAACCTGTTATTGGCTTTCTGCTTCTATCTAAGTGATCTATAAGTTATTGTAGCTGTTGGTTTAGGTAAATAAATAAATATCATAACGCAACTACCTAGTCCTGACCTCACACCATGATTCCCTGTATAGTGAGTGTCAGAAACTACGAGTACCATGGAACAACACCCAGAATGAGCAAATATCAGCAGATCAGTATGTAGATCATCACGCCAGCGAGGTGTCCTCGCTGGCGTGATGATCTACATACAGGGAATCATGGTGTGAGGTCAGTACTAGGTAGTTGTACATACGGTAAACAAAAGGGCGACAATACCAAAAATATAATCAGATGTAAAAACAGCTTTGTTTATAATTCAGCATCTCGAGACACTGCAGAATATTTCGTAACAGTTCATTGGCCCGGTAATTGAGCAATCAAAGCTGATTGATTGGAAGCGTTTGATTCAATTTGTTTGACTAATGATAGTGAAGCAAAAAGGAAACGTGCAACTGTATCTCGTAATAATGAAAAAACAAAACAGGAGAACTACTGCATCCCTAAGCTCGGTACACAACCTTTCAGGACTTTTACACACACACACACACACACACACACACACACACACACACACACACACACACACACACACACACACACACACACACACACACACACACACACAGGGTCACGACTGTATCCCCAAGGCGCGGTAGACATTCTCTCAGATTATATTCCAGATCGTTTGAAGATGTCTAAGGGGGTAGTCAGAAGCATGTACCTGGTGTGCTCCTTGTGCCCTAACACCTGCACACAGGATGACCTCAACGCAGCCACAGATAGCGCAGTTGAGGTGGCCACCTTTTACTCAAAATCAATTTAACGGAGTGGGCATCGACACGATAAGAAGAAGAAGAACAATATCTAGGGTAATAGTCACATTCAAATCAAAATTTGCTAAATACATAGAACTCTGGCTAGATATGCCCTTTAACCTTTGGCATAATCAAGTGCAAAATGAGTGCAACATCGCCAAATCAGTGTTGACGATGGAAACGAATCTATGTCATCTTGGCTAGTCCCGCTGATACCATAACACAGAATTAGTTCTTGCTCCGAGTTTGAGAAAGTAAGAGGAAAACTGGTATCGTGTAAATTGCGTTTAAAGAAGTTAGTCCAGCATTGGAAATTCATAACTTATATTCATATGCATAATATGATGATTCTTCTTAGATTTGATTGAATTCTAAAAGAAAACCGGAACTAGGAAGAGAATGTGAGAGATCCACCTTTCAAATGAATGCTGCAACGAATCGTAAAATTTACGACGGTTTAATTAGCAAGTTATGCATTTTAAATTAAAAAATTAACCGTATGATATAATACTTATGTATACATTTTAATTACCTAGTCCTAGTCAATACATATAAAGCAACTACACACAACGACAACAGATTATCTCTGACATAAAATAACGAATAGGTTTTTTAGGGATTGACAAATGTCAACTAAGCTAAAAAAATTGCTATAAAAAACCATCGTAGACGTAGATTATAATGATAAATAAATAAATAATGCTGAACATTTCACACAGCATCATGTAGCCCCAAACTTAGCATAGCTTGTACTATGGGAACCGGATAACTGATATACTACTTATATACTTTTTTGTTTGTAAATACATATATATTAGAAACAGCCAGACCCGAGATAAATATATGCAGATCATACAAACATTTTATTCTGCGGCGGGGATCGAACCCGCAACATTCTTCCCAGCAGGCAATTGAAAGGAAACTGTTCAAAATTGTACAGGAAGTGGACTATGAACCAAAAGAAATACAATTGGTATTTCTGTAATCATTATTTTAACAGAAATAAGTAAGAATTCCACTAGTATTCAGTACCTATATACAGAAAATATCACTGTATGTAAACTGTTTGTGATATCGCAAATGTCAGGGGAATACGGAACAAGTTAATTATAATATTTTACTTATGAATTCACGTTAAGGATAATGGTATTGAATTGTTAAGGTAGATAATCTTTATTTATGAAGACATTAACATTTCAAAGGCCAATACTTTTGAAGATGATAAACAGCCACGTAAAAAAATTACAAGAACTTAAAACTAAAAACGATACATCGTGCGTTTCTCGATTAAGTAAAAAAAAAAATACAGGGTCACGACTGTATCCCCAAGGCGCGGTAGACATTCTCTCAGATCTTTTATATTCCAGATCCTTTGAAGATGTCTAAGGGGATAGTCAGAGGCATGTACAAACCTATATTTGATACATGCCCACATCTTGCAGATGTTAGTATTCCATACGTGTCAGGTTGCAAGCCCATCGCTGCCTATAAGAATAACTAACTGGTTTCCTCACGATGTTTTCCTTCACCGTTCAGAGCACGTGTCAAAGCGCATATAAATTTTACGAAACGCAAAATCCATTGATGCACGGCCGGGATTCGAACCCACGACCCTCGGATTGAAAGTCGAGGTACAACCCCATTCGGCCAACACGGCTCTCTCGATTAAGTATTTGGTGGAATGATCTTAGCTTAGTTTTTATCAAAAGAAAAGATACCAAGAAATCATTATAGATATTAATTTGATCGTCATTGGCTTTAAGTTCGTACGAGTAAGTGGCTAGCTGTAGTGACTTCAACATTTAACGTACCCTCTGAACCACGGAAGCCCTGCCACTCAAAGTCAAAGTCAAAAAGCATTTATTCAGTAGGACCGCTGGGACCACTTAGAATAGTCTTAGAACTAATTTTACTCCTGTTCTTTCGCGACCAATACCGTGAAGAATCAGGGCAACAAACACGGTTTGGGGCCTAGCAGTCTTTGATCCATCTTAAAACTAAAAGTCAAGCTCCAGTGGGGAGCCAATCAAAGAAAATTGAGGTTCGTCAAAGTAAGTTATGCTCTTACACTTGTACCATCCACTTAATTTTCTAAAATAAATAATGCTGGACAAATAATGCTAGACATAAATAATGCTATAAATAATGCTATAAATAATGCTGGACATTTTCACACAGCATCATCTAGCCCCAAACTAAGCATAGCTTGTACTATGGGAACCAGATAACTGATACTACTTATATACTTTTTGTTTGTAAATACATACATGTTATACATAGAAACATCCAGACCCGAGATAAATATTTGCAGATTATACAAACATTTATCCCGCGGCGGGGATCGAACCCGCAACCTTCTGCGTCTCAAGCGGGCTTTCACCCACTGCGCCACAGAGGTCGTCAATTGAATCTAGCTATAGTAATAAAAACAAGTTCTTTTTTACTACGAGTATGTTCCATCAACCTGACCGGCCTCTGGTCCTTTATCAGCATTTACGAGTTCCTGCTTTCGTATCGCTGATAACCAATCAACCGATACTTGCTTATTGATAGTAAACCACATCAATACATGTTTCCTAGTTACTTTTCTATGAACACTAAACAAAAATGCAATTTAACTAAATCATGGGTCTTGTGTTTATATTGCTTCTAGATAAGTTGGACAAATATGGTATCAGAGGACCTCTTAAATGGTTTGAGTCTTATCTGACAAATCGTATGCAATGTGTAAAAATCATGAATATTAACAACAACAAAGAGCTTATACCAATATCATCAAGATATATGCACAATGCAAGTGGTGTGCCCCAAGGTAGTGTCCACTACTATTCTTACTCTACATAAATGACCTACCCGAGGTTACTAAAAATCCATGCACACATCCATAATTATATCAACAGATCCCAATGCCGACATTACTAATTACTCGAATTCTATAAATAATACAATAGACTCTATAATTACATGGTTAGATAAAAATAACTTACAAGTGAATGTGACAAAAACGAAATTTATTCAATTTTGTGTGTCTGATAAGAAACGTCTAAACCAATTAAACTTATGCTATAGGGGACAAAGCATAACTGAAGTTGGAGAAACCACTTTTTTGGGTGTAATTCTAGACCAAAACTGTAATTGGAAAGCACATATCAATAAAGTATGTACGAAGTTGAATAGGTTTGTTTATGTGCTATACAACCTTCGAAAGACATCAAATCATGACACAGTACTGACAGCCTATCACGGTTATGTCGCTTCGATATTAAACTATGGTCTGATATTATGGGGTAACTCTAACAATATAAGTAAAGCGTTTATAGCCCAAAAAAAAATGTGTTCGAGCGATCGTAGGGATACCGCCCTGGGAATCATGTAGGCCAATTTTTCAAAAACTTAAATTAATGACACTGCCCAGCATGTATATTTTAGAAGCGGCTAAATTTGCCAAAGAACATAACAACCTTTTCACTAAAGCACGAGACATTTATCCCAGGTGTTCTAGAAATCCAGATAGAATTGTTTTATCCAAAATTCCCAGAACTGAACTATATATGAAGAACAGTTATGTCATGACTGGATTAATATATAATAATGTTCCAAACCATATTAAAGACTTACCAATGAAACTCTATGTAAAAAAGCTCAAGGAATGGCTAACTGAAAAATCTTTTTATACAGTTAAGGAATTTCTAAGCAATAAGTAAATAAACAATGTATGTAATGTATTCTGTAAGGATTAATTAATAATTATTAATACTCGTGACTTCATGTTGAATTATATAACTTTATTTTAAATTCTTATTAATACTTCGGTTTGACATTTTGGACAATTGATTTTATGACAAAGATTGTGATTGACCTATTTTAAACCAATTTAATTTGCATGCTGTATCTAACAGTGAAGTATGTGAAACAATTTATGATATAATCTATTTGACCTACTACCTATATTATGACCATGCTTCTGGCAAAATAAATTTCATTTCATTTCATTTCATTATACATATTTGGACACATGCATTTTGCAGAAGATCCCCGTCACAGGTTACATCGAAAGCCCATCATAGCCTAAGCGCTCTTACTCTAAACTAAAATTTGAACCGCGGTTCAACCGCTAGTGCGTAAAGGGGCATAAACTACTTATTTATTTGTTTAATTAAAAATAATTTGAATGTACCTACTGATTACCTGTAACCGCATGCTTTCAGATAACAATTAGGACATACCATTACCGGCACGCACGGTTGCGTCACAATCGCCCCCGGCCGTGCGCAGGCGCAGCGGGCGCTTGACATGCTTACTCTTGTCGTATTAGGAAAGTGGAAGGGTTGTCACTTTCTCAGTTACAAAGCTAAAAAGGCTTGCTAAGCCATGTTGACCGAATATAATAGTGCCTTGACTTGATCGGATGGTCGCTAGATTCTGACCGCGTCTTTGATCACCTTCTCCATGCTAGGAATAGTAGGAATCCTGCAGTTTTCTAGGCTGAGCTACTGGAACTTAGTTGTATTGTAAGGCCAGTCAACTTCGTCTATAGTAAATAGTTACTCATTTAAATAACAACTAGAAATATTTTGCATAAAGTAATGAATTCAGAGCAATGCCAATTGTTTTGATAAAATTGATAAGCCTTGTTGATAAACAGACATAGCTCGATGCGATGACCTTGTCCTTATCGGCGTTATTTAAAATTTGTAATTCTTCTCATACGTAATTGGAGTTTATCGAAACTCTACATTATATTGTTTTTTTTTTACTTATCAGCTGAGTTTTAGCAGTGAACTATCTATATTTTAGCTTCTCTGACGTGATTCAAAAGGCCGCGCAACTTCAACAATAGGCCACGTCTGTCACATGCATGGCGATCTGTGGTCCAAAATGGCCACTGAGTGGAGCCCTAAGACAGTGAGGCGCGGTAGACCACTCAAGAGGTGGCGCGAGCTAGATACATTCAGCAATTATCAATGTCAGGCAACCCTGATAAGCTCGAGGCTACACACATAAACTCTACATAGAACAAGGAACGAGCCAGTGGAATATCAAGCACGTAAATCTAGTCAAATCTGTCATAGAGATACCGTAGCTTGCCAACCCTGGCTGTGCCCTGGCTACCTGCGGTTAAGCGTAGGATGTACGTTGGTGTGTATTTAGCTATGTAGCTACTCGTATGAAAAAATAATGGCGCCACTTTTTGTCGCAAGAACCTTAATTATAGTATGGCTTACAGAGTCAAGGGCTTTGTGAATAAATCGGACGGTTTGTATTGTTAAATGACCATTTTGGGATCTTTAGGCGATTTAAAATGGGTCCATTCTGTGTTTCCTTGATTGTAAGAATGTTCGTTCTTTTGTCGGTGTTGTTTGAATGCTCAGTAGACATTCTTCACGGTATTTGTCGCGAAGGAACAGGAGTAAAATCACCTAGTTTTAAGACGATTCAAAATGATCCTAGCGGTTCTACTGCTTTTTGACTTGACTTTATGTGTTTGGACGTGCCCTTGTCAATCCCCAGACATCCTCAATCTTGAAAGCCTAGAACCACCTGTACCTAAAATGTTTACTTTGTAATCAAGCGAGTAATAAACCACAGTCTCATTACAGAAAACGTGAGAAATCTACTTAATGGCATTAAAATTCAGCATTGAACGCAAATAGCCAATGTCAACTAGCTGTTCTTGATAATACCAACGACGATCTTTAAGACCCCTCGCAGACTGCAGACTTTCTATCGGCTGGTAGTTGAGACGGAATATACTTCGGCTCGTAATGAGTACGGAGAAGTAAGCCAAAGTATGTTCCGTCTCAACTATCGGCCGAAAGAAAGTCTGTAGTCAGCGAGGGGTCTAAGAGTCAACGCCATCTAAATAATACCGAAACAGAGTTTGTATGGCCTTCAGCAGTCCATCCAATAATATTTAAGAGAATGAGCCTCTTTCATGAACGTTAGTAAAACGTAAAGATCTTGGAGGAATGGCTTTACACCATTCACATCAGACAGACTGCATTCCTCGGCCTCATTGTGTGATAGATAAGTAACCACTTGCAATTTCACCTCCATTGCGTTATCGAGAGCGGAACACAATACCCTTATCTCCAATCTCACAGCAATGGTTGCGATACAACACCCGCTCTACCTGTCGCTGGCACCTGACTCCAATACTGTTAGCAGGATGTGGTTCTAGAACAAGGGACAGTGTGTGGTTTTAGCTTCTAAATAGCTTATTTTCATTAGCTTGAAAGCATGCTGCGGCGTGGAAGATATTTCATAATTTTTGGCTTTCTGAGTTATCGACCGAAAAATCCTATAATAAATAGTAGCCTAGGTACTTTTCAAGATTATAAGTCTCTGTGCCTTTCAACCAAATACATTGAATAGTTTTTGCGTGAAAGAATAACAGATTCATACGGTCTGTCCGCCGCTTGCCCCCTTTCTGATTTCGTCGATAATTTCTAGCCATCCATAGAAATACTGGATCTTTCCCCCTTTTTGGAATCTTGTACTTTTTATTAGTTCATCGCCCACTTTGTATTTATCCTCAAACTTTTTGATATTAGTAGGATATTTGAGGACATAGCAGCATCATCTGCAAGCTTAGCAAAGCTTTTAGAATTGATACTACGCTAAGATAAGCGAATACCTATAGAAATGGTTTAAGGTGAGTGACCAGCTGAATAGACCAGCTTTCTTACCTGTGCTAGTAAAGCGGAGATAAGCGATAAGGACTGATACGTTATCTAGTTATTGCCTTTCACTTTAACACTGTATATCGATTGCTAAGCATAATTTTCTAGTATGAAATCTTGGATATGTTTGGTCTCATACTTTTTACACTTTGAGTGCTACTTCTCCTTGTCGTGTCACTATTTTGAACCAGTGAGTGAGTGTGGTGAAAGGTTTTGGCAGTGGCCAACTCTGGTGACGGAGTTTTTAAGTCGCCTTAGGCCTCCATCACGGCTTAACGACTTAAAGCCATCATGGCTTAAAGCCAGGACCATTTAACGTGCCCTCCGTAGCACGGAAGCGCTCAGATGAAAACTCCAATGGCGGTCATCCACTTACAGTCCGTTTCGAACGTTGCTTAACTTCGACGTTCTATCAAAAACGACTAAGCACGACCACGAGCGCTTCGGCTCAGATAGTGTGAAAGACATGGCTGGGTATGCGTCATGTGGATAAGGCCGTTCAATCGACACTGACCTATGATAAAGCCGAGTAAGCTGAGGATGGCTTAGGTGCTGCAAGCCTATTTTATCTCAAGAAATGTCACAGGCTCTACGGCGTACCTACCGGCGTACGTACGCGTTGAGTGCAGAAGTTGCCTCCTGGGCGCTGTATCTGTACATTTACGCATCTATTAAAACGCCATTTACACCATATCATTATTGCTTATTATTTGGCAGCAAGAGGCAAGATTCAAGAATGATATGCCAGAATCATCATCATGTGCCTGCCCTTATCCCGCTTATGCGGGGTCGGCACAACATGTTCTCTTCTTCCACTCTCCCCTATCACTCGTCATCTTCGTATTCACTCCCAATGATATGCCAGAATGGTATCGTGTAAATGATATTTTAGGCTTCTGTGAAAACTGAGACAGGTACGACCTGGCATATTGTAATAGCCATCTTTACCATTGTTTATGAATACATCAAGCATGATTGTATCTACAGATCTATGACCTACAAGCCGCATTGTATGCAGATGTGACAGACGGCGAAAGCAGTTCCCCCGCCGCGGGAATCGAACCGGCACGCCTTTCATTTCACTGCATGTGGTAAACAATCGCTGTGTATGAAATTCCGGTTACTTTATCTTGTCAGGTATTTCGAAATGAACGACGATAGTTAAACTTATGAATAGACTGCGTCAACAGCAATTTCGTTTACACCGAAAAAGAACAATTGGGATGAAAAGTAGTTTCTGTCTTTGAATATTGATTATGATTGTGGGTAGTTCGACAAGAATTCTAGAGTGACCCTTGGGTCATTATTTATTTATTTGACTGAGAAAATATATCTTAACTTTTACAAGCAAAAACATAAGATTTTACGAGACAATTTTGGTAGTGTTCTTGGGTGGACTGTATTTTGGGTTTGCTGGTTGTGAATGATGGAAAGACTTAGAGCTAAAAACGAGTTAGAAGTTGCAAGGTGTTACATTACATAAATCGGTCCGTTGACAATTAGTTGTCATCTAATGTCATCCTATCATAGACAAATTGGTCTTTACTTTACAGATTATAAAAATAAAAATAATTGAATATTATTGTTGAAGTCTACCAACAGGTAGGGTCAGCGTCACCAACTGGTAACCCCGCTTGTTAAACAACTACATGACGGTTTAATTTGCTCGTATTCATAATAAATGATCAGTTACGAAGCCTTTAGTATCAGTTTCATCAATCAAAGAACTGGAGCACTTCAATTGATCTCAATGTCTGAGACAATCAATCTATTTGCATAATTACATTCTCCGTTACGACACGAAACGAAAGTAAGTTGACATATGTAATGTTTATGTAACGAGTAGGTATGTACTACTTGCCTTGCCCTAAAATCCATATCACAGGTGGGTGGGATTTTTTTTTTTATGATGAATGGGTCGACTCTTGACCTCGAAACTTACATAGGCAAGAATGAGGTATACGATGGAGTGAGCCTACCCAGAAGGATTTTCAAAGTATGTAAAACAAAAAGATAGTCGGCCATGGACAGACATGATGGCATAGTGAAATCTGCAGGTTGTACTATGGCCAAGACTGGCTCAGGATCTATCTTCTCATCATCTATCTTCGCTCCTGATGATGAGAAGGGCTGATGATGATGATGTAGGTATCAAAAAAGCTTATGGAGCCGTATTTGTGTTCCTTTTTTCGTTCGTTTGATGAATATTCGAATGCTTCCCACCACGATTTCTGACTTCAAGGGCCGCGAATACGGCAAAAGGCGTCAAATAACAGCATAAGTTTTTGAAAAATGTGGGCATGTAGCAGAGCATTGATTCTGACTTCGAACAAAATATTTTCATCCCTCCGAGTTTTGTCCAATTAGTTAGATAGAGGCCACCTCTGATGAGATTTAAGGCCTCATCCCACTTCAGTGACTGACCTTAGTCACACGTTTATAGATAGGAAACTCAAATCAGTTTTGGCTAACCAGACGGATATCCGGTAGACTGTGATTGTTCTAACTGATTGCATTGTGGTTGGCGCCTTAACCCACAGACCTATTTGAAAGTCTGGTGTCGCCTTCGAATACAGACCTTGCCTCCGTAGGATACTGTAGCTAGACTAAATAAATAATGCTGGACTTTTTCACGCAGCATCATCTAGCCCCAAAGTAAGCAGAGCTTGTGTTATGGGTAATACATGACTGATATACTACTTAATAGTTTTTGTTTGTAATACATACATTATTATACATAGAAAACACCCAGACCCGAGACAAATACTTGTAGATTCCGCGGCGGGGATCGAACCCGCAACCTTCTGCATCTCAAGCGGACCTTCGCCCACTGCGCTACAGAGGTCGTCTAAAGTATAAATTCCTGTGTCAAAGTTTAAATGCTTTGATGATAGAATCCCATGTAATAAATTAAATAGTAATTATTATTATTAATTAAGGAGACTGTTCCTGAATTCATTTCTATAGTGTTGAAGGGATAGTAGCCTGTATGTGTCTCCATGACATAAGATCAAAACTGTCAAAATTGCCAAAGGTCCGGGACTCCATAGTCCTGAGATGTTGACCATTGGCAAACAAAATAATAATAAAACTAGTACACTTCGCCCAACGAATCTGGGCATTCGTTTGTCTGCGCAGTGACCGCTTTTTCATACAAAATTGTGTTCTGTGCAGACAAATGGTTATCTTTACGAATGTGCTAGATCCGTTGGGCGAAGTGTAGTGGATTCACAAAGGCCACGAACACGCATTTATCAACTGTCGCTTCTTGGGTTTTTGCCGTCACCACCCATCAACACTTGCAGCCTTGCAAGCTTCCCAACAAGAAATATAAAGCATTCACTTTGTAATTTAAAAAAATTGTAATTTGCCTTTCTTCGTATTTCACGGTTTAAATTGATTTTGCTACTTGTTTAGACTTTGCTTTGAGTAGATCTAACCAAAGTAAATTATGAAAAATAAGAGCTTTCATTTAGTAGGTACTTTTTATATTACCAAAACTTTTTTTATGAGATCACCGAGATCTTTTTTGCAAGAGTTGGTGGTGTGTTGGCCACTTTACACTTTCGCTGAACTATTTTTTGGATAGAAGATGACAGGCGATGACAGGCGAATAGACCCTCTACACGTTCGTCACCGTCGGCATTCGTCTATCTTCGCCGAATATGTAGAGGGCCCATTAAATGCTCATGTCTAGAAAATGGTCTAGAACCACCAGTCAATGAAACTTGTATCACATTGAATCATTACAAAAATGTTCAAAGAAATATCCTCTATGAATCATCCTTTGAACGGTTCTTGTTCCAGAAACCGGTATTTTCGGTAAAATTATATTTTTAGCCGATGTGTAAGGTCAAAGGCCTTGGTCTTTCGCCATCTCCACTCTCCAGCAGGTTTTGATGGCAATGCGAACTCATTGAACCTTGATTGAACCCTCCTGAAGGCGTAAAAAGTTCCTTAGTTTGGTTCACATTTAAAACCAAGTAACCTACTTGGTATTGTTTTAAATTTTGATACAACTATAATATATTATGATTCCTTGGTAAGCTAACAATTCTGGGAACTACTTCAGTAAAAATGAAATGAAATAAGTACCTTCATAGGTTACTCAGTTGCGAAAGAGCACATTAAAGGACATCACAACGATGACTGTACATTTCATAATCATCATCCTAAATACGATTAAGCCCACTCTGGGTATGCTCAGTGAAAAATATGAACCTTGTCCGGATGTGATGTGATCACTTTAATTAAAGTAAAGCAATTCGCGAACATTACGATCGCATGCAGAGATTTCAAAATGATTTGCAAAAGTTCTCACGATTACTGAAATGCTAACAGGTTCTGTTGCATCAGATCCATACTGAAATATTGCAATCTGATCTAAATTGTTGCGACCCTATTTCACCCACACATTATAAAATATCATTCTTAGGGGGCCCATTCATACCTATTTTGGGTGGTCGTACCTTCGATCTATACGATCGAAAACTACTATAAATGGAGGGTCTCATTGCAACTTTTTTATGGAATTAACAGTTTTGATACTATCATACGGTTACGAACCTATAGAAAACACAATGATTAACCAGTGATCTCATTGAGTTCTATGTGATCAACATGGTTGCAGTGGCGCCATGATTACAAACAAGGGATATGATGAGGAGACAAAATAAAAAATCTTTTTAACAATCCCGTTAATACTATTCGGATGACGTCATCTAACTGGGAGAAGTCGGGCAGGTCAAATAACTAGGTGACCTTCAGATAGAAGCAATGTCCTTATTGAACTACATCTTTGGCAACTCTCCCTTTCGTTGTAAGGCTTGTGAGCGTAGGCTGACACTTAACTTTTTGCTCAACTCCATAATAGGTCAATTGAGGACAAAAACAATGCTATTTATTTGCAAATAAGCTAATACACGAATTTATAAGGCATTTTTGGGAGGTATGAGGACCAAATATGGATTAAACAAAATAACACCCACAAAGTGATTCCGGCCGATTCAAATGCTCTATTCCAGTCTGATCCACTTATCAAGCAAAAGGTTGCGGGTTCGATCCCCGCGGCGGGACCAATGTTAGTATGATCTACAAATATTTGTCTCGGGTCTGGGTGTTTCTATGTATAATATGTATGTATTTACAAACAAAAAGTATATAAGTAGTATATCAGTCATCTTAGTACCCATAACACAAGCTCTGCTTACTTTGGGGCTAGATGATGCTGTGTGAAAAGTCCAGCATTATTTATTTATTTATTTATTATTTATTTATTTATTTATCAAAATCATTAAGGGATTTGTTTCCACTTTGTCTTCCACTCTAATCCATACTGCTGGCAAAAAGACTGTACGCCTGATCGTGCGATATCCGGACTGCAGCTGTCCGGCGAATGGACGTGTGTCGTACTCTCTCGCACGATCAAGCGTAGAGTCCTTTTGTATAAAAAAGCATAGCCGTCCGTGAGCTTTCCGATCTACAGCAGTCCGGCAATTTGAATGCGCCCAATTGTGGGAACTATCCGTTAGCCCTACACCCTCGCAGCACCTCGTGAATCACGCAGTGCATGTGTGTCATGAGCTCTAATATTGTAAGAATTCTCATTGTTTTTTAGGTAGATAGGTATTTACAGCTATTAGCTAATGTAGTTATTAAACTCGTTAAACAAAACACAACATTTACGACGCATTCATTGTTGAAGGTACAATGAGTTTCTCATACGTAGATTCCCATAGTTTCCGATTTCTGATGACAAAGTACGCATGTCATATCAAACAGGCGCCTTATTCGGTCTCACTCTTTTATTATGTGGAAGAACGAGAGATAAATAATTTAACTCTTTTCCTTTTTTTTATCGGCTAAAAGGCGCCAGCGCGCTTCGGTGTCAGCTTTGAAACCGGATAAGCATACACGAGTAAACTACAAGAATCTGATCCGAATAATAATTTTAGCTGTATTAAAACAAATTAATGAAAATTAAAGGGTTCATGAATGAAAGTTCATGAAGCGACGACCTCTGTGGCGCAGTGGGTGTAAGCCCGCTTGGGACGCAGAAGGTTGCGGGTTCGATCCCCGCGGCGGGATAAATGTTTGTATGATCTGCAAATATTTATCTCGGGTCTGGGTGTTTCTATGTATAATATGTATGTATTTACAAACAAAAAGTATTTAAGTAGTTTATCATTTATCTGGTTCCCATAGTCGTGCTTGCCAAGCGCTCATAGTCGTGCTTGCTTAGTCGTTCTTGATAGATCGTCGAAGTTAAGCAATGTTCGAAACGGTCTGTAAGTGGATGGGTGACCGCCAGTGGCATTTTCATCTCAGGGCTTCCGTGCTTCGGAGAAAACTCCGTACAGACTTGGCCACTGACTCATACGAACTTACTTTTTTTTCTTCCCAGGGGATAATGTTTTTGCACTACGTGTTACGATACAGGCATCGATACTTGAAAGAGAATCTTATTTTGGTAAAGACCGGTTTCCTACAACTGGTTTGCAGTTGATCAGTTGCAAGACATTAAACTTTTAAACTGGAAGGTTGGTCAATCCATCATTGTATGGCAATTAGGTACCTATGTATAGTTAGCAATCCTTCGCGACCTATTTTGAAGCCAATTCATTTTTGTGAAGTCACAAAGATAATTGGCTATCGACTTACCATAAAAGTACAGTTTTAAGAACTTTGAACCATGGTTTTATTAGGCACACATAGGTAATACACGATTCAAACAAAGATAAAATGGCTTATACCATAGCTGTTGAGCGCACAGCAAAACAATATTAATCGTGTTGAGTGAACACAAAACAATCATAGATGATGAGTACATAAAGAAGGTTAAAAAAAAATTATAACAGAAAAATCATAAAAAAAAGTTCTAAGCATTAAAACAAACTTGTAGAGTAGCTTGGCAGCACAGCACCTAAACCATCCTCCAATAACACAAATATCGTGGGGCGCGTTTAGCTCTTTTGGAGTAATTCCCAACTCGTACCACAAAATCTTGTACCAAATGGTACGAGTTGGGAAATTCAAAAATTTGATTATTTTTGTTCCCAACTCGTACCACATTTAGAAAATAGTGTTTAGTACAGTCAACGACAAATAAGGCCCTCACTTGTCCTACCAGTCTCATAAAATCAGTTTTTTTTTAGCTAAAATATCTTCCATCATAAAAATATTATAATTCCTGAAGTTAGCCATTCGTTTCGATGCGCAGTAGATGAAAAAGCGTCTTCTGTATGTAGTGCTGCACTAGGTACGCTCCTAGCAACGTATTAGGTAGGTACCTAGGTAAGTTAGTACCAGTTCAGACCTTAGAATTCATTCGACATTTGGTAGGAAGTTACTATCATTCAACTGGAAGGTACCTACCTACCTACCCAGGTAGGTATATTCAGTGAGATCCACGGATTTGAGATCCTATCTATCACGTCGTCAGTAACTTCATCTCAGCGGAGGTCCTGTGGTCGCCGGGGGCAACGACCTCGGGAACAGGTTGGTGGCTAACACCCTATAGCTACCTACTCCTAAGCAGGTTGGTTAGGTAGGCTTCCTGCCAGGTAGTGTTTAAGTTAGATGGAAAATTCCTAGTGCACCTGTCCATCTATTAAATACAGTACTGCCTAGGTAGGTAGGTACCTACTTCTATCTAAATCAAACAAAATATTGCAAGTTTTCAGCACGTACAAGTAAGTGTAGGTAATGAGTGACAGTAAGTGTAGGTAGGTAGGTAGACCGTTCCTCTTCTCTACCTACTATGTAGAGTAGGTACCTATGTAGTTTAGCTCTTTTTTTTGGTTTTTGTTAGTTTTCATAGTGGGTTAATAGAGGGAAGGAAGGTTAGTAAAGTTGGTTAGTATCTGTGATCAAAGGATGTCAAGAACATTGTGATTGATGTAAGATTACCTACTGACGTAGCAGTAAGGCAGTTAGGTACCTACCTAGAAGGTAGGTAGTAACGTCAGCGATCTTACTATGGAAAACAATTGATGGTAGGTAGGTAGTTTACCGAACAGAACAGGCTCCCATTGTTATCTGAAACAGCCGTAGCCTACCGTTATCCACCATGAAATACTAAACACCATAACAAAACGCAACTCACCGAAAAACCCAATAGTTTTCTAGTTATCCGCAGGCAAATCCGAAACCAGTTCCGTTAATTCAAGTTTTACTGGTGATTTCAGTTCCAAAACCACGAGAAAACTATTCCAACACACAGTACACTATTACACACTAGCACTATAAATTCACAGAGATAGAAGGCGAATTTTTGTGATCAAAAACATCGATACGTTTGCGTAAAGAGTTTTGAACTGATAACGCGGGCAGCGCGCGCGACCTTTCACAGTGACGGTTCAGTTGACACTAGCGCTAGGTTGAGCTGAGTGAGGTAGCGGCAGCAGGGGGAACTAGGCGTTCGGAATTTGAATTTGAAATGCCTGCGACAGGCTGTCGCCGATGAAGGACAAAAGACAAACAGACAGACAATCGGACGACGACAGGCGAAAAGGTGGTTTAGATTTAATGAATGAATTTATGTATTGTAGGTAGTAGGTAAGGTACCTATCTACCTGTATGAAAAAGCGGTCACTGCGCAGACAAACGGCTAACTTCACGATCCTTTGAACGAAGTGTAGGTAGGTAGGTAGGTACCTACTGGGAATCAGGGTGGGATGGGCTTAGGTAGGTAGGTAATATCTCTGAGGGTTAATACTACCTACACACACTTGACTTGCAATCTGAAGGCTGTGCTGACTGAATCACAGAATACAGATAGGCTGAAGGTTGCGCGTTCGAATGCCCGTGCATGAATTAGAGATCAATGGCATCAATTACCTCCGTAGGTAGACTCCTTAAAAGTAGGTAGGTACTTAGGTAGGTAAGTAGGCCCTTCCTGGCCCTTCCTTACCCATTGATGTACCATTGAGCTATGTCCTAACCTACCTACTTACTTTCCGAGGCATCTACAATTGAACGTTAAACCTTTATAAATCCGTGGTTAAACCATTGAGATAAAATTTTGTACATTATAACTCAATGCGTTAAACTTAGCTGAATGGGCACCTACCTATTTAGCTACCTAAGTAAGTAGGTAAGCAGGTACTGACTGACCTAGTAGGTAGGCCTACATATTTTTAAAAACAGCTGTCATTGGATATTTATAATATCAATTATCAACAGCAGCTGCATCAAAAAAACAATAGGTGTACGGACCTACCTACTAACAGCTGATCGATTGACCATCTGTCCCTAAAACGGACTTTTTTAGGGGCACAAAACACCTGCTGACTGCTAAGTGGGTAGGACATAGGACCTTCTTACAGGTCCCGAAAAGATCCCTTTGTCTTTCTTGAGACCATAGAGTCATAGAGCAATAAGGTAGCTTAGAGGTTGCATGCGGGCAGGTAGGCATATCCCGGATGGCGGATGGTTTTACGTCGATACTTAGGTACCTAAAAACTTCTGGGCCATTTTTGGGAGTACTAGGTAGGTAAGTATAGAGCTCAAAGCTCAATGAACTTAGGTAGGTATACCTACTGGAGGGCTTCACTCCCGCTTTTTTTTTTTTAATTAATTAGGTCAGCATTTGACCTCACTCTACCTGATGTTAAGCAGTAGTGAGGTCTAAGATGGAGCATGCTTACCTAGAAGGAACCTCTTTACTCTTGATTTGAAGACCCCTAAATTGTACTTTTCGGTAAATACAGCTTTGCGAGATTTGGCAACTTTTTATCGATCGTTGGTGAGGGACCTCAATGAAGGTAGTAGGTATTGATATCAAGGCGTTTAGGAAAGACGTGCAAATACCAGGCATGTGGGTCTAGGGCCAAGGTGAGCCGGCGGAGAAACTAGCGGCCATTATCTACCAGCAGGAATGCGAGAGATTAGGGACATAGGTAGGCATCTCTTGCTTAAACGAGGGAATACGGTCAGCAATGGAAGTTCTTTATTTTTGACGACCTCTGTGGCGCAGAAGGTTGCGGGTTCGATCCCCGCCGCGGGATAAATGTTTGTATGATCTGCAAATATTTATCTCTAAATATAAATATTTGTTACTTTTTGTTTGTGAATACATACATATTAAACATAATATGTATGTATTTACAAACAAAAAGTATATAAGTAGTGCAACAGTTATTTGGTTCCCATAGTACGAGCTATGCTTAGTTTGGGGCTAGATATTTATTTATTTATTTTAAGTTTCATGAACAGATTAACCTGCATAATATAATATGCATAACCAACGGCAGATACAATAACCAAGCCCAGACAATAGGTACCTACTTACCTACTGCGTGCACAATGTTGCCTTATCGGGCCCGCCATATGGTCCAGCCGACCCTGGCCTCTAGGCCATCATGGCGAGCTGCTGTCAATCCGCCTATATCCTCCCAAATTGCAGATAAAGGTGAAACCTTCTTACTCGAGGTACCTAGCTTTCTAATAAAAAAAAGTACCTAAGTGAAAACTCGAACGAGGTTTGGGTAACGGTTCTAATCTAAAAAAAGTCATCATCATCATCATCATCCGCAGCAAAGAATATCCCACAGCTGGGTATAGGTCTCCCTCAGTTTACGTCATTCCTTCCGGTCCTGTACCTCACGCATCCAAAATGTATCCTGCCTCTTGATGTCGTCTACCCATCGCGCAATTGGACGACCTCGACTTCTAAGTCCGGTTCTAGACCACCACTCGGTCAAAGTCTTACTCCAGCTGCCGTCAAAAAAAAGTAAGTACAAAAAATACTGTCCCACTGGGACTCGAACTCGGGGCTCTTTGTATTCTGTGCTTGAGGCTGTTTAACCAGAGGCTCTCACTCAAACCCCCCCACCAATGTAATGAAATAAAGGTAGTATCACAGTAACAGGGTAGTAAAAGGATGGTGTCGTAACAGTCACGTGACTGAGTTAGATATTTTTCTCCCATCTCAAAAATACCCAACGCGCCAAAGTTTTCACTTTAAAAAAATTGCTGACATCTCTGAAGGTGCAGACATTTAGCCAGATATGTAGGTACCTGCCTACCTCCTAATAATTGATCATCATCACAACATGTCATACATCCCATCACTTCATCGCCCTGCTAGGCCTCTACGCTTGTGCCTAACAATGCTTTTACTATTTCGATAGATTACAATAGGTACATACTTATATGACTGCTTCCAAGATTTTTTTAAGATCTCAATAAGATATTATGTCTTGCATAGGTATATGCCATGCGTCAGCCGTTCACATTCCACGTCACACTGGTAGGTACACGCTGATACCATGTTGTAACTATTTCCAATAATCCGGTCTTAGGTCGACAAAGGCCGCCTAGTCTAGGCACAATGCCTGAATTGGTAATGAACTCATTATTCATTGCCTTGGTTGGTGTGAGTCATCAGATCATCAGGTTTTCTTCATCGTCAAGCCAGTATGACGAGCTTTCGGCGAGGAGTTTATCATACGGCTTGGATTATAAAAAAAAACCCTCTGAAAACAAGTGCTCCATCCAACAGACATTGATAACTGCTGAGCTGCATACGGCTGGATAGCTTTCTTCTGTTACTTGTTAGGGTTCTATACCCAAAGGGTAAAACGGAACCCTATTACTAGGACTCCGCTGTCCGTCTGTCACCAAGCTATACCTAACTCATTAACTGTGATGGTTACACATTTTAAATTTTCACAGATGATGTATTCTGTTGCCGCTGTATATTAATACTAAAAACAGAATAAGTAAAATAAATATTTTAGGGAGCTTCCATACAACAAACGTGATTTGTTACCGTTTTTAGTCCGACTCGCACTTGGCAGGTTTTTTTGTTGTATTGTGACCACAAAAGTGTCTGGGAACTCTTAACAAGGCATGCGTCTAATCACACATTATCAGATCTTACCGGTGGTCCATCAAACTTTCATAACAATAAAACGACTAAACCGATTTAGAAAGTGTAATTACCGATTACTATGATTTGTCCGTTGTTCACAGACGGACAGACAGTTTGATTGATTGAACACCTGCTGTAATGAGCACTTTATCGGCTGATTATGATCTTAGAGATTGAAAAATCGTGCTTGAAACGCCTCCGCAGAAACGCCATAAAAAAGATAAATGTCGTTTATAGAAGTAGAGATGGAAGAGAGATTAAATGGAGGAAATTGCATGATTGTACCAAAAATGAGCCCAAACATGAATATTTTTATGTTATTCACTGAGGAGTTCCTGTTATTCATTGAACGCGCCTGACTAATCATCAGATGATCAGATCTGAGACTTCATTATCAGATGACAGATCTCTGTAAAAATATGTTTGATCTGTGGTGACCTCTAACTGCGAGTGCGATCGCCTGAACTACAAGGGCATCGTAATAGAGTTGCCAATTACAAGGAATTGGCCACTTCAGAGCTTAACCGCTTCATCGCTAGATGGCACTGGCGTGCTACCAAATCCTAGATCTCTGAAGTAATATTATTTCGGCAATTAGCTTATATAGAACTATCCGACATTATCTGTTGGCTGAAAGGCCCTAAGGTATGTGGACCAGATGGCATCGACCTTAGTGAGGTTAGTACTACCTGTTTGCCATGAATTGGGTCAATCCTACCCCCAAAGATCTGTTGTCGGAACTTGAATCTAACACCGAGTTTCAATTTGATCGGCCTATTTGCTCAGGAATTCTGTGGAACAGGGGTCTCCATCGTCAGATCAGCTCGCTGTCACAAGATATTGATAGTCATCGAAGACTCAAATGACCCATAATCCAGCTCAATCTCTAATGATTACAGATTTCAAAAACCCTGACAAATAACAGCTCGTAAAAATGAAGTTTTAGTAAGTGTTTCAAGTGCTGCTACAGATCCCACTTCAAGCGTTTAAAATTCAAATAAGTTTAATGTTATGAATAGAAAAGAAAAGTGACCATTACCACCCATTACGTAAAGTAATTAGCCAGCTCATCCACATTGGAATAGTAACAGTGAGAGTACGGTGCGGGGGCGACGTGAGAAAGTGATATGCCATCTACCTGTGTGGTGGATGGCATAGAGTAGTTAGGTTACAGAGACAATTAGGTTTTTTTATGTCGGACTCTCGCCGACTAAAAACTGACACGTGGTCGGCCTCCATGCATGTCAAGGGGTGCCGGGATCTCCTACGGAACACACCGGTGCCCCTCGCATTTTTTCTAAGTAGTGTCCCGGGAATGGCACCCACAGCCACGCCCGGCACCCTCGCAGTGCTTACGGCGGCGCTCACCACAGAGCGCCGCCACCCTCCCGCGGTCCGCATCATGGACAGTCGAAGTTTCCACTTCAACCACCCGCGGACCCGGAAAGTCCCCTGTTTGGTTAGGCCTTAAATCTCGACATACAGTAATTTTAAAAAGAATCATGTCCCTGTTATCTCGGTTCTTAGATCTTTGGAAAATAGAATAAATTGAGAGAAATTTAATTCATTCTGTTCATTCGTAAAGAACTACTTAACTCCGTTAATGCTATTTGATGTAAAAATTAATTCATTTTCTATTGGAAGAGATAATGTTATTAAAGGAAAGTAGTTTTTCTTTACAAAACATTTAATTAAACTACCAGCTACCCCACTAATATAATAAAGCTGAAAGTTTATGAGTTTGTTTAGATGTTTGTATGTTTTTGTTTCAATCACGCCTAAACCAATGAACCCACTGCTGAGTATAAAGCCTCCTCATTTTCAGGCCACTTTTATCTGAGTATATACAGTGGCGTAGCTAGGTAGCCAGGGCCCTGGTGCAAAAAAAATGAGGCCCTAACGGAACGGTTATGGTTTTATAAAGTCAAAATTTAAATATGCAGAGAAAATTTTACAACATTGAGGGCAGCTACTTTTCTTTTGTAGTTAGAAGGTTTTGTTCTAAGAAAACAGGTTTAAATATTTTTATTTTTTCAAAAATATTGGTATAACTTTGGAATCGATTAACAGGAGTTGAGGGTTAAATAGGTTTAAAACCGGTTGGGGTATGCTTCTTAATTACTTACAAGACACTAATAACTTCAGGCAATGCATGTTTTCAAAAAAATAATAAAAAATATTTCGTACAGAATTCGTATCATTTAGCAAAGAGGGGCGGAATATAACCTAACCACAGACTAATAACCCATGCATCATAAAAAAAACAAACATTTTAATTTACTTTAACTATAATAGAGCAAGGGATTTCTGGCGCTTCGGCGGCCGCTGCCGCGGCACGCTCGCTTTGCTCGCTCGCCTCGCGCATTGATGGTCACTATCCAAACCTAACCTAACCAACTGACAAAACCAACTGACTACAAACTTTCTTAGGTACGTAAAAATAGTACGATAACACTGACATATTTTTTACGTTCCGTTTCCATCAATTTAAAGAAAAGCGGAATGAGCGCCAAAAATGAGTACCTACAATGACACTGACATATTTTTTACGTTCCGTTTGCATCAATCTTTCACGAAATTCTATACCACAGACAATTTAAAAGACAGATTTAGTTGTCAAATTGTCCATTCTATTCTAGCGTTGAATTTCGCTTGTAGTCTGATTTCAGGTTAGAAATATTTTTTATTATTTTTTCGAAAACATGCATTGCCTGAAGTTATAGTGTCTTGTAAATAATTAAGAAGCATACCCCAACCGGTTTTAAACCTATTTAACCCTCAACTCCTGTTAATCGATTCCAAAGCCAAGCCAAAATATTAATTGCAGATGTTTTTATTTAGAAAATAAACACACCTATAGTTTCCTAAGAATAAATCTTCCGGGCCCTCGGGCTCTGACTCACGAGTCCGAGGGCCCCTTGAGCTTGGGGGCCCCAGTGCACAGCACCGCCTAGCCCTCCGATAGCTACGCCACTGAGTATAAACAATACCTACAACAATAACTTAGGTAATTAAAAACTTTAAAAGATCACAGGAAAAGCATAATCATCTGTCTAAATATTCTTTGACTAGATCATATTCACTGACCGCAGAAAAAATAGCAATTTGAATAAATTCGTTGGAAAGTTTACCCACAAAATACTGTGGGATATCGCCTCCAGCTACCACCGCACGGACAGACGACTCAACTGTTTAATTATATATTTTACCTATTGTAGCGGAGGAATACCAAGCAAGTTGTGTAGTCATTTCAGATAATGATCATACTAGTACTTACAATACCATTTATGATACGATTGCTAAGTTAGCGATATCATCGTTTTAAAAGGTAAAGGAAACATCGTGAGTATAATCTCCTACTCGGCGACGGGCAAACAGTGACGCATGGAATTTGATTCTGCAAAATTTGATAATTTCTGATTGCCCTAGACATCTTCAATCAAAGGATCTTCATTCCAGTGTTTTGGGGGAAGTCTACCGTTTTTTGTAATTTTTATAGTGTTAAATCCACACTTGGTATTCCTCGCGGGTTCAAATCCCGTCGGAATCGAAACTTTTGATAAGACTTTTCATTTCTTAATGAAAGACTACCGCTCCTCACCTTGGGGATATACTAACCCAGTCGCGATACTGTTGCATTTTTCGTTTTATTTATTTATTTACCACTTAACTATTTTGTTTTAGTTCATACCTGCATGCACCATAGCCTGCCTTGTATATCTTTATAATTGTTATATTATTTTCTGAGGCAAATGCGTTTAGTTTTTGCATGATGTGAGGACATTAGGAGCCTATTTTAATAGAAATATCGTGCTGTTGGTGATGACTATGGCATTATGATTGATGAGAAGAAAACATGAGCTTTTGCGCGTAATATGTAGTATGTAGTTTTAGGTAATATGTAGTGGTAATATGTACCTACAGTGGTTCTAATGGATCAATTCTTACTAACCTTTCTTTCTACTTTTTAACCGACTTCAAAATAAGGAGGTGGATGTTTGGCTTTGTGGACCGATTTCCCAAATTCTTTTATTTGAAAGGTTATACTGCCAAGGTGGTCCCATATACATTTTACTTCAAATGATTTGATAGTTTTCCCGTAAAATTCTAAAAACATCCTCACTTAACGCCCTAAATCACGCCGCGCCTTAAGTCAAACATTGAAGTCGGTTTTTTTTTTAGTTTAAAAAAAAGTAAGTAATTATTACTTAGCAAGAGAGAAATGTGAAAGCCTTTTTAAGTTCACCAGCGGTCATTCACCCCACATTCCACAGACCAGGAATGAACCCGTTCCTAGGTCCCGGTTCTAACAGACCTAGACAGGGAGGGGGGAGGACAAAAACTTGAATGGATGTGGAATTATCGCAATGAAATGCTTTGAACGGAGAATGTACCTACCTACACCAGCCCCTGTTGTAGGTAGGTACATTCTCCGTTGGCCCTTGAATTCAGAAACCGTATTGGGAAGCATCAGCATCTCAATTTTTCATGAAACGAACGAAAAAAGGAATGCGAATACGGCCCCTGTTCTTCAAACAAAAGTGGAAGAAACAAGAATAATAATATATGGATCTAAGTTGGTCTGAAATAAATTAATTCTATATTATTTAGGTATTTTAATAAAGGCTAGCGAGACAATACCGCATTGGCACAGAATACAGAAATATAGAGGGCAGCTTTTCATTTCTAGGAAAGAAAAGGTAGAATTTTTTTAATTCAATTTAATTCAAATTCTAATCGTTTATTGCTTCATGTTAGTTACAAGATCTTAAAAATATAGGTAGCTGGTGTTTCATAACATTGAACCCCGCTGGGGCACTGCAACATTTTTCTCAGGAAACTATTGTTTTTTTAAGAAATGGAAAAAAAAAACAACAAAATGTTTTGAAAATACAGGCAGCCCGTAAAAATCAAGCTGCCGGATCCACCTTTCCCAAAAATCTATATACCTAAAGCTAAATTTAAAAAAAAAGCTTTACCTTTTTTGATGATGCCTATTAGTCAAACTCAGATTCAAAATTTTGAAAAAAGAGCTGCTTTATTTGGACGCTGCGTGCGAGTCAAAGTCAAAAAGCATGTATTCAGTAGTACCGCTGGGAGTCTTAAAACAAAACTAATTTTACTCTTGTTCTTTCGCGACCAATACCGTGAAGAATAGTTAGGTACCTACCTATATGTAAAGCTATCAATATATAATACAGTTTGCACATAACCTACCTAATAGTATTGTGTGCGAGCGATGACCTCTTGTTAACGTTTGTGACCTCTGTGAGAAAGTGTTGACCGCTCGTCTCCGTCCGAAATAGATCGAGATTGTCAATTGTTTTCTTTATAAAGGGAAGGATAGCGCAAAAATCTCGGAAAGTCTTTCTGACAAAACTAAATAAAACGATCTCAAACCTATAAAAAAGGAAAAAGACTTAGCAAACCTGCGTCTTACGGCATTTACCTAATTGCCAAAACTGCATACATTTTTATAAAAGTTATGGCGGCACGTGAGTTCCTGGCTCTAAGTATGTGCCTAAATCGTCAGTTTGACATTATGCCAAGAACTCACGTGCCGCGACACTTGACATAAAATGTAGGCTGATGCTGCTATACCTACTATACCTGCAGTCTCAGCGTCATTGTCATTTCTATTTGTAACATGGCTAAGGGGGCTAGTACAACGATTCAATGGTCGTAAAGAATCCGAGTGTACCTTTATAGGCTAGCTAGTACACTGGGATTCAAACCTACGGCCTTAAACCAGGTACCTACTTAGGACTACCTACTAAACCTGATCGGCTGGACTGGAGAACCCGAGAATAACTTGGAAGCTTGATCCAAAGACGTGTAAAAATATAGGGCAGACCTTGTCCAGTATGAAGCGATATTAACAAAATTAAGGATAATGACAGAAGGTAATTATATTAATCAAAAAACACAAGTAAGTACTTATTAAAATGTTTAAGTATAATCATGCAAGCTATTTCACTTTCACGTTAAAAGTGAAACAGCACGCCTGAGATTCGTCTTCTTCATTCCATAGTTTCACTTTAACTGGAAATTTGCCCTGAAAAAAAAAACATTTTTCGTACAAAAGTACAAAAAACATCACGATGACCACCTTGGTGGCATGGTGGAATACTGGGTTGTTAAGCTAGAAGTGCGAATTCGATTCTGCCGTGACAAATGCATAATCTGCAGATCTTGGCATCCCAGTGCGATCAGGCAAAGATGGATTCAGGGGGGTCGCTGGCGGTAACCCCCCCTGGATCTAGATTCATCGTATATCAGTAACATACACCTGTACTCTGTAGTGTAGTACCCTTTGGTAGTGAACTGTTTAGTTATCATCATCACCTACAGCCTGACTTTCACCATTCACCCACAGGGTATAGTCCGCCCTTCCTAATCTTATGCATCCACGATCCTGCAATCTTGACTTGACCCATTGACGGCCCAAGACGTGTACTCACAGAAGCTTTTTTATCAAGCACCAGGTCTACATCAAAGATCCTCCTCTCAAGGGCTTGCAGCGGGCAGGAGAGGAGCCCGCCGCATGCTGTCTTGGCCGGCTGGATCTCCGTGGAGAATGAGCCGTCGTTCTTCACATCTCCCATTATTGATAGCTTCAGTTGATTGGCTGAGAACTCTGAAAATAGGAGTTCTCTTTTTGTACACATGCCATGAAAATAGTAGTCTACAAGTACGACACACACAGCACAAGCCAAATGCATATTTAAGTGCCTTTCAAAAAGTGTTTACCACACTTTACGTTTACGATCTGTCGCTGTGCTGATTCTCAAAAAAGCCATTCGATAGATAGAACTATTTTTAGATTATTTTAATTTGAGGGAGGTCGTCGTGGAGTCTTCAGGTGAAATGGGAAAATTATAGGTCAAAGTCAAAGTCAAAATCATTTATTCAGTAGGACCGCAGGGATCACTTAGAATAGTCTTAAAACTAATTTTACTCCTGTTCTTTCGCGACCAATACCGTGAAGAATCAGGGCAACAAACACGGTCTGGGGCCTAGCATTCTTTTAGGTGATCCATGGATCCATTGAGTTGAAGCAAGTCCCAAGCTTTTTTGTCATCCAAATAATCACTCGTGAAACTGAAATAAATGATTTGATTTGATTTGAATAATCAGATATCTTATAATAGGCTTTTTTTACAGAGATGACGTTTAATTGTATTTTTAAATTTAGTGATTGATAAATTTTGCAATTCGCTTGGGACTTTGTTATAGAAGCTTACACATTGCCCTTTATATGATTTCATAATTTTATCTAATCTAGTAGTGGGAACAGCGAGTTTATCCTTATTTATAGTGATCATGATTATCGCTTTTTTTCTTCTTATAGACGCAGGGAGTAGATTGCTAAGGCGAATTATGAAGGTGTTATTATGATACTATTGGAAGTTCCTTACTTGGCTCCAAGTTGAGAGTCAGACCGTACTTCTTGTTCTTCTTCATGGAGCAAAAGGCAGGTCCTTGCTCGCAGGGGTCCACCACTACACTGTACACGGAGCATTGGCTCTGATCCACTAGAAAAAAACATAAAATAGGTACCTTGAGATTAATTGATTAGGGTTTGATTTTAGTAGGTATGAGAAGTGTCTTTGCAGGATCTCCTGCATTCTATGCAAAAGCTGGATTAGGTCATGGTAGGCCTTAGGTCGTCATGATCCCCTTGTCATGGCACTTTAAAAGTGATTGTTTGATGCTATTAAAAATAAGTCTGTCAGATCACCTGTTCGACAAATTCCATGTTGGAGCTAGTTTCAACTCACAGACGAGGGAGTTTCGACCTCTTTAATGAACGGTGATGTGGGTGATGAGAGAGGGAGAGAAAGGTTGAACCCGGATAGTCAAGAGAGAGGTGTAAATGATTCCGTCATGTTCTAGAGTTCAACTGGTGCCCTCCGAGCCAAGATAACCTAGATAACTATCACAGAAGACTGCTTTGTTGTAGGTAGGTACTGTTTATATGTAGGAACCTACTGCAGATAAATATCTTACTAGTGAATGCGAAAGTTTAGATGGCTGGATGGATGTTTACTTTTCCTAGTTCAGCAAGCTGAATATCACGGCTCCTGAATGTGGAAGCATGTTGGAGGAAAGAGTTTATTTCTGAGGATGCTGATGATCATGATGATTTTTAGCTAGAATCCTTGATATCTAAGACATAGATGACTTCATTCTTACCATCTTTACAAAACTTCTTCGTCACGTACTCGGGATCAGCGTAGACAGCACTAAATAACACTATCACCAGTAAAAACCACATATTTTCTCTGTGAATAAACTCAGACTGAGCTACTTTATATCAACACATTATATATTTAATACAATACACACACATAATATGTTTACACAGTTGAATATCAATGATTACGTCAATTATTAAAATAATAATTTAATATGGTACGCATAATCAACGCTTTGTATTTAGTTCTTGTTGTTGCTAGTTTCTCCGGTAACATTGAGGGTAGATCTAAGCCTCCTCGCAGACTGCAGACTTTCTATCGGCCGATAGTTGAGATGGAACACACTTCGGCTCGTAATGAGTATGGAGAAGTAAGTCGAAGTATGTTCCGTCTCAACTATCGGCCGATAGAAAGTCTGCAGTCTGCGAGGGTCTAAGTTATCACGAAGATGACTAAATTCTGCTCGATTTATGTTGGAATTGGAGTACCTACCTACTTGATCATTTTCTTTGACGGGACGAGATCGCGTAAAGGATAAGTGATCTCGTCCCGTCATTAAACAAATATGAGTTTAATTCGTAAAAAAACGTAAACAGAAGGAATGGGAATGGATTTCAATTATTTTTTTATTTTTATCTATTATATTTTTTCTATTTTTTTCTATTTCAAGTTAGACGATAAGCCCCAGGGTCACGACTGTATCTTTTAATCCTTTTATTTATTTATTTATTTATTAGGTTCACCAACAGTTTACACACGATAACAGGCAATTTTAGTCAAGTAATGGTCTTAAAACTACATGCGAAACCAATTACAGGTAAACGCAACATGCATAGTAAGCTAACAATTGTTCGTTTGAGTTACGTTCTATTATTATTACATCCTTTGAAGATGTCCAATTTTAAATCGTGTAAGTTGAAAAAGTGATTTCATCATTTTCTTGTCGTTATCCATTGAGTTAATGCCTAACAAGTTTTCCTCCACTGCCAGTCTCCAACGCCAGCAGTCAGCATTTTTTATTCGTGTCAGGGCAATGTTCTTATAAAAAGATCATTGGATCATTGTTTTAGGGTATAAATAAATGTAAGTACGTCATAGTACGGAGCAGCAAAAGCAAAGCGATAGCTAAAATCGCGCAATGATTGCTTCCAAATTGCTGATTCCAAATGCTAATAGTGCATTCTAAGGATTAAAATAAAACTAAAATTTTAAATTACTTAGGTACTTATTATTTTTTAATTTTGTTTTTATTCCTTTTTATCACAAATTTTGTCATGAAACAGCACTTTTCAGCTTCATTATCCTTGTTCCAAACCCTCCATTTCACTTGAAATGTTCCCTGAAAAAAAAAGCATAAGTCACAAAGAGTCACAAGTTTTTTGTACTATTATTAACGTATTATTAACTAGGTAATCTTATTTATATTATTTTATTTTACCTAAAAGTTTTTAAGCAATGAGGGGGTATCATAGTAGACTACTTGAGATCTTGACCCCGCTCTTGTATTGTGTTTCAACTCATGCTTAGCTCATAACTACCGACTTCCTGCTACTGGACAGGACAATCACATCCAGGATCTTCCGAGTCATCGACTTGGCTGACGGTTGCTTAGTCGAACATTATCCAAATCTTTAAAACACAAACAAAACGATCGACTAATCAAACGTCAGCCAGGTCGATGTTTGGAGGATCCTGGATGAGATTGTCCAGCAGGAAGCGGGATATAGGTGTAATGAGCTATAGGTGGGAATCGAGCCCATACAGCACTGAAGACCAGCCAAGATGGCAAACTCTACTAGAGTGAAACCGTGAATTACTAGGATTTTGATTAGAGATAACTGCTTGCATGATATTATAATATAGAATGTAATGAAAGTGAATGAGGCGAAAAATGTATATGATTGCAATTGGAAATCCATGGTCTTTGCCACGGATGAAGGTAATCTGCCTACTCCTACGGGAAGGAGGCGTGATTTTATGTGAGTAGGTACATGTAAGAATGTAGGTACCTACTTAACGAAAATTATCCCACGAGTTGCAAAACTCATGGCTCAGACAGAAATTGCGGACAGGAAGAACTGCACACTGCTTTGGATAAACTGGCAAATCAAATGAAGAACGGAAGTTTAGCCTTTATGCAGCAGTGCACGGTGGGTTCCTATTGACTGTTTACATTAAATACTAACAGTAGGTAGTTTTCTCCCGAGATACAGGTTGTATTTGTAGAGCTGCTTCGTGCCGGAAACCGTGGGGCAGGTGGTGTAGAGGCACGCGTCATCAGACCCGAAGCCTGCGAAAGGCACGTCGCCTGTTGTCCAGTACACGCCGGTCTTCAGGTTGTTTGCATTAAAATCTGGAAACAAACAGATCAGCTCAAACGATAGAATATGAAGACTTGACGAGCAACATGTTATAGTTATTATATATTATAGTTATTCGTACATAGTAGGTAAGTATGTATTTATTTATTTATTAGTATTTATTTATTTGTTTTTAAAAACATATTTTATTTACACCGCCTTTTTGCCTTCCTTTAATCCAGTTCATCCTAAGGTTGTCTGGAAGAAATCGCTCACAGCGATAAGACCGCCCATTGTACTTCGCTTTAAATGTTTTCTTGTATCTTTGTTTGTATTTTGTAATGTCCATGTGGTGTACAATAAAGTATTTTCTATCTATCTATCTATCTACGTTGTGCGGTAATTGTTGCATAGTGCAATGAATACCTATAGGTCGAAGTCGGAGCGTAGTAGGTACGCAGCGTACAGTAAAGCTATAATAATTATAAATCTGGAAAAATCTAAGTCAAAAATTCTTATTTTCGCAACAAAATATTGCATATTTTCGAAAAACTTACTAGGAGTGAAGTCGAATTCCAAAGTGGCGTTTTTTTCCTTCTTGAACTGGCAGGGGTGCGGCGGGGGCTTGCACGGGTTGATGCGGACCTCATTTACTGTGCACTGGCTTTGATCCACTGAAAACCAATAAAATTACGCATGAAGGAAAATATGGCGAGGAAACACGATGCCAAGTCAGCTGTATCGACCGTGTCTTTCTCTGGTCTGGGTATTTCTATGTGTCTTTATATGAATGGAAGTATTTACAAACAAAAAGTATATAGGCAGTACCAGTTACCTGGTTCCCATAGTACAAGCTTTGCTTAGTTTGGGCTGTAGTTTGGGGATGCTGCTGTCTGTATAATAAGTAAGTAAGTAGATGTAAAGGCCCAAGTAAGGTCCAAATTTAGAAGAAAAAGGAATGTACCTATTGGTAACTTACCGTCATCACATAATGAAATAGTAGCGATCTCCTGCTTATCCGCTGCCGCAAAGCCCAACACAGCCAGAATCACAAAACCAACCCTCATCTTGTCCACTCGGGATCTGAGAGTCCACTGACACATTTCTGACCGCACAATGCCAGAGCATCTAATGATACCACGTAGGTATAGATCGGACACTCCTCACCCCGCAATCAAGTCTCTATGCCCCTTGAGTTCTTGATTGCATAATGACACTAGCACTGTGTTGAAGAACTCGCGGTGCTCCCTTTGTTATTGATAGACTGTCGAAGTAAAGCAACGTGCTGTGCTGCCACAAAGTCGATGGGTGACAACAATGAGCATTTTCAACTGGAAAATTGTTGGTCCCGGTGGTCTCGGTCCCGGCCTAGAAACTCAGTCACGAGATTTGTCTATTCTCTTACCTACGAATGTTTATGTGATTATAATAGCACGTTCGTATAGAGTTTTGCCAAGTGTCCGGGATGAGACAATATCCAGACGTTATCTGAGACCGCGACCCGGAGACGTTATTGTTAGATAAGGACTGGTTGTGTGCTTGCTAGAGTTCATCAACATTATCGCTTCTAGTTCTTTCCAACAAGGGTTTTTTAACGAAGTCACATTATCACACTAGCTCATTTCAACAGGGATTTTTTTGAGTTTTGAACCTGTGCCAATACTTATAATAGGTCGCATTTTGAAGTTTATCGATAACTGAATGGAGTTAAACTGTAGTACTTTATTTTCATCGTAGGCTACGTAAACTTAATGCACCTGAGTTAGTTCACCTCTTTATGAAAGCTTATGTGTCTACCTAGCTGTCCATTTTTGTGTGATAACGTTATTTAAGCCTTTTGTTCTTTGATCACACTCGTTTTCCGGTCACAAAATGGCGGCTCCTGCACACTCTTAAATGAATGATTGGAATGATTAGGTATACTTAGTACGTACCTAAGTGCCTATTATGATAATGAAGAGGTGTTTATGTCTGTAAACACTCATTAAGTAAAAGATAGTTATTAGTTTCTCAAGTCGATAATTATCGCATCATTGAAGATAACGGTAAAGTCAGAGTTGGTTTTTCAATTGTTGTTTTTGATTGTTGAGTTGGTTGGATGTCTCAGTAATGTATGAAAGCCAATCTGGGATTAGACTATTAATTTACCTAACATAAAAGTAGGTAGGTAACCAAAAGTTGCCGAGCCCCAGTTGGGATTTTGTTGCTGATACTCACCTAACATATTTACCTATTGTGTTGTAAGTTGAAACATGTTAGCAAGTCTGACCCAAATAAATACATTTTTGGGTTAAATAAAATTGGCTATCATGCTAACTTATTTTTATTTCGCCTAAAATATTTAATTTACAAAAATCTTAAGTTATGAGTATAAATCGCTTATTTTATGTCGTTGTGTAAAATTATTAGACTATGTACTTACCTATTTATTTACATTACCTACAGTCTTACACACACTGAATAATCTCTTTGGCATACCATTGCAGAGTGCGTAAGTTTAATAAAGGTCTCTATATACTATTAAGTCCCCATCTGGTACTTTATTTTACATAAGTTTATTACATAAGTTTCTAAACACGACATCGCAATCTTAGTCTTTGTAATTAATATTACTAAATCTTTTATTTATTTCAATCTTAAAAAATACTTATTAGGTACTATTTTTCTGTAATCACTGTATATAAATCTGCAAATAGATTCAACAGTTTATTTATTCATAAAAACATAAAAATATTTACACGAAACAATAAACATAAAAATACATAATTTAATTAAACTAAAGATAAAAAACAGTGTTCAAGTCACCGACCGCAGGTAACGTGCCCAAAAGGCTGGCGGCATTACCTCGTTGGATGGATACAGTTTATTCGATTTGAATAAAATTTGGAATATAATAAATAAGCCTACATAGCTTCGTTTAAACTTTCCTGATCACAATTCTTAAGAAATATGTGTGGGTATATTTCTTATTCATGATTTTCCTGACGTTTCGGCTGTGTAACCAAAAATTTTATGATTTAGAAGTTACGTT
This sequence comes from Epirrhoe alternata, assembly GCA_963565295.1. Classification (NCBI taxonomy): domain Eukaryota; kingdom Metazoa; phylum Arthropoda; class Insecta; order Lepidoptera; family Geometridae; genus Epirrhoe; species Epirrhoe alternata. The sequence continues at coordinate 12,488,222 of OY751385.1, read as the reverse complement.
CGTCACCAGCTCATAAATCATTATCTTTTTTATGTCTAGATATATCCTATACGATGGCTAAAGTGGTGGTGGTGTTATGATCATCCCTGGAGATATGATGCAGGTCCTGGTGGATACCAGCCTCCTTCAGGATCCTCATCCGAGGACCGAGAGGCACCCCCAGGGCTCGCAGTTTATCTTCTCCAACGTAGGGAAGCTCTGCTGCTCCTACCTTCTCTTTTTCTAAGAGGGCTGCGTATTTCTGGAATGTTGATATTGAAATTACACTATTATTGATATCCATCTGTTAAGTAAAGCTTTAGTTAGAGAACGCTTTTCTTGACATTCTTATAAGCTATAAAGAACTTAGGACCGAACGGGTACCCTTGAGATACTCCAGCCGAATTTACACTAATATAAACTCCGCCGATATTTATGTATTTTAGCATTTGATCTTATTAATGTCTTAGAAATATGGAGTTCTGGACAAAACAATCTACATTAATCTCTAATTACGAGAAGTACGTAGTTTACATTTTACTATGTAGTTAATAAGTAACTGTATCAAAAGCTTTCGTTAAGTCAGCTCAATTTGTATAAAATAGCCACGAGTCTAATCCAACTAGAGCACAAACATTCAAGAAAAATCTTCAAGACTGATTCAACATCATCATCACCCCTGCTCTTATCCAACCCTAGGTGGGGTCGTCAGTTTTCTTCTTTAACCCATAGATGAGATCGGCACAAAGTTCTCTATATCCAACCACTCCTATATTTTTATCAGATTGTTTCTATAATAACCATTCATACCTCATATCCTAGTTTCTTGAGGAACAGTCTCATGAGCGGCGGTTCGTCTCCGAAGAACTTGGTGAGCCGCTTCACGCGATCGGGGTTGCTGAAGGAGAAGGGATCCGAATGCCGCGCGTGCCCCGAGCGGATGTGGTGCTGGGACCTGGAAATATTTATATCACAAATGTTATTGGAAAACACAAACTAACCACAGTAAGCCTCCTCGCAGACTGCAGACTTTCTATCGGCCGATAGTTGAGACGAAATATAGGTACTTCGGCTCGTAACGAGTATGGAGAAGTATAGCCGGGTCTAAGTAGCTAAAGTTCGTACGAGTTAGTGGCCAACTCTGCCGACGAAGTTTTTAGGCCGCCTCAAGGCCTCATAGCGGGACCGACAATTTAACGTGCCCTCCGAAGCACGAAAGCACACCGTTGATAATGCCACTGCGGTCACCCACCCACTTGAACGAAAACATCGTGAGGAAACCCGCTTAGTCAGCTCCCCACGTTGACTGTCCTGTGGATAAGTTCGATTAGGCTGAGAGGATGGTAGGTGCGGGGCAAGCGATTTCAATCTTAATGTCCCAGACACTACAGCGTCCCGTTGAGTGTAGGCAATCAAATTGCCTCCTGATGCTGTATCATCTAGTATGCAGAGGCGTAAGTTTTACTTCATCATCATCATCTCAGCCATCTGCTGAACATAGGGCTCCCCCATCGATTTCCACAGCCATCGATCTTGTGCAGCCTGCACTCAACGGCTCCCAGCAACATTTACAAGATCGTCTTTCCATAGGTTTGACTTACTTGTACATATGCCTGAGCGCCGCTATCTCTGCGCGGATGTTGTCTATCTCCTGCACGAGCAGGTGGTGGGTGCGCAGCTCGCTGGAGAGGTGCGCCACCGAGCGCGCCAGCGTCACCACGTGGGACTCCAGCCGCTGGAACCGCTTGTTTATACCCTGGAATGGTAAGCATTTCTTTTCAGGCAGGCAAGTAGGCTAGAATGGATGGATGGAGTTCATCCTGCATCTAACAGGCCATCAGAAACGTGATAACAGAATGATAATGATAGCAGACAGCATAAAAATAGCAGTGAGGCTTCATGGCTACGTCATGACTCATGAGTTTACCATAGACCGAAAATTAATAGATTATTTTAGTGCGTTAGTAAGAAATATCACGATTGCTGTAAATTATATTAAATTACCGAAACTATCGGTCATTTCTCCATTTAGAGGATCTTGAAGATTACTTACACCAGTTGATCTAGGCTAAGATATTATATGAGTCCATTAATTACAAGCGGAATGAAAATTCACAAAGTCCTCAAACATACCTTCAGATCGTTTTTCTTCCGGTGGTCATTGGAGCTGCGTCGTTTGTCCCTCGTCGGTCGACTGCTGACCGAGCTGGATGGGAGAGATGACATGGAGCCGTAGCGACGTTTCGATGACAATCTGGAAGGAAGATTGAGAATTCTAAAATATGGGAAGGAAGAGTAACGACTTGTTGACGTTATGGATCAGTGAATTTTTAAAAAGCTGGAGATTGTAAAACTTTACTAACCCTAGGCTTTAGGATCATGATTGCATGGGCGACCTTTTATTTCCTTACAGTTGCTGGACTTCTCCGTAAATATCCTGAGGCTGAAAAGCTAAAGAAGCTGCCGAAAAAGTCTGTTGTCCTATTTTCTAAGTAAACTGACCTTGGTTGTCAAAATAGGGCATAAATTGGTAGTCTTATTGTAGCACCTCCCCATACATTATCCTAAAGCAGAAGTCTATGTTCTCTCACTAAAACTGACCTGGGAGCATGCATAAGCGGCCTTTTAACCTCCAGCAGCTGCAACATCTCTATACACATCCTAAGGCTGGAAAGCAGAAACATACGGCTGACATCAGTATAACACTCACCTGGGTTCCCAAGAAGGAGCATGCATGGGAGGCCTCCTAACCCCCAACAGTTGCAGCACCTCTCCATACATATTCTCCAACCCGCGCAGCTGGCGGCGGATGGCGCGCGCGTCCCCCGCTCCCCCGCCCGCCCCCCCCGCGCCCCGCGACCCCTCGCTGTCGGAGCGCGCGTCGAGGAGGGAGGAGAGGTCGAGGCTGCGGGTCGTTGTTGATGTCATGTCTGTTGTGTCTAGACCGAACACTGGAAAGAAGATAGAGATTATGAAACTTGGCAAAATTGTAGTGCTCGAAAGTATTTTCTTTTTCCCTAAGTAAGTCGTACCTAAGAGTTTTGAGTAAGACTTCTCATAATCCGACTTTTTTACCGGGACAGACTTTTACATACCTTTCAAAACAAGTTGCGTACCTTTGTCGCCACAAGTGATACCATACATCTTGTGACTATACTCGTAAAAACATGTCTTAATTTCGACAAAGAATGATAAAATGATACAACAAGCAATAAATTATCTATTTATCAAGAGAGAGTGCTCTATATTTGTAACATTATCAGTAAAACTCACAGTGCTTTTTGTAGTGATGGTCGCGTTTGGAAGAGTGCTTCTTGTGCGAATGCCAGCGGGGGGAGTCGCGGCCGCGGCGTCTCTCATCTGTGTACTCAGAAGCTCGACCAGGGAGGCTGGAATATTCAGGAAAAAGAATAAAATAACATTCATTGTGAGGGCATGAGGGAAACATGATATAGGGAAGAATGAATTGATACCTAACAGCGTGACTGTTAGGTATCAATTAAGAGGGATCAAATTGTGCGGAAGACGATAAGGGACAAAATGAATTGAACCTTTAGCTGATGAGGGTTAGTGCAAAGTGGAAGAGAAAAACATGCTTTATTGACCATACATAAAAGTGGGCAGCTATGATGATTAGTTGCAACCTTATTGTCTAACTTGAAATCCATTCCCAGTTATCACCACCTAAGATTCGTAGTCCTGGGTATCAGTAACTAACCAAGTACCAAAACATCTACATAAATTACCACCATTCGACATCTTACCTATTCCTCTTATGCATATCAGAAGAAGGTGACAGCGGTGGCAGCGGCGGCGTCACGGAGCTATCGGAGCTGCCCGAGGAGTCCAGCCTCATGCCGGCCAGCTTCGGCTCCAGGATCTGACGGAGCTCGCATTCTACCAGGTCGGCCCATTCGTTCTCACCACCTGGAAAAGTTATGATGAAAATACCATGACAAAAGTCTTCTGACGGCAAAGTTGTTCCCACATCCCACACTAGGATGCCCTGAGTATGAGAGCACCGTGGTACCACAATTCCCAAATGACAATTGACAAATGACAAAAACTAATCATAATGAGGCCTCAATGTCCCCATGGCAAAGGCATTGCTCTACTATTTCCACTCATCCCTCACCAGTGAAATTGCGCCCCATTCGGTGCTGAATATGACGAGAAGCCTGGAGGGCTTCTCGTCGTACTTTTTCCATCGCATTCCACAATATGAATGGAAATTACTCGGTACACGTTTGGACAGGTTTTAGACTTTTGTCGCATTCTTAGTAATTTTCTTACTTGGGCCTGCAACTTGCTGACTAGGTCCTGGCTGCGGCGGTACCCTGGATGCAACAGCATCAGAGTCCGCCGACGTATCATGCAGAGCCTCGGGTCTTCTCCCACTGGAGTAGGCCACGCTACCTCTTCCAGAATCAACGTTCGAGGACTGTCCACCATTCTTGTCGTAATCTAGAATGCGTTTGGCTGTTTTAGAAATATTTTAGCTGCTGCTCTTGTCAATATTTTTTAGGGAAGATTGAATTTAATGTAGATGTGTTCTATAGGAGGAAACTACAATTAGTTTTTTCGATGAAGGAAGATACAATCTTTTTTATTAAACTTTTTTGAAATGACCCATGGTCTTTGCAAGCTAAAATGAATAGGATTCTATTTTATGTATTTATAGAATGAAGTTTACGACCAATTAGAAGATTAATTTTATGGCTTTGTTTGGTTTCTTTGATTTATGTTTTGAATGCCAATAAAAATTATAATAGAATATGGCCAATAGATCGTATTTCATGATATAAAACTTTTTTAAGTAGGTATTTAAATATATTTTATGTGGTCAGAGTTTTTTGCTACATCTTCAAGGATGCTTTGTTTTGTTATTTTGAAAAAATAAAGGATCAAGTAAACGTATTGTCTTCAAAAAAGTAACAAACACCAAAATGGTTTAGCTCGTTTACGTAGGTATATCGAAATTTTACTATACCTAACTCACCTGAGCTAGCACCCGATCCAGCTCCTTTCTTCCCATGAGCCTTCAGATCTTCTATCCTACTTGGAGTGTGTCTCGACGACGACGGCTGAGGATGGAACGCTTCAGTCTTACCGCTGGAGTTATAAACACTACCGGCTGACTTCTGACTGGCACTCTCATCGTGCTGACTGTTTCCTTCATCTCTCTTCTGTGCCACTGAATCAGGAGTCCTTCTTTCCTTATGACTATCTGGAGTTCTTCTTTCCTTATGTAGATCTGGAGTCCTTCTTTCCTTGTGGCTATCTGGGGTACGTCTTTCTTTGTGCATATCAGGGGTTCGTCTCTCTTTGTGGCTATCTGGGGTTCGTCTTTCCTTGTGGCTGTCCGGTGTTCTTCTCTCTTTTTGGCTATCGGGAGTGCGTCTGTAAGCGTTCTCATGAGTTCTTGAATCTATTGATCTACCGCTAGTTCTCATTCTTTCTTCGAAGCTTGATCTTCCTTGTGCTTGAAGACGAGCTCTGAAGCCACCATCATCGGATTCCCTTTCATCGTTTCTTCTTGGACTTGCGGTGGGGTCGAGAAGGTTTCCATGCGAGCCTCTTCTGGACATGTCGTGTTGGGGGGTAGTTAGTTCTGGTCGGGGTTGAGGTTCGTCTAGTAGGTGTGGGTGAGAGGTGGCACGTCTGTCTACTAGCCCTCTCTGTCTGACTACTTCTCGCTCTAACTGTTGTGGGCTTCTGAGATCTGGTCGTGAGTGGTGTTCATACTGTAAAAAGTTTAGGTGTTAGTTTAGGTAATAGACAAATCACTTTCGACAAAAAAAGCTAGAAAAATAGTAGGTATCCTATGTTGATTATTATCAGGTTTCCCTGACAATCTATAGGTAAAATAATAAAAAAATGAAGAAAGTAAAACGTAAGGATAGTTTACAAAACTACATATACATTTCTTCCAAACTTCTTTGGTGATAAATAAAGTGAAAGGCAATAAAGATCGGAGTATCATGAAACAGTAAAACAAGTAGCAAGTTTGCAATTTCCTTTCCCAACGAGGTTTATAGCGTCAAGGATATCAAAGAACAGTTCTAGATAATATCTCATTTGCCGAACATGCCGAGGAAGTTCCAAATAAATGTAATGTTGGCTTCCGCTGATTCATTTGCTGATTAGTGAAACCACGATTAAATCAACTGTAGATTTTTTTTGTAATTATTTTGAAATTATTTCCACTCTTTGCAATTTAGCGAAAAAAAATTTGAAACAAAAATGTGAAAAGATCAAAAGAAGAGTGCAAAAGAATTATAAACTTTGCCAATTGTTTTGTCTTCAATACCATTGCCCTTTACCATAAAGACGTAAATGACCGAGGGTAAACAAAGTCAGACTCACAAACTGTAAGTCGACCACCATAATAATGAAATCGTAAAAATCCGTAACTCGCTGTGGCAACTAGGTGCGTTATAATTACAATCGTGGGACTTCACTAATTGCTGGGAAGAAAGACACCTTTGTTCTACTGGGAATTATAGGGTTGAAGAATAGGCGTTGGGAAACCATTGCACCATATCGACTTGACTTGCTCAGCATTGGGAGATCCAATCACTTTTTAACAGGTTTAAATGATTTCATGATATGATTCGACTGCATAACGACTGGTGTTACGACGTAATAACAAAAACAATAAAAATTATTGTGCGATCATCTAACAGGTACCTACATACATCTTTACTTCATCATCGGTCAAAAGCAATAATTCATAAAACATAGCTTCAATGAGCATGATTCTCGATTCTCTCAGCTTCATGCCTTTGCATCGCTAGAGTCCTACGCTACTTTTGCCTATTCAAAAGTGTACATTGTTTTGTTTTCAATAGGTTATTTAAACGGTTGTAGTGACAGAGTCCGAGGACCGAGTATCTATCTTGAGACCGAGGTGCCGGCTATTGCCAAACTAATGAGCACCAGTTACTCCATATGCTTCTTGAGAAAAAATCTTGTTGACATGAGAACAATAACACAATTAGTTACAATAAAGATTTTAGCCGTCAACATGCGCAACAATGAACTCTTTTTGCAGTCGATGAAACTAAGAAAGCTTTTAGAAAGTCTTGTTTATCAAGTTAGAATCTTGCTGTATCATTAGAGGTCTCTGCTAAAGAGAGATTTCATTTTCATGAGCTTTTGATTACTAACATTGATGGTGGATCGATCGAGGTTTCAACTATCTGTTTATCATTAAATTATGAAGACAAATTGAATGATGATTAGGTAGACCTAGTGCTTGCGGAACTTGTGAAAATCGGTTATAAGCGCTGCTTAATCCATGACGGCGGATTTGGTTAGACTGGATTAGACATACAATTTCTCAAAGATTTGGTGATTATCACCCATGGATTTTGATTTATTGACAAATCGTCTCGACTTTAAACTGCTTAGTGTATATTGTAGCCTTGTGAAAATGATCTTCATGCATTCTCGATTTATAAGGTCGAATTATTATTGTTAATGAGCGTGAAATATGTGGAATTCGGTCATGCCTTGATTGTTGCATTGAATAGGTACTCATGTTTACTAAAATGTTTCCTAAAATCAATAATAATCCTCTGTTGTTTAACAAAATAACAAAAACCTACCAAAAGAGATCACACTTTGACACACACTCACCTGGCTTTGAGGGCCGGTCTTCAAAGAAGTGAAGTTTGCCATCGACCTCACATCCAAGTCTCTTTGGTACATCGCACTCCTTCGCCCAGGAGGTCCGTATTGCTGGTATAGAGCATCAGCTCCTAAAGCCTGGGGTCTGTGGGGGGATGCCAGCATCTCCTGGCTTCTTGCATGCTGGTGGGGTGATGCTAACATCTCCTGACTTCTAGCTTGTTGGCTTAGTAACAGCTGTTGTTGTTGTAGGAGTTGCTGTTGCATCATTTGCCTGAAACAAACGATCGGTTTAAATTCATCTGCAACTTTAAAAAGTCGAGAATCTTCTGAAAGACTAAGAGCAAAAAGAAAAAGTACCTATGTGGTGATGGGCTAGGGTACGCCATATTAGCCATTCCATGACTGTACTGCATTTCTGGCCTGCTCTGCATATCTGGCCTCTGTATTTCCGGTCTTTGCATCTCTGGTCGGTTAAGCACCTCAGGCCTGGTCTGAACTTCTGGCCTGTTCTGTGGAACTGGCCTTCCGTATATACCTTGGTCTACTTTCCTGGTGCCATTACTAGGGGTTACTTGTTCTGGCTCCGGCCGTTTTCTTTCTTCGCTGTT